>CM034236.1:41828100-42502073 GCA_019916065.1 Vitellaria paradoxa | reverse complement strand
GATCTTGGTGATGCATCTTTTGTATTAGGGATTCAGATACATCGAGATTGCTCTCGGGGTATTTTTGGATTATCACAAAAGGCCTATATCGATAAGGTACTCAAAAGGTTTGGCATGGCAAAATGTAAACCAGGTGACACCTCTGTTGCCTAAGGGAGACAAATTTAGTCTCAATCAATGCCCTAAAAATGACCTTGAAGTTAAGGAGATGCATAAGATTCCCTACGCTTCAGTTGTTGGGAGTCTAATGTATGCTCAAGTTTGTACACGTCCAGACATAGCATTCATTGTGGAATGTTAGGCAGATATTTAAGCAATTCTAGGATAGATCATTGGAAAGCAACCAAACGAGTTTTGAGGTACTTACAGAGAACAAAGGATTACATGCTCACTTATAAGAAATCGGATCAATTGGAGATCATTGGGTTTTCTGATTCCGATTTTGCTGGATGCCAAGATAGTAAAAGATCCACATCAGGTTACATCTACTTGTTGGCTGGAGGAGCTATATCCTGGAAGAGTGCCAAGCAGACACTCATAGCTTCTTCCATTATGGCAGCAGAGTTCATAGCTTGTTATGAGGCATCTAATCATGGAATATGGCTGTGAAATTTTGTCACTGGGCTGCGAATTTTGGATAGTGTTGAAAGACCATTAAAGTTATTCTGTGACAATAAGTCAGCTGTGCTATATTCTAATAACAATAGGAGCTCTTCGAAGTCTAAACACATAGACATTAAGTTCCTAGTTGTTAAAGAGAGAGTTCAGAGTGGTCAAGTGTCTATAGAGCATATTGGCACAAACTCCATGATTACGGATCTGCTCACTAAAGGCTTACCACCTAAGGTCTTTCATGAGCACGTAGCTCAATATGGGTGTTGTATCATTTGATGATTTGTTGGTTTAGTAGGAGTTTGTATTTGGATATTTTTCAGTTGTAGACACATTTTATGGATTTATTTTCTGCAGAATAAAGTTTATGGTTTTTTTACACTCTGAATGTATTTATTATGATCTCACTAAAGAATAAGGTTGGACCAGTTGGAAATAGGCATGTTTAGATCACATTACATGTAATTTCCATGCTACACATCCATACTTGATCTATGTCGTTGATTATATTAATATATGTGACTATTGATGGGTTTAGTTATGATACATATAACGAAAGCCGCTTCAATCCTATATTGATATAATTGATGGACCAGATTGTATAGAGATGGTTGATAATGATAGCAAATTTTGATCTCATAAGGTTAATTTTATAATGCACAAACTAACATATCTGGTCCTAAGTGGAAGATTGTTGGAAAATAATCAATTGTGGGCCAAATATGTTATTTGTGTGTTATAGGCTATCATAAAGGTTAAGCCCATTTAAAGTGGTCTGTTAAGGTTTTAAGGTTTTGGGCCTTATAACATTTCAATTTTGTATGGGCCTTTAATGTGTAGATACCTAATCCCATATTTCTATTTTATGATGGGCCGAATAGAAGTAGGGTTCCTACAGTTATTATAAATAGGTATTGTCCCCTTGTCATACGTCAAGAGTTTTCTAATCAATTTGATATCCCATCGTCAGAGAGAATAAGGAAAAGAAACCTACATATAGACTTGGAAGATCAAAACTACAAAATTACATCAATGAATTCAGGTATGCTTCCGCATTAATTTATTTTCTTGATGATTCAATTTGAAATTAAATTTCTACACTTTCTGGGCGCTGCATGTTTAAATGACACATAGATAGACCACGCACGAATCCCTTGAGTATGTGACGAACCACTGATGATGTGGTTGGGAAAGTAGCGCTGGCGGCAGCAGAAGATGGTGAAATCGGGTTTTGTCGAAAGAATGGAGTTCACTAGAATCTGCTCTAAATCACCAATAATGTGGCTGGGGAAGTAGCGCCGGTGGCGGTAGAAGATGCTGGAATTGGGTTCGCTGGAAGAATCGGGTTCATCAGAATCTACTCAGGTTTATTAGCAGTGCTATGGCGGCCTGGTGTTGACTGCCAACAGGGAGAAATGGGATGCTTTTGGGTGAGATTGTATATGGCTTGACTCGAAAAGTTTTTGGGTTGTTTCCGGTAATGGTGCAACGACTATGGAAAATTAATTGAACAAGGCTCTGATACCATTTTAGAAGAAAGAAATTCTAGAGAGAATAACTGAATTCCTTATATTAATGTGTAGAGCATGTGCATATATATAGGCTTATAAATTTCCTAAATACAAATCTCTAAATAAGGTAACGAAATATATTATGATATACATAAGGTAACTAAATATTGGATACTAGCATATACATTAGAATATTTCTAACAAAGACCATACAATCTGGAAGGAGGGTGGGGGGGGGGGGCTAAAACTATTAGTATATGAAAGAAGAGCACACATTCGTTATCTTCTCGGGGAGAATGTTAACCAAATTCGTGTGATAAATAATAGGTTTGGCATCGTTCGGATTTGACGAAAAGCATGCTAAATATATGGATATATGGTTAGATATTGATGTACAACATCCCCGAAGGACCAGCCAACTGAAAGAAAGAAAGAAAAACTGTCACGCTCAGAAATAATTAAAAGAGGGGCTAAAAATATCAATTCAGCCAGCTGATTGTGTAGTCTTAATTAGCTTAGCAATCATTTATAAAGTTTAGGAACAAAAATGAAGTAAATAGATGTTTTGAAGTATTTTTAAAATCATTAGGGTAAATTGAATATATATATATATATATATATGTCAAACTAAAAGTAAAATGAAGTTTTCTCTTTTATGAATAGAATGCACGCAAGAGGCTCACCCCATATAAAATTGTGTTTTTATTTTTTATTTTTTCTTTTCTAGTTTGTAGTACAGTTTGTACAGAGAATTAATACACGTGAAAGTTGATGCAAATTCATTTACTACTAGCGTTACTCTCGTCAGATAAACCAAGGAGCTCATCTAACAAATCAGCTCCAAGGTCTTCCAGCACCACCACGTTTTTCGGCCATCTTTTTCTCCTCCTGCTTTCCCTATTTTTGGACTTCATTTTGTGCATCTCCTTTAGTACTGCAACCAGGGAGCCTTCCTCGCAACTCAACTCGATGTCTTGAACTGACTCGCGGACTCTCTCTGCCGGAAAGTTGAGGTGCGCGGATGGACCTCTCATCGAAAGCGCCGCTTGGTCGTAGATTAGAGCGGCCTTTTCGGCACTGTCGAATGTTCCGAGCCAAACCCTTTTCCCATGCCTGGTGGAATCGCGTATTTCAGCCGCATACTTTCCCCAGGGTCGCTTCCTAACCCCTATATAGTGTTTTTCCTTCTTGATGGGGTCTTGGCTGGAAATTTTCTCTGATGATTTTTCCCTCACTTTCTCAGATAAAACATTGACAAGAAAATTCCCATCTGAGATATTTTCCTCGCGTGGAATGGAATTTTTGTAAAAATGAAGCTCAGGCCACGGCGATGGAGAGTTGGAGGAGAATTCGAAACTCATAGGTTTTAGGCTTAAAATGTTTCCCGCTTTCTATTTCCTTCATTTGTTGGGAAATGTGTGACAATCCCAACCCTTTTAAATAACCAAATAAGTGGGAGAATTTTGAGCTTAAAGAAACTGGGAGTGGATTGGGATTATCAGAAAGACAAAGACATTAAGATTATCTTGGAAAAAACTAGGATGCCGTTGCTATTGAGATAAGCTTCGGGGAAAGTCCAAATGCATGCACGTGTTTTGAATCTTGCATCCCGCAGATTGTGAGTTAGAATATTTTGGCCCTTTTTTGTTGAAAGGTAAGAATATTTTGGCCCTTAGGTCGTTTTTATTTTAATGGCTGACGCAACCACCAGTGGTGGATATAGGTTTGACGGCCTGGCCGGTTCTCTTTTTTTTTGGGAGGGGGCGGGGGGGTCGGAAACCGTTTTGAGCTTTATTAATTAAACAGATTGTGCTTAAGATGAATGTTGTTAAAATTTCAATTAAAATTTAAAAATTTTATCGATTTATAATGTTAAAATAAGAAAATTTGTTCATCTTTACATAAAATTTTAACAAAGGTAAAATAGAAAAAATTCCAATTTTAGGAAGCAAAATTAGTAATATCTCAATCTATAGGAGATTTTATTGATTTTAAAAATTAAGTAATTTTTAGATCATTTTATCAAATAAAATAGACTTTTATAATTTTTTTAAGTATCACAACTATTTCACTTATTACTTTTTTTGTGAATTTTTTATTTTATAACATTATTATTTCTTATGTTACAGTATTTGATGATTATGTGCATTGTTTCACTAAATTGACTACCATAAATTAAATGTAGTAGTTATGATGAAAATCAAGCATCCTATATATATATAATAAATATTACGAATACATTTCAACTCTTACAAAAATTTAAGATGAAATGAAGTCAATATTTTAATATCAATTATATAGGTCATGCCAAATATTTTAAAGATCTCAATTGTTTAGTTGGGTAAAGAGAGTATAGAATCATAAATAGACTCTTTTGTTAACTTTATTAAAGATTCCTTTTGTTGATATAAACAAATTTTTTATATGTTTTTTTTTTTTTTATACACTGTCTTTACTCTTTTCTTTTATTAATAAAATTTTTATTTATAAAAAAAAAAGCCCCTATATGAAGAATTGTATTATAGTAAATTATATTTTTATGCTATAAGTATTAAGTAAAATCTTTACGATTTTATGATTTGATTTTTTAAATCTTCCATCAATATTAAGTAAAATATCGTTTTTAATAATCTTACTTAAGATCGATGCTTAAAATCGAAGGAATTGCCCTTTTTTAGGGGTTGGAAAAAATATTGAGCACGATTAGTTGAGAGGGCCGTACTTAGGATTGAAGGGATTGGCCTGGGCCTCCATGAAATAATTAAAAAAAAAAGAGTATTATTTAAAATATAATTTAAAATATAACTATAAATAAATAAATTTATGTGGTCAAGTTTGGGATTCAATGTCTGAAATTAATTAATTTTAGGCTCGGTCCGATAATTAATAAAATATTAATAAATTTCACCTGACCTAGTACATGCCATATTAAAATGCGTTTGACACATTGAAAAACGTTAAAAAATTTAAAAATCTTTAAAAATTTTGTAAAAATTATTTACTTTTTATTTCACTATACAAATTATAAATCTACAAATTATCTCAAATTATCTCACTTTATCTTATTTTTTATCACTCTAAATATCCCTTAATCAACAACGTGAATGGATTGAACTGGCCAGAGTATAAGATACTTGGTCTCAGATTCAATTTCGGTTGGGTGCGATTAGTCTTTGACGGCCACCCACATAAGCATAAGTTTGAATTTATCTGACTCATTGAACCTGTAATTTATGATCCTAGAATTTGCTCTTGAAAATTTCGGGTACATGTTAGATAATTCAAATAATTAACCACATAAATATTTAAATATTAATACGAAAGTATAAAAATAAAAAGATACAAAATTTAAAAAAAAAAATGAAACCCTTGACTATATCTCAAACCGATTACAAAGTCCTATATTTCAATGGACTCGAATCTACGACTTTACATAAATTATATTATTGACGTTTTTTACTCAAATCTACGATGTATCCAAACCTTGGAGGCAGAACAATATTCTTAGAGACTCGTTAAATTAATGGTTATCATTGAATTCATAATAGTCTACGTTAAATCCACAACTAATTAAATCTATGGTATGCAAATCTGAATCCCTTCGGATCACCAACGTACAAATAAGGTTGACATGTAGTTAGACAAGAGCAAGAGAAAAATTAAAACTCTTGAATATCTTACTCCCTGATTAAGTTTCTCTCTCCTAAAAATGCCTCAGAATATATAAAGTACAAAATTCTAAAAGAATTGGACTTTCGAAATGAAGTTCAGAAAATTACCAGATAGATTCTCGCAAATGCAGTCTTCGAATAAGTTCCTTCGACCTCCCCGTGAAGCCCAAAACCCAAAAATTGCGTCTCCTATTTTCCTGTGACTCAAAGTGAATTTCCCATGCTCTTCCCACGAAGTAATGATTTCCACAAGACATGGAAGTAAAAAATACTAGAGACACTTGTGATTAAACATCATCTGACATGTAAAACATTCACGCTTTCATACTCTGTTTTATCTTTGTACTTTTTGTGGACCATTAAATAGCAATTCATAAGAAATTTAAAATGCTTGTAGTTTTCAACTAATTTCTCCGAATTTTTACAATTTTCAACTATTATCCATTGATATTTTTAATTAAGCACATATAATCACCTCCAAGTTTACTTTTGGGCAATTTTTATAATTTTGCAACTTTGCACAATTCTTCACAAACTTGATGGCTTTTAGACGCTAATAAATAGGTAATTTTTTTCCTATCTCATCACTACCCAAGCGTAGGTTATTTTGATAGCTAACATATATATCAATAGGGTGGCGTCACTCTATTCCGTTGATAATCATTTTCATAAAAATCTACTTGAACAATTTCAAAAAACAACCATAAGTCCATATAGATAATAAAGTCAAGTCTAAAGGATGCTAAATGAAATTCGACATGTCAAGCTTAAAAGATAGTAGATGAAATTCAACTTAAAGTTTATCACAGAACTTAAAGGATGCCAGATAGAATTTCAACACAAAGTAGATAGAAAATCTATTTAAACGATACCAAAAAGCAATCAGAAGATTTTCTTGTCACTTTGTTCTGTTAAAATGATTTTGTTGCACCAAAATATGAGGACACAACTGGTTCTGATTCAGACCCTGGTGTGTGGCTACCTAAATGTACTCTAAGAGGTTTATTTAATCTTTATTTATTTATTTTTTTTAAATCTAACTACTAGGAAAATATTTAAAATTTATAATTAGTGGAGACAAAATTGTATTTTTAAAATATAAATAGAAATAAAATATCCATATATATATATATATAGTAACAAAAACTTAATAATAATGAGACAAAAAATAAATTTACAAGTAAGTAAATATGTAATTTTCTAAATTAGTGAGTCACTTACATCCGCTAAGTTTTTACTCAGTCCGCCTATGTTAACCGTGTTATTATGTGTTAACTTTTTAATTTGATTACATCTTTTTAAACATGGGGCTCGTTTGGAGTAAGAAAAAATAAGATAAATTGAGATAAAATATGGTTTGGAGTTAATTTTAGGCACCGTTTTTTTCTGAAAAATCGTAAACCGTGGGAACGGTTTTTCAAATTCGTTCCACAGATTCAAAAAAAATTTAAAAAAATAGCGACAATGGTACTCATTTGAAAACTTTTGACACGAAAAATGTGATTGTATAAAAAATTTACACATTCGGTTAACCTATTTTTAGATTTTTTTTATTTTTTTAGCGAAATATTAAAATTTTTTGAAATTAGTGATAGCGGGAAAATTAGAGATAGAAGAGTTGTTAGAGATTTATAGAATTTTTTAGAAATTTTTTTTTACTCCAAACGTGCCCCATGGGAGCACGAGTTGAATATTTTACGAAATATTTTGTCTTGTTCCGTCGGCGGATGGGTCACCTAGCACCTTCTCCCTTTTAAATGTTCCCTTATAAAAGTGCCTTTACCCATTTTGCCAACTGCTGCTGTTGCTATCTAGCTATGTATCTATATATCTAACATTATGTATCTATCATCACCTGCCAAGGTTTGTTTCCTTTGCATTGCATGCGCAGACTCTTTATCTGCCCTGGATTTGCGCCTGTGGGGGTGTGATAGGGAGCAAAAGTCCTTCCTCAACAAAGGTAGTTAGTTGTCTCAACTTTCCCTATTAATTGTTTGTGTATATATATTTATATACCCAAATAGAGGAGTCAAAGTTGCCTACCATGATAGTATAAAGAAATATATATATATATATATATTATTAAAAGGTCATGTCAGCCTTTTGTTTTCGGTGATTTTGTAAAACTATGTGAAACTATCTAAGAAGTCATTTGAATTAATTTTTATTATATATATATACTGACGAATATGCATGATAGAATTGTTTCAATATAAAATATATTTTTATTTTTATTTCTCATTGCAATTTGTCAATATACATAGCTAGATGCGAGATTTACGTGCATTTATTGGCGTGAATTTCACTTCCATGATTAATGTGATTATGCATAACTCCATCCCCCAAACCCACAAATATATATATATATATATATATATTAAATTACATGTTCAAAGCTTGACCTTTCTTCAATTTCAAATATTGATTTAGGCCTTATTTGGTAAAGTAGCATGCTTAACTTGGAAGAGGCTCTCATTACGTTTAAAATATTTTATGGTGCCTTTTGTTTTATTTAAATATATTTGGACATGAATTGGTAGAGGGAACAGAAAAGTTAATAATAATAATAATAATGTAAAATTAAGTGAAAAGATGAAATTTATTTTATTTTTTGATGAGTTAGAAAAATGAAACTTAAATAAAGTAAATATTTATAAAAAGAATTTATAATTTTACTTAATTAAAAAATTATACAAATTAATAATTTTACTTTTCATTTATTTTATTTTTTTTCAAGTCTATGTTCCAGAAAAATTGAAGTGTTTAAATTTTTAAATCTCGGGAAAAAAAAAAAAAAAAAAACGAAGAAGAAAAAGAGAAAGAGAGAGATAGCAGGAAAGGAATTAAAGAATTAAGATGCTTACCAGTTATGATTTGTGGAGCTGAAATGAGACAGAATATCGGCATTTAACGCTGATTATATTACAAATTAATATATAAGTATAATAGTTCAGATGCTTGCTTTACCCATAAAAAAGGAAAAATATTCATAATTTAAATATATAATAATAATAATAATAATAAATTAATTTAAATATATTATAGCACTTGGATTAATTTTTTTATTGAAAAATTCTATTAACAAGAACTTAGTCCTTTCTTATTTAAAACTATACAAGATAGTTTAGAAAATTTTCTAATCTGACTCTAAGTCTTACTCACTCATACATAGATTAAAGTGTCTCATATCTAATTAGGTTAATATATTGAATTTGAAATTAAGAAGCTGTTTCATTTTTAAAATCTTGCTCAAGTTAAGATTCTTGTATTCTATTTAAAGAGACCTACTCTTAAGGGTTGTATATTGGGAGAAGCAATTGTTTTATAGATTAATTGTGCGTAGAAAAAGTTCCCATAACAGGTTATCCAAAAGAGTACTTAATACAAATTATGTACTGACCCCTTTGGATTTGAAAATTGCTCACTCACCACGAGTTTGGTGGATCGTAGACGCAAGTAAATATTTTAACAAAAATCGTGAATTCTATTGTGAAACAATGTAATTGAAACTTGTAATCATATTTTCATAGTAGAAGAAGTTTGGTTGTTCTTGCCCTCTAGTACTCAAAAGTTTTTCTTCTGATAAGAGGAAACCCACAGCCGCTATTGTAAGAGTGCGCACTGGGTGAACTCGTTCTGTGACCCTAGCCGACAAAGAATCACAGAGGGTAAACCAATCTAAGTAAATTCTGGCTGATTGGCTCAGTCGAGAAGGCTGTTAGATGGTCCTCCACAATTAGAGGAAGGACTGTCCCCGAAGAGTAGTCAGACTCAAGATCTATTGGTCCCAGGCCTTTCAACCCCCCATCTGAACCAACTCAACTATCTCTTTCGGGGCTACTCAAAAGTTTTTCTCCTTATACATTTGATGGGGGTTTTCTTATTAAAAAAAAAATTTATTGTGCATCCGTTTAGGGGCAATGCACGTCTAAATGCACTCAGAATTGATGCTCCCTGAACTTTAGGGACAAGTGTGATGAAAGTCTTGGACAAGTCCTTGCGCAATACATCAGTGTTGGAAAAACCTAGTGATAATCTTAAAAATGTACGTCTCCAACTTGAAATAAAATTAATACCACTATTTATTAATTGCTTTCAACTAATATAACGATTTTTACCCTTCTAAGTGTAGGACATGCAATGTATCTTAAAAAATCGGTGAGACTGAGGTCGACCCACAGAAAACAAATTTAAGTTTTAATTTTATTGAATTTAATTTAAAAATCTAACGCTAATGCTAGCAATTAAATAAATTAATTTGATTTATCTTTCTGAATTAAAATACATTTAGTTTTGACTTAAACAATCATCTGAATTTGAATTGGCAATCAATATAACTAACAATAAATTAAATGCAAAAATAATCAAATTTTAATAAAGCAAGTAATTAAATATGCAACTGAAAACTAGATAAATAATTAAGCTAGGGTCTTAATCCAGATATGCTGATTCAAGTCAAGTATTGTAACTTTAATGCATGGTTGAATAAAAACCATGGATTTAATTAAAAAGTTTATTCGAATAGAAGTGCTAGGAATGTCTGTGAAATATAATTAATTCTATTCGTCTTCTGAATTTAAAACCTTAGAGATAGCTTCTAATTTTAACATAAGATTTTTAAACATTACCAAAAGTATCATTGATTTCATACAAATTTATCACTTTTAATGGTTTCTGAAAAATTAAATTAAGAATCAAAATTTGTAAATTTAAAATATAAATTATAATTTTTATCGTCGAAGAGCGATCAGGAGTATGAGTGTTTTTCTAAGAAAATATAATCATTTCTAATGCTTGTAAGAATTATCACATTAATATCTTAAATTTACTTTAAACATTGAACCTAAATTCCTGAATTGTATTAAAAATATCTCTCTCATAAACTAAGATTCAAAAATTGAGATTGAATTTTAATCTTCAACGAATAGTTGAGATCTTTTGTAATTTTTTTTTTCTAGTTTCATATTGCCAAAACACTATAATTTCACTTTATCTTTTACCTATAGAAGCACTAGAATTGTGGTGATTTTAATAAATATAAAAAACTTATGAGTTTTGAAAAAGAAATTTACTTTCTTGAGTTTTGAAAAGAAATTTACTTGTTTATGGGTTCCAAAAAGGGGATTTGCTTAAAAATTTTAGGATAAGTACACTTATCACCTCTAAACATTAGGCATAATTCAAGGACCCCCTCAACCATTTAAATCTTATATTTACCTCCCTCAGACCTTAATGTTTGAGACACTTAGCGCCTTTTATTAGTTTGAGCCGTTAAATTTTAACAGAGTCAACCAAATCAACCAAATTTTTTATATCAAAGACAAGTATACCCCCAATGAAACATAAAACAAAACCAAAATCAAAAAGAAAATTAATAATAATAATAAAAGATTTTGTATAAAAATGTCTCCATTCCACCCTCTTTTTTGTGGTTCTTCAAATATAGAAGATTGATGCCACTATAAAAGGCAAAGGAATTTTTTGTTACTTGAAGCCCAGAAAAAAAAATAAAAAATAAAAAATCTGGATCTCCGTCTTAGCATGCCCGAGCACATGCTCGAAAAAAAAAAAAAAAAAAAAAAAAAAAAAAAAAAAAAAAAAAAAAAAAAAAAAAGCTTATCAGCACCGCAAAGCTTGCAGCTCAACCCACAGCGAGTCGCCCAAGCACGTCTTATGAGTACATAGTTAAAATAATATAGTTAATAAAATAATATAGTTATTTTTAAATAACATAATTATTATTTTTAATAAATAATATAGTTAAAATAATTTAATAAAATATATTTTACATTAATTAAATTAATTAACTTAAATTAATTATTAAAATTTTGATTATATTTTTTTATTAAAAATAATTTAACAAAATATAATTCGTACTAATTTAAGTAACTAAATTAAATTAAATTTATAAATTTAATTATATTATATCATTTATTAAAAATAATTTTAGTTTAGCAAAATGTTTAAATAAAATAATCAATTTTAATATAATATAATAAAAATGGACAAAGTGTTAAAATTGATAAAATATTTATAACATAAAAAAGTAAAAATACTTTTTATATATTTTCTGTTTAAGTTTTTATTTTTTAAAAATAAAAAAATTTAACAAATACTTATTAATTTTTAAAAATTTATAAATCTAAAAAAATAATAAACATAAACGTTACGGTACGTTAGTGTTGCCACCTCACAATAATAAAAGAAATTGATGGCACATTTATCATTATCAAAGTATATATTTTGGTAATTCAAAACTCAATTATTTTTTTTTAAATTCAGACGGTCAAAGAGACAAACCATCCGCGCTCTATCCTACCATTCCAACTAGGTTCTCTGCACTGTAAAAACCCTATAAATTTTGAATGCCCCTCCCCCCCCCCCCACTCTCTCTCTCTCTCTCTCTGTGTACGTTAGGATTTTCAACGTGTGCCCCGCGGGCGTAGCACGGTTGATACTCGGACAGTAGATTACACCCAAAGATGTAGGTTCGAGTGCTGGCAGCCGCAGTTTGAAAGTTTCACCCTTTTGTAGGAGTGGCTCCTTGTGGGTACCAAACGCTGATCCTCCTGTTTAGGAGGTCACCGTATACTGCAATTTACCTCATCTACCATTCTCTTGAGGTCTAGGGGTGAGGCCCTGGAGGCGAGTGTATCGCCTTTTGCACCCAAGGATTTTCAACGTGAGTGCAGCTACGAGTAGGACCCACATGGAAAGCTTATAGGGCCAACATTTGTATTTATTTATAAATTGCACATACATGCACTTTTTATTATTTGTTAATTATGTAATTTTCTTAATAACTTACTTTTGCAGTTCACATACAATTAATTATTCTCGTGCACATAAAATAATTTTAAATGTTTTAAAAATTATGTCTACAAATTTTATTACATTGTTACTTTTAAAAAATAAATTTTACTATAAAAATATCAATTCTTTTGTCAAATAAATTCACTATAAGTAATTTTTAATAAACACTATTAGGCTATGTTTAATTGAGGAATTGAATAATGCAGTATGAGTAATACATGGGATAATGGCAATTGGAGTTAAGTAAAAAAATACAAAACTCTAGAAATCTCTACAAACACGAATTATAAGACTGTAAAATTTAAATTTTTTACTCACTGTACAAAGTATGGGATACTAACTTTTGCAAGTTTATATAAGTCTAAACACACTCAATATATGGGATTGGATATAATATGAGATTATTTTTTTATGTGAAATTATTTTTTTAGTATTTAGTTGGTGGGATTAAAGATTTGATTTGACATGTAATATAATAGAAAATAATTTTGAACTTTTAGATTTTGATGAAAAATAAATGTGGAGGTGAGTTATAAGTAATACCACACTTGAGTATAAGTAATCTCATAGTACTAATAATCCACTCCCAATTTTTCTAACTAAATATGGAATTAGAATAAGTCACGCGAACATACACTCTAGCCTCAAATTTTTAGTCACAGAAACAAACGTGGCCTTCTAGCGTTAAGAGCGCTCCATCAATATTTTACAGTAGTGTGAGATAATCAATATTGATGGCACAAGTTCAGTATTTTACTAATAAAATGTTTTTTGTCTTGTTCCGTCGGCGGATGGCCCACGTTCGCTGCCTTCTCGATCTCTTGAAAATGGCCTCCATAAAAATTAACTGGCAGGTCGTTGTCAAGAAAAAAAAAATTATTAAATAAAGAGAACGGAAATGGATTGATCTAACTTCAGAAAATCTTTTCATACTACTATGTTATATAAAGTTCTGTAAGTATTTTAAGTTGACTACTTCATCTCTAATAAAAGTGTTGCTAGGGTTTGGAGGCACAGTACTCTACAAACACCCAAGTTGCGGATGACTGAGCTTCTCTCTGTCAGTTTGCTCCCACTGTTCGCTTTGCATGCATCATCGCGGTAGTAACACAAGACTCATTCCTCAACAAACAAAGGTAATTGCATTCGACTTTCCCTACATCTATGCGTGTATGTGTGGGGGTATAAATATATATATATATTTATATATATTATGTAAATATATATATATATAATTGCATTCAATAAGGTCCTGCTCAACATTAAAAGCTGTTTAGAGTGTGTGATTAGATTTTGCTATCATCTTCTCTTCTGGTACGTGGAAGTCCGCAGCCGCTATCCCGTACTGGGGTGCGCACAGGGCGAAGCACGCTCCAGGACCCGAGCCGGTAACGGCCCCTGAAGAGTTAACCAGCCTAGGCAAGCCCTGGCTGACCGGCACGACCGAGAGGAAGCCTTTAGGCTCCCGCCATTACAGCGGTAACCCACCCCCCGTGGGGGAGTCGAACCCAGAACCTCGAGAGGCCCAAGCTCTTAAGGTAAGCCCGACTTCCACTCGGCCACCCCCGAAGGGGCTGCTATCATCTTCTCTTGTTTAAGAAATATATGGATCATCCTTATTGATTGAACAGTAACTGGTCTCTCTCTCACATACTGCTTAGTCCGCAAACATAATTATGTTGGCATGTAAAAAAAGAGGGCTCATGTATCACCCCCTTTCTTTCTGTATTTACTGTTTTGAGTACCGTGTGAAACTATAGAACAGAGTCATTTAAATTTATTTTTACTGTAAGTAATATTATTTTGTTAGAAAATTTTGTCAGAATAATATATGTTATATTTATAACTCTATTGCATTGAAAATGTAAATCCACCAGATTGTCTTTTATTATATTTATGCTAATGTTCTTATAAATTTTTCCGACAAGATAGTATCTTTATTTTACTACTTAGCAGACATATGCCGCAAGAGTTAGAATTGTTACAATTCCATACAAATAATCAGTTGACTGTGTCCTAAATTAGTCATAATCAAAGAAAAACTGGCCGGCTATTGTTCTAAGTCCAGCTCTGATTCTGGCGCAATTAGCCTTATGCCAGTGAATGATTACTTATGTTTGAAGGCATTTGCTTGTTAAACCGAATATATGTTGAAAAGTCAGTTGATACTTAGTTTCACCTTTTGTGAAAGAAAAAATACGGCCACGTTGAATTGTAAAACATTTTCTGAAAAATACTTTTTGACTTGTGTGTTATGAAAGTATTTTTCAAAATTATAGATGAATATATTTTTTGAAAAACATTTTACATACGGAACAAACAAAACCTAAAATGTAAGTAAAAAATGCAAGAAGATGAGTTGTGTTATGCTATATAAGAAATTTTGACTAGAAAAAAATTATTAAAATGATATAATAATTTTATGTACTTATCACTCCCTTTTATTGTATCGTGGTGAGTTACCACAAGTTGATTTTTCTTATATTTTATAAGTTTTCTTTTTGTTGTAAAGCGGTGAGTCACCGCTTCATTATTGGTCTTTGCTATATTTTTCCTATTCTCTTTTTGGAGGTAAGGTATAAATCTCCCTCCTTCTTATATATATATATATTTTTTTGTAAATTTTAATAAACTAGTAGGAGTCTCTGCCAAACCTCTCTCCCACCAAAGAAGTTTTTCAATAAAAAATAATTATGTACTTGTCACTCTGAAAAAATGATCCGCGAGAGAGAGATATTTTATTATATAAGTTCTATTATCAAATTATTTTGGCATCACTATTTCGTAAAATATTCTAGTAATTTCCTTTTTTTTTTTTTTCAAAAAGATACGCAGCAATTTAAAACAAAATTGAGAAGTGACAAACAATTTTATTCCTTTATGCATTTGCTTGCCACTAGGCGCGCACAATTGATGTGCATTTATTGTCCTAGGTTTCACTTTCCTTGTATTTAAAGGGTTATTTTTTTTTGCTCACATCCTTTGAAGTTTTGCTTTTGTACCCCTAATTCCACAGGCTTTATTAATGTACATCTAAATTTCCTAAAATTTGTATAACACTTACTAACTCTCCTTCAATTAAATATTTTATCCAAATTTGATGGCTCACAAAATATACACTATAAAGTGATCATTATACTCTCACTATATATGGATTCCTACTACACTCTAATTTATTGTTATTAATATTGTGGTTGTAATTTGTTTGCCATTATTTTATTCAACAACATAGAAAAAGTTAATTTCTTTTTTTTTTTAATTTTGATAGTTTGAAGTGTATTATTCAAATTATCAATTGCAAAAAAATATAAATAAAAATAAAATAAATAAGTAGGAGGACTTGCATACAAATAAAAAAATTAATTTTTTTCTTTGTACAATAATTTTCTTATTTTAATGTAATTTTTTCTTATCATTCTTTTATAAATATAAATAACATATCTAAAACTTATCAATTTATGACTTCCATGTTGTAAGTTCTGCAATTTTACCTTAACAAAAATTTATCATTATTATTTAAACAAGGTGACAAATTTGGTATTATGATTTTAATCTTTTTTTTCTCAGCAATTAATTAATCAAAAATCTGCTTTTATTCCTTTTTTTTCTTTTAAGGGTTCTTTTTTACAGTTTATTTTTTTTAAATGTTGAAAGTAGAAACACATTAATAAATTGTAAATCACATGGCAGAAAGCATAAATGATTTAACAAGTGACCTTTCATGCTTCAGAGACATCGAATTGATAGTGTTAAGGCTAAAACTGTAAATTGGCAAATCCATTATCAAACAAAGAGTATTGTAACTTTAGACTTAATGTAAGCTAATGCACTAGAGTCTTAAGTCATATACAACTTTAAAAGGCCTAAAAAAAGTTGTTTCCATAAGCCTGGAGGTCTTAAAGAAGTCAAACAGAGCCAGAACTCAATTACACAAAAAGCTTGCGAGAGGGCCGTGGGAAGGTGCAGGATAAAGCCGAGACTGGTGATCAAAGATTTGGACATGTAGGATCCTCGCGCTGATTCATGAGATGGTCACGGGAAGGCTGCAAGATGACCGTGGGTGCATCTTTCTCACGAGGAGCAAAGTCAAGCTATTTTCAACTTCTTTCAAAACCCAAATCGTCCCAGGTTTTTCTATATATACCTTTTGGATGACTCTAGGGTTACACCAGAGAGAATACACAATAGTTCATGAGCCAAAAAAGTTCTATCATTCTCTCAAACACTTAGCCAAATGTTTTTACGTTTATGTGATTCGAAGGAGTTCAAATCTTGGAAGCGCTAAGGATTCAACACATGAAGTTGCCGAGGATTCGGTGTTGAGCCTTCAAAGAGTCGAAGGGCTTTCACTAAGGGAGTTGGTGAATCGAGGATTTGAGCGAACATTAATAGAGTATAGAGTCGATGAGTCGATCTATCGAAAGATTGAAGTTTGTAACCAATGTTCAATTTTTAGTGAAAGTTTTTGAGATTTCCCTGTTTGGGTTTTCTCATTTCTTTTATACTGCCTTCTACAATTATTTGTGTTTGTGGTTGATTGATTGGGATCACTAGCAGCAAATCATGGATTTTTAGATAGCAACAAATTAGAGTGCATCAATAGTGCATAAAAAATTTTAACATTAAATTGAAAAGGATACAGACAAAGGAAATTACCCAAATACTTTTTAATTTCACGAAGGTTAACAAAGTTAGATGGTAAGGGGTTTAAATACACATTATTAGAATGTGTGGAGTTTAAATGTATAAAGATCAAACCACAAGAGGTGTAAGTGAAATAAACTCTACATTTAAAATGTAAAAGTGGGTGATTAAAGAAGAACAAAAAGTGTGAAAGATGAACGGAATTATGTATGTTACACTGACCATAAAGCACTGGCTAAATTTGATGTTCGAAGCTTGACTTGAGTTTCAATAGATATAGGGCTTCTATGGTATTGTAGCATACCCCTCTCATTTGGTTTTAAATATTTTTTTTTCTTATAAATGTTTAAATTATTTAAACTTTTAGAAAGTCAAGAAAAAAAAAAAAAAACAAATATGAAAAACAAAGATTTTCTTTTCAGTTGTGTGATTTTGAATATCGGTAGTTCAGCATAGACTGTATTACAAATATCAAAGTATAATAGTTGGAAAGAGTAATTTTAAAGCATTAAAATAAAATCAATTGCAATACAATATACACGACTTTTGAGAGAAAGGGAGAGAGAGGATTAAGTGTTTGATTACTATAAGTTTCAACTTTTCAATATCGTGGTTAATTTGAAACTATAATTAAAATTCAACAATCAAATCTCATCGAATTATTCTAAAAATTCACACCGGCAATCAAGATTGTAAGCGGTGTAACCTTTCATGAGAATTAATGGAGACCAACCAGACCTAATGGGCTCCATAGCACATACTGCTATAGATGATCTGCAAATTAAAAATATGGTTTGTTTTCTTGGAGCAAAATTTATTTCTTAAACCTGAATATACATCCGGTTTCTGAAAACATTAATTCTCTAGCATCGGATACTTACAAATTATAAAAAAAAATTAAAAAATAAAAAAATATAAAGAAGAAGAAGGAAACAACCTCCTCCCAAAAGAAATTGCCTTTTTAGTCCAAGCATTTTGAATGGTCATGTTCACAATACCTCAATCCTGTTCATTGATCTCAGACTACTTGGGCTTTAAAACAATTCTGATGACAATGCTGTCAGGATGCGGAAAGCTTCCGAATAGCATTTATATGGACGATGTATCCTTGATATAAGGTCTTAGACAGCCCAATAAGAGAATTTTAAGAGTTAAGCTAGGCTCATGAGTTCTTCAACATGATATTAAAATTTTTCTTTGAAACTCAATTTTCAAGGTTAAGTCAGGTCAATCAATTCTTCAACATGGTATAATAACGCCAACGTAATTTTGAGTTAGATGCTATAATATAGTATTAAAGTTAAGTACTGACTTGATTGTTGAATCTCGCCTCTCTCGCATAATCTTGTCTCACATCACCGGAAACTTCACATGAAGGGGTTTGTGATAGAATCATTCTTTTATGTCTCGCACAATGTTGCTTCACATCTAATATCTTTTTGCAAACTTGTGAATTCTTAAATAGAAATTACAAGGAGTATATAACTATTACTAAGGTTTTAGAACCATGTAGAATAATAGAAAGAGAAAGAAAATTTCTCAATAATAAAATTAATCTCAAAAAACTTGACTCCATTAGTCCATAAACTTATATATGTTGGAAAAAAATCTTGAATTTTAGAACCTTAATCAAGACTGAAATAATTAGAAATTAAAAAATAAAATTAAAATACAAAATAAAAAAAGGTAAATATGACTTAAGGTCAAATTTAGATACTAGAATAAAAAGAAAATATACCAAAATAAATGGCACTAAAAATAAAGATCCCTAGAAAAAAATTCTAAAAAGATATTTAAAAAATAAGTAAATGTTCTATATTATTCCTAAATGAAATAAAATTGATATTTAAATATGATTCTTTGATGAGTACTCAAAATAAAGTAGAAAACTTCCATAATACAATTTTATTATTAGCTTTACCATGCATCATTCTCCTCATGTTAGAAAAAATTCGTTGTCAAATTTGATCTTTCACATAGTCTATTGATTTTTTTAACATGAAGATATCATTAAACCATAGAAGAAATAATTTTCACCAAAATATTGACTGAAATTTTAAAAAATTTCTATAGTTGCAGAATCAATAAATCTTGAGAAAATCCATTGTTGTCCAACGTTGTCAAGATTTGTGTTCTTGTTCTTAGAAGTTTTTAATGAGCTTCTTAGCATTTAAGGCCATATCTTGAAGTGATGAAATCTCAAACCATTCATCATCACTTGAACTCTCGTCTCTTTCTTTCACTGTCTTCAAAACTATTCTACCAAACTTAAGAGGAGTAACCATATTAGTTTTAAAGCATCCGTCTGGTACAAGAAAATGGAATAATAATTTTTATACTGTTATTTTATTACCTTATTTAGTACACTTATTTAAAACGTAGTACATTATTTGAGAGAGTGGAATGAAAGGATAATAAGAGAATAATCATTTCATTCCATTCTCTAATACCAAACTAGACTTAAAATTTTGTGATTAACCATTAATTAAATTCCAGATAAAATAATCTAAATCTCTACGCTTCTCTAGTGCAGTAACTTTAGCTGGAAATGAAGCAAGTAGGAATCATAGCAGTTCCCTTACAATTTTTTCATGGTGGAATTGGTTCTCCAAAGATCAAGCTTAAGTTTTCAAATGCCACTAAGTTTGGCAGAGATTGATCAAATATTTGATACTCATCCATCCATGGTGCTTCAAATTCTATGGTAAGATGTTGGGGTTTGGCTTTCTTTGCCATTAGTATAGCAAATATGAAAAACTACGAAATGGTAAACCCCATTTATTTTATCTATATTTTTGCTATCAACATTTGGATTAATTGCAGTTTCAAAATGTTTGGTTTAATGGTGTGGGCAGGAAGCAAAGTTTACTAACAAAAACTAGATAACACAAACTTGAAATAAAGGTGGGACTAACATTACATTTCAGTCACTCATGCGGACGTGACTGCCAGTCCCCTTCATCGTAGATTTTGAAACTACAGTATTTTGAAATGTCCAATTGAACAAACTAAACACCCAAAAACACGCACTGAAATAGAAAAATGCAAACTTTATGTGCAGAATATACGTGCAAAAACTAGTGAAACTTCAGACGCTTGGTTTTTCTCCACATAGTTTAAATGCCATGAAATCTTCCAAACTGACAGAATATATCTAGATGTCCGCAGTATACTGCAGAAACATGAAAAGTTTCACATTAACAACCCAGTAATCAAACTGGAGTTTTAGTTACTTTTCTTAGAGACAAATAACTTAAGAGAGTTTCTTAACCATCAGAAAGTCTTTTAAGCGTCTCGTTTTGGGTACCAAGGATGGCATAGAAACACAGCATAAACCATATGGAGACAACTTATGAATTAATAATTAGGTTTTATCACTTTTAGGGTCGGGGAGAAACCCGCAGCCGCTATCTATGGGTGCGCACTGGGTGAAACCCGCCTCGTGACCCTAGCCGGCAAAGAACCACGAGGAAATAAACTAGTCTTGGCTGACTGGCTCAGCCGAGAAGACTGTTAGATAGCCCTCCACAATTAGAGGAATAACTACCCTAAGAGGAGTCGAACCTGAGACCTACTGGTCCCAGGCTCTTCAGTCTGCCATCTGAACCAACTCGACTACTGCGTAGGGAGATAAACAGTGTTGAAGGCAGCCCTATCCACCAATGTTAAATTAGATACTGCTAATTAAGTTGCTAAATGAGAATGACTAATGTTTCTTTGCTTAATTTATAGGTAGAAGAATTTCAAGAAGAGACTTTGACAAGCTTTAAAAGGTAATATCAGATGTAGACAAGAGTTGATTATAGTAGATGATGAACAAAACAGGAAACGGCATATAACTAATAGATAATGAGCGAAGGATTAAAGTGCATATTAGCAGCGATTCACTTACTGCCAGAAGTAGAAGAATTCTCAGATGAGCTTAGGAGCTCATCTAACAGATCAGGCCCCAGATCCTCGAATACCAACAAATTTTCTTCTGGGTTCAATTCCTTCAGATTCCTTCTACCCGGAAACATCTTCATTCTCATCTTGTTTGTTTCCTTCGCGTCGCGAAGGGACTCCCGGACTATGTCAGTTGGAAAGTTGAGGCGAGCCAACTGACCTCGCATCAGAAATGCAGCTTGGTCGTACGCCAATGCTGCCTCTTCTCCAGAAGCAAATGTTCCGAGCCAAATTCGCGCTCCATTTCTAGTTGAATCGCGAATTTCAGCAGCATATTTTCCCCATGGCCGCTTCCTAACCCCAATGTAATGCTTTTCCTTTTCGGCGTTTGAATTAAAATTGTCTTCTTTTCTCCCTCCTTTAGAAGAATCGTTTTCCAACGATTTTTCCTTGACTTCCTCTGCAATAACATTGGCTTGAAAATTCCCTTCCCAGAAATTTCCTTCAAGCGCAACGGATTCATGGGGAAAAAGAAGCTCAGTCCGTGAGGTTGAAGATTCGGGCAATAAATCTAACCTATGGTATTGAGTTTGAGGGGGTGAAGTATCATCCATGAATGAATTGAAAGGTTTAGACCTAAACTGTTTTTAACCTTGAATCTCCTGCAACTTGTCTGATAATTGTTCGACTCAAAATTCCAAAAAATGAGGGAGAAATTGAGATTAATTAAACAAACAAGCTGAGATGAAAGGATGCGACTAAATTTGTCAAAGGGACTCGAAGGTAGGGTTCTCTTAACACAATTAGGACTTTATATATGCCATCCGTCCAACTAAATATAAAGGCTGCAGCGTTTTCTTTCTTTCTTTTGTTTTATTCTATTTGTGTGTGTATATATAAATATTTTTCTGGGGTCCAAACTGGGGGTGGTAACATAAGGAAAATATTACATGATGACATGATAGTTGAGCAACTTGCATTAATTTTATGCGTAATGTCAAAGCTTTGTCCAGGCAGCTATCCGGAAATTCTTTAATTTTGGTGGATGCTTATTAGTGGGATTTATATATATCTCCTTAAAAAAAAAAAAAAAAGAGCATTTCTCAAACCTGTATGAGATTTTAATAAGTATTTTAGTTCTTTTTTAATTAATTTTTTAAGTTAAATGTTTTAATTTTTTTATTTGCACATTTCTCTTACTGGGTGCATCGATATTTTTTTTTTTTTCACATGTAAGAAATAGTAATATGTGATGGGATATATTGAAATTTAAGAAGGCGTGTTAGAATTTTTACATCAATAAAACAATCTCTCAAATTTGTACAAAATTCTAATACGTTTATATACGCTTTGACGGTTGACTTGGAGTTTAAAGCTTTTAACACAAATAACTACAACATTCAGATCACTGGAGACCCATTTTACACTTACAAATTATATTTGACCACATTTTTATTAAAATTGGGTTCCTAATTTTTATCTGTTCTTTGCGTTCAGATTTTAGGAGTCATAATCCTTCATATGTATGTGGTAACATATGAGAATGAGACAGAGAGGGGTTCTAATGATTAAAACTAATGCTATACTCACACCCTTTCTCTTATGCTCTTCTTACACTGTATTAGTTATGACGGGTCATGATCAGTGCATTCTGTTCAACAACATCACAATCATTAGATGTCACATTCTACGTACAGCTGTAATGATTTTCAATTAAACTATACTAATCATAACCAGTGGAGCGTAAGAAGGGTGTAAGAGTGAGGGTGTAAGTATAGCATTACTATAATGATTAATTAGAAGAGAGTGAGGCCCAGGCGAATTTATTCACAACAGACGATGGGCCCGCTTGGAACCCTTTCACCATTTTGATTACCAAATTTCTGTAGATACGTGGACCACATAAACTAGAGCATGACAACAGAAATTAGAGATGTTGGTGAGGTTTTGTTTAACTAATTAGTTTATGTATCAAATTAATTGAGTATTGTAAACAATAAAGGGTGGCCTATTTTAACAAAATGCAAAAGCTTGCGGTGCAAAATATACCACTAAAGTCCAAAGATGAAGGATCATGATTTAAATAATATTTATTAATTCTGTAAAACAACATTTATTAATTTAGTTAAATTTACATTGATTAAATCATGACTTTTTATCTCTCCACTTTATCCCCTACACCCTCCATCCCTATTTTACCTTAGAACATTGCCAGCAACTGTCTCATCCCAATCCCTATCCTTAACATGGTAACAAATTCAGCGTTTGGAAATTATCCGGTGGGGTGAAAAACTCGTAATTCAGAAATTATTATGAATAATTTGAGAAAAAAGTATAAAAAAATCTTGGTATCATACCTAAATTCGTTAAAAACAAGAATAATTTGGTAATAATTCAACAAAATATATATCAATAACTTTGCTCTGGTTATAAACACTTTTCATCAAGTAATATTTTTTTATTATATCTTGAACTGTAATTATATAGACAAAAAATTATTCATTAAATTATATGTAAAAATAATGAGCCAAAAAAATATGCTACAATTTTTTATATACATGTTTGTTATTAAACATGTGCAAATATAGATGACTATTTGTGTAAATTTAAAAAGCATTATAAAAAGTATTTTTATTATGTATATAATTATAATTCGTTATATTATTATATAATATGTAGAGTTATAAAATTTTTATAATGATATAATACATTTTATTTAATAAATTTAGGTTATAAAGATACAAATTAATTTATCAAACAAATATAAAGTTACAAATTAATTCTGTATTATTAATATTTTATTTGCATGGTTCACTTATAAAATCATTTTAACATAGCCAATTGAAATACCAAAAGATATATATAAACATATGTATTATACTATATTATATCATATATATCATATATGTATACATAAATAACTAATAACTAACACTACTAGAAATACAATTATCTGTGGATTGAATGTTCGAGTGACCGCCTCTAAATAATGCATCTAGAAATAACGCTCAAGTGTAAGGATGCGCGGTATAATTTTATCTTGGTAAGACCGAAATTGAATTCTCAGGGAATCTATGCAATAGTTTCTAAGTTTTAAAGGTTATAAACTTACTACTACGCAATTAAAAATAAAAAAGGTTATTGAATGTTTCAAGGGGATAAATTTTCTAAAATTTCCTAATCAATCAACTATTCAAAGAAATTAAAATAATTAAATGCTATTCAACTAAGATCAATTAACAATAAACAATTTACTTGAATATTAAAGCTAACAATAAATGAAATCAAGCAAACAGATCAACTAAAGTGAAATAGAAATCTAATGATTGAAAACTTAATTCAACATTCAATTTTGGGTGGAATCGCTTTTAACAATCTAATGTGTAGATCATTACGATTTGAGTTTCACCTTGAGGAAAAATAAATCAAAAAAATATTTTCGTTAAAGTTTTAAGTTCCCAAAAACATATATTTATATTCACGTCTAGAATTATAAATCCAGAAAGTTTTCTTTTAAATTATTTTTGGGTTCAACCCTAGTTTATTTATCTCAAAAATTTATAAGAATTGTTAAATTAAAAATCCTTACCAGTAATTGCAAATATTATAGTCAAAGTTTTTGTTTTTGAAATTTTTTCAATAATAAATAAAATCAGATTGAAAAGAAAATTGGAAATATATATGAATGTGATAACAACATATATATAACTCTAAACATATTGGATTGATCAAACAAACCACCTTTCCTTGATTCATTGAATAAAGTTGAGAGAGATTTAGCCAAGCATATTTTTATTACCAGAAAAATAAATAAAAATAGTAAACAAAAGAAACAAAACTTTCATTAAAGCAAAAAAATTAAATACTGTACTTTTAAGTAAAATCGTAGCCAAATCGACGAATAATGAAAACTGAAATTGCTCCATAAATTAAATAAAATACTCTTAATTGCATTCTTTCCCTTTCAAAAAATGAAAACAATAGTATATAAGAAAACATGTCCAATGGTTGAAGAAAACTATAGTATTTATAAGCGACTCTGAAACCCTAAACCTAAAAACACGAGCATCATAGTCATTGGTGTCTGAACCACTCGACAAGGGTGTCTAGACACTGGCGAGGTTCAACTTCAATTTTTATTTTCCAATGTTATCTGAACATTGAAGTGCTCGGATAACGGTGACTTCTTCAACCTCTTCATCATTGCAAATTTCAATAATTTTCGCCTCTTTCCAGCATTTTAAAAACAAAATACCATAAATAACAAAACATAACTAAGAACTTTAAAATTAATTAAATAAATGCATGATTTATGCTCTAAATAATGGTTTGTAATTGTACTTTTCAAGTGTAATCACACCCCCAACTTAAGCATTGCTAGTCCCTAACAATGACATTATTAAAATAAAATGCTATCCTATTTTTTTTTTCATTAGAAACACGGTTCCACTTAGCAATATGCAACAAACCTTTTAAACCCCTAGAGTCTCCCTAGTGGAGGGGTGATCGTGAGGGTTTGTAATGAATCTACCTACAAAATTTCTAATTGGTTTAATGAATGGTAATATTCAATTCAATAACTCCTGATTTAATTTCAATGTGAAATAATTAACAAAACTTAAAATTTGCATAAAGTTTCCCAATGCACATTAAAATCGCCCAACCTTTCAACTATTTAATTTCAAGTGTGTCAATTCATATCATTCGATCAAAATAGATTTCAAACATACTCAAAGATCGTAGCCCCAACTTCAAATCTCACCAAGATGTTCGCTCACAAATGAAGTGAAATCACTCGAAAATGGTTACTCATATGGTTCATGCGAGAATACAATATCAATCAGTGCAACAAATCCAAATCAAGAAGTGTTTGAAAGAATTAAAATATAGAGTATTGCATAACTTCATGGATGGAATGTATTAACGCATAAACAAGAAAACTACTATTAACCACACGAGACAGATCAATACTCTTTTAAGTGTCTTTCACCTAAAGTTTATTAAGTCTTTACTAGGTTGTAACTTGGCCATGGGATATTGGTTAGACAAATGAAGGACAGAAAAAATTAAAGTACATGTCTAAGGATTATAATGATAGTACAATAACATACCCCCCAAGTTTCCTTCTTTCAATTCCTTGAAAACCAAACATTGAAGCTTTATAACTTATATATATATTTATATATATATGGGACTGATAATAGTGATTACAAAATGTTATGTCCTATTTTTTTTTAACCACATTTCTTGACCATCTCACAAATGTGCAATTAAATAAACCCCCAAGAATAAGGGCGCGCGGTGTAGTTTTACCTGATGAGTCCAGGATCATATTTATAGAGAACTTTGAGATTGAGTACTAGGGTTTTTTAAGTTCTTCTATCTACTATTTTCTTTTTAAAAGCAAGAAAAAAATTGGGTTTGGATTTCGAAAAGTTTTGATTAAGTAACAAATAATCAAATAAAATAAATTACAAAAATTAAACTAAACTAAAATTTAAGAACTTAAATAACTTCTATTCTATTTAATGGAAAAGCAAGATTCAAAATTAAATTAAATTAAAACAATGAAAGTAATAAAACTGTGCATTCAAGATATTTAATGATCTTAATCCAACTTACAAATTCAGGTAGATTCCTTATTCTCGAATCAGATGCAATTTTTTATCTCAGTTTACAGCTCACATTTAGGAAAAATAAATTGAAAAAGTATCAAGTTAAAACAATTATTCTAAAGTATTTTAGAATCACGTTTAGGATAAGAAAACTAGAAAAATATTCAATAAGTTCGTCTTTGGTTCAAATCTCTTTTTGTTTATTTCAAATATGAAGAAATTTTAATCAAGTAACTTATCAAGGATATCAATGAAATATGATCGCGATTACAAGTATTTGAAAGATTTTGAAAAGAAAGAAAAAGAAGTTTCAGAAAAAGGAACCCTAGCATACAAGTTTTACGTTATTTATAGGAATTCAATCACATCCAATCATCAAATAAAGATCCATCCATCATTAATGGATTGAATCAAATGTAGATCTACACTAGCATGCTAAAAACGTAAACAAAATAGAAAATAAAAGAGAAAGATAAGAAACCAAACTCCATATATGAAAATTTTGCAACTTGTATTAAAAAACTACTGTGTAATTAAAATTTCAATCCAAACTTGAATGAAAACTATCTATGATTGCTTTCTAAACTAAATTATTTTAATCAGAAATTAATTTTGAAAATTACAAAGTAAAGCCTGTGGCTACTATCGCAAAATATATGTTTATAAGCATGAAACGAAACCTTAAACTTAGTTTTTATCGTGCATTAACAGTTGTTGCTGCCCGGATAGCTCGATAAGGTGTCCAGACAATAGATTTAATCTTTGGGTCCAATTGAGTCTTCTTTTCAACTAAAAAGAATCACATCAATCGAAATTGTGAGTGAAAAGTTATGACCAAAATACTAACAGGGTATCGTGCTGAATCATCCAAAAATTCCAAATTGTGCAATTTTGCAATTTTGAGGTAGATGGAGACCTCTTTTGGACTTGGACTCTTCATGAAATTTGTAGCCAAGAATGTGCACTTGATTTGGGCTTTTAAATCACCTAAATTAAACTTCATAAACTTGTGACATGCCTCAAATCCTACCCTAATCCTACCCTGATTAGGATTTGTCCAACTTTCCAACCTTGTATTTTGAGAAATGTTTCATGGTTCAAACAAACTTCAATTTTTACCGATTATACATTTTTGAAAAGTTTAAGATATCCACTACAACTTTGTTAGAGATCACTTTTAATTTCTAGAACTCATTCCATGTCAAAATTTTGCATCTCTCCCATTCCAACAAGCTATTCTAATATATTTTCCACTAAAACCTGCATAAATGAACAAAATAACATAAATAAACAAAATCAAACTAAAATAGACACAACAAAACATGAATTATCAAAATTAGCATAAAAATCAAGGTTTATGATTACACTTTTCAAGTATAATCATTTCCCAATTACAATCTCCTTCCTTATACACCTTATCACAATTGTTCCTAGACACACAAGGGTTGGCTTTACCTATCGAACTACGGTTACAAGGGTTATTTGATGTGGCTAAATCAAGAAACTTCATAAATTACAAATATTTTTCTTTAAAGGTTTCAAAAATGGCTCCAATGTTAATGTAATCAAAGAAAGGTCGTAGGCTTCCAAAAGTAAGAAAGATGGCTTAAAAATCACTTTATAGGTTAATAATATTTTTGTTAGAGGCATGCAAAATTTCTGTGACAACCTTGTAGGATTCTATAACAAAATTCATTTTACTAAATATATTAATTAGTGACAAATTTTTTCGTCACAAAAAGTAATCCTCTTGTGACAACATGTGCTTGTAACTAAAAAGTTAGCTTTAGTAACAATAACAAATTGTCGTCACATTAAGTTTTAGCAACAGGACTATAAGCAACAACATCCGATCGTCACTGATACCGTCACTAAAAGTTTTTTGTGACAAAAATCATACTTTCAATGATGATTTCTATTGTCACTAGAAGCACATTTTCTTGTAGTGCATTAATCCAAACATGTAAATCAAAAATAATATCTTGTGCATTTAATATCAAAGCAAAGTAATGTGATAAACCTATTCAAGAAAAATGAGATGAAAGAAATTACATAGAGTATTAATTACATAACCCTCAAGAATAAAAGAACATGTTCAAAAGCTCACAAAATATAGGATCTTAATTAAGTCTCCACTTATATCTTGGCGTACTTGAATAACTAAATCTCCTGAACTCAAATTCTTAATACACATTTATTTTAATAGTCTCAAGTGACAAGTTTTCAATACATTAGAAAATTTTATACTCAATTTAAATTAAGTTCCTTATTCAAAATTGAAATGAAACAATTCATCATTTCCATGAGTAATACTACCATTAAACTAGTTATGAACACGTGCATTAGTCAGCAATAGTAACATGTTAAGAGAATTATTATCATGCGTTTCATGAGTAATACCACCATTAAACTAGTTACTAACACATGTAGAATCCTTTGGTGCTTTGTGCTAATCTCGGGTTTGAAAATCAATTTTTCAAAAAGTATGCTTGTTGGGGTTAATACCTCGGTATTGAAACTCCAGGAATTTGCCGATTCACTGCAGTGTAAGAGTGGTGAGCTCCCATTTTCATACCTCGGTCTCCCTTTGGGGGCTAATCATTTGAGAATTTTAAAATGGCAGCCCGTAGTAGAGAGGTTCAAGAAGCGATTAGCTCTCTGGAAGAGAAACTTTTTAGCTTTAGGGGGTCGAATCACTCTCATTAAATCCACCCTTGCTAATCTTCCAATTTACTTCATGTCATTATTCAAAATGCCAGTCACTGTAGCTAATCAGTTGGAAAAGCTGCAATGTCAATTTTTGTGGGGTGATGGAGAAGAAAAGAGGAAGCTTCACTTGATCAATTGGGATTTGATAGCAAGGAAAAAGAGTATGGGAGGGCTTGGTATCCAAAGACTACTTGCTTTCAACACGGCTTTTCTAGCGAAATGGTGGTGGAGATTCGGTACAGATAAACAGTCCCTTTGGCTAAAAGTCATTAAAGCAAAATATGGGTATTCAGAGAACGCTTGGCTCCTCTCAGTTCCAAGTTCTAATGCTTTCTCTAAAGTTTGGGGGGACATATCTTCTATCAGCTTGGCCTCGAACGAGGTGAATGACATTCTAAATAATGGCTTTCATATTCAGGTTGGTTCTGGAGAAAACACTAGTTTTTGGAGTAACATTTGGTGTGATCAGTGAAGTCTTAAGGAAACTTTCCCAAGACTGTTTGGTTTGTCTAATACAAAAGAGGCCAGCATACATGATTTGTTGTGTAATTCTAAAACAGTAAAATGGAACTTGTCTTTTAGGAGGAACCTCTTTGTGTGGGAAGAGGAGCTCTTAGCCCAACTTCAACAACTGTTGGACGACGTGATTATTTCTAACAGTAAAGTTGATGAGTTATGTTGGTGATGGGATAAGTCAAGTCTTTTCTCAATCAAATCCTTTTATGACAAATGGGAATCAGAAGTACTTCAAGATAATCCAGTCGGACGCTCTATCAATCTGATATGGAGAAATATCTGTCCTTATAGAGTTGAAGTGTTTGCTTGGTTGGCAGTTCAAGGAAAAATAGCAACTCGTCTCAATTTAATTAATCGAGTCATTCCCGTTAATGGGGGTAATGGTATATGTCCCTTATGCAATGTTGGTGTGGAATCGGTTGACCATTTATTGCTTTTATGCAATTTCTTTTGGTCGATTTGGTCCCGGTGTCTCCAATGGTGGGGATGTTTGTGAGTCTGTCCTGCTACCATTTTTGACCTTACGGTAGAATGGCTTTCAAACTCTTTCAAAGATGTGGAGAAAGCTTGCTGGGAGACAGTTTTCTTTGCGATAATATGGTCTTTACGAAAAGTGAGAAACGACATGATCTTTTCCAATGTGAATATCGTTAAAACAGAGCTTATTGATTTAATTAAATCGAGGGTTGCTTTCTGGGTCAAAGCGAAGTGTGATCTCAAGGAGTATTCAGTGGTGGACATTCAAAGGTGTTTGGATAGCATCAGGAAAATCAGAAAAGCTAAATGCTTTGCTATGTCTAGTCCTTATCTCCTATGTGGTTGATTTCTTATCAACCATTTGGGAATGATTAGAGAGTTGCCTGCTCAAGGGTGTTTATTTATTTACGTTTCATACTCTGTAATGGCTCTTTTTAATTAATTAATCAATATTTTCTTTTGCCGATCAAAAAAAAAAAAAAAAAAAAACACATGCATTGCTCACTAATAATAACATGTTAAGGGAATTAAAATCATGCAACCATTCCCCTCGGATAAGCATTTCAAGCTTAATTATAATGGTACATTTTGCTCTTTAACTAATACTGCAGCCTTTACCATTGTTGTTTGAGATGCACTAGGAGCTGTCATTTATGTTAATTATGGCCGCATTCATGTCCTTTCAGCTCTTGCTACTAAAGCGTGGGCAATTAGGGTTGCACACTCAATGGCATTACATTGGAAGTTAACATATTCTATTTTTGAATCAAACTCTTCAGTTGTTATTTCTGCGCACAATCTAGCACAAGTAACACGTCTTAGAAGATCTCATCCATTATTGAGGATATTTGTGAGTGGAATTCCTTTAAGCACTAGACTTTCTCTTGGTGCAAAAGACAAACAAACGGCACTGCCCATTTTCTTGCATCCAAATGCTTGAAAGGTTCACTACCCACTAATTTTTTTTTACTAATCTTCCTCTTGAACTTTCCCCTATTGTTGAAAGGGAAAGCTTTGTTACTTAACTTTCTTAATATATTCTCCTATTTTCACCAATATATATATATATATATATATGACACATTGTCCTCAATGTGTGTGCAATGCAAAAATAAAAGTGGGGATCGGTGCATGAAGAAATATGAGCTAAAAATAAATCATGTGTTCTATGTCTCTCCCCCAACTAAATGCATGAGTGACTAATAATGCTGAGAAAATAAAATAAAAAAAAATACACAATCGGAAAAGAAAGTAAGAAAAATGGTAAATAATACCTCAGGCTAGCCTCATACTCAGTTAATACACGATTAATAAATTCTACAAGAAGCTCAAAAGTGTGCAGGGGTTGATCATCATAATCGGAAGTGGTGTAAGACTCATCACTAACATCAATGTTCATATCGGGGTCAAGAATGTCCTCGAGTGGTGGCATATCATCGCAATCAAAGAGTGGTGATTCCTAAGGAGCTAAGGCCTCGTTTGTTTGTCGGATGTGGACATGGGATGACTTGGGTTATCCGTGGGGTCCACAAAAACCCATGTTTGATGCCCACAATGAAAAAGGGGATGAAACATTCCACTGGAAATATAATGCGCCAAAATGCAGGATTTGGCATCTGGGCATTGATGGGGTATTATTTATACCCCATCTCTAGATTTGTTTCCCGCCAAAATCTAAAAGTCTAAAATTATTTCTTGTCACATCTCATGTCAAATCACATTTTTTATCCCACTTTATATCCCACCAATCAAATAATAAAAAAATAATCACACATAAAAAAATTAATCTTATATTATATCAAATCCCATATATTATCCCATGGTATTATTTAACTCCATCATCCAGTCCCTCGAAACAAACATAGCCTAAGGAAGGTAAGTATAGGATTCAAATGGTTGGGGGAGGTTCTTGAATGATGCCTAATGTTTAGGGGAGATAAGTGTAATTTATCTAAAATTTTATATAGTTATTAAATTTATATATTTCAATTACATTAATAATTAAATAAAAAATACAGATAAAAATGGATTAAATTTAAAAACACATATAAAAAAGTTAAATAATAATTAGGTTATTTTCTCATATAACAACAACTCTAAGTATGTTTAAAATTTAAAAATACAAAAAAAATACTAAATATTAGTTAGGCTCAGAAGTAGTTATTTTTCTAAATTATAATTTTAAATTCAAATTAGTCACATTGACTATATTTGTTTTATTTTATAAAACACATATGATTAATAATAATAATAATAATAATTTTTATTTGATTTATTTTTATAAAATCAATTAAAAATTTGTTGTCAAATCTAATAAGGAACTCTTTATATTCATCATTATACTTTTTTTATTTTTACAAATATTTGAATAAAATTAGTCTTGATGGAGTGATTTTTTTTTTGTAAATTCTAATTTTAAATTTAAATTGATAAGGTTGACTATATAAGGATAACCATCTTAACCGTTCTGTTCAAATCCGATCTACTGTTCGAGCCAAATAGATGTGAGATTCAGATTTATTTTTAAGAGGTCATATAAATTGGATTTAAAAAAATTCAAATATTGGATCGGAATGAAGATAGGACTACCTCCACCTCGAATTTGTCTAAATATGATATCTGATCTGAATCTATCCCGATCCACGTCAAAAAATATCCGAACAATCCCAAATTCAAGAAATTAGAATTAATAATTAAGTTATGGACTATCGTATTTTGTATTTACTACTTTGAGTTGTGATAATGTTGGTACTTTAAAATTATGTATCTTTATTATATATCAATTGATGAAACGGTACTTTGGTAAATTATTGGTTTTGAAAATGTTTATCTATTACTTTGGTGAATTATTATTGTGATAATATTTATGTATTATTTTGATTTTGGAGATGAATTATTTAATCGTAATAGGTTACAAATGTAATTAAGTTGTGTATCAAGTTTGCAGCAGATTTGGAAGTAGACGGAGGATTCAGATTTTCAGATATCCGCGAATATATTCATTCTCCATTTGGAGCGAGGATGGAGGTTCAAAAATATCCATTCAGAGTTCAGGACAGATTCAAAGACTAAGGGAAGGTTCGGAGTTTGGATTTGGATATTGTCATATGCGCCTTTGATTTGCCCCATTGCCATCTTTGTGACTATATCTATATAATTAAATACAACACACTTGAAAAAATGCCCCTCTTACAAACTAAGATTTAAAATTTGAAATTGAGTTTTATTCTTCAAAGAATGACTGAGATCTTTTACAAATCAAAGCTTTTTCTCCAACTACCGCTCAGTCTATGGGTTACTTCATATTCTGATAAACCATTAAATAAAACTTAATGATAATATCTAAAGAGTTACTTGAGAAAAAGAGTTGCATTGAGAATGACCAAAATTAAACTTTTCAGTATTACAAATGCGTGCATATTTAATTTTGGTTGAAAAGTATTATATGTACAGGTTATTCGCTAGCCTATACAATAAAACAAGATAGTTTTTAAAAATGTCCCTCTTACAAATTAAGAACCAATGATTAAAAATTATTTTTTCTTTCATTCAACGATTGAGATCATTTTTATATTTTGAATTTTCCGTCCAATTTTATTTTAGTAGACTCTACTACCGTCCATATCAGAAAACCACTTACATATTTTAAATTTTATCATATTTTAATTGTGGAGATTATTTGTAAATCAAAACTATCAACTTAAATTATGCCCAATTTCTGCCCAATTATGGAATTATGGTTTTAAAAAGTTAAACCTTAATTAAAGTGTCATAATTTGTGTTTTCTTTTATACTAGTTATTAAAAATTAATCGAAAAGATATAGTACCTATTAGCACCTAAAGTTTTGCAAAAAGAAAAAAAAAATTAAAACTCTCTCCTCTTCTGACTCGTTGACCTGTAGATATATATCTAGCTACATATATACCACCGAGCTCGCCAAAACTAAAGAACAGGAGTCCTAGAGTCCTCTTTCTGAAACTTCTCTCACACAGTTATCACCTTCAAAAATAAATTAAAAATAAAATAAAATATCAACTGAAAATAATTCAGATAACTTACACTTAGAGATGGAGTCAGTGTCAGCTTGATCAATCGGAATATTTGTGTTTAATAAGAGGTTATTGAACATACTTGAATCCACCAATTTAAGCCTGAAGCAAAAACCTGATAAAATACTTTGTAACAATCATCAAGAGAGTATAAATTCGTACTGCAATCCCTATCAAATCTAATAAACTAATTTTCAAATTGATGAATCATAGAATTTTTTTTGAAAAATATTATTAAAAATTTTATATAAAAAAAACGTAGTATATCAATGTAAGGGGCATATACCACGTATTACATCAAACTAAGAAAATTAAAACTACTAGAGCGTTGTCGTTTTTTAGTTTATGCTTAATTGTTTATATTTTTTATTCTTAATTTCTATTTTTTCTTGAAATAAATACTGAAATTACATTTAAAATTTTTAATTTTATTTATAGTAATTAAATTTTATTCCAATAAAATGTTTAATTTTATCAAATTTTTAAAAAATGAATTGAATTTATATTAATTTAATTAATTAAATTAAATCATTTTTAATAAATAATATAGTTAAAATAATTTAATGACATATAATTAAATTAATTATTAATTTAATTAATTAAAATTTTGATTATATTATTTATTAAAATATATTCCAAGTAACTAAATTAAATTAAATTTATAAATTTAATTATATTATATTATTTATTAAAAATAATTTTATTTTATTAAAATATTTAAATAAAATAATTAATTTTAATATAATGCAACAAAAATGGACAAAATATTAAAATTAATAAAATATTTATAACATAAAAAAGTAAAAATATTTCTTATATTTTTTGTTTAAGTTTTTATTTTTTAAAAAAATATAAATTTAATAAATACGTTTTTATTACTAAGTTTTAAAAATTTATATATATAAAAAAATAATAGGCATAAACGTTACATGATATTAGTGTTGCCACCTCATAATAATAAAAGTAATTGATGGCACATTTATCATTATGAAAATATATATTTTGATAATTCAAAGCTCAATTATTTTTTTAAATTTCAGACAGTCAAAGTGACAAACCATCAACGCTCTATCCTACCATTGCAACTAGATTCTCTGCACTGTAAAAGCCCTTTGAATTTTGAATGCCCGTCACTCACTCTCTCTCTCTCTCTCTCTCTCTCTCTCTCTCCCCCCCCCCTCTCTCTCTGTGTACGTTAGTCTTTTCAACATGGGTGTAGCTACGGGAAAGACCCACATGGAAAGCTTATGGGGCCAACATTTTTATTTATTTATAAATTGCACATACATGCACTTTTTATTATTTGTTAATTATATAATTTTTTTAATAATTTACTTTTGCAGTTCACTTACAATTAATTATTCTCGTGCGCATAAAATAATTTTAAATGTTCTAAAAATTATGTCTACAAATTTTATTACCTTATTACTTTTAAAAAATAAATTTTACTATAAAAATATCAATTCTTTGGTCAGATAAATTCACTGTAGGTAAAATTAAATACAATATGATATTATTTTTTTAATGTTTAGTTAGTGAAATAAAAGATGTAATATGATATGTGAGTAACAAAAAATAATTTTAAATCTTTAAATTTTGAAGGGAGAAAGTGAGTTATAAGTAATACCACACTTAAGATATAAGAGTCTCATGCTGCTAATAATCTCGTTCTATTTTTTTTTAATTAAATATAAGATTAGAGTAGGTCTCACAAACATGTACTCCAACCTCAAGTGTTTAATTCCAGAAACAAACGCGGCCTTGTAGTGGAAGAGCGCTCCATCAATATTTTACAGTAGCGTGAGATAATCAATACCGATGGCACAAGTTCAGTATTTTACTAATAAAATGTTTTTTGTCTTGTTCCGTCGGCGGATGGCCCACGTTCGCTGCCTTCTCGATCTCTTGAAAATGGCCTCCATAAAAATTAACTGGCAGGTCGTTGTCAAGAAAAAAAAAATTATTAAATAAAGAGAACGGAAAGGGATTGATCTAACTTCAGAAAATCTTTTCATACTATTATGTTATATAAAGTTCTGTAAGTATTTTAAATTGACTACTTCATCTCTAATAAAAGTGTTGCTAGGGTTTGGAGGCACAGTACTCTACAAGCACCCAATTTGCGGATGACTGAGGTTCTCTCTGTCAGTATACATGATGTGTCATGGTTTGCTCCCACTTTTCGCTTTGCATGCCGTAGTAACACAAGACTCTTTCCTCAACAAACAAAGGTAATTGCATTCAACTTTCCCTACATAAATGTGTGTATGTGTGTGGGGGTATAAATATACATATATTTGGGGGAGGAGGGGCACCGCTCAACATTAAAAGCTGTTTAGAGAGAGTGATTAGATTTTGCTATCATCTTCTCATGTTTAGAGAGAGTGAAATTGGGAACATCCTTACTGATTGAACAGTAACTGCTCTCTCTCTCTCTCTCACAAACTGCTTAGTCTTAATTTTAATGTCCACAAATCAAAGGTGGACGCACGTGATGTCGAGAGTAGACGATTGCCTACGTTGAGTTTTAAATAATTAATGTAATTTAATGCACTCTGATGTTATGCTCAATGGTGGTGTAGTGGGCTAGTTTACAGTTAATGAGTTTTTTTGCTGTAATGTTGAGAGTTTGAATCTTTCCTACTCCTGCAAGCTCTATTTTTTCCTTCCTACTATTTCTTTTATTTTTATTTTCTTCTCCCCACTATTTCTTTTATACTCATTATTATTATTATTATTAGTTCTTTTCTTTTTATTTTTATTTTCGTCTCCCCACTATTTCTTTTATGCTCATTATTATTATTATTATTATTATTATTATTATTATTACCAGTTCTTTTATTTTTATTTTCATCTCTCCACTATTTTTTTATGTTTATTATTATTATTATTATTGACAAAAAATAAGAGTAACTTACTTTTATATTTTTTATAAGAAATATTTAATATTAATATTTTATATTTTATATTTTATCAAATTTTATACATTGATTTAAAATTTAAAATTTTACTTATAATTTACGCCTATATTGACCTAAAATTTTGAGTCCGCCACTGCCACAAACATAATTATGTTAGCTTGTAATCTTAAAATTAAAAAAAAGAAAAAAGAAAAGAGCAAGGTCATTTAATATTTTGAGTACCGTGTGAAACCATAGAACAGGGTCATTTAAATTTATTTTTATTGTAAATAATATTATCCTATTAGAAAATTTTGTCAGAATAATAAATGTTACATTTATTACTCTATTGCATTAAAAATGTAAATCCACCAAATTGTCTTCTATTATATTTATGCTAATGTTCTTTTAGGACAAAAATAACCCTAGGCACGTGGGTGCTGTCGAGCATGATTGGAAAGTAGTTGGTAAGGCTGAATAATTAAAAGATGATTGAGATTAGGTCTCACTTTATTTTAGAACTAAATTAGTATGGATTTAGCCATAAATGCGAACTAGTAATAAATTAATTAAATTTATTAGTTAAAAATTAACTTAGTTCACTACTTCACAAATAGTAGACAGACGTGACATTTAGATATTCAGAGGGTAGATGCAGTGCACTCAGATGTCCACCCCACCCACGCGCATTAAATGTAAGGTAAGAGTATTTAAAGAAAATGAGACTATTATGTACGTTAATATATATAAATGGGATACACAATAATTATAATTCCAATTTTTTTTATTAATTTTATTCATACTAACTAACTATAAATATAACACTTCCAAATCCTAGTATGTTCTCCATAATCAACTTCTTTCTTTGTTTAAATTTCCTAAATATCTCTCAAAATTTTACTGACTTTACCATCAAAAGATTTTTTTGGTTGAAAACTCCTTTCTGGCCATACCTTTCTTTTCCCTTGTACTCGGCAGATTTACTTTTAGATTTTCATTTAAAGTAGAGAGCAGTTTCGACAAAAGAGTTTTTATATGCCGTACATGTTCTTATAAATTTTTCCGACAGGAGAGTATTTTTATTTTACTACTTGTCTGCTGACATTTGCCGCATGAGTTAGAATTGTTACAATTCCATACAAATAAGCAGTTGATTGTGTGCTAAATTAGTCATAGTCAAGGAAGAACTGGCCGGTTATTTTTCTAATTCCAGCTCTGATTCTGGCACAATTAGCCTTTATTATGCCAGTGAATGATTATTTATGTTCGATGGCATTTGCTTGTTAAACCGTTTATATATTGGAAATTCAGTTGATACTTAGTTTCACCTTTTGTGAAAGAATCAATACGGCCCCGTTTAATTGTAAAATATTTTCTGAAAAATAACTTTTGAGTTGCGTTATGAAAGAATTTTTCGAAATCATAGATGAATATATTTAAAAAAAAAAAACATTTAGCATACGGAACAAACAAAACCCAAAATAAAAGTAAAAAGAGATGCAAGAAAATGAGTTGTATTATGCTATATGAGAAAATTTGACTAGAAAAAATTATTAAAATGATTTAAAAATTTTATGTACTTATCACCCTGAAAAAATGATCCGCGAGAGAAAGACATTTTATTATATAAGTTCCATTACCAAATTATTTTGGCATCACTATTTCGTAAAATATTCTAATAATTTCTTTTTTTTTTCCCAAAAAGATACGCAGCAATTTAAAACAAAATTGAGAAGTTACAAGCAATTTTATTCCTTTATGTATTTTCTTGCTATTAGGCGCGCACAATTGATGTGCATTTATTCACCTAAGTTACACTTTCCTTATATTTAAGGGTTTTTTTTTTTTTTTTTTCTCCCATCCTTTGAAGTTTTGTTTTTGTACCTTACACATCCCACAGGTTTTATTAATGTACACCTAGAACTCCTGCAATTTGTATAACACTTACTTATTCCCTCTTTAGTTAAATATCCTATCCAAATTCAACGGTTCATAAACTATATATTATAAAGTGACCATTATGTTATCACTATATATGGATTTCTATTGCACTTTAATTTATTGTTATTAATATTATGGTTGCAATTTATTTATTATTATTTTATTCAACGACATAAAAAAAGTTAATTTTTTTAAATTTTGATAGTTTGAAATGTATTATTCAATTTATCAATTACAAAAAAATAAAAATAAAAATAAAATAAATAATTAGGAGAACTTACATACAAATAGAAAAATTAATTTTTTTCTTTCTACAATAAAGATCAAACAACAAGAGGTGGAAGTGAAATAAACTCTATATTCAAAATATGAAAGTGGGTGATTAAAGAAGAACAAAAAAGCGTGAAAGATGAACGGAATTGTGTATGTTACACGATTAAAGATGTAGACCGAAAGCACTGACTAAATTTGATGTTCGAAGCTTGACTTGAGTTTCAATAGACATAGGGCTTCATGGTATTGTAGCATACCCCTCTGATTTGGTTTGAAATATTTTTTTTTTTTGTTCTTATGTATGTTTAAATTATTTAAACTTCTAGAAAAAAAAGTCAAGAAAAAAAAAATATGAAAACAAAGATTTTCTTTTAAGTTGTGAGATTCTGAATATCAGCAGTTAAGCATAGATTATATTACAAATATCAAAGTATAATAGTTGGAAAGAGTAATTTTAAAATATTAAAATAAAATCAATTGTAATACAATATACACGACTTTTGAGAGAGGGGGAGAGAGAGGGTTGTCTTTAGGGATGGGCATTTCGGTCGACCCGTCCGAATCCAATCCGTTATCCAATCTGAATGAATGTGAAATTTGAATTTTTTTTGGAGATTGGATCGGATTTGGATTTAATTTTTTAAAAAATTTTGGATATTGGATCGGATATGGGGATGGCATTGCCTCCGCCCCAATCTGCCCCGAATCCGATATCTAATCCGAATCTGCCCCAATCTGCCCCGATCTGTCCTGAAAAATATTTGAATAACCCAAAATCATTTAAAACCATAATGACAACATCGTCACTATACTATGGTAAACAATATTCACATTCATAATACTCTAGACTTATTGAACTTCACTATTATTATCATTAAAATGAATATTGATAAATAAATTTAAAACAAAAATTGTTATCATTTTGTATTAATTAGAGTGTGTTTAGGAAAAAGTTATAAATTTAATTTTTTTCATACTTTTGTGCAAATTGAAGTTTTAAATGTTCAATTTATTTCTTTCATATGCAAAAATCAAGAAAACTTAAAGAGGTAAATTTAAAATTTTATAATGTATATCATTTAGGACTCTACAAAATTATATAAATCCCTTTAAAATTTAAATTTTTACTTACTGTACGAATTATGAAACTATAATTTTTATAAATTTATATTAATTTATACAATTTCAAACCCCATTATGACTTGTAAACTCAATTTTTTTCAAAAAGATATCTAGATATAAATATGTTATTCTAAAAAATTATTTGTTATTATAAAAAATTAAAAATTTTTTGTAGTTTTATTTTTTCTATATGTGAATGGTGAGAAAAAAAATCAGTTATTCTATTTTGAAATTAGGTTGATGTAAAAAGTTAATAGGGACAAAAAAGAATTAGAAATTTAAATTTACCACTTTATTTTTATGTTTGTAGGTTTTATATAAGAATAAAATTTAAAAAGCTAAAATAAATTTTATTTTTATTTATATTTTTAGCAATCATAAAAAAATAAATTTAAATTTATTTGATTAAGATATAAAATAAATTAAAATTTATTTACAAACTTTTGTCATGTTTTTTAACATTTTGATATTTATTTATTTTTTACAATTCTTTTAAAATTTATTTATTTTAAAATTTACCAACTCTTGTTTTTTCTTATATTTTAATCATTACAATATTTTTAAATATATTACTAGGTCATTGAACTGTATTACATTATTTACAAAATATGTTATTATGTATTATTTTGATTTTGAAGATGATTTATTTGGTAGTAATAGGTTACATACAACTTAAGGGCAGATTCGGAGATGAACAAATGGTTTAAAGTTTTGAATATCTGTGAATATATCCGTTCTCCGTTTGGAGCGGGTTGGAGCGGGGATGAATATCCAAAAAAATATCTGTTTGAAGTTCGGGGGAAATTTGGAGGGAGGCGGAAGATTTAGAGTTTGGATTTGAATAATGCCATATCCACCTCCAATCTGCCTCATTCCCATCCCTAGTTGTCTTAAGTGTTTGATTACTATAAGTTTCAACTTTTCAACATACTGGTTAATTTGAAACTATAATTAAAATTCAACAATCAAATCTCATCGAATTATTCTAAAATTCCACACCGGCAATCAAGATTGTAAGACGTCTAATCTTTTATGAGAATTAATGGAGACCAACCAGACCCAATGGGCTCCGTAGCACACACTGCTGTAGATGATCTGCAAATTAAAAATTTGGTTTGTTTTCTTGGAGCAAAATTTGTTTCTTAAACTGAATACACATCGGTTTCTTGGGCTTATAGCTTAATATTGATGAAAACATGAATTCTCTAGCATGGGATACTTACAAATAGTCAAAAAATAAAAAAAAATAAAAAAATATAAAGAAGAAGAAGGAAACAACCTCCTCCCAAAAGAAATTGCCTTTTTAGTCCAAGCATTTTGAATGGTGATGTTCACAATGCCGCAATCCTGTTCATTGATCTCAGACTACTCGGGCTTTAAAACAATTCTGATGACAATGTTGTCAGGATGTGGAAAGCTTCCGAATCGCATTTATATGGGCGATGAATCCTTGATATAAAGTCTTAGACAACCCTTATTCTTATAAGTGAATTTTAAGCTAGACTCATGAGTTGTTTAACATGGTATTAAAATTTTTCTTTGATAGTCAATTTTCAAGATTAAGTCAGGCCAATTAGTTCTTTAACATGGTATAATATTATACCATGTCAAAGTAATTTTGAATTAGATGCTATAATATAATATTGAAGTTAGGTATTGATTAGGTTGTTGAATCTTGTCTATCTCGCATAATCTTGTCTCACATTACTCGAAACTTCATGTGAAGGAGTTTGTGACAGAATCATTCTTTTATGTCTCGCACAATGTTGCTTCACATCTAATATCTTTTGCAGACTTGTGAATTATTAGATAGAAATCACAAAAAGTATACAACTACTATTAAGGTTTAGAATCATTGAGAACAATAGGAAGATACACTACTACAATAATTGATAAAGATCACGCTAAGAAATTCATAAAGATTACGGTTTTAGAAAAAGCGTGATAAAGATTTGTGAGTTAAACTTTTTATCTCAGTCTAATTAAAAAACTGAGATAAAAAGTTACTTTTAATACTTTTTATCTCACTTTTGTTAAAACCGTAATTGAATTTAAAACGAGATAAAAGATCAATAGAAACTATCTCAAGAAAAAACTGAGATAAAAGATTAGTGGAAACTATCTCTAGAAAAAACTGAGATAAAAGATCAGTGAAAACATCTCTAAAAAAAACTGAGATCAAAAAGTGAAGAAAATCACATCTTAAAAAAAGTGAGATAATTAAAAGAATGAGAGACAATATTGTTATTTTTTCTTTATATCTCTCTCAAACAATTTTGTTTATCACCTTATATGATTTAAATTAGATTTCATAAACTTTATTATAACATTTATTTATTAATTTTAATTAATTGAATATGATATAGAAACTACAATCATAGATCAATAAATAAAAATTTTTAAATTAATGTTAAAACTAAATTTAGCAAATCAAATTTAAATAACAATAAATGTATAATCATTATTTTTTTCAATAAATATATGGAAGTAATTTTCATAATTTGTATGACTCATAACGAGGTAAATATTAAATATTTAATATCTAATAAATGTTTAGTGTATCTTTAATATTATTTATATTAAAAGTGACATTATTTTATATGTTGTTGAAAGTGATAAAAATTTGGAAATAAAAAAATAAAGATTTTCATTTTTTTGTCTTTTTAGAACTAATTTTTGAATATAATCATTGAAAATATTTTTTGTATTACAAATCAATTTTTAAAATAATTTTCAAAAATTTTGTTTTAACAATAATTATCTAGAACTAAAAGTAAATGTGACCTAATTACTTTTAAAAAATATAGTACAAAATGAAGAAAAATATATTATAAATAGTGAGCCATGATTAAATATATGCTATATACAAATACTAAAGGAAAATAAGAAAAAGTTTTAAGATTATTTTTAATTAAATATGATAGATATTCATAAATTATTTATTAAGTATTCATATGGTTCTATATATTAGTTATAATTTCAAATTATTACAAAAAGTTAAAATAATTAAATAAAAGTAAATTTTTATCATTTTTTCCGATCAATTGATTAGAAAAATGCAACTTTTAACTATAAATTGGTTGACAAAGGTCATAATAAATTATTGTAAAAAACTTAAAATAATTAAATTAAAATAATATAATTTTATTACTTTTAGTAACCCCAAAAGTAATAAAAATTTGTTTATATATATTAATATGTAAAATGTATATGTAAATGATAGCTTGGACTAGTGGTCGACTACACTAACTTCCAAAGGACTAGCACGGGTTCAATTCTCAGCAGAAACAAAAAAAATATATGAAATATATAAGGTTGCTATAATAAGGCGCCACAGGGTACTACGATGGCATAATAGTAGGTTGCCATGTGGATTTTTATTATTTTTAAAATTAATCCTTTTTTTTCAGCGTGATTATTTGTTTATATTTGATCACGATTTTTCAAAAAAAGTGAGATCAAAATTCATAAAAGATCACACGAGATTTCTTTTCATCTCAGTTTTTACCATAAAAGATCACGCTTTTAGTGTGTGATTGTTATAAGTTTTCGATCACGATTATAAACTGTGATAAAAAAGATATGACTTACAATCTCACCTAAATAAATCACGCTTTTGTAACTGAGATAAAAAGTGAAACATCACGCTTAAAAGCTGTGATGATTATGCATTTTTGTAGTAGTGATATAGAAAATTTTTAAATAATAATATTAATATAAAAAAAACTTGACTTCGTTAGCCCGTAAGCTTATACGGGTTAAAATAAAAAAAAATCTTGAATTTTAGAATCTTGATCAAGTCTGAAATAATTAGAAATTAAAAAATAAAATAAAAATACAAAAAAAGGCAAATATGACTTAAGGTCAAATTTAGATATTAGAATAAAAAAGAAATATACCAAAATAAATGGCACTAGAAATAGATATCCCTGGAAACAAATAGTCTGAAAAGATATTTGAAAAATAAGTAAATGTTCTATATTATTCCTACATGAAATAAAATTAATATTTAAATATGATTCTTTGATGGGTACTCAAAATAAAGTAGAAAACTTTCATAATACAATCTTATTACTATCTTTACTGTACATCATTCTCTCTATATTAAAAGAAAAATTCATACTCAAATACGAACTTTTATACTCTATTGATTTTTTAACATGGGATATCATTAAACCATAGAAGAAATAATTTTCACCAAAATATCGACTGAAATTTAAAAAAAAAAAATTTAATTGCAGAATTAATCAATCTTGAGAAAATCCGTTGTTGTCTAACTTTGTCAAGATTTGTGTTCTTGTTCTTAGAAGTTTTTTATGAACTTCTTAGCATGTAAGGCCATCTCTTGAAGTGATGAAATCTCAAACCATTCATCATGACTTGAACCCTCGTCTCTTTCTTTCACTATCTTCAAAACAATTCTACCAAACTTAAGAGGACTAACCATGTTAATTTTAAGGCGTCCATTTGATACAAGAAAATGGAATGATAATTTTTATACTTTCATTTTATTACCTTATTTAATAAACTTAATTATTTAAAACGCAGCACTTTATTTGAGGGAGTGGAATGAAACAATAATAAGAGAATAATCATTTTATTCTATTCTTTTATACCAAGCTAGACTTAAAAGTTTGTGATTAACCATTAAATTCTAAATATAATAATCTATATCTCTAGGCTTCTCTGGCGCAGTAGCTTTAGCTTAAAATGAAGCAAAGTAGAAATCATAGCAGCTCCGTTACAATTTTTTCATGGTGGAATTGGTTCTCCAAAGTTCAAGCTTAGGTTTTCAAATGCCACTAAGTTTGGCAGAGATTGATCAAATATTTGATACTCGTCCATCCATGGTGCTTCAAATTCTGTAGTAAGATGTTGGAGTTTGGCTTTCTTCGCCATTAGTATAGCAAATTTGAAAAACTACCAAATGGTAAACCCCATTTATTTTATCTATATTTTTGCCATCAACATTTAGATTAATTGCAGTTTCAAAATGTTTGGTTTAATGGTGTGGGCATGAAGCAAAGTTTACTAACAAAAACTAGATAAAATAAACTTGAAATAAAGGTAAGACTAACATTACATTTCAGCCACTCATGCGGAGGTGTCTGCCAGTACATCCTAGATTTTGAAACTACAGTACTATGAAATGTCCTACTGAACAAACTAAACACACAAAAACATATTGAAATAGAAAAATACAAACTTTATGTATAGAATATACTTGAAAAAATTAGTGAAACTTCAGACGCTTGGTTTATCTCCACATAGTTTAAATGTTATGAAATCTTCCCAAACTGACAGAAGATATCTAGGTGTCCGCGGTAAACTACAGAAACATGATAAGTTTCACATTAAACAACCCAGCAATCAAGCTGGAGTTTTAATTACTTTTCTTAGAGACAAAAAACTTAAGAGAGTTTCTTAACCATCAGAAAGTGTTTGCGCATCTCGTTTTGGGTACTAAGGATGGCATAGAAACACAGCATAAACCACAGATGGAGACAACTTATGAATTACAAAAAGGGTTACAATTAGGTTTAATCACTTGTGTAGGGAGATAAACAGTGTTGAAAGCAGCCCTATCCACCAAAGTTAATTTAAAAACTGCTAATTAAGTTGCCAAATGAGAATGACTAATTTTTTTGCTTTACAGGTAAAAGAATTTCAAGAAGAGACTGTGACAAGCTTTAAAGGTAATATCAGATGTAGACAATAGTTGATTATAATAGATGATCAACAAAACAGGAAGCTGCATATAACCAATAGATAATGAGCGAAGGATTAAGGTGCATATTAATAGCGATTCACTTACTGCCAGAAGTAGAAGAACTCTCAGATGAGCTTAGGAGCTCATCTAACAGATCAGGCCCTAGATCCTCGAATACCAACAAATTTTCATCCGGGTTCAATTCCTTCAGATTCCTTCTACCTGGAAACATCTTCATTCTCATCTTGTTTGTTTGCTTCGTGTCGCGAAGGGACTCCCGGACTATTTCAGTTGGAAAGTTGAGGCGAGCCAATTGACCTCGCATCAGAAATGCAGCTTGGTCGTAAGCCAATGCCGCCTCTTCTGCAGAAGCAAATGTTCCGAGCCAAATCCGAGCTCCATTTCTAGTTGAATCGCGAATCTCAGCAGCATATTTTCCCCATGGCCGCTTCCTAACCCCAATGTAATGCTTTTCCTTTTCGGCTCCAGAGACATTAGAAGTATTGTTTTCCAATGATTTTTCCTTGAGTTCCTCTGCAATAACATTGGCTTGAAAATTCCCTTCCCAGAAATTTCCTTCAAGCGCAACGGATTCATGGGGAAAAAGAAGCTCAGTCCATGAGGTTGAAGATTCCGGCAAGAAATCTAACCTATGGTATTGAGTTTGAGGGGGTGAAGTATCATCCATGAATGAATTGAAAGGTTTAGACCTAAACTGTTTTTAACGTTGAATCTACTGCAACTTGTTTGATAATTATTCGACTCAAAATTCCCAAAAATGAGGGGGAAATTGAGATTAATTAAACAAACAAGCTGACATGAAAGGATGGGACTAAATTTGTCAAAGGGACTCGAAGGTAGGGTTCTCTTAACACAATTAGGATGTTATGTATGCCATCCGTCCAACTAAATATAAAGGCTGCAGCGTTTTCTTTTTTTCTTTGATTTTATTCTATTTGTGCGTGTGTATATATATATATATATATATTTTTTTTTCTTGGGTCCAAACTGGGGGTGGTAACATGAGTAAAATATTACATGATGACATGATAGTTGAGCAACTGGCATTAATTCTATGTGTAATGTCAAAGCTTTGTCCAAGCAGCTATCAGGAAATTCTTTAATTTTGGTTGATGCTTATTAGTGGGATTTATATATATCTCTTTAAAAGAAAAAAAAAAAAAGAGCATTTCTCAAACCTGTATGAAATTCTAATAAGTATTTTAGTTCTTTTTTAATTAATTTTAAGATAAATGTTATAATATTTTTTATTTGCACATTTCTCTTACTGGGTGCATCGATATTTTTTTTTTTTCACATGTAAGAAATAGTAGTATGTGATAGGATATATTGAAATTTGAGAAGGCGTGTTAGAATTTTTACATCAATAAAATAATCTCTCAAATTTGTACAAAATTCTAATACGTTTATATACGCTTTGATAGTTGACTTGAGTTTAAAGCTTTTAACACAAATAACTACAACATTCAGATCACTGGAGACCCATTTTTTACAAATTATACTTGACCACATTTTTATTAAAATTGAGTTCTTAATTTTTATCTGTTCTTTGCGTTCAGATTTTGGGAGTCATAATCCTTCATATGTATGTGGTAACTTATGAGAATGAGACAGAGAGCAGTTCTAATGATTAATTAGAAGAGAGTGAGGCCCAGGGGAATTAATTTATTCACAACGGACGATGGGCCCGCTTGGAACCCTTTCACCATTTTGATTACCAAATTTCTGTAGATACGTGGACCACATAAACTAGAGCATGACAACAGAAATTAGAGATGTTGGTGAGGTTTTGTTTAACTAATTAATTTATGTATCGAATTAATTGAGTATTGTAAACAACAAAGGGTGGCCTATTTTAACAAAATGAAAAAGCTTGCAGTGCAAAATATACTACTAAAGTATAAAGATGAAGGATCATGATTTAACTAATATTTATTGATTTTGTAAAACAACATTTATTAATTCAGTTAAATTTATATTGATTAAATCATGACTTTTTTTCTCTCCGCTTTATCCCCTGCACCCTCCATCCCTATTTTAACTTAGAACATTGCCAGTAACTGTCTCATCCCAATCCCTATCCTTAACATGGCAACAAATTCAGCGTTTGGAAATTATTCGGTGGAGTGAAAAATTCGTAATTCAAAAATTATTCTGGATAATTCGAAAAAAAAAGTATAAAAAATCTCGGTATCATACCTAAATTCGTTAAAAATGAGAATAATTTGGTAATAATTCAACAAAATATATATCATTAACTTTGCTATGGTTATAAACACTTTTCATCAAGTAATATTTTTTTATTATATCTTGAACTGTAATTATATAGATAAAAAATTATTCATTAAATTATATATAAAAATAATGAGCCAAAAAAATATGCTACAATTTTTCATATACATATTTGTTATTAAACATGTGCAAATATAGATGACTATTTGTGTAAATTTAAAAAGCATTATAAAAAATATTTTTATTATGTATATAATTATAATTCGTTATATTATTATATAATATATAGAGTTATAAAATTTTTATAATGATATAATACATTTTATTTAATAAATTTAGGTTATAGAAATACAAATTAATTTATCAAACAAATATAGAATTACAAATTAATTCTGTGGTATTAAATAGTTTATTTGCATGGTTCACTTATTTAATCATTTTAACATAGTCAATTAAAATACCAAAAGATATATATACACATACGTATTATATACTATATTATATCATATATATCATATATGTATACATAAATTACTAAAAATTAACACAACTAGAAATACAATAATCTACGGATTGAATGTTCAGGTGACCACCTCTAAATAATGCATCTAGAAATAACCCTCAAGTGTAATGATGCACGAAATAATTTTATCTTCGTGAGACTGAAGTTGAATTCTCAAGAAACCTATGCAATAGTTTCTAACTTTTAAAGGTTATAAACTTACTACTACGTGATTAAAAATTAAAAGGTTTTTGAATGTTTCAAGGGGATAAATTTTCTAAAATTTCCTAATCAATCAACTATTCAAAGAAATTAAAACAATTAAATGCTGTTCAACTAAGATCAATTAATAATAAAAAATTTACTCGAATATTAAAGCTAACAATAAATGAAATCAAGCAAACAGATCAATTAAAGTGAAATAGAAATTTGATGGTTGAAAACTTGATTCAACATTCAATTTTGGGTGGAATCGCTTTTAACAATCTAATGTATAGATCATTATGATTTGAGTTTCACGTAAAGGAAAAATAAATCAAAAAAATATTTTCGTTAAAGTTTTTAAGTTCCCAAAAACACATATTTATATTCACGTCTAGAATTATAAATCCAGAAAGTTTTCTTTTAAATTATTTTTAGGTTCAACCCTAGTTTATTTATCTCAAAAATTTATAAGAGTCGTTAAATTGAAAATCCTTACCAGTAATTACAGATATTATAGTCAAAGGTGTTGTTTTCGAAATTTTTCGATAATAAATAAAATCAAATTGAAAAAATTAGATTGAAAAGAAAATTAGAATTATATATGAATGTGATAACAACATATATATAACTCTAAGCATATCGAATTTGATCAAACGATCCACCCTTCCTTGATCCATTGAATAAAGTTGAGAGAGATTTAGCCAAGCATATTTTTATTACCAGAAAAATAAATAAATTAAAATAGTAAACAAAAGAAACAAAACTTTCATTAAAGCAAAATAATTAAATACTATACTTTGAAGTAAAATTGTAGCCAAATCGACGAATAATGAAAACTGAAATTGCTCCATAAATTAAATAAAATACTCTTAATTGCATTATTTCCTTTTCAAAAATTGAAAACAATAGTATATAGGAAAACATGTCCAATGGCTGAAGAAAACTACAGTATTTATAAGCAACTCTGAAACCCTAAACCTAAAAATGCGAGCATCATAGTCACTGGTGTCTGAACCACTCGGCAAGGGTGTTTGGACACCAGCGAGGTTCAACTTCAATTTTTATTTTCCATTGTTATCTGCTCTCTGCCTCTTTGTTGCTATCCAAGCCGAGCATTGAAGTGCTCGGATAGCAGTGACTTCTTCAACCTCTTCATCATTGCTAATTTCAATAATTTTCGCCTCTTTCCTGTCTTTTGAAAATAAAATACCATAAATAACAAAACATAACTAAGAACTTTAAAATTAATTAAATAAATACATGATTTATACTCTAAATAATGGTTTGTAATTACACTTTTTAAGGATAATCACACCTCCCAACTTAAGCATTGCTAGTCCCTAGCAATGACATTATTAAAATAAAATGCTATTATATTTCTCTTTTTATTGGAAACACGGTTCCACTTAGCAATGTGTAACAAACCTTTTAAAACCCTGGAGTCCCCCTAGTGGAGGGGTGATCGTGAGGGTTTGCAATGAATCTACCTACAAATTTCCTAATTGGTTTAATGAATGGTAATATTCAATTCAATAACTCCTGATTTAAATTCAATGTGAAATAAGTAACAAAACACAAAAATTACATAAAGTTTCCCAATGCACATTAAACTTGCCTAACCTTTCAACCATTTAATTTCAAGTGTGTCAATTCATATCATTCGGTCAAAATAGATTTCAAACATACTTAAGGATCATAGCCTCGACTTCAAATCTCACCAAGATGTTCACTCACAAATAAAGTGAAATCACTTGAAAAGGGTTACTCATGTGGTTCATGCAAGAATACAATATCAATCAGTGCAACAAATCCAAATCAAGAAGTGTTTAAAAGAATTAAAATATAGAGTATTGCATAACTTTATGAATGGAGTGTATGAACACATAAACAAGAAAACTACTATTAACCACATGAAACAGATCAATACTTTTTTAAGTGTCTTTCACCTAAAGTTTATTAGGTCTTTACTAGGTTGTAACTTGGCCATGGGATATTGGTTAGACAAATGAAGGACAGAAAAAATTAAAGTACATGTCTAAGGATTATAATGATAGTACAATAACATACCCCCCAACTTTCCTTCTTTCACTTCCTTGAAAACCAAACATTGAAGCTTTATAACTTATATATATATTTATATATATATGGGACTGATAATAGTGATTACAAAATGTTATGTCCTATTTTTTTAACCACATTTCTTGACCATCTCACAAATGTGCAATTAAATAAACCCCCAAGAATAAGGGCGTGTAGTGTAGTTTTACCTGGTGAGTCCAGGATCATATTTATAGAGAACTTTGAGATTGAGTACTAGGGTTTTTTAAGTTCTTCTATCTACTATTTTTTTTTTAAAGCAAGAAAAAAATTGATTTTGGATTTCGAGAAGTTTTGATTAAGTAACAAATAATCAAATAAAGTAAATTGCAAAAATTAAACTAAACTAAAATTTAAGAACTTAAATAACTTCTATTCTATTTAATGGAAAAGCAAGATTCAAAATTAAATTAAATTAAAACAATGAAAGTAATAAAACTGTTCATTCAAGATAATTAATGATCTTAATCCAACCTACAAATTCAGGTAGATTCCTTATTCTCGAATTAGATGCAATTTCTTATCTCAGTTTACAGTTCACATTTAAGAAAAGTAAATCAAAAAAAATATTAACGTTAAAACAATTATTCTAAAGTATTTTAGAATCACGTTTAGGACAAGAAAACTAGAAAGATATTCAACGAGTTCATCTTTGGTTCAAATCTTTTTTTGTTTATTTCAAAATATGAAGAAAGTTTTAATCAAGTAACTCATCAAGGATTTCAATGAAATATGATCGAGATTACAAGTTTTTGAAAGCTTTTGAAGAGAAAGAAAAAGAAGATTCAGAAAAAGGAACCCTAACATACAAGTTTTACATTGTTTATAAGGATTCATTCACATCCAATCATCAAATAAAGATCCATTCGTCATTAATGGATTAAATCAAGTGTAGATCTACTCTAGCTTGCTAAAAACGTAAACAAAATAGAAAATAAAAGAGAAAGATAAGAAAGCAAACTTTACATATGAAAATGCTACAACTTGTATTTAAAAACTACTGTGTAATCAAAGTTTCAATCCAAACTTAAATGAAAACTATCTATGATTGCTTTCTAAATTAAACTATTTTAATGAGAACTTAAATCTGAAAATTATAAAGTAAAGCCCGTGGCTGCTATCGCAAAATATGTATTTATAAGCACGAAATGAAACGCTAAACCTAGTTTTTATCGTGCATTAACAGTTGTTGCTGCCCAATAGCCTGATAAGGTGTCCAGACAGTAGATTTAATCTTTCAATCCAATTGAGTCTTCTTTTCAACCGAAAAAGAATCACATCAATCAGAGTTGTGAGTGAAAAATTATAACCAAAATACTAACAGGGTATCATGCTGAATCATCCTAAAAATTTCGAATTGTGCAACTTTACAAGCTAATTTTGAGGTAAATGGAGACCTTTTTTGGACTTGGACTCTTCATGAAATTTGTAGCTTAGAATGTGCACTTGATTTGGGCTTTTGAATCACCTCAATTGGATTCCATAAACTTATGATATGCTTCAAATCCTACCCTGATTAGGATTTGTCCAGCTTTCCAACCTTGAATTTTAAGAAATGTTTCATGGTTCAAACAAACTTAAATTTTTACCGATGATGCATTTTTGAAAAGCTTAAGATATTCACTTCAACTATGTTAGAGACCACTTTTAATTTCAGGAACTCAATCCACGTCAAAATTTTGCATCTCTCCCAATTTAACAAGCTATTCTAGTATATTTTCTACTAAAACCTGCATAAATGAACAAAATAACATAAATAAACAAAATCAAAATAAAATAGACACAATAAAACATAAATTATCAAAATTAGCATAAAAATCAAGATTAATGATTACACTTTTCAAGTATAATCATTTCCCAATTACAACATCCTCCCTTATACACCTTAGCGCAATTGTTCCTAGACACACAAGGGTTGGCTTTACTTATCAAACTAAGGTTACAAGGGTTATTCGATGTGGCCAAATCAAGAAACTTCATAAATTATAAATATTTTTCTTTAAAGGTTTCAAAAATGGGTCCAATGTTAATGTAATCAAAGAAATGTCGTAGGATTCCAAAAGTAAGAAAAATGGCATAACATCACTCTCTAGGTTAATAATGCTTTTGTCAGAGGCATGCAAAATTTATGTGACAACCTTGTAGGATTCTATGACAAAATTCGTGTTACTAAATATATCAATTAATGACAAAATTTTTTCGTCACAAAAAGTAATCCCCTTGTGACAACATGTGCTTGTAACTAAAAAGTTAGCTTCAATAACAATAACAAATTGTCATCACATTAGGTTTTTGCAACAAAACTATAAGCGACAACATCCGATCATCACTGATACCATCACTAAAAGTTTTTTGTGACAAAAATCATACTTTCAGTGATGATTTCTGTTGTCACTAAAAGTACATTTTCTTGTAGTGCATTAATGGAAACATGTAAATCAAAAATAATGTCTTGTGCATTTAATACCAAAGCAAAGTAATGTAATAAACCTATTCAAGAAAAATGAGATGAAATAAATTACATAGAGTATTAATTACATAACCCTCAAGAATAGAAGAATAGGCTCAAAAGCTCACAAAATATAGGGTCTTAAGTCTCTACCTATATCTTAGCATACTTGAATAACTAAATCTCCTGAACTCAAATTCTTAATACACATTTATTTCAATAGTCTCAAATGTCAAGTTTTCAATACATTAGAAAATTTTATACTCAATTTAAATTAAGTTCCTTATTCAAAATTGAAACGAAACAATTCATCATTTCCATGAGTAATACTACCATTAAATTAGTTACGAACACGTGCATTAGTCACTAATAGTAACATGTTAAGGGAATTATTATCATACGTTCTATGAGTAATACCACCATTAAACTAGTTACTAACACATGCATTACTCACTAATAATAACATGTTAAGGGAATTAATATCATGCAACCATTCCCCCCGGATAAACATTTCAAGCTCAATTGTGATGGTGCATTTTGCTCTTCAACTAATACTGTAGCCTTTGCCATTGTTGTTCGAGATGCACTAAGTGTTGTCATTTATGTTAATTATAGCCGTATTTAGGTCCTTTCAGCTCTTGCTACCGAAGCATGGGCAATTAGGGTTGTATACTTAATGGCATTACATTGGAAGTTAAAAGATTTTATTTTTGAATTAGACTTTTCAGTTGTTATTCACTACAACAATAAACACTTTTAGCGACCAAAAATTTGGTCGCGAAAAGTTACTTTTTGGTCGCTAAAAATAAATTATTAGCAACCAAATGATCTTTAGTCGCTAAAAATAAATATTTAGCGACCAAATTTACTTTTGGTCGCGAAAAATAGTTGCTAAAAATGCTTTCTCTTATAGTGATTTCTGCCCTACAGTCCAACACGAGTAACACGTCTAGGAAGATCTCATCCATTATTGAGGATATTTGTGAGTGGAATTCCCCCAAGCACTAGACCTTCTCTTGGTGCAAAAGATAAACAAATGGCACTGCCCATTTTCTTGCATCCAAATGCTTGAAAAGTTCACTACCTAGTGATGTTTCTTTTACTAATCTTCCTCCTGAACTATCCCTTGTTGTTGAAAGGGAAAGCTTTGTTACTTAGCTTTCTTAATATATTCTCCCATTTTTGCCAAAATAAAATTATGACACATTGTCCTCAATGTGTGTGCAATGCAAAAATAAAAGTGAGGATCGGTGCATGAAGAAAGATGAGCTGAAAATAAATCATGTGTTCTATGTCTCTCCCCCAACTAAATGCATGAGTTACTAATAATGCTGAGAAAATAAAATAAAGGAAAAATATACACAATTGGAAAAGAAAGTAAGAAAAATAGTAAATAATACCTCAGGCTAGCCTCATACTCAGTTAATCCACAATTAAAAAACTCTACAGGAAGCTCAAAAGTGTGCAGGGGTTGATTATCATAATCGGAAGTGGTGTACGACTCATCACTAACATCAATGTTCATATCGAGGTCAGGATTGTCCTCGAGTGGTGGCATATCATCGCAATCAGAGAGTGGTGATTCCTAAGGAGCTAAGGCAGGTAAGTGTAGGATTCAAATGGTTGGAGGATGTTCTTGAATGATGCCTAATGTTTAGGGGAGATAACTGTAATTTATCCAAAATTTTATATAGTTATTAAATTTATATATTTCAATTATATTAGTAATTAAATTAAAAACACAGATAAAAATGGATTGAATTAAAAAATACGTATAAAAAACTTAAATAATAATTAGGTTATTTTCTCATATAACAACAACTATAAGTATTTTTAAAATTTAAAAATACAAAAAAATACTAAATATTAGTTAGGCTTGAAAGTAGTTATTTTTTTAAATTATAATTTTAAATTCAAATTAGTCACATTGACTATCTTTGTTTTATTTTATAAAACACATATGATTAATAATAGTAATATTTTTTATTTGAATTACTTTTATAAAATCAATTAAAAATTTGTTATCAAATCCAATAAGGAACTCTTTATATTCATCATTATACTTTTTTTTTTAATTTTTATGAACATTTGAATAAAATTAGTCTTGAGGGAGTGATATTTTTTTTTTGTAAATTCTAATTTTAAATTTAAATTAATAAGGTTAACTATATAAGGATAACTATCTTAACCGATCTGTTTGAATCCGATCTACTATTCGAGCCAAATAGATGTGAGATTCAGATTTATTTTTAAGAGATCAGATCAAATTTGGATTTAAAGAAATTCAAATATTGGATCAAATATGAGGATAGGATTACCTCCACCTCGCATTTGCTCTAAATACAATATCCGATCTGAATCTATTCTGATATACGCCAAAAAATATCCGAACAGCCCCAAATTCAATAAATTGGAATTAATAATTATGCTATGAATTATCGTATTTTGTGTTTGCTACTTTAAGTTGTGATAATGTTGGTACTTTAGAATTATGTATTTTTATTATGTATCAGTTAATGAAATTGTACTTTGGTGAAATATTGGTTTTGAAAATGTTTATCTATTATTTTGGTGAATTATTATTGTGATAATATTTATATATTATTTTGATTTTGGAGATGAATTATTTAGTAGTAATAGGTTACAAATGTAATTAAGTTGTGTATCAAGTTAGGAGTGAATTCAGAAGTGGACGAAAGATTCAGATTTTTGGATATCTGCGAATATATTCATTCGTCATTTGGAGCGAGGATGAATGTCCAAAAAAATCCATTCGTAGTTCAAGATAGATTCAAAGACAAAGGTAAGGTTCGAAGTTTGAATTTGGATATTGTCATATGCACCTCTGATCTGCCCTGTTGCCATCCCTGTGATTATATCTATGTAATAAAACACAACACATTTAGAAGAATGCCCTCTTACAAACTAAGATCTAAAGTTTGAAATTGAGTTTTATTATTCAAAGAATGGCTGAGATCTTTTACAAATCAAAACTTTTCTTCAAAATACCGCTCAGTCTATGGGTTACTTTACATTCTAATAGACTATTAAGTGAAACTTAATGATAATATCTGAATAGTTACTTGAGAAAAAGAGTTACATTGAGATAGACCAAAATTAAATTTTCGGTATTATAAATGCGTGCATATTTAATTTTAATTGAAAAGTACTATAGGTACAGGTTATTTACTAGCCTATACAATAAAACAAGATGGTTTTTTAAAATGTTCCTCTTACAAATTAAGAACCAATGGTTAAAAATTATTTTTTCTTTCATTCAACAATTGAAATCATTTTTAGATTGAAATCTTTTTTATATTTTGAACTTTCCGCTCAATTTTACTTTACTGAACCTTACTACCATCTATATCAGAAAATCACTTCGACATTTTAAATTTTATCATATTTTAAGGGTGGAGACCATTTGTAAATCAAAACTATCAACTTAAATTCTACCTAATTTCTGCCCAATTATGGAATTATGGTTTTGAAAAGTTAAACCTTAATTAAAGTGTCATAATTTGTGTTTTTTTTAAGCTAGTTATTAAAAATTAATCGAAGAGATATAGTACTTGTTAGCACCTAAAGTTTTGAAAAGAAAAAATTAAAACTCTCCTCTTCTGACTCCTTCACCTGTAGATATATATCTATCCACATATATACCACCGAGCTCGCCAAAATTAAAGAAGAGGAGTCCTAGAGTCCTCCTCCTTCTGAGTGTAAGTTATCTGAATTATTTTAAGTTGATATTTTATTTTATTTTTAATTTATTTTTGAAGGTGATAATTGTGTGAATATTTTATTTTATCTGTAGATATTTTACTCCTTCACCTGTAGATATTTTATTTTATCTGTAGCAATTTGAACCCTTTCAGAAAAATTGAGGAGCCACGGTGTAAGTATGGTGAAGGACGGTAAGAGCTCCAGCTGGTCGTAGAGACAGCAAGATGAAGTTTTAATTTAGCGGAAGAGAGGTAGCCTTGCCCCTAAATACTTTTACACAAAATATTCTTCAATAAAATATTTTTTCAAGGTAAAATATTTTAAATCAAAACAAATGAAGCCTATTTATCTAAAATATTTTATTTTAGATAAAATTCTCATAATTTCATAACTTAATAAATAATACCCAGATGATAAGGTTCTATGGTAATAATAAGAGGTTATTGAACATGCTTGAATTCACCAATTTAAGCCTGAAGCAAAAACCTCATAAAATACTTTGTAACAATCATCAAGAGAGTATAAATTCGCACTGCAATACCTATCAAATCTAATAAACTAATTTTCAAATTGACGAGTCATATAATTTTTTTTGAAACATATTATTAAAAATTTTATATAAAAAAAACGTAGTATATCAATGTAAGGGGCATATACCACGTATTACATCAAACTAAGAAAATTAAAACTACTACAACGTTGTCATTTTTTAGTTTATGCTTAATTGTTTATATTTTTTATTCTTATTTTCTATTTTTTCTTGAAATAAATACTGAAATTACATTTAAAATTTTTAATTTTATTTACAGTAATTAAATTTTATTCCAATAAAATGTTTAATTTTATCAAATTTTTAAAAAATTAATTGAATTTATATTAATCTAATTAATTTAATTAAATTATTTTAATAAATAATATAGTTAAAATAATTTAATGAAATATATTTAAATTAATTAATTCAGGTAATTATTAATTTAATTAATTAAAATTTTGATTATATTATTTATTAAAAATAATTTATTAAAATATATTCCATACTAATTTAAGTAACTAAATTAAATTAAATTTATTAATTTAATTATATTATATTATTTATTAAAATTATTTTATTTTATTAAAATATTTAAATAAAATAATTGATCTTAATATAATGCAACAAAAATGAACAAAGTATTAAAATTAATAAAATATTTATAACATAAAAAAAGTAAAAATATTTCTTATATTTTTGTTTAAGTTTTTATTTTTTAAAAATAAAAACAAATTTAATAAATACATTTTTGTTAATAACTTTAAAAATTTATAAATATAAAAAAATAATAAGCATAAACGTTACATGATATTAGTGTTACCACCTCATAATAATAAAAGTAATTGTTGGCACATTTATGATTATGAAAATATATATTTTGGTAATTCAAAGCTCAATTATTTTTTAAAATTTCAGACAGTCAAAGTGACAAACCATCAACGCTCTATCATACCATTCCAACTAGATTCTCTGCACTGTAAAAGCCCTTTGAATTTTGAATGCCCGTCACTCACTCACTCTCTCTCTCTCTCTCTCTCCCCTCTCTCTCTCTCTCTCTCTCTCTCTCTCTCTCTGTGTACGTTAGTCTTTTCAACAGTGAGTGTAGCTACGGGAAAGACCCACATGGAAAGCTTATGGGGGCCAACATTTTTATTTATTTATAAATTGCACATTCATGCATTTTTATAATTTGTTAATTATATAGTTTTTTAATAATTTACTTTTGCAGTTCACCTACAATTAATTATTCTCTTGCGCATAAAATAATTTTAAATGCTTAAAAAATTATGTCTACAAATTTTATTACATTATTACTTTTAAAAAAAATTACTATAAAAATATCAATTATTTGGTCAGATAAATACACAGTAAATAATTATAAGGTTATGTTTGATTGAGAAGTTGAATAACATGGTATAAGTAATATAATGAAATAATATATGGAATTAAATATAATATGCGATTATTTTTTTAGGTGAGATTATTCTTTTAATGTTTAGTTGATGGGATAAAAGATGTGATATGACATATAAATAACAGAAAATAATTTTAAACCTTTAAATTTTGACAAAAGAAAGTGAGCTATAAATAATATCATACTTAAGGTATAAGAGTCTTATGGTACTAATAACCTCGTCCTATTTTTTCTAAGTAAATATAGAATTAGAGTAGGTCCCACAAATATATACTCTAACCTAAAGTGTTTAATGCCAGAAACAAACGCGGCCTTGTAATGTAAGAGTGCTCCCTCAATATTTTACAACGCGGCCTTGTAATGTAAGAGTGCTCCCTCAATATTTTACAGTAGTGTGAGATAATCAATATTGATGGCACAAGTTCAGTATTTTACTAATAAAATGTTTTTTGTCTTGTTCCGTCGGCGGATGGCCCACGTTCGCTGCCTTCTCGATCTCTTGAAAATGGCCTCCATAAAAATTAACAGGCAGGTCATTGTCAAGAAACAAAATTATTAAATAAAGAGAACGGAAATGGATTGATCTAACTTCAGAAAATCTTTTCATACTATTATGTTACATAAAGTTCTGTAAGTATTTTAGATTGACTACTTCATCTCTCATAACAATTATAAAAGTGTTGCTAGGGTTTGGAGGCACAGTACTCTGCAAACACCCAATTTGCGGATGACTGAGCTTCTCTCTGTCAGTATACATGATCTGTAATGGTTTGCTCGCACTTTTCGCTTTGCTGCGGTAGTAACACAAGACTCTTTCCTTAACAAACAAAGGTAATTGCATTCAACTTTCCCTACATATATGTGTGTATGTGTGGGGGTATAAATATACATATATTTGGGGAGGGGGGTTCCACTCAAATTAAAAGCTGTTTAGAGAAAGTGATTAGATTTTGCTATCATCTTCTCATGTTTAGAGAGAGTAAAATTGGGATCATCCTGACTGATTGAACAGTAACTGTTCTCTCTCTCTCACAAACTGCTTAGTCTTAATTTTAATGTCCACAAGACTGACTGCACAAGACTGACGCACCTGATGTCGAGAGTAGGTGACTGTCCACGCTGAGTTTTAAATAATTAATATAATTTAATGTATTATGATATCGTGCTCGGTGGTTGGGTAGTGGACTAGTTTGCAGTTAATGAGTTTTCTTGGCTATAAAGTTGAGAGTTCAAGTCTCTCTACCCTACCAGCTTTATTTTTTCCTTCATACTAATTCTTTTATATTTCTTTTCTTCTCCGCACTATTTCTTTTATGCTCATCATCATTATTATTATTATTATTATTACCAATTCTTTTATTTTTCTTTTCTTCAACCCACTAGGGGCTTTATTTTTTCCTTCCTACTAGTTCTTTTATATTTATTTTCTTTTCCCCACTATTTCTTTTATGCTCATCATCATCATCATCATTATTATTATTATTATTATTATTATTACCAATTCTTTTATTTTTCTTTTCTTCAACCCACTATTTCGTTTATGTTTATTATTATTATAATTATTGCTACTAGTTTTTTTATTTTTATTTTCTTCTCCACACTATTTCTTTTATGCTGATTATTATTATTATTATTACCAATTCTTTTATTTTTCTTTTCTTCAACCCACTATTTCGTTTATGTTTATTATTATTATAATTATTGGTAAAAAATAAGAGTAACTTATTTTTATATTTTTTATAAGAAATATTTAATATCAATATATAATATTTTGTATTTTATTAAATTTTATACATTTATTTAAAATTTAAAATTTTAATTATAATTTACGCCTACGTTAACCTAAAATTCTGGGTCCGCCACTGCGACAAACATAATTATGTTAGCTTGTAACCTTAACAAAAAAAAAAAAAAAAAAAAGAAAAGAAAAGAAAAAAAAGAGCTCATGTATCACCCCCTTTCTTTCTGTATTTAATATTTGGAGTACTGTGTGAAACCATAGAACAGGAGTTATAGGGGACTGTAGTGAAGAAATTTACTGCAGGGGCTACAGTGAAAAATCAAAGGTTGAGATTTGATTATTTTTAATCGAAAGGTTCTAATTTAATTTAATTAAAATTATTTTCAAAATAAAAATAAAAGTTAAAAAATATGATTGGAATATAATTAATGCGGAATGTAAAAAGTCGCGTGTTACTAAAGTGAAAATGAATCTCAATCCTCATTCTTTCACTGCAGGGACTGCAGTAAAAAATGAAGGGTTGAGATCTTCTACACTTTAATCCAATGGTTCTACTTTTAATGTAATTAAATTTTTTTTCTTTTTAAATAGAAGTTTAAAAATTTTGATTAGAGTACAATCAATACAGAATATGAAAGGTTACATATCATTAAAGTGTATAACATCTCAGCCCTTCATTTTTCACTACAGCCCCTGTAGTAGATTTTTTCATTACAACCCCCTTGAACCCATAGAACAGGGTCATTTAAATTTATTTTTACTATAAATAATATTATTCTATTAGAAAATTTTGTCAGAAGAATAAATGTTACATTTATTACTCTATTGCATTGAAAATGTAAATCCACCAAATTGTCTTTTATCTATACTATATACTAAAATCATATATTTCTCTCTCCTCACCTCCTTTCACCCGCTTCTTACGTGACATACTTCATTGAGCTCCATTCTACTTTTCAACTTTTTACAGAATTTTGAATTATTTTTGAAACACAATGACAATAATAAAAGCTGGCATTAAAAGAAGTCAATAAATAAAAAGGAATTTGGAAAGTCACTCTTTTTTTTTTCAATTTCCCTCTCTATCTCACACAAAAACTGATCAACTATTATTTTTGAAACACAATGGCAATAATAAAAGCTAGCATTAAAAAAGTCAAAAAATAAAAAAAAAATTGAAAAGTCACTCTTTTTTTTTTTTTTTTCCAATTTCCCTCTCTATCTCACACAAACAGATCAATTTCACCCATCTATACTATAATACTAAAGTAATGTATTTTCTCTCTCCTCTCTTCCTTCACTCTAATCCTAGGTGGCATACCTCTTTGATCATCATTCTACTTTTCCTTTTTTTATTATAGATTTTTGAATTATTTTTTAATTTCTTCGTTCCCTCTTATTCTTTTCTCTTTTCTCATTCACAAAACTATTATTTATTTGTCTCACATCGATAAAACACTATAACTTTACTTTTTCTTTTACTTATAAAAGTACTAGAGTTGCGGCATGTGGTTTTAATAAATGCAGAAGAACTCATAGATTTAAAAAGGAGACCCATTTTATTGGGTTTCGAGAGGGGACTCATTTTCATGAGTTTCTTAAATGAAACTTATTTATTGGTTCATTATAGTTGTAAAATTAACTAAATAGTTATTTTAGTTAAAAAATATTTAAAAATTATTAAATATTAATCAAATTAGAAAAAAGATAATTTTTTTTAAAAATAACTCTTTTTATAGCTTAAATTAAAAAACACAAAAAATGCTAAAATTTAAAAACACAAAAAAATTCTGAAATATTATCTAAGTCTGGGAATAATTTTTTTGTTTAGAAAAAATTTTAATTTTAAATTGCAATTGGTCATGTGACAATTTTTAATCGAATAATAATACTTAATATTTGAGTTATTTTTATAAATCTATATTGTCTATTTACTATAATACTAAAACAAATGTATTTTTTCTATTTTCTTTTCCTTCACTTCAATTCTACGTGGCATATGCCATTCTATTTTTCTATTTCTTTTATAGATTTCTGAATTATTTTTTGAATTCATTCATTTCTTTTTTCCTCTTCTCTTTTCTCATTCACAAAACCTTTATTTATTTATCCCACATTGTTAAAATACTACAACTTCACTTTTTTTTTAATAAAAACACTAAAATTGTGGCATATAGTTTAATAAATGTAAAAAATCTCATGGGTTTCGAAAAGGGATCCACTTAGTCGGGTTTTGAAAAAGAGCTCACTTCCTTATAAATTTCATATAAATAAACTCATGAGTTCTAAAAGGTGATTCACTTACTTATAAATTTAATGTAGTCATAAAATTTATATATTTCAAATAAATTAATAATTAAATTAAGAACACAAATAAAAATTGAAATAATTTGTTTAAACACGCAAAAAAATACAAAAAAATGTATATCAAAAATTTGTTCCATCTTAAATTTAAAAAAAATTAAATAAATTTTGAAATTTTATTTAAGCCTGTAAATAATTTATTTTTAGAAAATTTTCTAAAAAAATTCTAAATTTAAATTTAAATTAGTCATAGATAATTACCAAAAAAAAATTAGTCATAGATAATTTTTAATTGATTAATATAATTAAGACTAATAGTATTTATGACTTTACAAAACGAGTCAAGAATTAAAAAAATAAAAATATATATTAAAACTAACAAACAGTTTAAAACAAAATGGAGATCTGGTCAATTAGGTAAGTTTACGATTTAATATATATTCTAGAGTAAATTTTATTTTTTAAGATTAGATCAAATCGAATCAAAATTTAGTAAAAAAAATAACTCTAACTATTTTATGGAATTATGTAATTTTATTAAAATATTTGTAATGTATTTAAAAATTATATTTTGTTCATAAAAATTGTTATACAATTCCATGCATCGCACGGGTCAATGCTAGTTATATTTATGCTAATGTTCTTTTAGGGCAAAAATAATCCTGGACACGTGACGTGCTGTCGAGCATGATTGGAAAGTGGTCGGTAAGGTTGAATAATTAAAAAATGATTGAGATTGGGTCCCACTTTATTTTAGAACTAAATTAGTGTAGATCTAGCCATAAATGCGAAATAGTAATAAATGAACTGAATTTATTACTTACAAGTTAACTTAGTTCACTGTTTTACAAATGATAGATAGACGTGACATTTAGACATTCAGGAAGGTAGATGCAGATTACTCAGATGCCTACCTTGCCTACGCGCATTAAAACGCGAGATGAGAGGCATTAAATGTAAGGTAAAAGCATTTAAAGAAAATGAGATTATTACATACTTTAATATATACACACAGAATACACAATGATTATAATCCTATTTTTTGCTTATTAATTTTATTCATAATGATTAATTATAAATACGAATTCAGGTATGTTCTCTATAATTAACTTCTCTCTTTGCTTAAATTTCTAAAATAACTCAAGTTTTTACTGGCTTTACCATCGAAAAGTTTTTTGGTCGGAGGCTTTTTTTTGGCCATAACTCTCTTTTCCCTTCTGCTTGGTAGGTTTACTTTTAAATTTCCATTCGACGTAGAGGGCAGTTCCGGCAAAGGAGTTTTTATATGCCGAATGTGTTCTTATAAATTTTTCCGACAAGATAGTATTTTTATTTTACTATTGTCTGCTGACATTTGCCGCATGAGTTAGAATTGTTACAATTCCATACAAATAATCAGTTGATTGTGTCCTAAATTAGTCATAATCAAGGAAGAACTGGCCGGTTATTTTTCTAATTTCAGCTCTGATTCTGGCACAATTAGCCTTAATTATGCCAGTGAATGATTATTTATGTTCGAAGGCATTTGCTTGTTAAACCGTTTATATATTGAAATTCAGTTGACACTCGGTTTCACCTTTTGTGAAAGAATCAATACGGCCCCGTTTAATTGTAAAATATTTTCTGAAAATAACATTTGACTTGTGTTATGAAAGTTTTTTTCAAAATTATAGATGAATATATTTTTTGAAAAACATAATTAACATACGAAACAAACAAAACCCAAAATAAAAGTAAAAAAGATGCAAGAAGATGAGTTGTATTATGCTATATAAGAAAATTTGACTAGAAAAAATTATTAAAATGATATAATAATTTGACTACTTAAGGAATAAGTGTTGTGAATCTATTAGGTACAGAAGGCTAAATGTAATTTATTATGCTGCTAAATAACATTGTAACACTACAGAATAAAGATTGAAATGAAGAAAGTACTGGCAATGCTACTATCTTCATTCCATTCCACACACCTCCATTGGATCACCGCACTATAACAAAATATAGATTTAATAGCAATTATAATTACCATTACAAATTTCTTATAATGACATTTTTTAATTAATGATATTTTCAAGAAATATAAAGGATACTCATGTTATGTTAGGTGTTAGTGGCACTTAAAAGTGTTTTCCTAGCAAGATGACTTACTTTTCTTTTATGACACTTTAAATGTCAAAATATATATTATTTTCAATACTTTCAAATGCCATTAAATATATTCACTAGTGACACTATGAAATGCAATTATATAAACTTTACGTACTAATTTAAAGTGTTTTCATATGATCCAAAAATGACACTTTGAGTGCGATAATTAAGTATTTTTGTGGTACTAATAAATGTCATTAGAATCTAATTATTATAAAAGAACTAATCTAATTATTACTTAACCATTTTTTTATTTTTTATTTCTATTTTTTATTTAATACCTAATGTATTTGAAATAAGTAAATTTTGTAACTATCTTTAATTTATAAAAAAGTGGGTCTTTTTTTAGTAACCTATGAGTTTATTCACATCATCTAAAATTATATGTCACAACTTAGTGGCTATATGTGCAAAGAAAAAGAAGTGAAGTTGTAATATTTTTTTGACGTGGGACACAAAAAGATAGATCTTGTGAATGAAAAAAAAAAGATAAAAGAATAAGATAGAATGAAGAAGAAGAGTGATAAAATTACTAAAAATAGTGATATTTTTTAATGAAGTATCATTAAATAATTAGATTTTATTTAAAATTTAATAATATTTTTTTAAAAGTGTCACATTTGTGTACCAACAATTGTGTTTGAAAGATAGCCTGCCTCTTCGAATAGGGGAGCCGCAAATCAACCCCGCTCGCCGCAAACTCGCGCTGTAATTCACCGAAAAAAAATAAAAAGAAAAAAAATTGTGTTTGAATATAGCTTCAATTTGTTTTATTTATTTATTTATTTATTTATTTGGGATGAAGGGATGACGGTAATTTATAAATTTTTATAAATATTCTTCGCTTATGATTAAAAAAAAAAACAAACCAAAAAAATGTGGTAACATTTGGTTATATGTAGAAATTAAAATTGACTCTTCTATTTTTCATTTTTTTGTAATTAAAGCTAATCTAACTCTTTCCTCCGTAAATATATATCTATACACACTGGGCTCCCCAAAAGATCCGAAATCCTAGAGTCCTCCTCTTTTTAAAACTTCTCTCACACAATTATCCCCTCCAAAAACAAAATTAAAAATAAAACAAAATATCAACGCAAAAAAATTAATTCAGATAATTTACACTTGGAGTTGAAGTCGTCGCCGGCTTGATTAATGGAATTATTTGTGTATATATGTCGCAATTTGTACCCTTTCTGCAAAATTTGGGATGAGCCATAGCATACGTAATAGGTACAGTGAAGGGCTGGGAGAACTCCAGCTAGTCGTAGTGACGGCAAGATGAAACTTTAATTTGGTGTAATAATGGCTAGAGATAACCTTGCTGAGTTTGCCCTAGTGTGTGTTTTTTGGAGAAGTCAGTTATAGTACGACTCAGCTTTTTTTTTTTTTTGGTTATTTTCTTAAAATGTTTTTAATTTACTTTTTTATATTTTAAACTCTTTTTAAATTATAAAGAAAAATATTTAATTAATAAAAAATTAAAAAACTAATAATTAAAATATTATTTTTTATTTTCTTAGAAAAAAACTTTTTTTTAGGAGGGGGGTTGTTTTGATGAACGCCAAGTCAATTGGTGTCTCCTTCGGCCGCTAATACGGCCTTTTCGCTGTCAGGACACCAGACCTTGTCATGGCTTCTTTGTTCCCCTTCTTCATTTTGTTTTTTTTCTATTATTCTCTTTTATTCATTAAACTTCATACCGACAGAATTCAAAAACAAAAGAAAAAATTAGTAAATATTGTTAAATTTATTATTTTAACAAATTAATTGAATTTTTAATAAATTAGTTAAATTATTAAGAATAGAAATTAAAGTATATTTACATAACAAATCAAGTTATTAATTTGAGATATATATATATATATATATATTTAATGATTAAGATTATCTTGTTATTTGAACAATAGTCGAGATTTTTTTGGTTTTTCTTCTCTTTCTACCTTTAGACATGGAAAAATGCTAATCTATACTATAATATTAAAGTAATGTATTTTTTTCCTCCTTTTCTTCTTCAATTCAATCCTAGATGGTATGCCTCTTTGATCCTTATTCCACTTTTCCATTTTTTTTTTTTATAGAATTTGGAATTATTTTTAAATTTCCTTCCTTCCCTTTTCTCCTCTCCTCTTTTCTAATTCACAGAACCTTTTTTTTTGTATCATATCGCCAAAAAATTACAACTTTATTTTTTTTTAGTTTATAAAAGTATTAAAGTTGTAGCATGTGATTTTAATAAATGTAAATTAGCTCGTGAGTATACAAAGGGACTCACTTTTTGGGTTCTGAAATGAGGATCCACTTACTCATAAATTTCATATGATTAAACTAAGTGGTTCAAAAAGAAGACCCACTTACTTATAAATTGAATATACTAGTAAATTTTATATACTTCAAAATATATTTGAAATTAAATTAAAATACAAATAAAAATGATATTAAATTTAAAAACACAAATAGAAAAAGGTAAAATAATAATTTTAAATTTAAATTAATCACACTAACTATATTTGTTTTATTTTATGAAGCATATATGATTAATAATAATATTTTTATTTAAATTATTTTAATAAAACTAATTAAAAATTTATCATCAAATTCTATGCGATATACTCCATATTCATCATTTTATTTTTTTTTTACTTTTACAAATCATCAAATAAAATTAGTCTTAGAGGAGTGATTTTTTTCCTAAATTTTAACTTTAAATTTAAATTAGTAAAGTTGAGTATATATTTTTTTATAAGTACAACATATGATTAATAATAATATTTTAAATTATTTTTATAAAAATTAATAAAAAATTATTACTAAATCTTGCGTAGCATTAATAAAAAGTTATTACTAAATCTTATGTGGCACTCTCCATATTTACTATTCTATTTCTTTTTATTTTTACAAATCTTTAATCAAATATAGATTTTTTATCTTTTTGTAATTTTTATTCTTATTCAAAAAACATATATTTTGTTTTGTCCCACATCAGTAAATGATTATAATTCTATCTTCTTTTCTTTTTTCTTTTTTTTTTTGTGTATCAATCTATTATAGTTATGACATATGATCCTTTATCAATATAAAGCTAACTCATGGGTTGTTTAAATGAACTATGCCATTTGGTTCATTGTAGTTATAAAATTTACTAAATAATTAATTTGGATTAGAAAAATATTTAAAAATAATTAAATATTAATCAAATTTAAAAATATGACTTCTCATATAATAGTAACTCTTATTATATCTTAAATTTAAAAACACAAAAAAGTCAAAATATTATCTTAGCTCGAGATTTTTTTTTTTGTTTTGAAAATTTTATAATTTTAAATTTAAATTAGTCATGTCGATAATTTTAACTAATTAATAATACTCAATATTTAAGTTATTTTTATAAATCTATATTATTTATCTATCTATTTATATTAAAATAATATATTTTCTCTCTCCTTTTATCATTTACTCTAATCTTATGTGGCATGCTATTCCATTTTTCTACTTTTTATAGATTTTTGAATTATTTTTTAAATCCATTCATTCCCTTTTCTTCTCTTTTTTGATTCACAAAACTTTTGTTTATTTGTCTCACATCGTTAAAACACTATAATTTTACTTTTTCTTTTGTCCATTAAAATACTAGAACTGTGACATGTATTTTAATAAATGTAAAAAAAATTATGAGTTCTTAAAATGGACTCACTTATTTATAAATTTTATATACATAAATTCATAGATTCCAAAAGTGGATCTACTTGCTTATAAATTTGAATGAAATATTTTGTTTAAAAAAAAGTTTATCATAAATTTGTTATATCTTAAATTTAAAAATAAAAAAAATTCAAAATATTATTTAAGTTTGGGAATAATTTATTTTTAGAAAAATTTTTAATGATAATTTGTAATTGATTAATATAATTAAGATTGATAGTATTTCTAATTAAATGCAAAATAAATCAGAAATTAAAAAATATGTATTAAAATTAACAAATTATCTAAAACAAAAAAGAGATCAGATCGATTAGGCAAATTTAGGAGTTAATAAATATTCAAGAATAAATTTATTTTTAGGATTAGATCAAATAGGATTGAGATTTGGTAAAATATAAATTTTAGTATTTACTTGTAAATCAGACTACGATTAACTCTTTCAACTTACTAATATTGACACAAATAAAAAATATAAATATAAAAAAATAAAATTCTTAACTATCTTACGAAATTATATAATTTTATTGAAATATTTAGCAATGTATTTAAAAATTATTTGTTCATAAAAAATATCATTTAATTCCGTATATTGTAATGGCCAACGCTAGTAATTATATATTTTCGAGTGTAATGTACTTGTTAAAGCTCTAGAATTAGTCGTTGTCATATAACTATCTACTTTTCAGTGTTGGATAGCATTTTGTCTACATAATTCACATCTGACACTTGGAATGAGAACTAATAATTCTACTTACTTACTAAAAATTAAAAATTAAAAAAAAAACTGATAATTCTACTTCGGCAAAACCGATCAATCCCATGGCATATTAAATTGATAGTTAGTGATCAAGGACAACTAACCATTGATCCGATTTCAATTTATAATTCGTGTTAGTACATCTATATATTCTAATATTACCATTGATCCGTGTGATGCATGAAATTATATAATATTTTTTATAAATAAAATATAATTTTAAATATATTATAAAATATTTTAATAAAATTACATGATTTCATAAAATAAATATTGAGTTATTTCTTTTTTTTTTATTTGTGTTAATCAATGTTAGCAAGTCGATAAAATTGATCATGATCAATTTTTCATATGAATATTAAAAGTTTATAATTTACCAAAATTTGATCTGACCTAATCCTAAAATTAAAATTTATTCTAAAATATATATTAAATTACAAACTTATCTAATCGACCTGATTTTTTTTCATAATTTTAAATTGTTTGTTAATTTTTATATATATTTTTACAAAAATTGTGAAATTTCCTTGAGTTATAAACATTATTAATCTTAATTTTTTTAAATTAATTTTGTCTAATTTTATAAAAATAACTCAAACTAAAAATATTATTTTTATTAATTGTATGTTGTACTTTATAAAAATAAATCAAATATTAAGTATTATTGATTAGGTTTTCAACTCCCGGTCAACATAATTAATTTAACTTTACAATTAAATTTAAAAAAAAAAATGCTCTCTAGCCTAAAAAATAGTAGGCAACTTTTTTTTTTTTTTGTATTTTAAATTTAAAATATACTGATAGTTGTTATTATAATAAGACTTTTTAAATTTAGTTAGTTTTTTTAAGCCTAATTAATTATTTAAATATCTAAATTTTATGATGATAGTGAACCAATAGGAAAACATGTCCATTTTAGAAACTCATTAACTCATTTCACATTCTTTACAATCACATAATATAATCTTAGTGATTATATGGATAAAGTAAAAAATATAGTTGTGCTATTATACTGATATGGAATAAAAAGAAGTTACAATTAAAAAAATAATATTGAAAAAAAAGAGAGAAAGAGAGAGAGAGGGAGAGCATTTCATTCAAAAATATCTTAAAAAAAAAAAGCCTTAATAGTAGAATGATAAATAAGGAAGATGCACACACGATTTGGTTTAATAAAATTAAATAAAAAGAACACAATTTTGATGTATATATACATGGATAACACAGATTTATAAAAATAACTCAAATATTTATTATTAATAATTGGTTAAAAATTATGGACATAGCCAATTCAAGTTTAAAAGTGAAAAATTTTTCAAAAAAAAAAAAAAAAAATTATTCCCAGGCTTAAATAAAATTTTGGCTTTTTTATGTTTTTAAATTTAAGATATAATAAAGTATACTTATTGCAAGATAAATTATATTTTTTAAATATAATTAATATTTAATACTTTTTAAATATTTTCCAATCTGAATTAATTGTTTAACAAATTTTACAATTATAGTGAACTAATATGTAGGTTTCATTTAAGAAACTTATGAGTTCATTATATATTGATAAAGATCACGTATCACAACCATAGTAGCTTTATGCATAAAAGAAAAAATTAAAATTTTGTCATCTACATATGTGAGACCAAAAAAAAAAAAAAATTTATGAATAAGAAAAAAGTATAAAAAAAAAAGAAAACTATATTTGATTGGTGAATATAGAGAGTTCCATACATGATTTAGTGATAATTTTTGGATTGATTTCATAAAAATAACTTAAATTAAAAATATTATTATTAATTTAAAAATATAGTCAACCTAACTAATTTAAATTTAAATTTAGAATTTAGAAAAAATCAATCCCAAGTCCAATTTTATTCAAAAATTTGTAAAAATAAAAAGATAGAATAATGACTATATAAAGTACCACATAAAATTTAATAATAAAATTTTCATTAGTTTTATAAAAATAACTTAAATAATAAATATTATTAGCACTTTATAAAATAAACAAATATAGTAAATGTGAGTAATTTAAATTTAAAAAATTATTTAGAAAAAAAACTTCCTTTGAGCTAATTAAATTTCAATAATTTTAAATTTTAACAATATTATGAGTTATTGTTATGAAAAATGTAACGTAATTATTATTTAAGTTTTTTATTTGTATTTTTAATTTAATTACTAACATATTTAAAAAAGTATAAATTTTACAATTATTTTAATTTATAAAAAGGTCTTTTTTTGACACCCACGAGTTTATTTATATGAAATTTGAAAGTAAGTGGGTTCTTTTTCGTAACTCAAATAAGTGGATTCCCTTTTTCAAAACCTATGAATTCATTTATATAAAATTTAAAAGCAAATAGATCTTTATTCAGAATCCAATCAAGTAGAACTCTTTTCAAAAGGCATGAGTTCTTTTATATTTATTAGAACTTTTATGTCACAATTCTAGTGTTTTTATCGGTGAAAGAAAGAGAAAAGTTATAGTAATTTATCAATGTGGAACAAAAAAAAAAAGAAAGATTTTCTGAATGTGAAAAGAAAAAAGAAGAAGAGAAAATGAAGGAATTTATAAATTAATTCAAAGTTCTATAGGAAAAAAAAAAAAAAAGAAGGAAAAGTGAAATGGAGAGTAAAAGGATGAGAGTGAAGGCGCAAAGAAGAGAGAAAATACATTGTGTATAGATATTAAAATTTATCCACTACAAGAAAATGAAGTATAGATGAAGAAAATTTTTGCAAAGAAATGTATTTCTTTACTAATAGTTGGTTTTAGGAAAGGAAATAAATATTTCCTCGTAAATAGTTTAAAGAGTTTTTGTAAGGAAGTAGTTCCTCACTAATAATTGTATTCTATGAGGATTTTTAGATTTCTTTGATATAGGGTCGAAAATATGGCACTAAACGATTTTTGAGAGTATTATAGACAAGAAAATTTAAAAAATTAGTTTTCTCGCTATAGTGGGATATAAGTAAAGAAATAGTCAAACATTTTTTTTTATAGGTAAAGAAATTTAGTTTCTTAGCTAATAGTGGTGTATATTCAGGAAAATATCTAGCTCTTTATTCGGAAGTTTTCTTTTTCTCGCTAAAATCTCAAATAATTTAGACTCTTCTGCGAGAAATTTATACTTCTCTCACCTATGGGGTTTAAATTAATTAAATTAATAATCAATTTACTAAATTAATATGAGATATATTTTAGTTAAATTATTTTTAATAAATACTATAATAAAATTATTTAAATTTTTAATTATGTTGAAAAAATTAAATATAATTATTTAATTATTTCCTTTTCTCTCACTTTCTCGCAAAACCTAACCTAGGAAAATGGCCGAGAATACAGGTAGATCACACTGTTCGCCTCCTCCCCCCCGCCCTCTCTCGCTCCCCGCTTTCGTTACAGAACATTTCGGATCAAATTCAGACTCTCTAGACCGTCTTCTTGGATTCCAATTCGTTTTTGACTTGAGATCTCTCGATCCAAATTAAATTCTTCTCTTGCATTGTTTATATTTATTAATCATTTCAATTTCTTTCGCTATACAAATCGCTCAACCGTTGCTTCAAATCATATATCACGTTCGTGAAGACGATACAATCGCTCTACATTACAATTGCGCTGAATCGATTTTCACTCAGTTCAATTGATTTGAGGTCTTTCGGGATTCGATTCTCTCAATTTGCTTATCTGTCGGTTTTGGATAATCGTTTGAGCTCAGGTTTTGTGATTTTGTTTGCAACTTGTCGACTTCATGCCTATTGGACGGATATCTTTGGAGATGATCTCCTAGGGTTTTTGTTTGTTAATATGCTGTGGTTTGATTTTGTTGTTTTCGTGCTCTTTTGTTTTCATTTGCAATTATTAATTTTAAATTTTTAATATGAATAGGAAGAACCTTCTGGTTTTCTCAGTTTGAACAGAGCAATGAGTCTTGATAGGTTTGTTCTCATTTCTCTTGTTAGTTATAATTATTTTGTTTATAAAAACTGCATCTGGATATTGAATATATATAAATTTATATATTTCTATAGCCCCTTCAATTAAGTAATATTTGCATCTCATTGAACAACAATTATTTATTGTTGTTATTATTATTATTATTTGGTGGTAAGAAAGTCTCCTAATAATTTAGATTGATGACCAGCTTGTTGCTTGTGAATTGAAGCTAACTTGTCGGCTTATTCAAATTTAATATTAATTTGATAATTTATTCCAAAGTCAAATTAGGATGCTAGCTAAAATCAACTCCATATATGTTTAAATATTTCCATACCTAACATCGCATTTGAGCTATGCCTCTGTAATTGATTACCCATCTTGGCTAAAAAAAACTCTTGCAACAATGATTTCCGGAAAAAAAAAATGAACTAAATGGGTTTTGAAACATACATGTGTGTGTGTGTAGTTGAATTGCAACAGGAATGGGCTAAAGATATAAAATATTAAATATTTCAATACTAATATCAGTGATAATAATAAGAATATTTTTTAATTTTGAACATGGACAGGACAAGTTATTGCTACTTTTGTTCTGGCTCTCCTCTAAATCTTATTTAGTTTATTTTTATTTGTATTTTTATTTTGTCCTTTGTCTTATTAGGATAGGATCAAATGGTTTTCCATCTATTTCATTGTAAACTAATAATGTTGTAAGAAAATTGAATAACCTACTCAGCTTTGATTTTACTTCTGATGTAGTTCCATTTAGGGGATATTGGCATCGTTTGGAGTGTTAAGAAACAAAATAAAACAAAATAAATTTCTAACAATCTCTATAAATCACTAAAATTCTCTATTACACATTTACACATTCCTATTTTTACTAATTTCAAAAAATTTCATATTTCACTTAAAAAAAAGAACAAAAATTCTGAAAGGAGGTTAACCGAATGCGTAAATTGTTTTTGACAATCATATTTTTTAAGTCAAAAACTTTTAAACGAGTACTGTTATCGCTATTTTATATGAATTTTTTGAATCCGTTAGAATAAATTTGAAAAAAACCGTTCTAACGGTTTTGATGCTATGTGACTTAGTCGAGGCATTTTGACTATGTTAGAACGGATTTGAATTTACCACTGTTGAGAGACAGAATAAAAATACTGTGCAGAACATTGAGTATTGATTTTTTGAATCCGTTAGAACGGATTTGGGAAAACTGTTTTAACGGTTTTGGCACTATTCATCTCCAAAAAATACAGTTTAGAAAAAAAATACCAAACACCAAAATTTACCCAAAATCACATTTTATCTCAATTTACCTTATTTTTTATCATTCCAAATGCTACCATAATTTGATTCCTGTTTATTGTGAGAGTGCAAGCTATGTAACATGGACATCATTTCACATGTTCAGCAAATCATTTGCTTTGCTTTCCACGGTAGCAGATTGCTTATGGAAACATGCCAAGAAGCTAAGAATCTCAGAAAGATTGTTGTCACCCTCTTTTACCTAGATTAATGGTGGTGGAGCTTCAACTTAGCCTATTTTTTGTCTACTGTCTTTACATTAATTGTTTGAGAAAGAGGTAGATCATTTCTTTATTTTGTACATTAGATGGGAGGAATATTTATGTGAAGATTGAAATGTTTGAATGAATCAGCTCAATTGACAGTGGTAAAGTTATTATTGGATCCATTTTTAGTTTCAAACTATTGACTTGATGGAAGCTGCACAAATGTGTGTTTCCTTAAATCCCTTTTTTTTTGGGGGGGGGGGGTCCCTTCAACTTTTAACGTTCTGCACATGTTATTCTTGACAGTTTCGTGCGTTCTATGCAACCTGTCATTGCTTTTTAACTCAATTTCTTTTGTAAACTTTAGTGGTAATTCTGCATTCAGTGCATTGTGTGTGTTAGGGTTGGATTCTTTGAATCAAATTCTCATTTCTATTTCTTTTGCTTGCGATGTTTCCAGGTATGTCTAATAATCTGATTACTGATTAGGGTTATTCTGTTTTCAAGAACCTGTATGCTGTGAATCTGTGATGTTCTGAAACAGCTGAAATTTGTGGTATTACTGTAAACTTGTGGTTTATGAATGAAATGTCATCTTATATTCCAAAGCCTGCAGCCAGCTCTCAAACACAAATAAGGTCCTTTGCTTCTCCTGGTACGAGTAAGCCCGTAACCTCTACCTTAAGAGTGTGTACTAGGTGAAGTTCACTCTGTGGTCCTAACTGGTCAATAACCACAGAAAGTAAACCAGCCTAGGCAAGCTCTGACTAACCGGCTTAACCGAGAAAATAGTTAGACGACAACACCATAAAAGGACGACCGCCCCCGAAAAGGAGTTGAACTCAGGACCACATAGTCCTAAACCCTATGACACGTTACCTGAACCAACTCGACTACCCCGAAGGGGCAGGTTTACTTCTTATTTGTATTGTAAGTTGAACCCGTACTTTAAACAGGATATTTGTGCAGGTGAATGCAATGTAAATTAAAAATGATTGATAATTCTGATTTTTATATAATTCTGATTTTTAGAGTGCCAAAAGGGAATTTCCTTTAGAAGCCAATAGAGAACTTATTCTTATTAATGTCTGGGAACGTCGTAAAAGAGAGGCTAGTACCTATTTTGTATTCATGAAATCTTATGCTTTTGCTTTTTTGGTTTTGGTGATAGGAAATAATATTGAATATTTGAAATTTACTCTATTCTTAATTTTGATTGAATGCTGTAACTTTTGATGGGACTTAACTTTATTATTAATTTTCATAAATTTTCTTCTTATGATGTTAATAATGATTTTTTATTTTGGAATAAGCAAGTCAATATGGATAAGAGCTGGATAAATGAAAGTATCGTGCAAAAAATGGAGCAAATGAAGGCTGAGCGGAATTTTCTTTCCAGTAAAGTCCAAGATATGAAGACGTAGCAAGCTTAGCCGTTAAAAATGTTTGAGGAGCTTCGCTCTTCCAGATCCACTTCTATCCAGTGTACCTCTACCTCTTTAGGTTTAGACATTTGACGGTTAATATTAAACTTCTGGGATTTCTTTTTTGTTATTTTATTTGTACATAATCTTAATATTTTTGTTTTATTCCATGGATCTCATTGTTTGTTGTTGGATTTGGATGACTTCAATATGATAATTTGTATATTTGATTTTATTGTTATTATATGTTTATTTGTAGATTCAATTTATTGTTATAACATGTTTTTTTTATGAAAATTAGATATTCAAGAATTTTTTATTTTTTTAACCAATACTTTTAGTGAAAAAATTTATTCATCGCTAAATGTTTTTTTTTTTTTGTCGTTGAAAGTCCAGTTGTTGATATTATAAGCAACAGATACATTTTCTTGCCAAAAGTTATTGTAAGCGAGAAAATATGATTTCCTCGCTAAAAGTTAGGATAGGAAACGAAAATAATATTCCCTCGTTAAAAGTCAGGATAGGCGACGAAATTTCAGTGAGAAAAATTTATTTTCTTGCTAAAAGTTTCTTTCAGTGAAAAAAATTTAGTTCCTCGCTAAAAGCCAAGAATATGCAATGAAAATTGTTTTCTCACTAAAAAGTTAAGAATAGGCAACAAAAATTATTTCCTCGCTAAAATTAACTATAGACGAGGAAAACAACCGTCGTCCGCTAAAAACTATAGGCAACCGAGGATAGGGAAGAAAATATGCGAGGAATATATTTCCTCTTCTGTAGCCTTTAGTAAGGAAAATGTGATTTTTAGCGAGGAAAACTTTCTTGCCTATACCCACATTTTCTATAGCATAACTAATTTACTTTAAAATAGGATTAAATGATGCTAATTTTCAAGTAATGTATTTTTATTGTGTTAAATTCGTATTTTGTTTGAATAACTTTGTGTTCGTGTCAATAATATTTATGTCATATTATCTATTATGACTTTGAATCTATAGCATCCCATGACAATATTTTGATTAATCTTCATATGTAGACCATTAATTGAAAACTGTATATATAAAACATAATCAAAATTATGAATTTTTTTTTTTTTGATAAGGTTATGATACTGTACATTTTTTTTATATTTTTCTAAGATTCTATTTATTTCAACGTAAAATGTTTTCTTCTAAAATATTTTACTCATTTACAATTCTTTGGCAAGACATCTCTATGTAAAATATATTTTTTAAATAAATATTTTCCTAAAAAGTTAGAAAATGACTTCCTTTCTTCAAATTCATAAATTATTTTTTGAAAAAGGTTGGCACTCCCCTGCCTTTTTTTCAAGCATATCCTTTATATTTTTCTTAATGAGTAGAAAAGTTCAAAAATATGTTTCAAACTAAACATTAAAAAACAAAGATAAAATAAAAGTTTTGAACACAAAATATTCTTCAATGTAAAATTTTTACATTGAAATAAATGGAGAGTCGAAGTATATTGAGGTTTATTTCACCTATACCTTCTGTGATTTTGGTTTTGAATACTTAGATCCCACAAATTTTATACATCTGTACTTAAATTCCCTGAGATTTGTGTTATATTCACTTAGATCCCTTTTGTTAAATTTTTTATTCAAAAAAAATAACTTTTGACCAATTCAATACTATAAAATTACTTTTATATGCTTAGTATTAATAAAAAATATTTATATTATGATATGATGCATCTTTTTTTATATAAAAATTATATTATAATTAATTTATTATTATTTTTTTTTGTGAATCTTTTCTATATAAGCACTTTTAATTATTATGCTTCACAATAATATTTTAAATTTATATTATATATAAATTAGTAATTATACATGTATACATATATGCATGAATTATCATTATTTTTTCTATTAATAATCCAATAAACTAAATATTGAAGAGAGAAAAATGTAGTTTCTCATTTTCTTGCACTTCATTTCCATTAGTATCAAACAATAACAGATGAAGTTACTCTCAATTTTCTTTTTCATGCAATTTTTATATTAATAATAAAAGTATAAAGGTAGTTTTATATTATTAAATTGGTCAAAGTTATTTTATGAATGAAAAATCTAACAGAATAGGTCTAAGTGAATGTAATGCAAATACTAGGGTGTTTAGGTGTACATTTATAAAACTCAATAGATAATATCAAAACAATACGGTTCTATAATAATAATAGGTTATTAAACATAATTAATTGAATTCATTAATTTAAGTCCGAAGCAAAAACCTCCTAAAATAGCTTGAGATATAAAAGCATTGTTAGTACTGTAACAACCTAATAATATTTACCCATCGGCAGAGTATTAGTACTGTAATACTTTACCCATCCAACCAAATAAACTAATTTTCCTATTGCGAATCGCAATAATTTTTTTTTCAAAAAAATAATGAAATAATATATATATATATATATAAACATAGTACATCAATGTATGGGGCATATAGTTATAGCCTGTTTAGTAATATTTATATTTTTTATGTTTAATTATTTTTATTTTTTATTTTTTTATTTTTCAATTATCCTTTTTTCCTCCAAAATAAAAATGGAAAACATATTCGATAATACAATTTTGTTTGTATTAACTATTTTTTATTAAAATTTTTTATAAAATTAATTGAATTTAATAAAATATGTTCGTATTTAGTATTGCAACCTCATAATTATAAAATAATCAATGACACATTGATCATTATCAAAATATCTTGATAATTCAAAACCCAATTTTTTTAGGGTAAATCACATCTGGACTTCCTAAATATTTGCGTAATTACACATGGACTCTCTCGATATTTCAAATTTACAGACACCTCCCCTATTTTAAAATGTTTGTATCTCAGATTCCCTTCCATTACTATTCCCCATGACATCATTAATTTTCGAAGCGAAAAGTCAAAGATGCCCCTTATATTAATAGAAGGGTATTCAATACTCAACCAATTTATGCACGCCATTACGACGATACAATTCATCTACACCATGTAGGGTCTCTGAAACGACTGTGTTTCTTAGAACTTACCATCAGTAACAACTGCCCGAGCCATTGTGAACAGACCACTGTGCTAGGGTTAGAGTTTTATCTTCAATCATACGTAGGTATGTATCTTTTTGCCTTACGACCATATTTTTCATCCGATTTCAATTTGTGTTTTCTATTACTGCTTAAATACTGCTTTATTGATTTGTTTCTTCTCATTCCTATATGGATAGACCATTGTCTCATCTTTACTCGTTGTTGTCAAAACGGCTAGGGTTAGGGTTTGCAGTTACAATTATGTTTTTCTTTGAATTGATATCAATATTTTCTTACGATTTGGGTTTAGGTTTAGGTTTTCTTTTACTCCTAATTTATCGATTTAATGATTTGGGAAATTTTGGGATTTTAGGGTTGTTGTAGGGGTATGGGATGTATTTTGGGTTAGAGTTTTTCATATATTTTGGGTCAGAGTTTTTCATATATTTTGAGTTAGGGTTTTTCAGTAGTGGGTTTAACGTTGTAATCCCAACAATTACTTGAATAATACAAAATCCACATAAATGCCATCACCATAGTGCAATTTCTCACATCAAACCCACATTGAAATCAATGAAAATAATAATCTTCTAAAGCTATTAGAAATAGACAGAATACAATACCCAACAAGCTAAACCAGAGCAACATCACCCAACTTCAAATTTTTTCTTTCGATGTCGAGAAATATCAAATGAAAGTTAAAACCTAACAATTGATAGAAAGAAAATTTATTGTACATTTCATATAACGAAGGTCGTTCAACAAAAATAGAGAACCCTAACTGAAATGAGGTGTTGCCCAAACCAACGGGGAGAATGAATTGACAGACCTTGGTTATGCTGTGGTCATTCAAGATCATGTTGCGTTCATGTTCTTTTGACTTCTCACTCTTCGTTGTAGATGGAGCAAAGAGGGATTTCATGTGTTTAATGCGTTTGAATGGTTAAAGGTTGAATTGAAAGGTATTTTAGTTATTTCGCATATGATAAAATGGTAGACAATGGTAAAAATGACATTATAATCAGCTTTTATGACTAACATCATCGTTTTCGGGTACAACCGTAACGCCAAGCAAACAAAAGAGGGCTTGGACACAAACATTTCAAAATGAGAGAGGTGTTTGTAAATTTGAAATGTCGAGGGGATCTACGTGTAATTACGTAAATGTTTAAGAAGTTTAGGTGTAATTTACATTATTTTTTAAAATTTAAATAATTAAAAAGACAAATCATTAACTATCATTTCAATTAGTTTTCTGTCCACTGTAAAAGGATTGAGAATTTTTGAAATTAAAATACTAACTTTTTATATTTTAAATCTTTAAGTTTTTATAAAAATTCATTCAATATATAAAAATATTTTAACCTTAACTATTAGATAAAACTTCATATAAATTTTGAATATTTTCTCTCCCTCCAGAAACATCTTTAACCCGCTTGTAGCAGATGAAAAACCCACATTGAAAGCCTGTGGGGCCAATAAATTGCACGTACATTTTTTATTATTTTTTAATTATATAATTTGTTAATATTTTAATTTTATAGTTCATTTGCAATTAATTATTCATGTCCGTAGAAAATAATTTTGAAAATTTTTAAAAATTACGTTTACAAATTTTATTACATTATATTTTTAAAAAATAAATTTTACTATAAAAATATCAATTCTTTGGTCAGATAAATTCACTGTAAGTAATTTTCAATAAATACTATTATAGTGTAATAGGAGTACTCCATCAATATTCTACAGCAGTGTGAGAAACTCCATTACTAATAAAATGTTTTTTGTCTTGTTCCGTCGGCGGATGGCCCACGTTCGTCTCGATCTCTTGAAAATGGTCTCCATAAAAATGCATTTTGAATACCTTGGAAGGGAAAAAGTTGGGGTTCAAGGGGCGACTCACTGCAGAAGCTTTAGTAGAAAAATAAAAAGTAGAGATTTACTTATATTTTAATAATACGTGATTTTTGATAGTTTACATTAATTATATTTTAATTAAATTTTAAAAATTTTTATTTTTATTTTGAAAATGATTTTAATTAAATAAATAAGAAATATTAGATTAAATACAAGTAAATCTCCACCATTTATTTTCTACTGCAGCCCCTGCAGTGGATATCTTCATTACAGTCTCCTTGAACCCAAAAAGTTAGGCCCAGTTCATTTCAACTGTCACCCAGGAAAAATAATAGGAAAATTATTTTTTCGTAATTTTTTTTCTATTTTTGACATAATAATAATATTTATATAATAAAAAATTTTTAATAAATTATTATTAATTCTTTTAAAGTAATAGACACATGCATATGCCACACATCATGTTAAAACTATGGGCCATTTAGTGTATAAAAAGAAATATAATTTTGCATACGAGATTGACACGTAACACTTTAGTGGTTAGTTAAATTTTTGGTAAAATTAATAGAAGTTTGATAAAAGTCAAATAAAAAAATTAAAAAAATTTGAAAAAATTGAAAAAATTGATAAAAATTAATTTTATATTTAGTTGAAAAAGTTAGAAATAGTTAAAAAAATTAATAAATTTGAATTTTTTTTTCTCTCTCTTCTTTTGGCGTACCAAATGGCTGCTATATTTTGGTAAAATTTTCTTTTAACACGGCACTACTAAAAGTTAACCGGCAAGTCGTTGTCAAGAAACAAAAGTATTAAAATTAAATAAAGAGAATGAGAATGGATTGATCTAACTTCAGAAAATCGTTTCATACAATGTTATATAAAGTTCTGTAAGTATTGTCTTATATATATATACACAAGCTACAATGCAAAATTTTAGAACTACTTCATCTCTAATAACAACTATAAAAGTGTTGTAGGGTTTGGAGGCACAGTACCATACAAACACCATAGTCGCGGATGTCTGAGAGCTTCTCCCTGCCAGTAAACATGACCTGTCATGGTTTGCTCCCACTGTTTACTTTGCATGCATCGTCGCGGTAGTAACACAAGACCCTTCCCTCAACAAACAAAGGTAATTGCATTCAACTTTCCGCTATATATATATCCGCGTGTGTACAATTTTTTTTTGTTGGGGGGGGGGGTCCGGCTCTGCATTAAGAGCTGTTTAGAGTGTGTGATTAGATTTTGCTGTCATCTTCTCGTGTTTAAGAAACATAAAGACTAGCGACAGAGCCAAGATATCATGATGGGGCCAAAAAATTTCAGTAAAATTTAAAAATCCTCTCTCTCTCTCTCTCTCTCTCTCTCTCTCCTCCTCTCTCTCTCTCCTCTCTCTCTCTCTCTCTCCTCTCCTCTCTCTCTCTCTCTCTCTCCTTCCTTTTACGATTCAAATAACCCTAACAATTTAATAATAAAAGAAATATCAATATAGAGTTATATTCTTACTTAATAATAAAATAATATAATAGAAAGTTATATTAAATCACTTTTACTTGATAGTAAAAGTAACAGTAATAAAAAGTTATACGTAAAAGTAATAGTAATAAAAAAATATTCTTAACATAGAGACTAGCGACAGAGAAAAGATATCATGATGGGGCCAAATAATTTTAGTAAAATTTAAAATCCTCTCTCTCTCTCTCTGCTTTTACGATTCAAATAATCTTAACAATTTAATAATAAAAAGAACATCAATATAGAGGTATATTCTTACTTAACAATAAAAGTAACAGTAATAGAAAGTTATATTAAGTTACTTTTACTTAATAGTAAAAGTAACAGTAATAAAAGTTATACGTAAAAGTAATAATAATAAAGAAATATTCTTAATATAAAGACTAGCGACAGAGCTAAAATATCATGATGGGGCCAAAAAATTTTAGTAAAATTTAAAAATCCTCTCTCTCTCTCTCTTTGCGCTTTTACGATTCAAATAACCTTAACAATTTAATAATAAAAGGAACATCAATATAGAGTTATATTCTTACTTAACAATAAAAGTAACAGTAATAGAAAATTATATTAAGTTACTTTTACTTGATAGTAAAAGTAATAGTAATAAAAAGTTATATGTAAAAGTAATAGTAATAAAGAAATATTCTTACTTAACAGTAAGAATAATAGTAATAAAAGTTATACTTTTACTTAATAGTAAATGTAATAACAGTAGAGAGTTATACTCTTACGTTGTAACCAATCTTAAGAGCTTGCTGTAATTTTTTTTATTTATGAAGAGGGACCAAGAGTTATACTCTTACGTTTTAGGCAACTTTAAGAGTTTGCTGTAATTTTTTTTTATTTATGAAGAGAGACCATTATTAATTATAAATTATTTTTTTATAAAATATATCATATATCTATAGACAATTTCAAATTTAGGGGGAGTCATGGCTATCCCCGGTCTTACTTTAGTTTCATGTCCACATAAATAATTTTGAAAATTTTTAAAAATTAGTTTTACGAATTTTACTACATTATATTTTTAAAAAATAAATTTTACTATAAAAATATCAATTCTTTGGTCAGATAAATTCACTGTAAATAATTTTAATATATACTATTATAGTGAAAGAGGAGTACTCTATCAATATTCTACAATAGCGTTCGCACTGAGAAAAAAATAAGAAAAAACAAAAAAAAAATATGATTTTAGATAACTTTTAACGTTTGGTGTTTTTAAATTAAATCATCTTTTTTTTAAGATTAATAGTGTAACATTTGAATTTTTACGGTAAAAAGTTGGAAAGAAAAACCGTGAGAACAGTTTTTGGGTCCGTTCCCAGAGATTTATGCCAACATTTTTTTGAAAATTGTTGAACTTTTAGACTTTTACGGTAAAAAGTTAGAGAGAGAAACTATGAGAATGATTTTTTTGGGTCGGTTCTCATGATTTATGTTAGAAATTTTTGAAAAGTTATTGACTTTTGACTTCTGCGTAAAAAAATTAGAGAGAGAAACTGTGAGAACGGTTTTTTTCGATCTGTTCCCACATATTTATGTCAGAGTCGTTAAAATTTGTTAAAAAGTTATTGGGATTTATAAAAAAAAAAGTATTAAAATTTGTAAAAATTTGTTGAAATATATAAATATATATAAAAATTTATAAAAATTTTATGAACCATGAGATGCATGTATTAGAGAGTTTAGAAAATTCACATATTTTTGTTGGTTTTTAACCAAACGGTGCTAAAATGTTTTTTGTCTTGTTCCGTCGGCGGATGGCCCACGTCTGCTGCCTTCTCGATCTCTTGAAAATGGCCACCATAAAAGTACATTGTGAATGTCCTGGAAGGGAAAACATTGGGGCACCGTCATGGATGTCCCATCTCAACTGTCACCCTGGAAAAATAATAGGAAAATTACTTTTTTCGTAATTTTTTATTTTTATATAATATTAGAAGGATATAGACTGTGACTGTAATGATAAAAAAATGACGTAAATTTTAAGTTTTTAATTTATACGGTAAGATAAAAAGTAAATAATTTTTAAAAATTTTTTAAAAATTTTTAAAATTTTTAACAAATCAAACATAGTCATAATAATAATATTTATATAATAAAAAATTTTAATAAATTAATATTAATTCTTTTAAAGTAATAGATATATGCATATGCCACACATCATGTTAAAACTATGGGCCATTTGATTGTACAAAAAGAAAATTTAATTTGCATCTATTAATATATATATAACACTTTGGTGGTTTGTTAAATATTTGATATAAATTTATAGAAATTTGATAAAATTGAAATAAATTGAAGAAAATTTGTAAAAGTTTAAAAAAGTTAAAAAATTTGATAAAAATTAATTTTGTATTTAGTTAAAAAAGTTAGAAATAGTTGAAGGCTGCTACATTTTGGTGAAATTGTCTTTTAACACGGCACCACTAAAAGTTAACTAGCAAGTCGTTGTCAAGAAACAAAATTATTAAAAGTAAAGAGAATGAAAATGGATTGATCTAACTTCAGAAAATCGTTTCATGCAATGTTATGTAAAGTTCTGTAAGTATTGTCATATATATATATATATACACAAGCTACAATGCCAAATTTTAGAACTACTTCATCTCTAATAACAACTATAAAATTGTTGTGGGGTTTGCAGGCGCAGTAAAATACAAACACCCAAGTTGCGGATGACTGACAGCTTCTCCCTGTCAGTAAATATGACCTGTCATGGTTTGCTCCCACTGTTCACTTTACATGCATCGTCGCGGTGGTAACTCAAGACCCTTTCCTCAACAGACAAAGGTAATTGCATTCAACTTTCCCCTAAATATATATATCTATATATATGCGCGAAGGTATATATTTTGAAGGGGGGGGGTCCGGCTCTGCATTAAAAGCGGTTTAGAGTGTGTGATTAGATTTTGCTATCATCTTCTCATGTTTAAGAAACATAAAGATCGGCCACAGAGCAAAGATTTCATGATGGGGCCAAAAAACTTAGTAAAATTTAAAAATCTCTCTCTCTCTCTCTCTCTCTCTCTCTCTCTCTCTCTCTCTCTCTCTCTCTCTCTCTCTACGCACTATACTTTTACTTTTTAGACAGTCCTTAATAGGTTGACAATAAAAAAAATAAGAATAAAAAGTTATAAAAGTGCAATAACAAAAATTCTATTCTTAGGGCCCGTTTGTTGTGAAAAAATTTGCTGAAAATCTCCAAAAATCTCTATAAATCTCTGTTAACTTTATATCACATTAACTTTTTTCTCTCACTGCACGCATTACGAACTTTCCCCAAACCACAATTTATCTCAATTTATCTCATTTTTTCTTACTCCAAACAAACCCTTATTTAACAATAAAAATAATAGCAATAAAAAGTTATACTTTTATCTAACAGTAAATGCAATAAGGATAGAAAATTATACTCTTATATTTTAGACAATTTTTAGAATTTACTGTAATTTTTTTATTTATGAAGAGGGACCATTACTAATTATAAATTATTTTTTTAATAAAATATATTATATATCTATAGACAAAATTTTAAAATCAGGGGAGTTATAGTCATCCCTGATCCTACATTAGTTTCGTCCCTGATCAGGATCATTCTCACTGATTGAACGGTAACTTATCTCTCTCTCTCTCTCTCTCTCTCACACACACAAACTGCTTAGTCTAAATTTTAATGTCCACAAACATAATTACATGCTTGTGTGATTCTACGCCTTTGCGAAATTTCGACACCAATGAATAAAATGCTATAAGGATTTATGGGTACTAATGAAAATTTTAGCATGTAACAAAGAAAAAAAGAAAAAAAAGGGAAAAAGACAAAGAAAAACATCATCACAAGCTCCTCCTGTATCACCCCCTTTCTTTGCTATTTTGAGCACTATGTGGAACTAAAAAACAGAGTCATTTAAATTTATTTTTATTGCGAGAAATATTGTTGTATCGGAAAATTTTATGAGAGTAATATAGTATACTTATGAGTATGATATATTAAAAATCTAAATCCATCAAGTTGTCTTTTATTATAATCATGCTAATATTCTTACAGATTTTTCCGACATGATGGTATTGTTATTTTACTATTTTTCTGCTGACTTATGCCGCATGAGCTAGAATTGTTACAACTCTATTACAAAGAATCAGTTGATTGTGTCCTAAATTAGTCATAATCAAGGAAGAACTGGCCGGCTATTGTTCTAATTCCAGCTCTCTGATTAAGTTATTTAAACTTTTAGACGTCAAGAAAAAAATAAATATGAAAACAAAGATTTCTTTTTAGTCGTGAGATTTTGAAAATATCAAAATATATTAATCAGGACAAACCCAAAATTTATAATTAGTGGAAATAAAATTACATTTTTAAATTAAATAGACCCAAAATTAGAAAAAAAAAATAACTGGGGGCAGAAACTTAATAATAATAAAAAAAAAAAAAGCAAAATTTATAAGTAAATAGAAATAAAATTAATAGTGTCTATGTGTAATGTTTTAAATTAGTGGACCAGTTGCAAAAAGTGATTTTTAAAAATTAAAATAAAATAATACAATATATACGACTTTTAAGAGAGAGAGATATATATAGAGAGAGGGGATTGTCTTTTAAGTGTTTGACTACTATGGGATTTACCTTTTCAATATAGTGGTTTGCAACTACATATTATTAAAATTCAACAGTCAAATCTCGTCGAATTATTACAAAATTACACACCAGGTAATCAAGATTATAAGCGGTCTAGTCTTTTATAAGAATTAATGAAGAGCAACCAAACCTAATGGGCTCCATAGCACATACTGCTATAGAAGTCTAGCTAATTAATTAAAAATATGCTTTGGTTTGCTTTCTTGGAGCAAAATGCATTTCCTAAACCTGAATACACATCCAGTTTCTTGTGGTTTTAGCTTAATATTGATAAAAACATGAATTCTCCAGCGTGAGATACTTAGAAAAAAAAAAAGAGGAAACAACCTCCTCCCAAATTAAAGAAATAGCCTTTTTAGTCCAAGCATTTTGAATGGTGATGTTCACAATACCTCAATCCTGTTCATTGATGTCAAACTACTCGGGCTTTAAAACAATTCTAATGACATTGTTGTGAGGGGGCTTCCACGTCGCGTTTATATGGATGGTGTATCCTTAATATAAGTTCTTAGACAACCTTCATCTTATAAGTGGATTTTAGGAGTAAGAATTAGACTTACGAGTTATTAAAACATGATATTAAAGCATTTCTTAGAAAGTTGATTTTCAAGGTTGAGTTAGGTCAATCAATTCTTCAACACAATATAACAATGCCAAGTAATTTTGAGTTAGATGCTATATTATAGTATTGAAGCTAAGTACTGATTAGGTTGTTAAGTCTCATCCATCCTGCATAACCTTATCCCACATCACTTGAAACTTCATACAAAAGGAGTTATGATAGAAGTCATTCTTTTATGTCTATCCTTTATGTCTATCTCGCACAATGTTGCCTCACATCGCTCTACATTTTGTACATACAAGAGTGTTGGAGCAAGTAGGGATGGAAAATACAAAATAACATCTTTTGCAAGCTTTTGAGTTCCTAGATAGAAATTACAAGTAGCATACAATTATTACTAGGTTTTAGAACCACTCAGAACAATGGAAAGAGAGAAAATTTTTTGATAATAATATTAATCTGAAAAAACTCAACTCCGTTAGCTCGTAAGCTTATATATATTTACATAGAAAATTCTTGACTTATAGAATCTTAATCAAGATATAACTATAAACCAAGAAAAAAAGTAAAAAATATCCCAAAAAAAAAAAAGAGACAAATATGACTTAAGGTCAATTTTGGATACTAGAATAAAAGAGAAATATGCCAAAATAAATACAAATAAAAATAGATACTCCTAGAAAGGATATTTAAAAAGTTATTTAAAAGTAAATATTTTAAATTAATCCCAAATAAAATAAAATTGATAACTAATTATGGTTCTTTGACGAGTATCTAAATAAAGTATGAAACTTCTGCGTCATATAGGATCTGTGAGTAAACTCCTATCTCATCTTGCAATCATACATTTTAGGGTTAAGTTAGATCATGGGTTCTTTAATATGGTATTAGAGTTTGGTTCTGATTAGATTATTGGGACTCGCTTATATTACACAAACTCACTTCATGATCACATCTCTCCTTACTTCATATGAAGGCAACTAAGAAAAGTTTCATCTCACCTTACCATTATGGTTAAGTTTAATTCATGTATTCTTCAACATGATATTAGAAGTGAGTATTGATATGATTGTTGGGCCTCTCTTGTCTCACACAACCTTACCTCGTATCATTTATCTCACACAATCTTATCCACATCCTTCTATATACTTTCTATGAGTAGGGCCGTGAATATAATTCCCTTCAATTTGATATGAATGCTGTACTTTCCGTAGTAGGCCTTAGGTAACCCTCACATTATAAATCAATTTTTCATTGTTAAGTTAGACTTATGGATTTTCATTAATTGCACAAGTTAGCTGCATTACCATTGTTGAACTAATCATAGTGAAACTAGAGACCCTCTAAGTATACCATATCATGAAGTCCCCCATTGTGTTGATATGAAGGTTGTACTTTTTATATAAGGTCTTAGATAATTCTCACCATGTCGGGTTGTATGCAATTTAAATGGTTGTGTTAGGCCATGAATTTTCACTGATTGCACAAGTATACTGGGTTACCATTGTCAAACTAATTGAAAATTTTCTATGTTACTAGTTCAACAATAATAGATCCAGTTCAACAATCAAACCAATCAATCATTTACAAAAGAAAAATAGCTGATTGATGATAGGAAAAATATTACCAAAATAACTAGATAAAATCCCAGGTCTAATCTTAAAGACCATCCAAAAATTTTCATTATAAAACTAGTTATAAAATTTTGTATAAAATAGATCGACTCCTCCAAAGGCTCAAACCTACTATATATACTCTTTACTTAACTTCTCCTATGTACAGTGAAGAATATTTCATAACCCGTCAGAGAACACAAATCTTGTGCTCGTTCAAGATTACAAAAATTGTAGAATTTGTTGTTAGGAAAACCAAGAAATTTCTCTAATTGTTTGAGTGTAATATTTGCTTTATCTCTCCTTTAAACTCCATAAAATCATCGCTTATATAATTGACCCAAAGTCCAAAATAGAATAGAATTCTGTTTTCGTCAGGAAATACGAAGCTCTGATGGCAGCCTTCTGGTGATTTTGAACATAGGTCAAAGCCTCACGCATTGCTCTGGTAGCCTTCTACCTTCACTGGATGAGTTCTTAAACGTAGGCCATGGTCTTACCTGGCTCTCCCCTTGCCTTCTACCTTCAGAGTATGACTTCTCAGCTTACTCTAGGCTGACTCCCCCCCCCCCCTAGCTTTCGTCCTTGTTTTCGGAGCAATCCAAATCAACCCAAATTCTTGCTTTTGGAGCAATCCAAATCAACTCAAACTCAATTTTTTCAAATGGACTCTTACTCTAATTCAAACTTTAGGGCTCCGGGCATATCTTAACTTTGATTCAATTCTACACTCTCCGAAGTATAAATTTTACAAAGATTATAATTCAGTGTGATTAAAATCCTTATGAGATATGAATTAACAATTTTAAAAGGTCAAGGAATTGACCAAATTTAAATTTAGACTTAACACTATTTATAGTGGAACTAGAGATTCCAAGTATACTGCATCAACATGCTCTTTGTGTATTTCTTCTGAAAGACTTCAAAAGTCGTGTGATTTCATTTTGAATTCATCCACACACCTATGATTTGACTAACCAATTAATTTATTAAGTTTAGGCAGACTGTCAAACCATGTCAAGTAAAATGGTGTTCTTTTGTGTTTCTCTCCTTTTTATTATTAGACATTACATGAATTTGCAATTAGAAAATGCAACAATTTACCTATACATATTTTGCTTTTTAGCTAAAATAACCAAATTAATTCATTTTTTGGAAATCTTGGAACAATCAGTTTTTCTGGAGATATTAAGCAACAATAAGCACAACGAAATAAAAATTGCAATAATTAGTGAGAAAAACTTACAGTCACGTCTAACTAAAACGTTAAGTCTGTTAGGTGATCAATCCAAAAAAAAATTCTTTAGAAAAGTAAAACGTTGAGTCTGTTAGATGATCCCCGGAAAGAAATTTTTTAAAAAATTAAATTACAAGAGTACCCAATTACAAGATCAACAATCCTGTTCTTATTTGAATCTACTCTTTCCTATCAAAACCACATGATACACTGATACGTGTAGAATGCTTTTGCACAACTCGAGTAGAACTTATCAAGTTCTTAAATGACTTCTATTGGAATCCGCGAGTGTTCAACCTTCTATGTGAGAACTATGAATACGTTACTGCTGTCTTTTTTCAATGATGGACTTACTCTCCAAATCAATTGATAATTGAATATAATTCGTTGAAGGTCTAGAAAATTGTCTCCCAAAGAAATAAATAAAAACTATGAATAACATAAGTTGAAGCTCTAAAATTCGTTTATCAAAATGTCTTCTGACATAGAAAAAATTTCCTAGAGGAAATCCTAATCTATGTTTCAAACCTCCTTAGCAATTCCATTCATGGAGGATTCCGATCTAATTGGAAAACCAAGTTTTCTAAATGATTCAATATCAATTATCTTCCTAAGATATATATTTTATGATAGTTGAAAATATTCTGAAATGGTAGAATCCAAAGGAAGACAGAAGAGTTTCCAAAATAAAATAGGAATTCGTCGAAGTAGTCGACCCTTTAGTATTGATTTTCTCCAAATCATCTAAATTTGAACTTAGTTTTGACTTGAGCAAACCACGCGAAAGAACCTTAATTCAAATACAAAATATCATTTTAGAATGAAAAAGTTTTCATAAATATTAAACATGGACCTACCGTTCATTTTAAAAAGAAAAATAAAATTGAATAATAATAAGTTGGCCAGCGCATATTCCATTCATGCAAGATCGTTTGTAGGTATGCTAGAAAATTGATTTCAATCATTAAAAAACAGTAGAACGTGCCGAATTTCTACCCTAGTAAATTTTGAATATAATCCAACCACCCAATATAACGTTATGTGGCAAAATTGTAGAGAAGACAGAATAAACCCAAGAATTTTAATGAATAAAAACTCAATGCAACACTGACCGCCGGTCCAACGTGGAGACAAGAAATTTTGGTTGTAAGGAATTGGACACAATAGACTCACAATTGTATTTGACAGAACCTTTGGTCGACTCTTCAATAGAACAACTTCACCAAATCATTGAAAGAAAACACAACACACAACACGATTTGTTGATTCCACCTTGAACACACAGCTCTTAACCCCTTTGGACCAACACATGAACTCTTGATGCTATTCTTGAACGGTTAAGGGAATTGAAAAGGGAAAATATTCGTCTGGAGGAGGAGGATGAGTCAAATCACTCACTAACAGTATTTTCAAGTGTAGAATTAAATGCGCTTTACTTCATCTTCTTACTCACAAACACATGACCATATCCTTAGTCTTCTTGTTCTTTTTCTTCTCTGCCTTTCTAGGAATTTTTTTTCTCCTCTTTTTGTCCAACTTTATCAAGATATGCGTTCTTGTTCTTGGAAATTTTTTCTGAACAACTTCTTTGCATGTAAGGCCATCTCTTGAAGTGAAATCCCAAACCTTTCATCATTACTTGAACTCTCATATTCTCTTTCCACTGTCTCCAAAATTATTCTATCGCACTCATGAGGACTAACTATGTTAGCTTTAAAGCTCCGTTTGATATAAAAAAATAAAATGATCATTTTTATACTTTCATCTCATTATCTTATTTAATACATTTATTTGAAATGCAATACTTTATTTGAGAGAATGAAATGAAATGATAATAAAAGAATAATCATTATTATCATTTCATTCCATTTTCTTGTACTAAATTAGGCTTAAAATTTTGTAATTAACCATTAAATTCTAAACATTAGTAATCTGCATCTCTATGCTTCTCTAGTGCAGTAACTTAAGAGGTTGATATGAAGCGAGTAGAAATCATACCATTTTCCTTACAAATTTTTCTGAGTGGAATTGGTTCTCCGAATTTTCAAGCTTAAGTATTCAAATGCCACTAAGTTTGGCAGAGATTGATCAAATATTTGACACTCATCCATCCATGGTGCTCCAAATTCTATGGTTAGATGTTGGAGTTTGGCTTTCTTTGCCATTAGTATAGCAAAATTGAAAAAACTATCAAATGGTAAACCCTAATTTATTTTATCTACTTTTTTGCTATCAACATTTGGATTTCAGTTTCAAAATCTTTTGTTAATGGTGTGGGCATGCAGCAAGGTTTACTAACAAAAACTAGACAAAAGAAACTTGAAGTAAAGGTGAGACTAATATTCCATTTCAGCCACCCATACGGAGGTGTCTGCCAGTCCCCTTTATGCTAGATTTCGAAACTATAGGCACTATGAAATGTCCTATTGAACAAACAACACACCCACAAAAACACACATTGAAAAAGAAAAATACAAACTTAAGTTACAGAATATACTTGCAAAGCTAGTGAAACTTGTAGACGCTTGGTTTCTCCGTATAGTTTAGATGTTGTGAAATCTTCCGAACTGACAGAAGAAATCTAGATTTCAGCAGTATAGTACAGAAACAAGAAAAGTTTCACATTAACAATCCAGTAATCAAGCTGGAGTTTACATTTTCTTAGAGACAATTAACTTAGAGAGTTTCTTAAAAAGTCTTTGCGCATCTCGTTTTGGGTACTAAAGATGGCATAGAAACACAACATAAACCAAAGATGGGGACAACTTATGAATTACGAAAAGGGGTTATAATTAGGTTTTATCACTTGTGTAGCGAGATAAACAGTGTTGAAAGCAGCCCTATCCACCAATTTAATTTAAAAACTGCTAATTGAGTTGCCAAATGAGAACTAATGTTTTGCTTTATAGGTAAAAGAGGTTCAAGAAGAGAATTTGACATGCTTTAAAGGCAATATCATAGGTAGACAAGAGTTGATTTTAATTAATAGATGATGAGCAAAAAAAGAAACTGCATATAACTAATAGATAATGAGCAAACGATCAAACTGCATATTAATAGCGGTTCACTTACTGCCAGAAGTAGAAGAACTCTCAGATGAGCTTAGGAGCTCATCTAATAGATCAGGCCCTAGATCCTCGAGCACCAACAAATTTTCTTCTGGGTTCAATTCCTCCATATTTCTTCCACCCGAAAACATCTTCATTCTCATCTTGTTTGTTTCCTTCATGTCACGAAGGGACTCCCGGACTATTTCAGCTGGAAAGTTGAGGCGAGCCAATTGACCTCGCATCAGAAATGCAGCTTGGTCGTAAGCCAATGCCGCCTCTTCTGCAGAAGCAAATGTTCCGAGCCAAATCCGAGCTCCATTTCTAGTTGAATCGCGGATCTCAGCAGCGTATTTTCCCCAAGGGCGCTTCCTAACCCCAATGTAATGCTTTTCATTTTTGGTGTTCGAAGAAGTGACTTCTACATCTTCTTTCTCTCCTTTAGAAGAATTGTTTTCCAATGATTTTCCCTTAACTTCCTCAGCAGTAACATTGGCTTCAAGATTCCCTTCCGAGAAATTTCCTTCAAGCGCAAAGGATTCATGCGGAAAAAGAAGATCTGTCCTTGAGGTTGAAGATTCGGGCAAGAAATCTAACCTCTGATATTGAGGGGATGAATTATTATCCATGAATGAATTGAAAGGTTTAGATCTAAACTTTTTTTTGAACCTTGAATCTTCTGCAACTTGTTTGAAAATTGTTCGCCTCAAAATTCCCAAACATGAGGGAGAAACTGAGTTTAGTTAAACAAAGAAACTGAGATGAAGGATGGAACTAAATTTGTCAAAGGGACTCGAAGGTAGGTTTCTCTTGAACACAATTAGGATGTCATGTATGCCGTCCGTCCAACTAAATATAAGGGCTGTAGCGTTTTCTTTCTTTCTTTGTTTTTATTCTTTTTGTTTGTTTGTATATATATATATATATATATTTTTTTTTTCTTGGGTCCGAACTGGGGGTAACATAAGTAAAATATTACATGATGACGTACGTAGTTGAGCAATTTGCATTAATTTGATGTGTAATGTCAAAGCTTCGTCCAAGCAGCTATCAGGAAATTCTTTAATTTTGGTTGATGCTTATTGGTGGGATTTATCTCTCAAAAAATAGCATTTCTCTTACTTGTATAAGATTTTAGTAAGTATTTTTAGTTCTTTTTTATTAATTTTTAATTAAATGTTTTAATATTTTTTTTTTCTTATGTGTGCGTTCCTCTTAGTCGGTGCATCAATTTTCTTATTCACATGTAAGAGATGGTAATATATGATAGGAAGTATTAAATTTTCTTTCACATTGCTGAAATAGTGCAAATACGAGTTAATAGGGCTTGTTAAAATTTTCACATCAATAAAACCACCCCTCAAAGTTATAAAATTCTAAGGTTATATTTGGCATGTGAAAAGTGAGAATGGAATCGAATATTTATTCTATTCATTTGTTTGGTTACCAACAAAAAAATAATAAGAATAAAATAAACATTTAAAATTTTATAATTTGATTATATATTTTAAATCTAAGGAAATATAATAAAAATTACTAACATTAATTTATTAAAAATTATAAAAATAAACTTTATTTTTGAATCACAAATTTGAGTAAAAAAAAAAAGATTTATGGGTAAAACGGTCATTTTACAATTCAAATTCAAATTGGATTAAAATTTTCTTAACTATTTAGAAAAACATGTTAATAAATATTTTTTTAGTCTTTTGGAATACCTAAAATACAAATTCCAGGGGTAAAATAATCATTAAACAGTTTGAATTCAAATTAGACTGAATTTTGTTTAACTATTTAAGAAATATGTCAAAGATATTTTGTTTAGTTTTTTGGATAGTTTAGAATACGAATTTGGATAAAAAAATGACCCAAGAGTAAAATCGTCATTTTACAATTTGAGTTCGAATTAAGATGCAATTTTATTAGTTTTTAAGAAATATATCAGTAAATATTTTTTAACTTTTTAGGCAGCCCAAAATATAAATTTTGGCAAAAAATGAATGCATAGGTAAAATCGTCATTTTACAACATAAGTTTAGATCGAATCAAAATTTTCTTAATTATTAAGTAATATGAATGAATATTTTTATTAATTTTTCGGAAACTCAAAATATGAATTTGAAAAAAAGAAACAAACAAACTTAGGAGCAAAACAGTCATTTTATAGCACGAGTTTGTATCTAAGTCGAAAATAAAGTTAAGGGGTAAAATAGTCATTTTTCATAATAGTAGTTGGGCAATTTGCATTAATTTTATGTGTAATGTCAAAACTTTGTCCAAGCAGTTATTAGGAAATTCTTTAATTCTAATTGATGCTTATTAGTGGGATTTATCTCTTAATAAAATAGCATTTCTCAAACTTGTACTTAAAATTTTAATAAGTACTTTTAGTTTTTTTATTTCATTAATTTTAAGTTTGATGTTTTAATTTTTTTTTTTATTTGTACATTTCTCTTTTCTAGTGCATCGATTTTTTTACTCACATGCAAGAAATGGTAATATGTGATGCAACATATTAAAATTTCTTTTACATTGGTAAATAGCATGTGTGTGCAAGTAATAATTAAGAGGGCATGTTACAATATAATGGTCAATATATTCTCTAATTTTCATCTATTTGGTGTCTAGATATCAAAGTTGCGATCAAGACGTTAGTGACCAGTGTCCAGTCTTAGTTTTGTTTTTAACGAAATCCAACTCTAAATTTTTTTCAAATCACCCATCCAAGTCTCAATCTCAACAATAACTCATATATAAATATTTAAACACTTAAATCATATATTTCTACAATATTTAATCAAAGAATAACTCAAATATACATAATATCTTCACATTTATATGCATATATATGCACACACATTCAGATATACATATATATATATATATATATACAAATTTTATGATATTCAACCAAATAAAGTGTGTGTATATATATATTAAAATCATCCTAACAACGTCCAGAATATGAATTTACTTCGAATCTGAAGAAAAAAGAAGAAACAAGAAGGTTTTAGTTTTGGTCTCCAAATTTTAGCCTCGATTTCTCCTATTTTGAGTGAAACCACGCGAAACGGACACCATTACGACATTCACGATATCAAGTACTACCCTAATCCGCCGACCTTCCTTTCCGAAACTCAATTACTCTGTCAACCCTCTCTCTCCTCTCTCTATTTTCTCTCCTCTCTCTAGAAATCGTAACAAAAGAAAGAAGAAGATAAGAAAAAAAAAAGAAAGGAAGGAAAGAGAAACAAAGGCTAAGCCTTTGCCCCAATTGTCTAATCTAATACCATTTTGAGCCAAACTCAATCTTAAGAGAATAAAATAAATCAAACCAATTTTATTTTAAATATTTTAGTGACTCAAAATAACATATAAATGATCAAAATTAAATACTGGATATTACAAAATATTTTTGAAGATTTTATGATACCGTACTTAATATTTTTTTCTAAGATTTCATTTGTTTCAACGTGAAATGTTTTTCTCTAAAATATTATACTCATTTTTAGACGTTGCTTGGCAAGATATTTTTATGTAAAATATTTTTTTTGGAATAAGTATTTTTTTCAAATATTTAAAAATGACTTCATTTCCTCAAATTCATAAATTATTTTTCGAAAAAATTTTACTCCTCCAACTCTTTCTTGGGCATCTCGTTTTTATTTTTATTTTTTTAGTACGTGGAAAAGTTTTAAAATTAAATTTCAAACTAAACATCAAAACACAAGAACAAAATAAATAAAATTTTCTGGAAAATTTGTTACACATTATATTCTTTAATGTAAAATATTTTAAATCGAAACAAATGAAGCCCAAGTATTATACCATAATTTTAGACAAAATTTTCATAATTTCATAACTCAATATATAATATATGTCAAAGTAATACGATTCTATTATAATAATAATATATAGGTTATTAAACATACTTGAATTCATTAATTTAAGTCTGAAGCAAAAACCTCAAAAAATAGCTTCAGATATAAATTAAAGCATTGTAATAATCCTCAGCAGAATATTAATACCGCAATACTTTACCTATCCAACCTAATAAACTAATTTTCCTGTATATTGACGAATCACAGTAATTTTTTCTCAAAAAAATAATGAAAAAATAAATAAAGAAAAAACATAGTACATCAATGTAAGTGGCACATATTTAGAACCTTTTGCGTAACATTTATGTTTTTTTTTTTTAATTTATGTTTAATTGTTTTCTATTTTAATTTTTTTAATTGACGTTTTTCGTCCAAAATAGAAATTTAAAATATGTTTTGTAATACAATTTCATTTTCAGTAATTAATTTTTATTTTAATAAGAAATTTAATTTTATTAAATTTTTATAAAAGTAATTGAATTTAATAAAATATATTTCATATTTAGTATTGCAACCTCATAATTACAAAAATAATTGATGGCACATTTATCATTAACAAAATATATTGATAATTCAAAACCCAGTTATTTTTTAAAATTCAGATAATTGAAAAGGCAAATAATTAACTACCGTTTCTATTAGTTTTCCGACACTGTAAAGGGTTGGCCGGTTCCTGAAATTGAAACGTAACTTTTAGAAATTAATATTATATTTTTAATTTTTAAGTTTTTAAAAAATTTATTTAATGAATAAAAATATTTTAATTTTAATTGTTGAATCAAATCTCACATAAATTTTACTCTCTCCCTCGCTCTCAGAGAGAGACACAAGTGTAGCTACGGGTAGACCCACATTGAAAACTTGCGGGTTCAACGTCTTATTTATTTATTTATTTATAAATTGCGCACACACTTTTTATTATTTTTTAATTATATAAACTTTTTTTAATACTTTATTTTTACAGTTCACTTGCAATTAACTATTCTTGTATCATAAAATAATTTTGAATATTTTTAAAAATTATTTTTACAGATTTTATTACATTATTATTTTTAAATTATATATAAATTTTACTAAAAAATATCAATTCTTTCGTCAGATAAATTCACTGCAACTAATTTTTAATAAATATTATTATAATGTCAGAGGACGGCATCAATATTTTACTGTAAGGCTTTGGAAAATTAAAAAAAAAATTAACTTTTTTTTTGGTAACTAACTTTAAAAAGTTAATTTTTTTTGTTTTTGTGTTTAGAAAAGAAAAAAAATTAATTTTTTAATTTTTATTAATTTAATATATTTTCTCTTCATAATTTTAAAAAAAGTTAAATATGTAAAAAAAAATAATTACTTAAAAAATAAAAAATTAAATAGTTAATTATAAGAGTAAATTACACAATGATCTCTTAAACATTTCGATAATTACACGCAGACTTTTTCAACATTTAAAATTTATAAACATTTCCTTATTTTGAAATGTTAGTAACTCTAACCCGCTTTTATAGTACTCTGTTTGGATTTTAATTAAAATGATGACGTCAAATCAAAAAATTTTTTAATATACTAATTTTACCCTTTTAACATTTATTCACACCGAGCTGATTTTCTCTCTTGCTTCTTTTTCTCCACCTCACTTTTTCTCTCCTTGACTCCCTAGTTTCACCTTTTTTCTGGGTTTCTTTCGATTCTAATCTTCTCATCATTTTCCTTTTCGCTAGTCGGCAAACAGACAGCTAAACCTAGCCCCAAATATTTTTAGAGCCTCACAAATCGTCAATAGAAGATGAACCCAACTCTGGTTTCTGTGGGTCAAGCACCCCTGTTTCTTCGTTTTCACTAAACTTGCCCAACACAGGTCACCTTCGGAGACGAAGGCTTTCGGTTCTCAATGCGCAGTCCCGCTTCTTGGTAACGGAAGTCTTAAAAGTAATTGAATTACCATATCTCTCAACCATTTGGTAATTGGCCACCTTTAAGACTTCCGTTACTTCTGAGTTTTCGGCTGACAGATATGGAGAGAGTGACGGGTGGACTGGATGGCGCTGGTATTTGAAACCTATGGATTGGTCGGGAAAGAGATCTCACCGAATGGCCTGCAAAGCTCTCTTATTAACTTGTTCCAAGAAAATTCCCAAGGGGGTTCGTCTATGCACATGTGTCTCTTCAATGTCATCTGCAAATGACATCCAGATTATTTCAGAAAAACAAATAGAATCCGCCAAATACCTCCGAATTTGATGCAAAGATTCAATTTTTAAAGAATCATCTTCACTCAGATAGCTCAATCCGGGTTTTGGATTCCATACGCGATCTGGATTCTTCACTGAAGTTATTCAAATGGGCCTCCCTCCGAAAACAGTTTCAGCACACGGCTAATACTAGATGATTATGAAGCTTGGTATGGAGGCTAGTTACTGTTGAGGAGATGGAGGGTTTCAGAAAGGAGAGGATGAACGAGAGATGACGTGATACTGGGGAAACACTATTGGGATTGATTGATGCTTTTGTACAGGGATTCCTTCAATTATTTTAATTACAATAATTAATTTTATTTAAATAAAACATATAATTTTATTAAAAATATAAAATTAAATGAATCCAATAAAATATAATTAATATTTATTTGATTAATTAATTTAATAAAACATATTTAAATTAATTAATTTACTGCTATAAAAAGTTTATTTTAATAATAATTACTTTTGATAAAATATATTAATAATTAACATTATTTAATAATACATTGTTATTAGATTTAATAAAATTAATATAATTTAATAAAATATTTTACTAAAATAAAACATTTTAATAATTATTATTATTTTAATAGTAGTTTTAATTTTAATAAAATAAATATTTTAATATAAGAATTTTTTATTATCATTTTTACAAAATTAAATATTCTAATATGTAATTATTATTAATTTTAATTTTACTAAAACAAACTACTTTAATGCATAATTATTATTTATTAATAAATAATTTTAATTAATAAAATAAATTATTTTAATCATAAATAATATTAACTCTAACAAAATAAATTATATATTGTAACTTCAATAAAATAAAAAAGGACAGAGAGAGAGAGAGAGTAATGAATTAATTTTGGAAAAAAAAAAAGAAAAAGGAGAGGTCAAGGTATAATTATCTTTTCACTAAAATTTTAACGGAATTAGCAGTAAACTAATGGGGGGTTGGAGGTTGCCAACTTTTCAAAATGAGAGAAATGTTTGTAAATTTTAAATGTTAAAAGGTCCAAATGTAATTATCGAAATATTTAGGGGTTCTTTGTATAATTTACCTTAATTATAATTGCCAAACATACACTAGGATACATTTAGAGTGACGAAAAAATAAATAAAAAATAATAAAAATGTGATTTGAGTAATTTTTTTACGTTTGGTGAATAACCATCAAATCATGTTTTTCAAAGATAAATAGTGAAATTTTTTTACTTTTACGTAAACTTTTGGACAGAAAAATTGTCCGAATAATTTTTTTGAGTCTGTTAGAACGATTTTATATAAGAATTTATTAAAAGTTTTTGAAAATTTTTTGAGGTTTGTAAAAAAAGTTATTAGTATCTGTGTAATATTACTGAGATTTGTAAAAAAATTATTGAAATTTTTAAAAAATTATTAGAATATATAGATATATATAAATTTATAAAAATTTTACGGAACACAAAGAGTGCAAAATGTTAAAAAATTTAAAAACTTCTTAAAAATTTTCAACGATTTTTACCGTACCGAACTACCCAAGGTGTGAGTTACTCCATTGATGACACAAGTCCAGTATTTTACTAATAAAATGTTCTTTTGTCTTGTTCCGTCGGCGGATGGCCCACGTTCGCTGCCTTCTCGAACTCTTGAAAATGGCCTCTACCAAATGCATTGACAATTACAATGCATTGACAATTACATCTGTCAAAGCTATTTGTGTCAGATTGCCCCGCAAATTTGTTGCATTAAAATTCTTGCCCTTTGCTCTCTAATCAACCCCCTTTTCCGGTGCCTTGATAGCCAGCATTTCAACCCACAACTGAAGTATAATACATGGAAATTGCAAAGCGGGCATCATCTGATCTCCGATCTTAGTGTCTGTTCAATTGGTTTGATGCTGTCGCAAGGCCACTAATTAACGACGAAAGAATGTTACATCTGATAATAGCTGCATGTATCAATCCTGTCCATGTTGGCCCCACTTTTTTTTTTTCCAAATTAAGTAGGCACATTAATTGATTTTTTTTAATAATTACATTAATTAAATTTTGATTTTAATAAACGAGTAAAATTAAAAGATAAATGATAAGATTAAAAAAAAAGTAATTCATATGAATTGCACTTTTATATATATATTATGTGGTTAAATGATTAATAATGTGGGCTTAAATTAAGAGTTTATTTGAATTTTTTATTAGAAGTTCCAGTGGAACAGTATAAATATATGACTAAATTCTCCCTCTACTCTAAATAATCAGAATTCACTCATAAAAATTAGTCATACAAAACTAAAGTAGAGAGAGTAAGATCTATAATTATAAATATTTATCTCAATCGCAGAGACTTTTTCAATTCACTTTCATATACTACGAAGCTGATAAATATGCTACCGCTTAATTAAATGTATATATTGATACTCTCCATTTCATATACATCTTTATTATAAATATAACAAAGCACTCACAGCGTCGTACATTACCAGACAATTTCTCACTTCCTCAACCCCATCCATTAGTGGCATGCCTCTTATTAATACAGGAAATAATTCATTGCTTGGGGTTTTTCCCTGCTCGTTGCACCTCCAGAAGTCTGCTCCGAGCAGCCGTCTTGATTATCAACACCACAGTACAGCAGAGCACACAAACATCCATTTATTTACCCAGTTGAACTGAAATATATATATATATATGTATATTGCGATGTTACAAAATATACCCAAGCTAGGAATTCAACTTCCCTGTAGACAGCCATTTTTGCTAGTTGATCTGTCATTACATTTGCTTCCCTCAATGCATGTGTAAAGATGCATTGATTAAACTTTTTTCTCAGCCGATCAATTGTAAGTAAACCTTGAAGAACCAACCAGCGCATGTTAGCAGGATCTTTGCACCGTGATAATGCATTAGTTAAGTCAGACTCAACGATTAAATTTAGCTCAGAATGATCAACCCTTCCTTCACGTATTGGCAATGCCCTTCTTATTGTTTTCACTACAGCTTTATTAATTCGAGTCCATGCATGATACCAACGGGCGTTGAAAATAAGCGCAGACACATCCCATTTTCATCCCTCAAAACACCACCACTAACCCCCACAATTCTTGCTCTTCCTGGTCTACCTAATGAGGCTCCGTCAGCATTCCATTTTAACGACCAATAGGGGGATTCTTCCATTGCAATTGCAACGTTCCATTTAATTTGATTTTTTTTTTTTTATTTTGGTAATCACAATCCAATTCACCAAGTCAATTTCTTTGATAATTTACTATTAGCAGTTAATTGTGAATATTTTGACTAATAAGGAGTGAAAAGATATGCAATTGCAATTAACTAATAAGAAAAAAAATAAAGTTGAAAGAAGAGGCTACGAAATTAAGGAGCCTTTTAACATAGGAATTACATTGGGAGAAAGATACTTTCAACAAAAGCATGCACATGCGTTCATCTCAGAGAGAGAGAGAGTCTAATTGTCAAAGTACTGAACACTGCTTTGGCTAAATGGTCTCTATATAACAGACAATTAACCTAATCAATTGCAAGGATGGTTTCCAGGACAAAACCACATTCCTAAAACCATCAAAACAGTTTCGCAGGTCAAACGTTGGTGCAGATATTTTCTAACATTATTAGATTCCCAAATTTCACAATACCCCTACCCAAAAAAAATATATCCCCTACATTTTCTAGGTTGCCCTTTTTGTGCCCTTTCTTTTCTTTGTTCACAAAGTTCCTTCAGTTGATCGGTCACCTGTTATTTCTGTAAATTCACCAACATTGTACAAGACCAAAATTTAGTCTATGAAACACAGAAAAAGCTTGCTGCAAATTAAAACAGTCTAAACAGAGATTTAGACCAAACACATCAATTACGTTAATGCCAAATTCATTATAGTATTTTTTTCCCTAACCAAAAGTGATTCGATCGCCTATGTATTGGAAATGCTTGGTGCAAATTAATTAAAACAATTTGGTGAGATCAATTTCGCATTTCATGAAAACAGGATGCGCATTTTTCTTCCATGTCAAAGAAGTTCTTCATTTAATGATCGTCACAACACACCCACAGAAAGCACAATGCGGCAGCGCGTGCGCGCGCGCACACACACAAAAAGAGGGGGGGGTAGAAGATCGAATCAGTTAATATTGGAAGTATTCTCAGACAAACTCAGTAGCTGCTCCAGCAAATCGGCTCCAAGGTCCTCAACACCACCACATTGCCCTCTTCATTTGTCGGCTTTGCTTTATTTCTCCGCCGTCTCGACAACTTCATTCTGGTCTTGTTGGTCTGCTTCAGGGATTCAGCTGGGGAGCAACCATTGTGGCAAACGTACTTCATTTGTCGAAGTGAGTCTTGGACCGTTTGGAGAGGGAAGTTCAAGTGAGCCGATGGACCTCTCATCGCAAAAGCCGCCTGGTCGTAAGCTAAAGCAGCCTCCTCAGCCGTATGGAAAGTTCCAAGCCAAACCCTCGTCCCATCCCTTGTGGAATCACGTATCTCCGCCGCGTACTTCCCCCACGGCCGCTTCCTAACCCCTACATAGTGTTTTTCCTTCTTCATCTCATCTTCTTTCCCCATATCTGAAATGACCAAGTGCTCTGGTGGCTTTCTCCTTCCTTCGTCGTCCTGATCCGCGGGACAAACATTGACCAGACAACTTCCATCCGAGCTATTTTCTTGGCATGGAAAATAATTAATGTTTTCATTATCGAAAAGTAGGTCCCCCCATGACGATAAGCATAGAGACTGATCAGGTGAGAATTCAGGATTCTGGAGAAAGAAATAATCTTCATCCATCATTTTAACAGAAAAAAAGTAAAATAGAATAAAAAGGCAACCAAAAATAGGTAGGATTCAACAAAGATAGAAATAGTTGATTGGGTTCTCTTGGACGCAGGTACGACATATATAGTTGATCCGGATCTCTGGGACAGAAGCAAGATACAAGACACTAGCAATAACCCATGCCACTCTAAACGCAGTTAGTATTAAATTTTTTACATAATTAAAATTTTAGAAGAAAAATTTAAATCGAAAATAATTTTTTTAATTTTAAATCCTAGCAACAATTACATATGTTTTGATCTCTTTCTCTAATTAATTTTGACAAATACCATAAAAAAAAACAAATTGTGGTACTTTAATTTAAAAAAGTTCAATCTCCTAATAACTATAGTTGGACAGACTTTAAGTTAACAATTTTGATTTACATATAATTTTTACCTTTATAATAAGATGAAATTTAAAATATCTAATTATTTTATGAGATAAATTATAGTAGAATCCACAAAAATAAAAATTGAGTGAAAAGTTAAAAATATAAAAATAACCTTAATAATTAAATGAAAAAAAAAAATAATTATTAACTATTTAATCTTAGTTTGTGACCGGAACAAGTTTTAAATCATCCCGTGTTTTCTGATGTAAATAGAATTGTGTGCGCTAGTGTGGGTACTAATGCATATGTACACACGCAGACACACACTCGTATAAATAACTATTACTTTTCTTTATTTATTATTTATTTATTTATTTTGGGGGACAATTTGGAGGCGGGGTTTAAGGGGAAGTTAATGGCTGTCAGTACAGCGAAGTGGTTATGGTTGACTCTACCAACATATATAACCTATATTGATACCGTTTCTTTGGGGTTAAGGTTGCTTCTAACCGCAGAATTGTTAGATTAAGCAAGTTCATCGCATGGATCCGTCGCTAGATAGTGATTATCAGCTGGGAGCCAGGAGGTTCATGAAATAGCAACTAGGGGTTGGAATCATGGTTTTAACAATAATTTTTTTGAAACTTTAAGTTAATATTTACGTGAGATCTATATATTATTAATTATAGATTAAATATGAAATTAATATATAGTTTTATTTTATGTAATCATATGTTTAAAACCATGAATCATGTGAATGAAAATTGGTTTTAAAGTGAGGACTAAAGTAGGCTTAAATAAATTTTGAGCTTAAAATCTTTTTTGATTTTTTGGTTAGATAATTATTTGGCCCATTAGCCCAATTTAACTATTAGTCCGGTCCAACTATTGTCTTCAAAATTACGTCGTTTTGGAGTGTCCCTTCCTTAATGGACATGTCTATTCTGTTAACAGACACTCTTCATGAATGGTGATGTCTATTCTTCTAATAGACATCTAGTGGCAACCTATTTAATCACTTTTTCTACATAAAAAATAGGTTGGATTTTTTGCATTAAAACAATTGCATAAAAAAAATTTTTTCGCATACAAAGAGTATAAGCAGATTTTGGTTCGCAAGAATATATAAATTGTCGCTTCTTTTTGTGTGTATGTGTGATCATTCTATCCTGGAAGACTGACGTCCATTAAAATCAAAAATCTTGTGGAGAGCGAATTCAGTCTTAAGGAGATAGTGTCTAACATTATACTTGATCAAGTGTATCTAAGTTTCACTAAAAATTGTAAGTTTTATTTTTGAGTTTAAAAAAAAAAAAAAAAAAACAGTGACTAATTTTGCCAACAGGAGGTTCATGAGGTGTAAAATAATCAGAGCGTAGAACGTGAAAATAGAATGGGATTAAAATACACAAGTTAACAAGGGAAAGAAAGATATCTTAATTATGGGTAATGGTGATGTTTGGATGGAAAAAAAATTAAAAAATTAATTTAAAAATGATATGAATGAAATTTGATTAAGAGATATTAATGACTTTTTTTTAATTTTGATCGAACGTGGCAGACCTGACTGTGACAGCACCTAGAGTATCATCAGAGCGTGCAGAGATAAGCTTTAAGGGTTTGTTTGGAGTAAGAAAAAATGAGATAAATTGAGATAAATTATGGTTTGGGGAGAGTTCGTAATGCGTGCAGTGAGAGAAAAAAGTTGATGTGATATAAAGTTAATAGAGATTTATAGAGATTTTAGAGATTTTCAGTAAAATACTACACGCCAAACGCAGCCTAATTTACTGGCTTCTGCTCTCCAGATCTAAAGCACCTGAGCAAATTATATATGAATTTATATGTTTGGCCAAATATATATATGAACTGGTGGGAATAATCCAATTAAGGAAAAGAAAAAAAAAGAAAAGAAATTAAAGGAAACCATGTGTAATATATCTAAGCCACAAGGCCATGTGTAATCAGCAATTTCTGTGGCATATTTGATTAATTAAGTTTATCTAATCCCCCATGCATGCAAGTAAATTGTATTCAGCTTGCTTCCTTTAGACTCACCAATTAAAAGTGGAGCTAGAGATATCACCTCACAGTACCATATATATGTACTACTTCTTGTCGAAATTTTTCTCACGCGAAAAGCCAAAAATTATAAAACTTTTACTCGTGTTAATTGTATTCATAAAAGATAAAATTAAAAAATTCACATCTATTTAAGTAAAAAGTTAAAAAAATTAATTTTTTTATTTTTTATCTTTTAATGGATAACTTTACCTAAATGAGTGTGAATTTTTTTATTTTTTTATTTTTATGAATGCGATTAAAACGTTCAATAAATATAATTTCTAAAAAGAATTAATTTTAGTAAAAAAATGTTATTTAAAACGAAAAAACTATAAAAAAATCAAATTAGTTTGGTATACACCTCTCCTTATTTTGAGAAGAGGTGCAAGTTTTGTACATGTTCCTCATTATTAAAATTAGATGCCGTGCACATTCGATGTGTGTAATTTTTTTCTTAATAATAAATAAAAATATTTTAATTTTACAATTATGAATATTTACTTAATTGTTCTATTAATCTTTAACCAACCTATTAAAATAATGTGCGCGAATTTTTATTTATGCATACGTGATGCACGTAAATTTTTATTAAAATTTTATTTTAAAACTAGTATGTGTCATTAATTAATTTATTATTTTCTTTTAAAAATTAAAAAAATATCGGTGCACACATGCACATGAATTTTTATCAAATTTTTATTTAAAAACTATGTGTATTACTAATTATTTTTTATTTCATTATAAGAATTTCTCAAACAATAAATAATGAGTAATTATTAATTAAGGTATTTAAGTAGATTGTAAGTAATTAAGGGGCATTTAGATAAAATAAAATAACATTAAAATAGTACTGGGTAGTTAAAGGGTATTTAAGAAAAATAAAAATAAGTAAAATTACTTAATGATTTATAAAATTTAAAAATTACTTATACATTACTTTTAAATTGTGAAAGGTTAATTGGTAGTTAAGAGTATTAATAAAAAATATTTCAAATTGTGAGTAATTATTGTTGATTAAGGATCATTAATGAAAACAAAATAAAAAATTTCACCAAAAAAAATAGTGTTCATAAAAAAAAATCGCTTCGCCAAATCTTAGTGTTGGCCCTCTAATAACATAGATGAAAAAGCTTAATTAATCATTATAATTATAAAAAAAAAAAGCTTAATTAATCATTATGCTACTGCTAACTATTTAATAAGGTTAACTGATTAAATTTATAATATGGAAGTTGTGATTATCCCATTGATTAATAAACATGGTGTCATTGATAAGTTTGAATATTCTGCAGATGGGCGCAGCCTGGATTTTGTCTTATTGCCTCTTACATAACTTCATCTCTTGAAAATACCACGCAAAGGGATAAATTACAAACCCCAAAAATAGCGTCCATGTTCAATTGAGGTAAGATACTGAACTGAATTTAATATGTCCCACCATCCGAATCCTATTTAAAAAAAAGGAGTGGTACATATAATTAATAGGCATGTTACATGTTGTCTCCATCTTTTCAAACCTTAATTTGGCAAACCTTAATTGGCCAACGTTGTGTTTGAATTGAAATATATCAACTTGACATATATCAACATAAAATATGCTCGTCATTATTTTAATTTATGCGGGCTGTCCCAGTATAGATTGGAAGCATTTTTTTATTGTTATGAAAGATTTTATAAGTTAAGGATAAAATTGTAAATAGTAAATTTATAGTCAAACAGTCTTGCAACATTTAGATTAAGAGCAGGGTGAGACATTAGAGTTTTGAGGTAGGACGAAGTATAAATGTCTTAGGAAACATATAGATAAACCTGAAAGTTCGCAACATTAAAATAGAGCCTGAATACCAATTATGTGGAATGGCCGCAGAAAGGGCGCTGGTAGTCATGGAATAATGTCGAGAGTAGAATTCTAGAGTTTGATAGTATGGAAGGCTTCTCTGAGTTGTGGGAAGGCTTCTCTAAGCTGTGAGAAGGTCATGGGATTGCCGCAAGAAGGTTGTAGTTGTGGACTTCCCACAAGCTAAGACTTTAAGGCCTTTGTGACCCTTTTTTTTTGTCCAACTTTACACCACAATCTCTCTTTAACTCTACCAACCAGCTTCTCCTTCAAGTATCTTACTTGTATGTGCTGCTAGTTCCTGATTCTAGTTTTGTTTGATGATCGCTTCTAGATAGTGCGTCTAAACTAACTCCTAAGTGTAAGGGTGTGCAGTGTAGTTTTAACTCGGTGAGTCTGAAGTCAAATCCATAGGAAACTATGAGATTGAACACTAGGATGTTCTAAGTTCTTCTACCTATTAGTTTTGTTTTAAAAACAGGAAAAGAAAAAATTTATGTTGAGTTTTAAAAAGTGTTGATTACTAACTGCTAAATAAATAAAGTAAATAGCAACAATTAAATTTAACTAAACGAAAACAATAACACTATGCATTCAAGATAATTTACAATTCTTGATTCAACTTTCAATTCCGGGTAGTTTACTACTTCACAATGGGATATGTTAAATAATACAATCTAAAGTTCACGTAAAAAGAACAAATAGATTGGAAGATGTCTTCATTAAAATTCATAAAATTCCCAATACTCAGTTTTAAATCTTGTTTAAGATTATAAAACCGAAAAGATTTTCCAAGAAAACACTTGGATTCATACCTGAATTAGGGTTTGCTTAAAAATTGTTAAGAAAGTTTTAATCAAAAGTTTTTATCAGTGATTACAGAAAATATAATAAAAACTTTTGTTTTTGAAAGCTTCTCAAACAAACCAATTCAAGTTTGGATTCAAATCCACTTTTTAGTTTATTTAAAAATATTAAGAAAGTTTTAATTGAAAACCTTTACCAGTGATTACAGAGAATATAGTCAAAGGTTTTCGTTTTTGAAAACTTTTAAAAAAACCAATTCAGATTTGGATTCAAAATCTAATTTTTAGTTCATTCAAAAATATTAAGAAAGTTTTAATCAAAAACATTTATCAGTGATGATAGAGAATATAGTCAAAGGTTTTCGTTTTCGAAAGCTTTTGAAACAAACTAAATTAGATTTAAAAGTTGTAGACCCCTATGCATAAGTTTTCGCAAATCATGCGATAAGTCTACGCACATCCCATAGATCAGAGTAACCTACCCTTTCTTGATTCGTTGAATCAAGAACTAGAGTTTTACGCTAACATAACTTTAAATGAAATAAAATCAATCATCGAACACATATTTAACGGATTTAAAGAATAAGATGAAGAAACAATATTATTAAAATGAACAACGAAAGCAAACGTACTCTGAAATCAACACTGAAACAGAGTATTGAACGACTATGGCTGTAACGAAAACTACGAAGGTTTCGAAAATCCGTAAAAGCATTACACGAATAATGAAAAATTCTCAAAACTACTCTATTTTAATGAAAAACTAACCTAAAACTACAGAGAAAAAACGTTAGTGAAAGTCTCCTTTTCGGTCATCAAAGCTACATATTTATAGTGGAGATAAGAAATCCTGAAAAAACCATAAAAATAAAGTTCATTCGCACAAATAAACCTTCTGTGGTCCGGACCATCCGTGGGGGGGTCCGGACCACAGTGTACTTCATCTTCAATTTGTGTCTTGCTTTTAAGAGCTTTCTGTTCTTAACTTTCAATGCGATTTTGGCCTTGAAGACGATGGATTTAGGCTTCGGCTAAAACATAAAAGTTGTAGCCCTTTGAGTCTTCTTTCCAACCCAAAAAGAATCAGGTCAAATTGAGTTGTGAGTGAAAATATATGATCAAAATACTGATAGGGTGTCAAGCTAGAACTTCAGCTGCATACCACTTCAACCATCTTGAGCTTTGGACCATTTTCTTCTCCTCGGCGACCATGGTAATTGATCTCATTCCTTGGGATGGATCTTGGGATGTTGAGAAAGTCCTAAAAGTCATTGGACATATCGGCATTTTGTCTTCAAGCTGTTTTCCCATGTATGCCAAATATTCAGTGAAATGCCTCAAAACAGTAGCTTCTTCAGTTTCTTCACCACTATTTATTTTGATAATTTTTGCCTTTTCCCTATATTTTGAAAACAAAATATCATGAATTACAAAACATAACTAAAACTTTAAAATTAATTGAATAAATGCATGATTTATGTTTTAAATTATACTTTTTTTAGTGTAATCATTTAACTTTCTCGAGTTATATCATTCTGTGCTTTTATTTTAATTTGGTCATATATTCCCCTGATTAGCTGGTATCCGCTTGTTTTTTTTTTTTTTTTTTGGTTATTTTTGTTTACTTGGGTTGATTGTATACCTAAGTTTTATTGTCTTATGAACGGGTTAATGGACCCATAATTGCCATTTTTTGTTTCCCCTTTTGTCAACATGGGACCCAACGTAAAACTAGAAATGGTTTTGGTGCCCATAGTTTAAGGGTCAAACTAAATAGAATACCTATATTTAAATCTTTAAGTATCAACCCATTGTTCTTGAATGTGCTGTCTTGGTGTAAGACTTTCCTGTTGTTGAAAATTTCTTTGCCCATTTGGGGTAGGCAGAGTATGCCTCTTTTAGTAGATCTAACGGTCCATATTAGGGCTATGCTATAGGGTAGCTTGTTCGTGAGTTCTATGTGAACATGTACTTTGCTGATTTGTCCATGGTGTCCTTCATTCTTATGTCCGTTCTGTTGATATAGAGTTGACTCCCACTATTGTTTCCCAGTTTCCTAGACCTTCTCAGGTCGATTTTGAGCCTGTGCTTGATGAGGGTGGTCCTTCTCATAAGATAATGCTTATCTCCTCATTGAGGGTCAAATGGATTGGGTTAGGGAGACTATTCTCCCACAGAGAACTATCTGAGATAAATAGAATGCTGCACTTACGTGTAGTCAATTCTATTGATCCATTCTTCTATATTACTGTTGTATCAAAACGTCGTGGGCATACCCTTCATACTATCGTTACTGGACGTCTTTTTGATCTTTCTTTGTTCGTATCCTAACAGATAGCAGCTGGTCAGTATTCCACGACCAAGTCTGATTTTATGCCTTTTGGTGTCTGCATCACTTATTTTCTTCTATCCATGGTATTAAGTATCCACTAATTATTAGTTAATCAAAATGCCAAATTTCATTGACCATGTGACTGCCTGTCGAAGCTGCCCTCATTCCATACCCTCTGATGCTTCCACTTTAGCTCCATCTTATCCAAGGGGTAGATCTTAACACGCAAGTTCTTTTGGAACCTTTTCCAATGCTCTACTCGTATATGATTTCAGCTCTCTTGGAGCTATGATGGCAGGGATTTAGGGGGAGAATTGCTCTTTTCATACTGAGGTAGTTTAGCGATTCTCCAGACCTTGATGCTCGATAGGCAGCAATCAATGCATGATAGTTTGCCAATGTAGTAGCACCAGAATGAGATGCACTACACACTCAACTCAATTCAGCAAAATTTGAATACCATCAACTGCAATTTTGGAGATCCATTTAGTGATAATTTCTTTGGTTTTAATATTGATGATAGTAGTAGTGGTGGTGACAACAATAACGATGATGCTAATGATGATGCACAACAGTGATTTCTTTTAGTTGCTACTTTTTGTCAATTTATGTCAACAAGGGGGAGATAAAGTTTGATGTAGATTGCAAGTTTGATTTTATCTTTTATAAAATGTAATAAATAAGAACTTTTAGGACTTATTAATTATGATGTGATGAATGGATTATGGATAACTGTTGCTGTTCATGAGTGCCATTTTTTTTTATCTATTTATCAGTTTTTATTATTCGAATGATGCCTTGATCATTTATTTAAGTGTGTAGCGAATAGGTTTAAACAAGTACTAACTTGTAGAATAGAATGATCAAAATTGGTATTATTCCTGAGGCTTTGTCTTTACACGATGAGTTGAAATTTTGTTTGACAATTTAGTTGTAAAGTTTTTAAGTTTTGACATTAAATTACCAAAGGGAGAGATTGTTAGGAATAAAATTGCAAATTGGTAAATCTATAGTTAAACAGGGTCCTATAACATCTAAACTTAAGTGTACACTAAGACACTAGAGTCTTAAGTCAAGATGAAGTGTAAATGCCTTGGGAAAACATATGGATAAGTTTGGAAGTCCGCAACATCATAATAGAGCTAGAATACCAATTATGAAGGATAGTTGCGGGAAGGGTGTAACTAGCCATAGGATAATGCCAAACGTGGAATTCTAAAGTTTGGTCATGCGAGAAAGCTACTCTGAGTTGCGAGAAGGCCACCAGACTTCTGCGAGAAGGTGTGAGAGTAAGCTTCATGCGAGGTATGTGATCCAAGTTCCAAGTTGGCATTTTGGAATCCTATGCATCCCAGGTTTGAAAGATAAACAAGCTGGACGCATCTAGGGTTGAACAAATTAAGAGAGAATATTCATCAGATGGTGTGCTAGATAATTTTATAATTCTCTCACATACTTATTAGCCAACAATTCATGCGTTAGATTCGAAAGAGTTCAGATCTTTGAGAGGTGAGAATTCAACAAAGATGTCAAGAATTCAGTATTTGTACCTTTGAGGAGTTGAAAGGCTTTCATTAGAGAGTTGGTAAATCGATGATTCAAACAACTCAACAACATAGAGTTGAAAAGTCGAGTCTATTATAAGATTGAGTTTGTAACCAATATTTTATTTGGTAAAAAATTTTGAGGTTTTCCCTAATTAGAGTTTTCTCGTTATTTCTCCGCTTTCAATATTTACTACTGTTTAGTAATTGAACTTTTGGTATCAAGCATTTTATAAATTTCATTATATTAATATAGTAAAATAATATAGTGAAAAATAAAAAAATGGGATTAGAATTTTTAGACCAACGTACGTGGCCTATGATAATGACACTATTGGCTTGATTTATATTGTTCGCTCGATGACGAGCATGTAAAATATAAACTCGCCATTTATATGACAAATATAGGGTTGGAAAATTAGTGGGTTTGGATAGATTTTAAACGGGTCATAAATGAGTTGTAATTAAACATATTGAATTTAATTATACATATTTAATAATGAATTATTATTGGTTGGATTGAATATGAATTATATCAAATCCATGAACTCAATTATACCCATTTAATAATGCTTTAATTTTTTAAATTAATATTTAATTTGGTAATAAAAATGTGGTTAATTTAAAATTTTTGGACATTAAAGCCGTGCTCGGTAACGTTTATGTTCTTGTTTCTCTGTTTATTTTATAAATTTTTAAAAACAAACAATACTAATATGTTTGTTAAATTTATTTTCATTTTTTTGTTTTCAAAAAAAAGAAAAATAAAACTTAAAGAAGAAAATATAAATAAAAAATGTTTTCTCTCTCTTTTTAACAATTTGTCCATTTCTGTTGCATTACATTAAAATAAATTATTTTATTTAAATATTTTATTAAAGTAAATTTTTTTATAAATAATATAATGAAATTAAATTTAATGAACTAATTTAAAAAATAAATAATATAATAGAATTAATTAAATTAAATAGTTATTAATAGTTTAATTATTTTATTTAATTAATTTAATAAATAAATAATATAATTGAGTTACTTAAATTAAATTAAATAATAACTAATTAATTAAAATATTTAATTTAATTTAATTAATTCAATTAATATGAAATATATTTTATTGCATTATTTTAATAAAATTTCATTTCCTAGCACAATTTTAGCTTTTATTTTTGAAAAAAATAAAAGTAGAAAACGAAAATTAAAAAATATAGATAGATAATATAAGTAGGAAAACTAGAAAATATGGAGAGATAAATATAAGTAGGAAAATGGCAATGTTACTAAATTTGTCATAATTAGATGTTGATTGTATTATATACGCGCGGGATATGTACGTTTTTTTTTCTTGTATTTAAATATTTTTGTGACTTATAAATTTGTGGTTTATTTTCAAAAATTATTAACATAAATTATTAATTAAATAAAATATTAATTATTCTTAAATCTAAAACAAATAATGCAGCTATTATGTATATGCATTTACGCATTAAACCAGTACCAATTAAATAATAATAATAATAATAATAATAATAATAATAATAATATATTGAAGTATGAGAATATAAACTGTGGCCAAATTATTTTAGTGGAAAATATTTGACAACAATATATATATATATTTATATATATATTCTATCAAATTATTGCGCCACACCAATCAAAAAAAAAAAAAATTAATGTGCCAGTCCAGTGATAGACATATAAATAAACATATATATATATATATATTCTATAAAAATGATATAACAGTCCTGTAATAAATATATATTTTAATGATTTTTTCATTTGAATATTATTTAAAAAAAAAAACATATTATCTTGAAAAAAAATTACTCTAATTTTTTTCCTTGAAAAGTATTTGTTGAAAAGTATTTATATATTTTCAAGATTATATTAAATTTGAAATTAGGTATTTGATCTAACTGGTGAAAAAAATATAATCTAGCGGATATTATATTATCTGCACAATTATACTCGCTTATAATTTTAATTGGGTTTAAACTTATTTAATTTATATTTAATTGAGCGTGTTAATAGGATTAGATAATTATTATCACACAAATAAATACCTAAGGTAGATAAAGAAATTAGATATCTCATGTTAAAAACTAATCAAAATATTAGTTTTGATCAAATCGATTTAAATAAATAAAATAAATTGATTTAATCTTACCATTCCTAACATCCTTCGTCAAACTCAAATGGATAGGAAACTTTGAAATCTTCGAGTTTAAAATTTAAATTATTTTTTTGTTGGGTTTAAAATTTTAAATTCAAGCATGCCTTTAACAACCATAGTTCAAACGGTAAATGAAAAATGGCCAACTTGGATCATGAAGCAAATTGGAATGGGCCAACACGGGTCATGAAGCAAATTGGAATAGGCCAACACGGGCCTCTCTCTCTCTCTCTCTCCTCTCTCTCTCTCTCTCTCTGTGCACAAAACAACAAATCATATAATTCTATTAAATGATGGTCGCAGATGATGGTCTTACAGTGTGTTGGTGCAAAGGAAACGTGGGAGGAAAAAAATTGAGAGAAAGGAGTAAGGTGAAGAAGAAAAAAAAGGAGGGAAGAAAATATGTTTAGTTGAGTGAAAAGTAGACGAATATATATATATATTATAATTAATTTTTAAATTAAAAATTATTTTAAAAATATTAGGTCTTACTTTTCAAATTTTTTAACCACACATATATTTGTTGTGTTGGCTCCCCAAATCGCACATCGGGAGAGGGAACAAAAAATGAGAGGCTTGGCTCCTATAAAAAGGGCCTTCCCCATAGTTATTATATGTACCAAGGACACAACTAAAAACCTGTGTTACCAAAGTGTGGGTGTAATTGGGTTTTTGGGTTGTGTGAGTGGAAGAGGGTTTTACAATTTTGTCCGTGCAAAAATTGTAATAATTTAATATTGAGTTGAGAATATTATCCCTTTTTTGAGATCGTGGATGTAGGTCTTTTGAGGGACCGAACCACGTTAAAAATTCTTGTGTTGAGTGTTCTAAATTATTTTCTTTCTTTCTTTATTTGTGTGTGCGCTTCCGTTGCGGGCTTTACAAGTGCTTGTGGGCCCAACAAGTGGTATCAGAGCTGAAGGTTCCAGCTTGAGAGAAGAAGAGGAAAAAAAGAGCAATGGGTGTCACATCAACAACAATTTTGGAAGAGGTTAGTCTTGCCTAATTTTGACATTCTGGTTCTGAGGTTAGTTTTCTCAAGTTAGGCTTCGATTGTGGTATTTGCTGCATTGTTGGCTATTGATGTTGGTGAATTCCTTTACCACATTGTGAGTTGCTAGTTGTTGGTTGCTTTGGTGTATATTATTGAAGTGTTTAATTGGAAAGGATATTAAGCACCATGTCTACACTAAAGTTTGAAGTCCCTTTATTCGATGGAAAGAGCAATTTTACATTGTGGCAGAGTACAATTCAAGACTACCTAGTGCAACAGGGTCTTGATATTGCATTAGAAGATACAAAACCAGATGAGATGAAGGATAATGATTGGAAAGCTGTTCAAAGGAAGGCTGTCAGTACAATTCGGTTGGCACTTGCACCGCAGATTAAATACATGGTGTTGAATGAGACGTCACTGAAAGTGTTATGGGACAAGTTGGAGAACGTGTTCGCTTCAAAGTCCATGGCAAGTCGTCTTTGCATGAAATTGGATTTGTACTCATTGAGAATGGATGAAGGAGGTAATATTCATGACCACATTAATATTTTTAATCAGCTAGCATGTCAGTTGTTGAACACAGGGGAGAAGGTTGAAGACGAAGAACAGGCGTTGCTCTTGTTAGCTTCATTATCCAGGTCATACAAACCATTGGTTCAGTCGATGTTAATTGGGAAGAAAACTCTGACACTGAACGAGGTGATTACGGTTTTGAAGGAGAATGACAAGATAATGAGAAATGGAAGCAATCCTGGAGACAGTCAAATGCTAGCCGTAGAGAGTTCTGAGCGAGGGAGGAGTCAGAAGAAGAAAGTTGACCATCGTGATAGATCGAAATCTCGACAGAGAGATATGAGCAATGTTGAGTGTTATTATTGTGGAGCGAATGGTCATATACAGAAAAGTTGTCCAAAGTTCAAGGAAGACTTGAAGGGTTTGAAACAACTGCAAGAGAAGATGAAGGTTAGTGATTCCTCAGTCAATGTGGTTAATGATTCTGGTGATTTCTTGTTGCACACTATGGATGATGGTTCTGCTGAAAACTATTCTGGTTGGGTGTTGGATTCTGCTTCTAACTTTCATATATGCAGAGATCGAGCTATGTTTGATACTTTGCACACTGATGGAGATTTTGGTTACATTAATGTGGGTAATAAATTGAAGCAGAAGATTGAAGGTGTTGGAAGAGTTTGCCTGAAACTCCACAATGGTGTTATCAAAAATATTCCCAATGTGAAATATGTATCTACTGCTGGAGCGAATATAATTTCTTTGGGTGAGATGGCTTCACATGGATACAAGTATGTGGCTATTGGGAATCAGTGCAAGGTATACAGAGGTGGTAGCTTGATAATGCAAGGGATGAAGAAGGGAAAGAATATTTATTATTTGGATTATCATTCCTTGAAGAGTCAGAAATCGGAGAAGAGTCAGAAGATCGAGAAAAGAGTGCATTTTTCTGACACTGTTGAAGTATATGGGAATTTGGGGAGAGGGAGGATTTGTTGTGTTGGCTCCCCAAATCCCACATCGGGAGAGGGAACAAAAAATGAGAGGCTTGGCTCCTATAAAAAGGGCCTTCCCCCATAGTTATTATATGTACCAAGGACACAACTAAAAACCTGTGTTACCAAAGTGTGGGTGTAATTGGGTTTTTGGATTGTGTGAGTGGAAGAGGGTTTTACAATTTTGTCCGTGCAAAAATTGTAATAATTTAATATTGAGTTGAGAATATTATCCCTTTTTTGGGATCGTGGATGTAGGTCTTTTAAGGGACCGAACCACGTTAAAAATTCTTGTGTTGAGTGCTCTAAATTATTTTTTTTCTTTCTTTATTTGTGTGTGCGCTTTCGTTGCGGGCTTTACAAGTGTTTGTGGGCCCAACAATATTCTCTTTCTTTCTTCTCTTTCATCTTTGTTTTGGGAGGATAAATATGAATGGACCCCACTTTTATTTTTCCTTTTTTTTCCTTTCTCCATCACTTTTCTCTCCAATCAGATAATAAAAATAAGATATTATTCCCTCTTCTCCTTTCCTTCTTCCTATTTTTCATCCAATCAACATACTATACTATAATGACAAAAACAATGAAATGATTATAAGCAGAAGATAGTCATGATGGCTTAATCACTGCAGGATGTTAGTGTGCATATTGCAATATTCAACTTAGGGTCGTAGAATCATTAGCTCTTAAATGATAATGGTGGTGATGGGATGCAAAACGTATTGCACTGAATTATTTCTAAAGAGGGATTTTGTAAAAATTTGAAGAATTTTTTTTTTGCTAAATTTAGCTACCGTTTTAACATTATAATATGTGCATTTGAGTATTTTTGAGACATATATTTCATGATCTATAGTTGTAACGGATGACCTAAGATCTCCTTATTCCATTGTTACAGTCTCGAAATCTTTTGTTTTTCATTTTTTCGATTATATAAACTTATTAAAGAAGTTGGAAATTTTTTAGCATTGGCAGTTATTCTGTTTCCTAATTTTTGCTTTATTCTGTTTGCTAGTTTTGTATTTTACTTTCTATTTAATTAAGTAGTGTAGGTCTTCAAGATTAGATAGACTTGGATTAATAAAAAGCCATTAGAGAAAGTTTTCCTTACAACAAATCTATATTATTTTTTAGATTTTTTTTAGACTAAATAGAAAACTAAAATTCATCTGTTCAATTGTTTGATTTATCAATTTCGCCCACTATTAGTTGGTAGTAGAACTTATGGCATCATGTGACATCAGGAAGAGTTGTGGTAATGGCCATCAAGTTGCCCCTATTAAGCAAGTTTTAGAACACAATGAAATCATTTGAGAGATACGATGAGGAGAGCGCTTCTAGCAAATTGAAGACATGGGCGGGGTGTTAACCTAACTAATTGACTAGAATGCTCTTTAACTTCTATTATTTTCTCAAAAAAAATATAAATAATTGTTAATGAAAAGAGAGTAAACATTAAAAATGTAAATAATGATTAATAAGAAGAGAAGAGAGAAAGGTAGAAAATGGAAAAAAAAAAATAAATAAAATGATTATAGACAAAGAAGAAAGGGAATGACATTATTGAATTCCTCGAATAAACAGGCTAGAAAGATGCCATTTGTTGGTATTCCATCTATTCGTTCATTAATTTCGAAGAAGATCTCGGAGAAGAATCGGTAAAGATGAAAATAAAATTGATGGAGAAAGAATTGGAGACAAAATTAAAGAAGACAGCTCCAGTTTCGAGTTAAGGGGAAACCTAATTCTAACCCTTTTTGTCAATTGTGAACTGTTAAGTTATTTCTATAAAAAATAAAAAATAGAAACAAAACAAAGAGTTTCAACATGACAGGGTAAACTTGAAAGTGTTTAAATTAAAAGAATTGGGAAGAACTTGTGATTTTCAATTTCCAACAATCAACGATGAGTCTTGTAGATTAGGGAAATTTATAAGGTGGGTTACTACAAACTATGGAGCAATTCTTTAATTTATAAAATTTTGATATAAACTAAGGAACCATTTTTATGTGGATATAGTTTTGGTTCAATAAAACGAAGTAAATTAATGCTTTCTTCTGTAATTATTAAAATTTGGATATAATATATTAATAAAACTAAAAGGTGATTGTTTGGTAGCAGGGTTTTTCCAATAGGTGCGATGAGGGTAGCATTGATAATTATCCAAATATTGAGTTTCATTGCTTTGCCATCCATCAAATGGGTGTGCTCCAATTTGGTCAACCTACCAATTGGTTCCCACAGTCTACCATCCAATCACATTGATGCCCTGTTTAGTTACAAGGCCACCACTAGTAGAAAAATGAGTATTAGTGACCGTCACTGACAGTCGCTAAAAGTGAAAAAGCGGTCGCTAATAATCTTTAGTGACCGCTTAGCGACCGCCATTGGAGGGTCGCCGAAACTTCGTCGCTAATAACTATTAGCGACCGCGACTTGGCGGTCGCTAATAGTTATTAGCGATCCCCTTTTGAACCCGTTTGAGGGACTATTAGCGACCGCCTAAGTGAGTTTTAGTGATTGCCATGGCAGTCACTAAAAGTATAATTTTATTAATTATATAATGCTAAATTTATTATAATTAAATTTGATAAAGAAATATTAATATAACAATATTATTAATTATATAATGCTAAATTTGTTATAATTTAATTTGGTATAAATTTTTAAAACCATTAATATTTTTGTTCATATATCAAATATAATAGTAATACTTAATTAATAACTTATGAAATAAGTAATATAATTTAAGTGATATTTGGATCCTTAAGAACATAAAAAAATAAGAAAAATTTTAATTTTTATCAATTTTTAAAAATATTTTAATCAAATTTCAACAAACGTTACTTTCCCATTAATTTTAAATTTTTTAATAAATCAAATATTTTAATATATTATATTAAAATATAATATATTATACTTATATATTAAGATTGTAAATTATATAATTACATTTATATATCATTTATTACTTACAATATCAACTCAAAGCCTCTGTTCATCTCCCAACTCCCAAGAAACCCAGCCACCCACCCCACCGCCAAATCAAATCAACTCTCTTCAGTGGTTCAAGAAGCAATTAATTGTCTCCAATCTTCCTCCAAACGCTCCACATGCTTCGCTATGTTCAAATCATCTTCCTCAAGACTCTTTGTTCCGTTCACTTCCGCAGAGTTATTGCTTCAATTTTCTTCTTTCAAATTTGTTAACAATTATTTTTAGCAATAATCTACCGTTTAGAAGAGGGGAAGAGAAAAATTTGAGAAAGAAAAAAAGATCCGGATCTAATCTGTTTTTGAAAGTCTGAAACTAAAGTCGAAACAAGACAAACTAAAATCGGAGTCGAAAGAAGACGAATACGTGAAATTACTTCCTTGATCTCGATTTAGAACAAGAAGTATTCAATCCCTGCTACTTCTTCTCTTATTTTTTTCTCACAGTTTTTAATTTTTCAAAAGACCTAAAGCATGTGTACTTCGTATTTTCAGACTTCGAATGATAGTTTTGTTGATCTTTTTGAGTCTCTGTTGAATAAAGTTTTTAGTTTTTAATTCTTAGTTGATTTTTCTTTGAAGTTCTTTGTCACCAGATTAATCCAAAAGAAAAGAGGGGAAATAACACACATTTTCTGACATTCTAAAACACCTCAAAAAATTCTAGAGAGAGAGAAGATTAAAACCCAAGGTCTGATTTTTCTAATTTGCAAGGGAGAGAAGGGATAGAGAGAGAGGGAGAGGGAGAGGGAGAGGGAGGGAGTTATCAGTTCTTACAATGGCAAAATCAGAGATAAGGAAAGAGAAATGAGAGGAACCGAGGGAGAAAGAGAGAGAGTGCTCACTGAGACAATGGCACTGGCGTGAGCAAGGCGGCGTGAGCTATGGCAGTGGGCAAAGGCAGGGAAAACGCAGGAGGCAACGCGGGAGATGAAAAGAAAGAGGGAAATGCTGAGAAAAATAAGGGGAAAAGAAGCTGCTAGGGGGTTTTATGAGGACTTTTTGCGACCACTGTAGCGACTACTTCAGGCGGTCGCTAATACCAATATTCGCGACCGCCTCCAACGATTGCCCGATTGTAGTTGCGCCAATGCTTCTTATTCTAGTAGTGCACGCTACAGACCTTGACACTTCTTATAAAGAAAGATATATATCTCTAAATTATTGACCTTGGATCGTCAATCTATTTGAATACATAACCTGTAGTAAATGATTGCGAAAAACAATAATATTTCATAAATATTATCTACGCTAATATGTGTATAAAAAGTAAAAAATACATATACAAACATTCCTAGTTGCTATTTACATCTCCTTAATATCAGTAAATTTAGAGGAAGGCGATATTCTTATACCAAATGTGTTATCTGAAGGTAAGAAAAAAAATCTCCAAATAATACTAATCTACTTTGGTATTATTTACTCAACAGGTAAAATCTTAAATTTGTGGCTTAATGGTCATTAGTTCGAATTTTTTCAGAACCACTGAAGGTTCACCTAGTTGTTAATTTCAAAATCTCCAGAGATTAGTCAAGATGTGCACAAACTAACTCTGACACTCTAAGATATCCCAAAAAAAATAAAAAAAAAAACAACAACAATTGGGACATCCAACTGCATAAGAGTAATTTCTGTTGAGAATAAAGAAACAATGCTATGAATTTTCAAAAAAGATGTAGAAAGATAGTTTCTAATGGTTTAGGAGCCTATTGAGGGTTTGAAGGAAGTTACATGTGCAGCATAAAGAAAATCCAGCTAATTAACTCACTAGATTATTTATGTTTCACGTTTTGATGCCATACAGACAAAGTTAGCATAATAATAAGAACATGTTGCTATAAGCCTATATATATACATATTCCATCTTTTTCCAAATCTACCACAGTAGCACGATAGGATTAGTTTTCATTCTTCTCCTTTTAGTTTTATAGCAAGTCATGTTCGACTAATTTATATTCGAGAATAACCAGTGAAGCCAAGCATGTATGTTTTGAAATATTTCTTTTTGAGGCAATTTTTTTTTTTTTTGAATATTATAGAGGGTAATATTTGTTTTGGTTGCTCATATTTGATTCTCATAAAACTCCATTTAATTTTTACTAGATATTTGATTTTTTTGCAGCCAGATTAAATTTTTGGCATAGTGAACACTTCTAGAAGGTATGAATTTTAATTGGCCGTTTTGAGTTTCTTTATATTTTTTTGATTCATTGTAGACAAATTAAATTTTGACGCAGTGAATAATTTCTTAAAATTAAGTTATTTGTAAAAGTATAATTGTAGAAATTATAACTTTTAGATGTGTTTATCGTATTAAAAAAATCAAAAAAATTACGTTTGTTCGGATAAAAATTAGAAAAAATTAAAAAATTAATTTTTTTATTTTTTTTTTTACTTAAATGGATAGTTTTTACCTAAAGTTATTTGTTTTATTTTTACAAATACGATTAACTTTTTAAAAAAAAAATCAAATTTTTGTGGTAAAAATTATATAAGATGAAAAAAAAAAAAGTTACAATTTTTTGGTTGCAACTTTTTCGATTTATCGGAAAACTAGATTTTTATTTTCATATAGATTTAGGTTTTCAATGTCCATTAATTGTAACAAACTGGAGTAGGCAACTTCCTTAATTTTCAATTACAAAAATTAACTTGCATGGTCCCTTCCACTGAAATGAATGAAGGGTTGGTTGTGTCACTTTATACCACCAGTAATAATTTGAAGGAAAAAAAAAAATAACCTAGCTAGCAAATAAATGTAACTCTGACAACTCTATTTCCATACTTTGTCCCTCTCCCTCCCTCCCTTTCTGTGAACTACATGGAACCGACAGTAAATAAGCTACATAATGAATAGGATGACCTACAACGAAGAATTGTTCGGGACTAATTACATTTTAACTTTGAATATGAATTGATGTATTATTTTTTTTAATTTTTGAATGTCACTTAACTTGTGTTTAAGGTCATTGTGCACAAGATCTTTACTTGTCTTGAACATTGCAGATGAATATTTCTTCTAGAGAATGCGGCATTTTTGTTGGTTATGATATATGTTGATGGTTAAAATTCATTAGAACTTTTTTTTCATAATTCTGAAATTTTATGTTTAAGCATGGATTTATTTAAAATATATAATTTTTGATTATGAATTATTTATGCAAGTAGTGTAATATTTTATGATGATGTGAGACAAGTTGATATGATTATTTTTCTAACTAGAATCAAATGAACCAGCTAAGGGAAAAAAATAACAAGAATGTTATTGGCATTTATCGCAATGTCATTTTTTTAAATATATTTATTTTTATGGAAATTTGCAAAAATGTTAGGATCAATAGATGATTGAAACTATAACAATGTTTGAATAAATGTCCAAACAAATTGTGCTAATACCCGACGTTTATAGCAAATGACAAAAATAATATCAGATTTATAACAATGTTTGTCATAAATATCATAAAAACTACCAACTCTATAACATATTTTTTGACATTTAATAAGTGTTGACATAATGTTTCTAACATTTAAAAGTTGTGATAAAAGTCGTACAAGTATCATTGAAATTTTTACCGAAATTTTTTTTATGACATTTAAAAAATGCCATGATATCTTAATTTTCTTGTATTGTTGATATTCAGGCAAGCACATTTGATGATTGCTTGATTTTTCCTTCTCCACGGGAAGTGTTGCATGGGTGTATATCTTCCTTCCTTTTAAGAAAGGAAACTTAGAAGTTACATTTAGAAAAATCTCCAAGTATAAGGGTGAGCAGTATAATTTTACCTGATGAGTCCAAGATCGTATTCACAGAGAACTTTGAGATTGAACACTAAGTTTTTTAAATTCTTCTACTTACTGGTTTCGTTTTAAAAATAAAAAAAAAAAGAAAATTGGTTTCGGGTTTTAGAAAAATGTTGATTTACTAACTACTAAATAAATAAACTAAATTGTAATAATTAAATTAAACTAAAATGAAAGCAATAGTACTACGCATTTAAGATAATTTAAAATCTTGATCCAACCTATAAATCTGGGTGGATTCACCACTTCATGATTTAATGTGTTTTTATCTCAATTTAAATTTCATATAAAGGAAAAATAAATCGGAAGTTATCTTCTTGAAAATATTTTTAGATTCTAAAACATAGTTTTCAAATCTCGTTTAGGATTAGAAACCTGAAAAATATTATGATATTTCATTTTTGGATTCAGATCTGATTTACTTATTTCACAATTATTAAGAAACATTTAATCAAGAACTCTTATCAGTGATTGTAGAGAATATGATCAAGAAAACTTAATTTTAAAGCCTTTTGAAAATAAATAATATAGCTCTGAAAATTGTAAACTCATACATGTAAGTTTTCACTTTGCGAGTATGGATCTATATACATCTCATCACTCACAGTGTTCCAACCATAATTACTAGGTTAAATTAAGAATAAAAATCTAACCTAGCATGGATGAAATAATAAAACAACAAATAAAAAGAGAATCTGAAAACAAAATAAATTTTATTGAATAAAACGAAACGTGTACCACTCTTCGCAATGAATAAAACTTGAATCCGAAAGCAATCAATCAAAAGCTCTCCAAAAACTAAACCGGAAACTCTCTACACTAATCTATTTTAATGAAAACTAAATTGAAAATTACAGAGAAAAGACTCTCCCTGACAGCTGAACAAAACATTGTATATATAGTCTAAACTTAAACTCTAAAATTTAAATTTCTGTGTATATTACCCACCAATGTCCGGACCACCTGAGTGGGTGTTCGGACTGCAGTAAGATCCTAGCTTTAATTTTTTTTCTTACCCCTTATCCTCTAACCGTGCCCTTTCTCTGGTTCGGACCAATCGTCAGTCCGGACCACTATGGCTTATTCAACCTCTTCATTATTACTTATTTCAATAATTTCGATTTCTTTCTTACATTTTGAAAACAAAATACCATAAGTAATAAAAATAACTGAAAACTTTAAAATTAAATGACTAAATGCATGATGATCTAAATTATGATTTGCAATTACACTTTTTAAGTATCAACAGTAAGAAGGATTGGACCCAAGATTTCAAGGACTTTTCCTTGTACCAACTTGCCTATGCATGATACTTAATTTGTTTTTTCAATTTTTTTTCCTTAATTTGTTTTAAGTTTTCAATTTTTTCTCCTTTAATCATCTTCATTCAAATTCCATTAATAAATTCTCTATTAGAAACATTGTCATAAATCCTAGTTGGTTATGCACCCAATTGCTCAATTTATTCATTTTTTTTAAATTCAAAGCAAAAAACAAAAATTAATCAATTGCAAAATATCTATTAATCACATGATTAACTCTAAAATTGTAATAAATCAAATGACAATAAAATACTAAAAAAAATAATTTTAGAGCATAACTAGGAATGCCTTATAGGTGAAGTATGAAGAGCTTGAGATCCTAATCTACAAAATTGAAGATGAAAAATGGACTCAGAAAACATCATAAATGCCCTTCAAGAGAAGCTTGCAACTAAGAAGAAGAGTACTTGGAAGCACAAAGGGACTTGAAAAAACTTCATCACAAATTGAATATTCCCTTCAAATATTTCCATGAAGTTTTGGGTGTTCAAAGATATCCTAGTGAGATGAATGGACTTGGCTTTGAAGGGAAAGCAAAAGGAAGAAAGAGGTACACCACAAAAAGAAAAGTGTTCCTCAAACAAGTGCATCAAAAACAATACAAAGATGCCTCCTAAGCAACTAACTCATAAGTAGAAGGACTCCAAAAAAGCCTAAGGTCAATCCTTCACAGCAAGTACCAAATAAATAAGGTTCATCTCAAAGATTATGTTTTGTAACCCATTTTACGATTTTGTATATATTTGTCATTTTTGTGGCACTGGGAGTCACATTAGATCTAATTTTCATAAGTTTTGTAGGTTACTCTTAACTTATGTTGACACTCAAAATATCAAGAGAGGAGATGTAACTTTCATGTGTCAAATAGGTTCAATTCATTGAGGCCTTTCAAACCATTCTATACCCCCTCACGAATGGGCCAATGACAATAAAAGTTTTCTAAACCAAAATTAGTTGGACCTACACCTTCCCATGTTCGATTTTTTTTTTTTCTAAATAAATACTATTCAAGTGAGAACATTTGCATATTTCTGAAAACCCTAAGCTAGTTAAAGGGATGAGTCTTGTTGTGCAAATATTTAATTTTTTTTTTCATAGGCTTAGATGTACATCAGGGTCATATCTTTATCCTTGTGTGATGGGATCCTGTTGTTTAGCTTTTATCATATCATTATTATTTACTTATTTATTTATTTGTGCGTAATTAACGATTGTTTTATTGTTTTCAATAAAAATATGAAAAATTTAAAAAACAATTATTTTTAGGGTGAGGGAAAGTAGGGTGAAATACTTTGTGATAATTCTAATATCTTCTATTGCCTTATCTCTATACTTTGAAAATTAGAATACGATATGTTTGATTTTATGTATATCATATCTTGGAAATATGAGATTAATTTGTGAGTAGTATTTTACTGTTCATTGCTAGGGTTGGAAAGTGCTATTTTTGGTTATTTTACATGAGTTGAGTCTAGTTTATGATGTCTTTTCATTATTGTCTTAATGCTAGATTATATTTTCTACATAAACTTATGATTGCTTTTGGGATCTTTTAAGTAGAATTTATTTGGAAATGACTACTAATGAAATAGAATGCAATTTTCTATTACAATATTGAATATCAAAAATATCCACTCGTTGGATAGTGACTTGATAAGCAAAAGGTTATTATTTATGATGCTAAATTCGTTTGGCCCTTGAAACACATTTTGCTCCTTCTTGTAGCTTTTCTTCATCTTATGTGACTTAATTTTATCAAAATTTAATTATTTTTAAATGTGTAACTTTTAGACATGTTAATCACATTTGTTAAAAAAAAAAGAAAAAAAAAGTAATATGTTCAAGTCCGTTTGGATAAAAACTAGAAAAAAAATGACTTTTTCATTATTCTTTTACCTTAACGGATAGGTTTTACTCAAATGAGCATGAATTTTTTGATTCTATGTTTACTAATACAATTAACGTGCTTAAAAACTTTAGCTTCTAAAAAAAATTAAATTTTGACAAAAAAAAAGGTCATATAAGATGAAAAACTATTAAAAAAAAAAAACTAAAAAACTAGTTTAGTCTATTCAAATCAAGCCTAAATGTATGAAAATAGTCAAATTTGTCAAATTTTGTGCAAAATTATGAAATTTATGGAAACTACATAAAAGCAAGCTATACTATATATATATTTAAAAATTGAAAGATTTAGTTAAAAATAGAAAGTATGGAAAATTCACTTAATTACAAGTTTTTAATCTTTGGAGAGCATGTGAACTGTTATTATTACTTTGCCGGACCCCATAAAATGATAAGTACTTCAAATAATAAAATTATAAGTACTTCAAAATAAAACCAAATGCACAATTAAAAATTTTGATTTTAAAATTAAATTTATCAACTACTGAACTTTTAGATTTATTATTATGTTGGACTGTTAACACTTAATCTTTGCGTCTATGTTAAAAAACAAAGCTGGGAAGTACTTTCCTTTTTGGCCAGTCAGAAAGTTTTAAATAATACAGCAGGGCATAAAAATATTTCTTAAGTAATGAAAACTCTTCAAGTAAGTATGTTAACGGCAAGAATAATACCTAAATACAACAAGAACATGCTTTGGACATCTATAATTCATTCCATGATTTGCAAAATTTACATCCACAAAGCTTCTCATCCTATCTCCTCACTTCAAGTTAAGACAATGGCATCTGCATTGATATATAAAACAAACATAAACATTGTTCCTAACCAAAAGAAATTAAGGGCAGCGAGAATCTAAATTATATGTAAAATTTTTAACTATATATATGTATAGTTTGTCAATATTGTCAATATTTCATTTCATAATGTCCAATTACAGTCAAGCTTCAATAGAATAATAGTATTCCACTTTCAACCTTTTTGATCCTCACTTATCTTACATCTCTTAAGTCATTTCACAAAGTCAGACTAGTGTCAAGCTTAATAGGATCTTCTTTTTTCATTGACTGATTCTGCTAAGCCCGTTTTCTTAGATATAGTTTCGTTGAATTGTAGACAGAAACAATGGAAATCCTGTTAATTCATTAGTGCACGTCACTAATTAAATGATGAGACATCATTTCATACTAATTTCAACTATTTTTTACTCTTTTTTTACTCAGTTTGAAACTAATGGTATCCAACAAAAACTGTTGTGATGGATATTTTCTCAAGGTATATGAAGTGGCCATTATCAATCCTTAATTTTCTATGCAAACAGTTAAATGAGAACAAATCATAAGATTCACAATCGATGAACTTATCCACTACTCCCTATGTTTAGGCAAGAAAATTTTCTAACTGCCTGTTACAATTATACCCTTCCACTTGAATCCAATTGAGAAGAATTTGCTTATTTTATAGAGTCCAATTGGGTTCTTATCTGGCCATGAATTTTCTCTATCAAAATATAGTAGCAATTTTAATCATGGCATGTGAAAAGTTGTGCATACAAATAACAACAATGAATCTAAATAATGAAATATTTATATTACTTTAGTACGAAAGACTGACAACATTTGATATACAACCGGTCATATGTTATATCTAAGCAATATAAATAGCAGTAACGACTCCAAACAATATTATAAACTAACTTGATTCACTTGATGTTACTAATGTTACTGAGTAAAATTTATTTGTTTTATGTTAACTTATATTAGTGTATAGTGATAGTGGGAACACATGCAATAGTTTCTTAATTTTGATTCATGTGTTTATGTGGATGCTTATCTGGCCATTTATTTTCTCTATCAACATATTTTGTAACAAATTTGACCATTTCATGTGAACAGTCTGTTTATATAAATATATTAACAATAATTCAAATAGTTGATATATACAGTTAATTTCGTAAAGTTTTATTAATATTGCGAAAGACAAAAATTGACAATAGCATGTGATACACAATAATGTCCAGCATTCAAATTGAAATGTCTTGATCATTTAAATACTAATAATGAATCTAAGTGATATTCGCTAAACTAGAGTCACTTGGTGTTACAAATATTACATAAGACGAAAAATTGACACAAAAATACGGTGATATTTTTATGGTATATGTTACATGTGATGCCTATAATTTTGACTAATTGTATAACTTATCCTCGCATGATGTGAGAGAGAAATCAGCAACTCTATTAGTTTTATAATACCCTTCAGAATCCATACTTACCCAAACCGGGTAAAGAAGATAGTGTACAAAATCTAATTTTACATACTACAATTGAGAACTGATTTAGAAGGCACAAAAATGAAAACACAAGAAAACAAATAGAGAGTTGAGACAAAACTTTGCCGATTGAGAATGCGATGGTGTGTGTGTGTGTGTGTGTGTATGTGTATGTATACATATTTTGTCCTTTCACTTGATCACCCACACAAGCACATCAATAGGCATGAATGCAAAAGCAAAGGAAACCAGGGGAGAGTGTCCAAACCTTAAGGTATATACTCTTATGTTTGCAGCAGTAGTAGCCTACAATATTTGGTAGTAAAAGAGGCTACCATTGTCGAATATTAAGAAGAACCCTTGGGTATATAGATTGGGAAAAGTTATATTTTCTCACTTTTTTTTTATTCTTTTTAATTTTTTCCTTTTTTTTGGGGGGGGGGGGAATGGTGGGGGATGTTTGAATTCCAAAAACATAAGAACTTGCCTTTTTTTTTATTTTTGTAACTTCTTTAGAATGCAGCTTTTTAGGGGCCCTTTCCACAAGAGAAATAGCTTTTGGCCATCAGCCGACGGAAGAAGACAAAATAAAGGCGACCATTCGTAGAATATTGAACTCATGCCATCATTAATTTCTACAACTAATAGTAACTACCGGCTTAGCTGTCACCGAATTAAAATATTTAAAACTCAAAGGATATGAAGTAGTAAAGATTTTTTTTTTCTATTTTTAATTATGATTCATAGAAGTTTATATATATATATATATATCAAAATCCTCATACAAGGAGAGACCTGTAAAATACTCCACGAATATGTGCTATGACCCTTAACATGTTGACGATCGAAAGTTGTTGAAAAAGTAGAGAGATACTCAATTGACGGATTTTAACAAAATAGTTTCACGAAACGTTAATTCCTAAACCAAAATATCAATTGGACGGTCATTGGGACTCTTAATCGTATGTTGTGTTTGTATTAACAATTTGAGGAAAGAAAGGAAAGAGAAGGAGAAAATGTAAGGAAAAGAGGAAAAAAATTTAAAATTTTAGATATATATCTTGGTTTGAATGAATTCAAAAAATATAATAAAATAAAGATAGTTATTAATATATTAATTTTTTAATTGAATTAATTTTAATTTCTTAATTTCATGCATTTTTTCTTTCCAATTTCCATTACAATCCTAACAAGAGATTGGATTTTGAACATTCTATCTCCTTCCTTTCTTTCTTTCTTTCCAACAAACAAACACAACCTTAATCTAAGCTAGGCACAAACATAGAGACGTCTATGAAAAGACTTGCAAAATGGGCTGGATTTTGTTGCAATATGATTATGCTTTAAAATTGTACGTACATGATTAATTAGTTTATGAGTTGAACTATTACAATTTTGTAGCTAATCATATGTTTAAAATAAATATCTGTCACTTCTATTCTTAGTTGCTATGATGAATTTTAGGTTAAATGATCAAGAGAAAAGAAAACCAAAATGAAGCCAGGTTTATCAGGTGCCTAGGGGGCTTCAAGAAGTGAAGAAGAACTACAATCTGTCTTGTAGCATTCAAACACTAAAAAAAGAGCGTTCAAACCATCTTTGACCCAGAGTTGAAGCAATTGTGACATTCAAACATATTAGGATCCGATCAATGATACGAAGCGGGGACTTATTCATGAAAATAACATTCAAAAGATTTGTGGAGCGTTCAAAGAAAAGATTTGTGGCATTAAAACATGACACAAATAATCTAGGAAGCTGTCCGGATTTACGTTGTGCTGGACGTGTAACTTCCTTCAAACCCTCAATAGGTTCCTAAACCATTAGAAACTATCTTTCTACATCTGTTTCGGAAAGTCATGGCATTGTTTCTTTATTCTCAACCGAAATTAGTCTTATGCAGTTGGATGTTCCCAATTGTTGTTTGTTTTCGAGGGTAAACATCAAAAATTAACTTGATAGTTAAAAATTAAATTACTATCGAAGTAGATTGGTATTATTTGGGGATGTTTTTTTTTCTTACCTTCACACCACATTTGCAATTATCGGTATATGGAAGATTGCCCTCTAAATTTATCGGTATTAAGGGGATGTAAATAGCTTATATATATATATATATATCATTTCTTATACCCATTAACGCAGATAGTATTTATGAAAAGTTATTGTTTTTCGCAATCTTACACTACAGGTTATATATTCAAATAGATTGACGATCCCACATCAATAATTTATAGGTACATATTTTTCTTTATAAAAAGTGTATTCTTATGTCCGCAGCTGTCGAGCTCTGTAGCGCGGGCTTGTAACCAAGTGGGCGTCAACGTGGTAGACTGTGGGAACCAATTGGTGGGGTTGATCAAATTGGTGTGCACCCATCCATCCATTGGATGGCCGAGTAATGAAACTCAATATTTGGACAATTATCAACGCTACCTAATTGCACCTATTTAAAAAATCCTACCACCAAACATTTATTTTTTTTAATTTTAGTAATATGTTATATCCAAAATTTAAAAATTACATAAGAAAGCATTTACTTCGTTTTATTTATTTATTTATTTATTTTTGAAACTGAGTAATTAATATAAGGAAGAAAAAAATTTTTCTAGTTACAAAGCGTTGTCTCCCTACCGTACAAAAATAGCTCCTTGGTTTATAAGCTCAACTTATAAGTTTTCTTAATTTATATGGTGATTTTAATAAATTATATCAAAATTTTATAAATTAGGGAATCACTTCATAGTTTGCAGTAACCCACCTTATAAGTTTCTTTGATTTACATGACTCACCATTGATTGCTAGCTGGAAATTGAAAATCACGAGTTGTTCCCAATTCTTTTAATTTAAACACTTTCGAGCTTACCCTGTCAAGTTGGAAACCTTTCTTTTGTTTTTATTTTTTATTTTTGATAGAGATAACTTCACAGTTGACAATTGATAAAAAAGAGTTAGAATTAGGTTTTCCTTAACTCTAAACTAGTGCTGTACGTCTTCTTTTATTCTGCCTCCAATTCTTTTTCTATCAATTTTGTTTTCATCTTGTACTTATTTTTCTTTGAGATCTTCTTCGAACTTAATACACAAATAGATAGAATATCAATAAATGGCATCTTTTTCGTTTGTATATTCGTGGCATATGGTTTCGCAAGACTCAATCAAAGTCCAGAGTTACTTGTTGTATGGCCATACTACGAGGGGAACCATTCTCATATACGATCAACAGTTAAGTTTCCATCACCAAGTTTTATTAATTCGTCTTGTTTCATCTTCTAATTCTAAATGTTAAAATTAAAATGTGTAATAATTAAGTTGATTCTGATCTCAAACGTCAACAAAAATTATTAATCAAGTCATTGTACATCATTCTTTTTAACTAGATTTTATTACGAAATTATTTTTGTGAATTATGTTCTACAATATTCAATTTACATTGATCACAAAGGTATTCATAAATAATGAAATCAAACAATCCTCAAGAATAGTTCAAACGAAGACGTAAGCATTTGACTGAAAACATGTACATTTGAATGGTTTGCTCCACAAATCGTTTGACCGTTATTTTGATGAATAAATCCATGCCTCATGTCATTTGAACTGATCTTAAGAGTTTGAATGTAACAATTGCTTCAACTCTTGACTAAAGACGGTTTGAACTCTCTTTTTGAGTATTTGAATGCTTCAAGACAGATTTTAGTTCTTCTTGATCATTTCTTGAAGTCTCCATGGCACTTGATAAACTTGACTTTGCTCTTTTTTTTATTTTTGTGTCTTTTCTGTTGATTAGTTAACCCAAAATTCATCATAACAACTAAAAATAGATCAAGTGAAAGAGATTTATTTTAAAAATATAATTAGACATAAAATTGTAATAAGTCAACTCGGAAACCAATCACGTTGATGCAATTTTTAAAGCAATATCATATTGCAACAAAATCCAGCCCATTTTTCAAGACTTTCCGTAGGAGTTTCCATGTTTGTGTCTCGATTAGACTAAGGTTATGTTTGGATCAGCGATTTACCAAAGAAAATGAAAAAATATGAAGATTTAAATCCCTTGTTTTGCTTGGATTGTGATGAAAATTAGAAAAAAAAAATGCATGAAATTCAGAACATTAAAATTAATTAAAATAAAAAATTGATAATTTATTACTATATTTTATTTTATTATATTTTTTGAATTCATTAAAACAAGGATACGTACCATTTGAAAATTTTCCTGTATCTTTTCTTTTACTTCAACAAATTGCCACTACAAACACAACGTACGGTTAAGAGTCTCGATAAGTGTCCAATTAATAATTTGTGTTTAGGAATTAATCTTTGGATAAACTACTTTGTTAAAGTTAAATCCTGCAATTGACTATCTTTACTTTTTCAACAACCCTCGAACGTCAAAAGGTTAAGAATCATAGCACATATTCGTGGAGTATTTTACTTGTCCCTCCTTGTACGAGGATTTTTGATACATATGTATATATATATATATATATATTAAATTTCTATGAACTATAATAAAAAGAAATTCTATACTGATTCATATCTTTAAGTTTTAATAATTTTAATTTGCTGGTACCTGAGCTGGTAGTTACTGTAAGTTGTACAAATTAATGATGGCATGAGTTCAATATTCCATGAATTGTTGCCTTTATTTTGTCTTCTTCCGTCGGCTGATGGCCAAAGGCTCTCTCCCTCTCTCTCTCTCTCTCTCTCGGGAGTGGCCCCTAAAAAGCTGCATTCTAAATAAATTACAAAAATCAAAAGGGCATGTTTTTATGTTTTCGGAATTCAAATATGACCCTCCAACCATCCAAAAATATTAGCAAACAAAAGTTTAAGCAGAAAAAAAATAAAAAATAAAAAAATAAGTGGGGTAATATAACTTTTCTCAATCTATAAACCCAAGGGTTCTTCTCAATATTCTACGATGGTAGCTTCTTTTTCCAACCAACATGGTGGACTAGTGTTCTGCTACAAACATAAGAGTGCCTTAAAATTTGGACACTCTCCCCTGGTTTCCTTCTTTGCTTTTGCATTCATGCCTATTGATGTGCTTGTGTGGATGACAAGTGAAAGGACAAAAGATATATACACATATATATATACACCGTCGCATCCCCAGTCGGCAAAGTTTTGTCTCAACTCTTTATTTGTTTTCTTGTGCTTTCATTTTTGTGCCTTTTAACTCAGTTCTTAATATTGTAGTTTTTTAATTTAATTAGATTTTTGCCCTATCTTCTTCACACGGTTAGGGAACGTATGGATTCTAAAGGGTATTACGAAACCAATAGAGTTGCTGATCTCTCTCACAACATGTGAGGATAACTTATACAATTAGTCAAAATTACAGCCATAACAGGTAACTTATATATACCATAAAAATATCGTTGTATCATTGTGTCAATTTTTTTTGTCATATATATGTAATATTAGTAACACCATGTGGGAATCTAGTTTAGAGAATATCATTCAGATTTATTATTAGTATTTATATAACTTAAACATAACACTTTGAGCGTTGGACAGTATTGTTTATCACATGTTGTTGTCAGTCTTTTGTCTACCGTAATATTAATAACACTCTGTAAAATTAACTATATATATCAGTTATTTATATTATCGTTGCCATTTACATGCGCAGACTCTTCACGTGCAGGGGTCAAATTTATTATAATATATTTTGATAGAGAAAATAAATGGCTAGATAAGCACCCACATAGAGGCCATTTGGAGGTTCAAAAATAAGAAAAAAAGTGAAATTTTTGGTAGTTTTTTTGTATGTTTTTTTATTATATTTTTTTGTGTTTGGTAGAATAAAATATAACTTTTAGTCTTTTTTTGTAACTTCTAGGTGTTTGGTAATTTTTTACTGTAGCGAATCAAAAAAATTATAACTTTTTATGTATTTAGTAAGTTTTTTACTGTAGCAAAATAAAAAAGTAGTAATTTTTGTATGTTTGGTAAATTTTTTTTTTTTAACTATAGTGAATCAAAAAATGAGAAAATTTGTGATTCTACCAAACGCACCAAAAGTTACAAAATACAATTTTTGGTACTTTTTTACTAATTTTTGATCCTTCAAACGGGCCCATAAACGTATGGGCCAAAATTAAGAAATTATTAACTGTGTGATTCCCTCTCACTACACGCTAGCAAAAATTAATGTAAAACAAACAAATTTTACATCAAGTGAATCAAGTTAGTTTATAATATCATTTCGATTCGTTACTATTTATACAGTCCAAACATAACATATAATCTGTCGTATATCATGCGTACTTATCAGTCTGATGTCTTCTATCCTATAAACTAAGGTAAGCATATCCACTATTTAGATTCACCGTTAATATTATATACCCGATTATTTCACATGCCATGGTTAGAATTGCTACAATATTTTGATAGAGAAAACTCATGGCTAGATGGGAGCCCGGTTGGGCTCTCTACAAAATAGGCAAAAAATTTTACTCAATTGGATACACAAGTCATCAAGTGAAATTAGAGCAAGGAAAGTACAAAAATACTAAATATAATTAACCCTTAATACTAATGTCTCCGCGTTTGTGTCTAGCTTCACTGAGGAGTTCCAAAGTGTGTCCAATTCATATTATGCTTTAGGAATTAACCTTTCAAGAAAATTAATTTTTTATTTTTGTTTTTATTTTTATCCAAATCAAAAAATTTTTTTTGATATACACGTAAATTACAAATTTTATGAAAATCGAAAAATATCTCACTCCGCCGATCTCATACTAATGGCATGCTACCTCCAGTTAGTGGTCCATCGTAGAGCATATTCGAGAAATATGGTAGATGCCTTCCTCCTTGTACGAGGTTTCTTATGTTCTTTTTTTATTTTTTCCTCTCTTTCTTTAATTTCTGAAAGGCATGATTAATCATTTTTCCTTAATAATTCAGACTCTTAGCCATTTAACTATTTTAATTGGCTGATGTCTAAGTTAGTAATTACAAATGGAGGCACGAGTTCAATATTAATTGCCAGCCTTCATATATTTTGTCCTTTTCCGTCGGCTGATGGCCAACAGCAACTCTCTTTCTCTTGGAAATTGCCCCTAGAAGCTGCACTCTAGATTACCAAACGAATTAAAAAAAACAAAAAGGTTATAAGTTATTGAGTTTTAGGAATTAATCCTCCACGATGGTGGACTCTTTTCCACACCAATATTTTGCATTACTACTACAAACTGTTAGGAATTATACCGTAAATTGGTAAATTCATAAGCAAACAAAGTATCATGTAATTTTTGAACTTAATGTAAATTAAAGTATTACAGTCTTTAGTTACGTAGAAGTATAAAGAATTCAAGAAATCAGTTTGATAGTTTTGAAAGTATGAAACAAACTGAACAGAGCCAGAATCACAATTACGTGGGATGGCTGCTGAAAGGTCACGAGCATCCGCAGGGTAATACTAAGGACTAAAATCTAAGGATTGACCGTGCGGAAAAACCGCACTAATTCGTGGGATCTTCGCAAGAAGGTCACGAGAAGGAGCGAGAGTGCGCTTCTCGCGAGGTGAATAATTTTGCTTTTCAAATTATGATTAAAAACCCTAATCATCCTAGGATTGATGACATAGATTCACTAGACGTATTAGGGTTTCAACACAGAAATAATAATCATCGTTTTATAATCAAGTCAAGTCTATTGTTCTCTTAATTGTTTAGTCAAGATCTTCTATGTGTGATCTGAAGGAGTTTGGGTTCGTAATATATAGCTAAGGTGTCAACACGCTAAGAATTCAGCAAAACTAATGAGGAGTCAGTATTTTACCTTCGATGAGTCAAAAAGCTTTCACTAAAGGAGTTGGTTGTATCGAGAATTCGAACAAATATCAACAGAGTATAAAATCGATGAGTCAATCTATCGAAAGTTTTGAATTTGTAATCGACACTTGATTTTTAGTAAAAATTTTGAAGAATTTTCCTATTCGAACTTCCTCGCTTTATATTTATCCTTCTCTATTTACTATTTGTGTTTGCTCGGAATATCTAACACCTAAGAGAATGCAAATTTTCACAAACATCAGAGTACCTATAAGGTGGGGAGGCACCCTCCCCTAGTTTTCCTAGCTCTGCTTTTGCAATCATGCTTATTGGTTGTGCTTGCGGGGGGTGATCAAGAGCATCAGAGGTCTGCAAAAAGTTTGTCTCAAGTTCACTCTATTTATTTTCTTGTTTTTCTTCTTTTTTTTTTCCCTTCCTTTTTGATTGCCTTTTTTAGTTATTGGTCCACTTCTCAATTGAAGTCTGTAAGATTATTAGATTTGCCCCGTCTTCTTCTAAAGTTTAGAGAAAGCATGAATTTCAACTGCTACTATGGAAGCAATAGTGTTGTTGATCTGTCATGTATATTAATACCATCATGTGATTCCAGCTTAGAGAATATTATTTCAGATTCACTACTAATATTTATTTTTATTTAGACTAACACATGGCATGTCTGATACAATTTGTATCATACGTTATCCAGCGTCGCCTTATGAAATCAGTTAAGTATATCAATTATTTAGATTTATTTATAGCAAAAAAAAATCATAATTACAATGCTTAAAAATTCATCCTTACTATTTATATGTACAAGGGTTCACATGCCCATGAGTTAGAATTTCTACACTCCTTTCCATAGAAAAATTGACAATAGCATTTTTTCTTTTTTTTCTTTTTTTTTGGTAATTGACAATAGCATGTTCCCCTACTTTTGCACCGTTTGGCATCTCTAAAAATATCAACAAAAAAAATTCTAAAAACTTCTATCACATTAATTTTTTTATTTCAACTGCACGCATTACGAACTTTACAACTTTTATCGCTTTATCTCATTTTTTCTCATTTTTTATCACTCCACAACACACACTTTGTTTATCACTTTGTGTGTGTCGCATGCATTATTTTATAAAAATCATCTTGTTAGACAAAAGGTATCTGATTCTCTGGGGTCGGGGAGAAGCCCGCAGCCGTTACCCATAGGTGCGCACTGGGTGAAGCCCGTCTCGTGGCCCTAGCCGGCAAAGAACCACAAGGAGATAAACTAGCCTAGGCAAGCCCTGGCTGACCGGCTCAACCGAGAAGGCTGTTAGATGGCCCTCCACAATTAAAGGAAGAATTGCCCCCAAGAGGAGTCGAACCCAAGACTAATTGGTCCGAAACTCTTCAGCCTGCCATCCGAACCAACTCGACTACCCCTTTCGGGGCCAAAAGGTACCTGATTCTCTGCCTTCTTTGAGTGCATTATTTTGTATTTTAGCCAGCTATGCATCCCATTCCATTTGTTATTTTTTATTTATTTTGTATTTTGTATTTTATCTTTTTATTTATTTTTTATTTTTTATTTTTTTTTTGGTTTGGGCAGCTAGGATTAAGGTTATAACCTTAATCAGTTAGATTTAGAATAAAATACCTGAAAAGAAAGTAGAAGATATACTAAAATACAACCGGCTAAAGAGTTTTGGTGTGGACATTTGTTTTGCATTTTCATTTTTAGTTTTTCGTTCCTATTTTTTATTTCTGTTTTTTATTTTAAAATTTATGTTTTAAAAATATTGAACATACATTTAATTTAACATTTTCTATTTCTTATATTTTGGAATTCTTTGTATTTTTGGGTCAAAAAAATTAAAATGACTTTTATTATTTTACATTTTACCTGAAAACTTATTTTTATTTTTTAAAATAAATTTTAAAAAGATGAGTGATTAAATCTGTTTAATATTATTTTATTATTTTTAAAAATATAAAATAGATAATGGGACCCCAAAACAGGCGCACCCGATGGATCCTTGATATAATCCCATTGTGGATCGAATAAATAATACATTTGAAACCACGAGAGAGCAGTTAACGGTATGATCTATGCCAACTATAGTTAATGGCCATCAGTTGGAACCCTTTTGACATTGACCGTTAATACTAATTGAGTAGATCAGAAGTTCAAAGGGATTAATCTCTCCTTTGATCGAAGAATATAATAATATAATAATAATAATAAAATTAGTTTGAATTTAATATGTATTAATCTATCAAATCCCATAATTCATTATTCGGATGATTAGTAACTAATTTTAAATTATTTTTTCCTATTTTCCTTAATAAATTTATGATATTCAAGATTCAAACTCAATGAATGAAGTTTACTTATTTTGATTGCAAAATAGTCATTTTATTATTCTGTTGAGGTGTTTGGACTTTGAAAATATCAGAAGAAAATTAAAATTGGTATTGAAGTGATGTAAAAAAGGCATGTGATAAAGTTTAATTAGAAAAAAAAAAACTTTTAAAAATTTTTTGAAAATATTTAAACTAAAAAATAAGGTTTACAGTGAGTTCGTTATGTTTTTATACATGCCTATATCATATTTTCCCTCCATAATTGCTTAGTATATGCATATAAGCAACTTATTTGCAAGACCTTCAAAGTTCTAAAGAAACCAATCAAATTGGGTAATTTATCTTCAACAGGAAATTTTGAATTGTTTTAATGCTAATAAACTATAGTTAAAAATAATACCAAAATTAGAATATACAAAATGTATATATATGAAAATTTTACATGATTTAACGGTACCTATATACACACTAAGGTTGTCAAACTGACATGGACATAAAATGATTTGACGGGAAATTTCAAACAAGCTTCAACAACTATATGCACCATATAATTACTGAGGGCGTTTGGAATCTTAAACAAAATAAAAAAAAACTAATGGAGAGGATTGATGTGTATAAAATAATAAGTGACAAAATGTGATTAGAGAGATTTAAAAATTTTTAAAATTTTTAAAATTTTTTTTATTTTTTTTATGGCTCCAATGAGCCCTTAGTTGGCCGCGTCGACTAAATTTTAACATTATTTATTGTTAAATTTATAATAATGTTGAATTTAAATTCTAAGAAATAACCAAACAAGAAAATTAATTATAAAAAAAGGGAAAGTGGCGATGGACAGCTCGACGACAGCCAGCTTGCGGCCGTTAGATTATCTAAATTCATTCATATTGCTTCTAGGTTAAAAGTATGTCACATTGTTTTTTTTTTTTTTTTTTAGAAATATGTGAATTAATTTAGATCACTGTACTTTAATCTAATAGCATGAACTTCTCATCTCCAAACTGACATTGTCACAGGATATCAATCCCACCAAATCTTTATTATAAGGGTCCGTTTGGGAAAAGTTTTTGGTTATTGGTTAATTTTATCTTTCTGGTTAAAATTACCTGCTTATATTTTTAAATTCTTTCAAACCATAAAAATAAATATGTCTAATCAATAAACAAAAGTTAAAAACTAGTAACAAAAATTTATTTTTTCTTTTTCCAAATGTAAAAATAAACGAACGTTTTAGTTGTTAACGAAAAAAAATAATCAAAAACCCACTTTTTTTCCCCTTCCTAAACTCAGACTAAGGGTTAGTTTGGTTATAAAAAATATTTTTAATTTTTTTTAATTCTTTTTGTCTTATATGACTATTTCTTTTACAATAAATTTAATTTTTTTAGAAGTCTATAATTTTGAGTCTGTTAATCGCATTCGTAAAAAAATAAAAATCACAAAAATTCATGCTTGTTTTGGTAAAATTGTTTGGGGGAAGAAACAACGAAAAATTAATTTTTTTTTCATTTGGAAAAAAAAAAAACAAAAAATTGATTTGTTTTCTTTTATTTTTCTAACTTTTATCAAATGGGTGTGAATTTTTTATTATTTATTCTTTTTTTAACAAAATATGATTTATATACCTAAAAGTTACGGCTTCTTAAAAAAAATTAAATTTTGATGAAAACTCGTATAAATGAAAAAAAAAAAAAAGAAAAAGAAGGCTAAAAAAACTTCTTCTTTTTTTTTTAGGGAAAAAAACAATACGAAGCTGGGGATGGTAACAGGATAGATAAGAGGCACGAATATAGAAATATCCAATCCCAACTCTAAACCATCTGTCTGCCTCCAAATTACCTCGAATTCTGAATAATATTTTTTTAGACCTTCATCCCCACTTCAAGCAAAAAACGGATATATTCGTGGATATCTGAAAATCGAACTCTCTGTTGGTCTCCTAATCCGCCCCTAACTTGATACATTACTTAATTACATATGTAACAAATTACTATCAAATAATTTATCTCTAAAATCAAAATAATACATAAATATCATCATAATAATAATTTACCAAAATAATGTACAAACATCTCCAAAATTAACATTTTACCAAAGTACAATTTCACCAATACTAAAGATACATAATTTTAATATGCTAACATTATCCTAAGGTGACAAATAAAATATTTTAATTATTTTTAGAAATTTGTATCTAGATATTTTATTGGAAATAATTAAGTTCATAATGGGGTATTTAAAATTATATAAATTAATATAAATTTGTAAAAATTACAGTTTCGTAATTCATGTAGTGAGTAAAAAAAATTTAATTTTATAAAGATTTGTATGATTTTATAGAGTCCAAATGATATACCTCATAAAATTTTAAATTTACCTTTCAAATTTTTATTAGTTTTTGTGTATAAAGAAATAAATTTAAACTTTTAAATTTTAATTTGTACAAAAGTCAAAAAAATTAAATTATAATTTTTTCCAAACACACCCTAATTAATCATAAACGACGACAATTTTTGCTTCAAATATTTATTAATATTCACTTTATTGATAAAAAAAAGTGATGTTCAATTAGTCTAAATATGATGAATGTGAATGTTGTTTGTCATGTTATGCTGGTAATGTCATCATCACGGATCCAAATGATTCGAGTTTGTTTGAATATTTTTTGGAACAAATCAAGAGAGATTGAGACAAGTTGCTCCTGGGTAAATCGAGATAAATTCATATCGGATATTGAATTGAGGACAGATCGAGACGAAGACAACTTCATCTCTATATTCGATTGGATATTCAAATTTTTTAAATAATAAATTCAAATTCAATCCGATCTCTAAAAATATTTCTGAATCTCGTATTCATTCGGTTGGGATCGGATTCGAACTTGGTCAAGATATTCATCCCTAAACGAAGCCCAAGTGTGACGGTGTCAGGCAGTAGGAGTGGAATTCCAAGCTTAGGAAATTTGCCGCATTTTCTCCCCAATCACTTATCAATTATCGATTCTTTTGAGAGAGAGAGAGAGAGAGAGAGAGAGATTTTCACGTATTTAAGTATTAACCTGTCAATTTTGTCGTTTTCCGTCGGCTGATGGGCCCACATAAGAAATTTAAAATTAATATTTTTTTCATTTTATTTATTTATTTATTTATTTTTTTTTTTTTGGGTTGAGGGGAGGGAAGTGCGCGTAAACAAACAATTCACGATAGGATATTTAGGGATGCTACAACTACTAGCGAACCCAGCTAGGGATGAAATCAAAAAACCGACAACCCGAAAATCAAACCATCACTTTGGTTGGTCTGGAATGGTTTGGTTCTGTACCCTTTTTAATTTAATTTTGAATTAAAAAATTAATAAATTGATATTTTTTATTTGTTTCTTGAATTAGTAAGTATTTAATCCGAACTAATCTGAAAATAACTTAACCCAAATTAACCTGACGTAACCCGAAAAAAAATATATAATATGTAAATATTATATAATTTTTATATAATATTATAAAATCAAATAAATTTAAACCAAATTGGCCTAGACAAAAAATGAACTGGACTCAACTAAAAATAGCATAAACCAAAAAAAGAACCGAACCAACTTGATATTTTTAGTTCAATTTAGTTTAGTTTGAATTTAAAATCAGTTTGATTTTTGGTCTAAATTTTAAAAATAATTCGGTTCTAGTTAAATATGAATCCGAACCAAATCGAACTGATTTATACACATCCTAAATCCAACTAATCGTCAACTATCCTTCTGATAACCAAAAGAGGTTAGCGAATCTTTTTTTGGGTACTTCTTTTTTTTTTTTTTTTTTTGTAACTCGGAATCCTCATCAGTTTATTACATTATCAAAGAACTACGTAACCGATTGATAAACTAGAAATATATATGCTACCCCTCACACACATCCCGCTTGAATGAGGAATCAAACCTGTGTGGTATCTATGGGGAGCATACTTACGAGTCACTAGAGCTAACTCCAGGGGTGGTACTCCTTGTTTTATTTAATTTTTCTTTTTATTGTGATTTTAACACAATATTAAAATAATAACTTTTTTTTTACACAAATAACAAGTCTCAATATGATATATTTTATCTATTTATAATACTAAAAAATATATTTTCTCTCTTTCACTCTAATCCTACGTGGTATACTTATTTGATCTCTATTTATTTTTTTATATAAATTTTAAAATTATTTCTAAGACTTCTCCATTCCCTCTTTTCCTCCTCTATTTTCTCATTTGTAAAACTTTTGTTTCTTTATCTTATATTATTAAAATATTACAACTTCACTTTTTGTTTGCTTATAAAACCAATGGAATTTTGCATGTGATTTTAAATGTGTATATAAATTCATGGGTTACAAAAAGGATCCACTTGCTTTTGATAAACGTACAGATAATTTTTGAAATTTTTTTCTCATAGCAAATATATTACATTTGTATGATAAAAATAAAATATTTTAGTAAGCTAGTTTATCTGGATTTCTTTTGAAAAATAAATTATATTAGTAAATTATCTTTATAATTTTTTTGATAATATGTAGAATTAATATGAAAATCAAATTAGTCTAACTAATTTTTACTAAAGTAATTTAACTGTCCAAATTGATCACAGGGATCTATAAGAAGTCAAAATGATTTAAAAAAAAAAAAGATCTAAAAAGCATTTTAGTCTTTTTATTCCTAACACAAAATTCAAAGGAAAAAAAAAAGTAATAGCCGACAAAAAAATAAAAGAGAATTTAAAGTAAACCTATTTTTTCCATACCTTTTGGCGCTTTAGAATCTCCTCGTTATCTTGTCAAAAGAATGCCATCCAAGAAAGGAGAACATCTTGAGAAAAAGAAGAAAAGACTAGGATTCATGTGAGAGGCATCACTGTCAGTCTTTTGCATCATCGAAGAAGGTGAAGCTCAAGCCTTCGCAGGCGTAGCACGGTTGGTATTGGGACAGCAGATTATACCTAAAGATGCAGGTTCAAGTTCTGGAAGCCGCAGTGTGGGAGTTTCACCCTCTTGTGGGGTTTCACCCTCTTGTGGGGTGGCTTCTTGTGGGTACCAGGCACTAATCCTCCTGTCTAGAAGGCCGCCGTGTACTGCGATTTACCTCTTCCACCATTCCCTTGGGGCCGAGGGGTGGGGGCCCTGGGGCGAGGGTATCGCCTTCTACACCCAAGGTGAAGCTCAAGAGAAATGAGTGGGGATCTAATATGAGTGGAGATAATGTTAACATGCAAGCCTAGAATTAATTTTTTTTCCACTTTTCCTTAGTAAATTGGAAATTTGTGTCTTTGGGCATATCATTATAATACATGATTTTGAGATATTGGTAAAGCTTGATGGTGTTATGTCTTTAGGATCGTTATATTAAAATTTAATAATTTAAATATATTTATATATTTTTTAAATTAAAGATATAATAATATATTTAAAATATTAAATTTTAATTTAACAATCTAAAGTGCATAATTTTCCAATTAACATGTTTTTGACGTCAGCCTTTTTTCATAATAACCAATGTATGTGAGCTTCATAGGGAGGAAAACAGGTGGTGGTGATTCTGATGGAAGGATTTTTATCTTTTTTATAAAGGGTGTTTAGTTTGTTAAAATCAATTAAAATTCACTAAATTTATTAATTTTTTTTTACAATAAAATTTTACTACATATCACTTTTATATCAAATTTTTATTTTATTATTTTTTTGTCAAACTTTTGTCAACTAAACACCCCATAATAAAAGAGGGGCAAATCAAGAGGACCACAATATTACACTATTTAAGGATTTTGAATCAAAACTAGAACTAGGTAATATATTTTGTAGAGATTAAGTTTGTTTCATTATTAAATATTTGATTTGTCATTCTAATGTCCCTTTAGAATTGATTGTGCATCCACTAGAGTTTTTCAATTATTAAATTGCCTAAATTTAAAACCGTGGTTAGGACATTAAATTGGGCTTAGTAGGTTTAAAATAAATAAATAAGTAAATAATAGTTTGGACATAAAGTTTCATAATATTTCTTAAGAAATCATATTTAGTAATTTAATGATAAAATTAGCGATATATTAGCATTTAAATTTGATGCCAGTTTTGTTAGAAATATGTACTTGCAATCTCCAAAGCACGCAATAATTGATTTAAATATTTTAGACGTTCAAGGTAAGTAATCTTCTAATATTAAGTAAGTATATTTAATAAAATACTTTGTTTGAATTTTTTATTAAAATTTTTGCTTTTAAATTCTCCATGACTTTGACTTACTTCAGATCAAGCATGATTACAAATGTTTGATTTTTTGAAAATTACTATAATTTGCTATCAATAATTGTGGTAAATTCATGGAGATAGTGAGATAATAATAGGAGAATTAATTAACTATGATTAGGATCTTACATCAACAAGGTTAAGAACTGGCAACGAAATTAACTTTTTTATGGCTCTGATCACATAATTGAGTGTCTATTTTGGTAGAATAAAAAGTTGGCAAAAAGTATAATAAAGGTAGAAATATGTGATATAAAAATGATATGTGAAAAAATTTGATTGAAGAAAAATATAAAAATTAATTAAAGTTAGTAAGTTTTGATGAATTTTGATTCCACCAAACAGGACCTGAATGTGATTTTGACACTTTTTGCAAGAGAAAATAATTATAATCAATAAACACTTAAAGTGTTAATAGAGTGTTAAGAAAACAAATGATACATTGTAATGATGTTAAAATTAAACTCCTTGTTGCATGATAAAAGGATATAGTCAACAAATATTTATATTCGTGTTAATGGGATATTAAGAAATCAAATAATATATTATTATGATATGAAATTAAACTCGATGAATTATACTATATTGTGACGATATAATGAATAGAAATCTTTTTAAATCAAATGACTATTTATTTTACATGACAGTTATTGAAAAAAATATTGAATTTTTTTATCAACTCTTATTTTTATAATAGTTTTCTATTACACTTGCTCTACTGGTTATAGTAGACATTACTTACTGAATTTCATAACTTCTCTTTTTATTTTTTATTACAGATTTTTCAGATTCATATGAAAAAAATAATTTGGGGGTCAAAGTGTATCATGGAATATCTGGAGATATTGATTTATTTTATATTAGATTTTATTATTAGTTCTGCTCTCGTTTGGCCTAACGCATTTTCAAGATATTATTTAGTGGGATATAGTTGTGGGAATTTCAAGATACCTTAACTATTCTTGTTGAAATTTAGTTATATATATTTTATGATTTAAATTCTATACTCTAAGGCTATATTTCATACGTGGGAATGGAAGAGGCGGGAATGAATATAAGCAGAAATGGAATGGGACTGCTTATTTCATCTTATGTTTGATTGCTAATATAAAAATAATGGGAATAAAATAGACACTCAAAATGTTTATAATTTGATTACATATTTTAAGATATAATAAAATAACAATAAAAATATAATAAAAATTACAAATTTTTTTGAAAATTATAAAATAATTTTTTTTGGGATCCCGAACAGGATTAAAAAAAAAGAGACCTAGGGGTAAATAATTATTTTATATTTAAGTTCGAATTGAACAAAAACTTTCTTAACTAGTAAGAAACATGTTACTAAATATTTTTTAATCTTTTGAAATGCGTTGGATACAAATTTAGCCCAAAAACTGACCCGGAGAACAAAATATTCATTAAATAATCCAAATTCAGATCGCACTGATTTATTTAACTATTAAGAATTATAACAAAGATATTTCATTTTAACCTTTTAGGTAGCTTAGAATGTAAATTTAGACAAAAATAGTCCAGGGATAAAATTGTCATGTTATAATTGAGTTCGAATTGAGATGAAATTTTTATTAGTTATGATGAAATTTTATTAGTTATTAAGAAACACAATAATAAATATTTTTTAATCTTTTGGGAAGCCCGAAATTATAAATTTTGGCAAAAAAAACAAACTCATGGGTAAAATAGTCATGTACAACTCGAGTTTGGATCGGATTAAAATTTGCTTAGCTGCTAAGTATATGAATGATGTTTTATTAGTCTTTCGGAATCCAAAATACGAATTTAAAAAAAATAAACCTAAAGGTAAAATAATCATTTTACAGTTTGAGTTCGGATTTAGTTTGAGAATAAATTCAAAAAAAAGGTAATTTTATAATCCAAGAGAGTAATTGAGAGTGGTGAGACTTGTGACTCATACAAGAGGAACTAAATTCTAGGAAAGAGGGGTGATGCAAAGCGAAACGAAGCGGAGTGGAGCGAGCGGAGTGAAGTGACCGAGCAGAACAGAGCTCCAAGCGACTGAGCGGAACAGAACGGAGCATCCGCCCTCATCTTAGATTCAACACATAGTGGGTTGGCCCATAGGCCCAAAGGTTTGGGGGTGCAAGGGGCAACGCCCCGGTATTACGGTACAGTGGTAATTAAGGATATTTTGAAAATTAGACCATATAATCCTATTAGGATTAGGAATAGATATAGTTATAATATTCTCTATGTAACCATGTAATCAATAAAAAATAACTTTCGCTCGTACTTCTGTAGATGTACCTAGATTTTGGGGAATCACGCATATTTGTTTGTTGATCTCTTTAGTGTTTCTTCCATATATCGTGTGTGTGTGTGTGTGGTGTGTGTGTGTGTGTGTGTGTGTGTGTGAATCGATCCAACAGAGAGAAATTTTTTTATTACAAATTAGTTGTTTATTTTTTATTTTTATTATTTTTAATTTTTATATCAAATTTTAATTGTAATAGAATGGTTATGCCATCACTTCAATTATGAAATGTCTTTTCTCACTTTATGTGAAAAATGATTATTCCCCTAAAATAGTATTCCAACTTAATTTTTAATTCTAGATATTAGGATAAATTAAAATAAGAATAGATTCTATTTCATCTTATTGCATTCTCGCTTGCCAAACATAGTCTATCATTCCATTAATTGCCGCCTTTATATATTTTGTCTTTTCCGTCGGCTGATGGCCCACAGCTATTCTCTCTCTCTTCTAAATTGCCCCTAAAAGTTATTGAGGAGTTTTAGGAGTTGATATTCCACGATGGTAGCCTCTTTTTCCAACCAATATTTGCATTACTCCTACAAACATCAGAGTCAGAATGCCATTAAGGTTTGGAGGCACCCTCCCCTGGTTTCCTGCCTCTGCTTTTGCATTCATCATGCTTATTGCTATGCTTGTGGGGGTGAGTCAGAGAGCATCGGAGATCTGCAAAAAGGTTTGTCTGAAGTTCACTCTACTTATTTTCTTCGTCTTCTTCTTTCTGGGGGGGGCGGGGGGTGTTGTGTCTCCTTTTTTCAGTTATTGATCCATTTCTCAATTGTAGTGTGTAAAATTATTATAGTTTGCCCTGTCTTGTTCTAAAGCTTAGAGACAGCATGGATTCCAACTGCTATTATGGAAAACAATAGCGTTGTCAATCTGTCATGTGTATTAACACTACTATCATGTGAATCCAGCTTAGAGAATGTCATTTTCTGATTAATTACTAATATTTATTTTACTTAAAAATAATACATGTCATGTCTGACACAATCTATATTATACGTGTGTCCAGCGATACCTTGTGAAATCAGTTAAGTATAATACTAGTAACGCTAAGTGAATCTAGTTCAGAGAATGTGATTTAAATTCATTGCTACTATTTGTATATTCTAGACATAAAACACGACACGTGAGACTGAGTTGTAAGTCACGTGTTGTCAACCTTTTATCTTCTATAATATCATTAACACTTTATGAAATTAGTAAGTATACGCTAGTAAAAAAAAAAAGTATTAGAGGCTGGGAACACTAAATGGGATATCTTATAGTTTTATCGCAATCCTTTTAAGTGAATGCAAAAGGATGAATATTAACCCCTAACTAATTCCCTCAATTCTCTGCGATCTGCTACCACCTAGCTAGGCCAAAATACCACCATCAAAGCTCTCTTCCTCTCTCTTCCCTCCATTAAGCTCATTTCTCTTACTACTCCAACGCCAGAGTACCACCACCCACCACAGCCCGCTTTAACTATTTAGGTTCCTTGTTAATATTTATAACACAACTGTTCACATACCAGGGGTTAAAACTATTACAATATTTGGGTAAGAGAGAATTTATGGCCGGACAAGCAACCAAGTGAACATGGGTGAAACCAGCTTTGGGTTATCTCGAGCTATAACTTAGGTAGTTTGGTCTAAATCTTTTTTTAGTTTAATTTTTTTTAATTTAGCTTACCTTAAATTTTTATAACTTAATTCACTATACCTTTAAACCTTTTATTCAGCTTAAATTTTGTAATTCAGCTCGTTGTGTCTTCAACTTCTCATTTAGCTCAGGCAAATTTCAAATTCTGAATCCATCCCTACACATAAACATATGAACCAAATTGAAGGAACTACTGCAATAGCCAATATATGGACCTGTTTGACGCGGTGAAAATTAGGAAAAAAAAACTCTAAAAACCTCAAAAATTTCTAAAACTCTCTAATACATTTTGCACTCTTCACATTTTGTGAAAAATTTTTATAAATTTATATATATCTATATATCTTAATAAATTCTTACAAATCCCAATAAATTTTTAACAAACTTCAATAATAATTCTACAAATGCTCAATACATTTTCTAAATCCCAAAAACTTTTCAACAACTTTCAAAATCTAACCAAATTCCGTTGGAATGGTTTCTCTCTTTAATATTATAACACAAAAAAGGTCAAAAAGTTTAATACTGTTAAAAAAATTATGATATAAATTTGTTAGAACAGATCTAGAAATCCGCCCAAACGTTTTCCTCTCTCCAACATTCAAAATGCAAAAGTCAAAAGTTATACTATTCATCCTTAAAAAATATGATTTGATGGCTATGCATTAGACGCTCAAATGTTAAAAATTATCCAAATTATATTTTTCATTATTTTTTGTTATTTTTGGACGCACCAAATGCACCCCTATATCAATACTAGTTATGTTGTAATTTTGCACAACTCACTCCAAATCCACTAAAGTGATCCTCACTAACAAAGTCTAAGAATAAGTTCAATGATTGTTAATCTTAGGTTGGTTAACGTAAACTTAAAATCTAACATTTTGCATGGAAAACTAGAAGGACAAATAACCACACTTTCAATAACGTATTGCTATGCACAATGTCTAGACTCAAGTAGGAATAGTTAGGAAATGAGTAAGAGATTTCTATTTATTTGTTAATTTTTAAATTTCAATCATATGTGTAATATATATCATATATACACATTCAAAATAATAAGAATAGAACTCTAGCATAACACCAAATATCATTAATTCATCATAAAAAAATCAATGATAATGCAAATAAAAAATAGTCAAATAGGTATAGGTAAGTCATAGTCGGTGTGGATATTCTCCTCCACATCTATATTGGGGTATGGATAAACATATTATAAATGAGTATCAGTAGAAGAGGTGTGCAAAAACAAAGCGAGATTGAAAACTTGAAAATTTTAGTTTTCAGTTAATTTAGTTTAATTATTCACTTCTTGGTTCACTTATTCAGTTATTTTTATATTCAAATTTGAACTTTATTTCGGTTTCAGTTGTTTTATTATACCTAAGTTAAAATTTGGTTTAGTTCCAATTCTTGTATATAAAGAATTGAAATAACCAAACAAATCGAATTACGAAATTAAATATAAATATAATTATAGGTATATATAAACAATAATTTTGTACAAAAATAAATTAAAAATTATATACATATATATCTATAATTTTATTATAATACAATAATCATAATAAATTTATAAAGAAATTTAAAATGGTTATTTATATATGAATAAAATTTCAATTAATTCAGTTTTAACCTGAACCAAATCAATTATTTTGATAATTTAATTCTGGAAATTTAGGTTTTTAGTTTAGGTTTGTTTATTTGTTTATAGAAACCAAACCCCAAATAATTCCGAATTTTGGTTTCAACTCTACACAAATAAATATCCCTAATGATAGATAAGGTAGATTTTATGGTATTATCATTCCTAAAATCTTAGTCTAAATAATTAGGAATGTAAACGAGTTAGATACTTATCCAATTAATAATTATTTCATCAAATTTATTTATTTTTTACTTACCATTGTCATCCTAAAACCCATTTATTTTTATTTAGTATCCCACAACTCGTCTCATCCCAAACTTGCTTAACCCATTCCTAACCCCGCAAAACCGGATTAGCATAATTGGTGCTTATAATTCTACAGAACCCAATTAGACAAACCTGTTAATACACTAGTTATTTATAAAATTTTTAAAAGTAAAATTCCCGGTATATTAGATCCCTTATCATAACAAACATGAAATATGATACATATATATATATATCATATCAAATATTATATCCCACATACTCATTATTATTGGATAAATAATAAAGTTAGGATTAGCTCTCAAGACATATCATCTTCTAAGATGATTTTGAAATTTCAAACACAATAAATTGTCAAAATTTAAAAATTATAACAATATTACACCAATCAATCCTCAATCATGATATAAATCTACTATACTAGATTGCAAAATTTATATCAATGCTAAAAAAAAAAAAAATCTTCTTCTATATATGTAACAATAACCATTTAGATACAATACTATACTAAAAACTCAACACATAACTATAACTTTCCATAATTTAGTTTTTACAGACTAACTAATTTAAGTTAATATAATTATCTCAACACGGTGAGCATAAGTTAATAATAAATATCAGCTAGGGAAAACTTCTAACAAAATTTCATAAATACTAGAGGCCTAAGATTTAAATAATTACATTTTTAGGGATAAATTTGTAATTATATAAATCTATATTAGATTTTATTATATTAAACGGGTACTTAACGAATATCTTATGGAGTATCAAATATCGAGTATCATATAAGAATAAATAGATATGCGGTATCTTTTAAGAAATCCCAAACCCCTTTTAAACACGCACGAATACTAAATTTCAATTTCAAAACCATTCCAATTTATTAGTGTATTTTTCAATGAATTTTTAACAAGTTTTATCAGATCGACGCTTTTTGTACCAGTCCCATTCACATCCTACAAATAATGTCCAAACTTGTTCTTGCCTGATTTCAGCTGATTTGGGTGTGTTTGGTTTGTACGTGCTTGAAGAGTTTTCATTACCTTAGAAATATTTATGTAAGGGATTTGAGTTATAATTCCACAAAGTAGACAAAGCCCTGCTCTCCCTACTCCCCCCCCCCCCCTGCTTCTCTCGCTTTCTGAGTTTGTAATGTTATTTCCTAAAGTTTCAACTATTTTATTGTTTGATAATTAATGAAATGTAAATACTTGAGACTTATGTCCAAATTAACTTTTTAACACTTTTAATTGTGTCTGAATCATAAATCAAAATTGGAAATAATAATAATAATATAATAATAATATTATTATTATTATTATTATTATTATTATTATTTGCAAAATTGAAATTAAAAGTTTTTAAGTACTTCAAAATAAAAATCAAATGCACAATGGATTACAAATTTTGTTTTTAAAATTAAATCTCTCAACCATTGTACTTTTATACTTATAATTGTGTTGAACTGTCAACACTAAATATTCGTGTCTATGTTAAAAAAACATAGCATACTTTCCATTTTGGCCAATATCGAAGAGTTTAATACAAGTAATACAGCTAATCCAAACATGGTTTCGGAGCTCCTCCCTCTTTAAGTAATTAAACATCACTGAGGTCACTGGCACAAAGGTGATCATGATGCATTGAGCAAAGGTGAAAATAGTTTTTATTACTATTCAATACGTCAAGCTGTGATGTGTTTGAACTTTAATAAAATTATTCTTTTTGATTAAAGTCAAAAGATGTATTAACATAATATAATTCACAAAAACAAATAGAATAAATTAAAATTAGAATTTATTTAAAACGGTTATAGCTAAAAAAATTTCAAGAGAAACATGTGGGCAACAGAGTTTGTTGACTTGTTTAGAATGAAAATGTATCAACATAATACAACAAAGAAACAAACAATCAAATAAATAAAGACTCTACAGTAATCCTTATGAATTAATTAAGTTCTCATAATATATATTATGGCACCGTTTGGACACAGCATAAATATTTAAATTATGATTTAAATTTATCAATTGTATAACACTTTAATATTAATAAGATAATCAAGAGTAACCACTTGACCTAATTATTTCTTAGAGACTCCCATGTTTACCATAACAAGATACATAATCTAACATTTTCAGCCATTTAAGTAATTTCTTTAGCTTTGCAATAAATTTTGAATGGTTTGAAATTGTGACTAAAATTCAAGAGTCAAATTCATAGAATCCAACTAAATTTGCGCCATTAGAGAAGTTTGCATGGTCCACATATATTGTTGTATGCCGTAACCTTTTCAATGGATATGAACTTGGCATTAGTGGAAGGAACTTAATGACATTAAAAAAAGGGTAATAGAATTGGGGTGTAATGAAAATATAACATCTGAAGTGTAACGGGATGCAAGAATCTCAAAACTATTGTATAACATAGCTATGATAAAACCCCAATAAATTAAAGCATTTTAGGTTGTAAATCCCGAGTTTCTTTAGTTTCCATGAAAAATATTGATGGTTTTAATGTCAAAGCAATCTTCAATGGGTGAAACAATCCAAAGTCGAGGTTTTCTAATGAATCTGAAAATCCATTAAAAAAGAAAAAAAAGGAGTGTGAACAAAAAAAATATATATATATATATATACTTCTATTAGTGTCAAGCGAAATGTAGGACATATATAGAAGAAAAGTTATGGCCTTGAGGACCCAGGGGAAAACGTAGCCAGATCTAAAATTTCAACTCAATCACAGTAACATGTGAAATTTTTAATTAATTATCTTTCATCAGTAAATTTTGCACTTTGATTACGCTAGCCTTGCCCATATCCCACTCACTTGAAAAATAACTCTACAGCCAAATCAGAGCCACCACAACCGGCAACTCCAAGATTGACAAAAATGGTAGCCACTGAAATCCAATTCATGGAAAAGGGATTGGATTACTTAAATGAAATACAACTTTAAGACTTGAAATTGTATTTTTAATTTTTTTATTTTATGAAAGTTTATCTAACGGTTAAGGTTAAAATATTTTCATCCGTTAGATAAATTACATAGAAATCCAAAAGTTAAAATGTAACTTAAATTCTTAAAGTTGAATTTGAATTTCAGAATCTACTTACCCTTATAATATCACCCTCGTCACACAGAGAAAACAACCCTTCCCGCTCATCCCCCCCCCCCAAAATTCCATAGAGTGGGTGTGGAAGTGAAGGTTTTATTATTATCATTTTTTTTTTTTTTGGCTGTTGTTATTAAAGAAAAAAATAAAGAAAATATGAAGAGAAAATAAGAAGAAAAAATTAAATGCTAAACATGTTCTTGATAAGGTGAATTAGAAAACTAAAAAAAAATCATCAATTAATTGATTTTTCAATTTTATTTTGGTTGAGAGTAGCAATTCTTGGATGACTACTACTCCAGTGTTGCGATGTAGTCCTCCATGAGTGGATGACTACCGTCAGATGTTTGACTTTTATCCCCTTATTAGAATAATTTCTTTATTTAGAGAAAAATAAAATCATAAGACTTTTCACTACAACAAATCACACTTTCGGCGACTACTTTTCCTGACCAAATATAAATTTAGTCGCTAACAGTCACTATTTCTTGATCAAAAAATGTTAGTCGCCAAAAGATAACTTTTCCGACTAATTGGTCACTAAAGGGCGACTTTTCCCGACTAAATATAAATTTGATCGCTAAAGGGAACTTTTTCTGACTAATTGATTGGCAAAAGTGTAAAAATAATTATTACCAAAAATATTAAAATAATTAAATAAAAATAATAAAAATTTTATCACTTTTGACGACCAATTAATTGCTAAAGGTGAACTTTTCCTGACCAATTGGTCGGCGGCAAAAGTGTAAAAAATTATTACAAAAAATGTTAAAATAATTAAATAAAAATAATAAAATTTTTATAACTTTTGGCGACCAATTGGTCGCTAAAGATGAACTTTTCCCGACCAATTGGTCGGTAAAAGTAATACATTTTGCTTATATATATATATATATGTAAAATATATATAAATAAAAGTTTGGCCTAGTGGCCAAACACACCAGCTTCCAAAGAGATGACATGAGTTCAAGTCTCACCAACAATAACAACAACAAAATTTTCAAAAATATGGAGCCGACACGTGGCCTAATAATAAGGTGCCATGTGGCATGATGACATGTCAGCAAATAATGCCACATGCCACCACATTTAAATTTTTTTTTAAATTAATTTAAATTTTTAATTCTATACTTTTTACTAACCAATTGGTCAGGGAAAGTGTATAATTGTCGACCAATTGGTTGGAAAAAGCAGAGAATTGCCGACCATTTGGTCGGAAAAAAATTTTGCATTTCTCCCATTAAATATTTCTTTGCCAACCAATTAGTCAGGGAAAGATTTTACATTTGCCGACGAAAAATTTTTTGGTCGGGAAAAGTTTCCCCGACAAGCCTTCGCCGACCAAATAAGTTTGGTCGGAAAAAGTTTCGCCGACTACATTGTACTCTTCCATGACCAATTTTTTAGTCGACATTGTGTGATTTCTTGTAGTATTTATTCCCTCACAAACTAAAAAAGGTAAATTTTTTGAGTACATATTCATTCCCTTATTTCTAGACAGCTGCTTAATCTGAACCTACCCATAATGCTTATATTTGTCAAAGCTAGTGTAGACTTTAAAGACATTCTAATGATAGCTAGTACCATGCACGAATGTTCTTGATTTCATTAATTGTAGTGTTGATAATGTTGGATATTTGTGGAGATGAGTGTGTGTTTTGGATTAAAGATTTGGGTGGGAAAAAATGGTAGAGAAAAGAGTAAGGAAAAAAAAAAAGAAAATATAAAACAGTAAATGCATGATTTTATAATTGAGTAGCTTAAAAATTATAAAAAGTTAAAGGTATTTATTAATAAGTTAATTATCTAACTTAATAATTTTTATTTTCTCAAATTTTTATAATTTTTTATTTTCATTTTCATAACAAAGTAGAGAGTGACTTTGAATCACTACCACTCTTACCGCCTAAAAAAGTGAAACTAAATGTATGTTGCACTGCAAGCAGTCCCTTGCTTGTGGTGAGATAGAATGACAGGTGATACATTTTGAATTCATCTGAAGTACACCTATCATGTATGCAACATTTTACTTTAGAAATGTTTGGAATATTATATATATATATATATATAATAAATATTTATATCTTAGTATTTGGTAAGTAATTAGCTTTATTTTAGTATGTACATCATGACCATAGATATTTCACATTATAAGTCTATTTAAAGGTATATCCCTAACTTTTATAATGTATATTATAACAATTAGATATAGAGTTCACTTTTTTTCAACAACTCAATTTCTTGTCTTTAATTTTCAACATGGCAAGTCTTGCCCTGATACCATATTAGAGTTTTTGTATTTTTTTCTTCTCTGGTGTTTTTTTTTTTTTTTTTCCAGAGCCTTACTCTACCATAACAATATCAAAGCCATTACTAACCCCTCCTTTTTTTTTTTTTTTTTTTTGCATTCTAAATCGATTCTTAAGATTTTTTAATCCTTCTGATTTCGATTCTGGCCTTTGTTTATTCGTATTTCATCATTTCAGTATACTTTTTTATTTAGGTTGACATCTCAGAATGATATCGCTCATCCTATTAGCAGTACTATTTTTGACGGGACTTATTATAATACACAAACATATTTCAATCTTCTTATTAGTCTTAAATTCTGGAGAGTAATGTATTACTATTTTTTTCTCCGACATTTTACAATTTTATCTTTCTAGTTCCATCTTCGCGCACAATATATTCTGTTTGGTTATTTTTCGATCTCCAGCTTGGAAAATAGTCATAGTAGTTGATGATTTTTCATTTTCGTCCGCATATCATAGGCCCTCTTGGTAGACATTATCCGCTTTAGGCTTGGTTAACTGGCTCCCAAGAGGTCATCCATCTAGTACCACTCCCACTAGAGTATCATTAACCTAGAGTTCTTACTAAATCCAATGCCCGCACGGTTTTAAAATGCGTCGTATTAAGGGGAGAGCTATAGGTGCTTTATAAGCTACCTTAGTCCTTGACTCTTGTTCTGAAGTGGGATATTTGTGGTATCATCAGTGCCCCTAGTCGAGGACTGAGAGACTAGGAACGGGAGGCTTATGGCCCTTTGATTCCCAGAGATGGCACCAACTAATGATCAGTAAATTCGTCTCCTTTGGAAGGTCTAATTCAAGCTTAGAAACAGCTCAGTATACCAGTGTAGTGCCTGCCACAGAGCCTCTGATACTTACGTTAGTTATGGGATATCAAAGCAAAATGTCTAAGCAGAGCTTCAGTAGGAGAAAAGTGTTGCACTTGTGTACTTATGAAGTGAATGCATATATAAAAACATTACATGAAGTGAGAGTGTATGAGCTGCATGTAATTATGCCCTTTCCTCCAATCCAGATATGCCACCTATGTTGTAGTTCTCAAGATTGATTTCTTAATTGTTTAGCCAAACCGTTATAGGATAATTGGATATAACAACACTTTTGCAAGTGATATCTCGAAATATGTCATGAGATAGTTGTACATGTGGCCTGTGATGTAAGATATTTCGTTGGATATCCCAGTAGAGGTACCCAACCAGGAGTTAGCCGATTGAACCAAATCCCCCAGTCGGAAACATTCTTATTCAGACACAATAATTACCCCAAATCTGGAAAATGTTGAATAGGAATCCTCCTTTGATATGCTACTCCTAATAGTGTGGAATATCCCCTATCACCAGTGGCAGCGAAATTTTTAAGAACTCGCAGTCAAAAATTCGTCACCGCCAGCAGTCACACAACTCTAGATTATACACTCACTAATTTTTTTTTTTTTTTTGGGATAAGTATACACTCACAGCTTGTTCTGCTATCTGGTTTAGCTGTTTTTGGAATTCTCTTGCTTCCAAACTCAAGTTGGTTTATCACCTTGAGCTTGAGGGAGCGTGTTAGAATATTCCATGTTAATATATGAGATATTATAAGATATTCTTTATATATATATATATATATCAAAATTTTATATTTTAGTTTTTAGTTTGTAAATTATGACCATATATATCCTACATTGTAAGGCTATTTAAAGATATCTCTTTAACTTTTATAATATATATGACAAGATATAGATTTTATATTTTCTCCCAATTCTATTTCTTTTTTTTTTTTTTTTTTTGGTTTTCAACAAGAAACTTGTTTCATGCTTTCATCAAGATACCAAAAAATTGGCCAAAAAAAGATTTACATACATACATAGGGTAAAAGAACCTTAGTAATTTGTTTAGATAGGGCAAAATAACGGCAGTGATCGTAATCATTTGATAGAACAAAAAATGTTGGTTGCATCAAACACATAGATATTTCTCTCAAGAGAAGGAGAAGGAGAGACACTTTGGGAATAAGTAAGCATTGGGTACTTGCCCCTTCATGTTATATGAGAAGTTCCTTAGTTAAAGAAGAAATAAGGGAAAAAAAAAAGGCTTGTCACATTTTTTTTAATTGCCACAACTAATATCCAAAATGAAAAATTACCAATCTAATTAGTAATCTAAATGCTCATAGTATGTGTGATTTTATCATATTTCAATTGGGTTATTTATGAGTTTTCTTCCTAAAACTTTACAACCCTATTTACATCTTTTGTGTATATTTTTCCAAATAGTTTGGGACTCCATCTAGTTTGGGGCAAAGATTTTGATGATTTGACTTGCGTACAATTTTTAATTTTTTTCAAAAAAAAAAGAAAAGGAAAAAAAAAAGCTTGACCTATTGACATCTACTAATTTGCAGAAGTTTCCTGCATTTCCCAAAGTAGGATAAAGCAAAGATAACTAAAGGAAAGAACATAAATGAAACCCCGTATTCTTCTACGTGCTAGATATCCCAAGCAAACACAAAAGTAAAATAGAGATGGACAAATATAAAGTGAGGAAACCCACAAGGAAAATTCCTTAAAACTTTCATTAAAAATCAAGCATTGGTTATAGACACCAAACTCTCGATAGATCGACTCATCAACTCTATACTCTATTGACATTTACTCGAATCCTCAATACACCAACTCTTTAGTAGCTTTGCTAAATCCTCAGCTATCACGAACTTACACTTCTTCGAATCACACACATGTAATAATCTTTAGTTAAGTAGTGGAGAGAACAATAGACTTGACTTGGCTCACACAATGATGATTATTCTTTCTATATTGAAACCCTAAAGACGTCCAGTGAATATCTCATCAATCATAGGATGATTAGGATTTTTTATCATAATCTGAACAGCAAAATTATTCATCTCGCGAGAAGCTCCCTCTTGTGGCCTTCCTACACGACCAATCTTTAGATTTCAATCCTCGTTATTATCTCACAGATACCGGTGACTTCCCAGCGGCCATCCTATGTAATTATGATTCTGGCTCTATTCAGCTTATTTCATATTTTCAAGATTATCCAATAGTTTGTCTAAGACTTTTATACTTCTATCTTACTCAAGACTATAGTCCCTTAACCTACACGAAATCTAAAAGTTACATGACACTTTGTTTGATTATAGATTTGTCAATTTACAATATAATTCCTAATAATAAATATATAATTTATGAGAGTAAATTGTCACTAGTAAAAGAAAAAGTAGCATAACTTACATTGTCTTTAGAATCAAAATACTTAAGTACTTTTGCTCTACAATATTTACAGGAATTATAGTCGTTTTGAACAACTAATTTACCACAAAAAACATGCACAAAGGGAAAAAAACGAGACCTAGAAATAAAAACAGAAATAAGTTAAGGAAATGAAGAGGAGGAGGAGGAAGTGATGAACTTACTGTCAAAGTCAAGGAAACCATAAGAATAAAATATATATGCTAGCCTTTTCCCTTCAAATCTTATGAAACTTCCTAACTTAATTATAGAGGACATGAGCATTGATAACTATAACGTCAAACATTAATAATCTAGTAAGTTCGCTGGATTTCTCTATGCTGATCCTTCAAACTCTCAAGAAGTTATTCAACCATTAGAAACAATCTTCCTATATCTTTTGGTAATTCATAGCATTATTTCCTTATTCTCTACAAAAATAGTTTTATTCAGTTAGATGTCCCAATTTCCATTTGTAAAGAGGGCATACACCAGAGAATAAAAAGTGTTAGAATTAGGTTTTCCCCTGACCTAAAACTAGGGGCCGGTGTGTCTTCTTTTATTCTCCCTCCAATTCCTCTCCTCCATCAATCTTCTTTCGTCTTTATTTTCTTTTCCACCCTAATTTTTTCCATTCTTATTAATAATTATTTATATATTTTCTTGAGAAAACACTTACAATTAAAGGGCATTCTAATCAATTAAAATTGTGACAAATTAAGCTAAATGTATGATATTAACGCTGCTTTCCCTTTATATTTACATAGAGACATAACATACGATTGAAAAAAAAAAAAAAAAAAGCGTTACAATGAGGTTTCCTTTTCACTCAAATTTTGCTTAAACAACTTCATGCTTCTCCAATTATCCTTCATTTAAACTTGGAGAGTTGTAGGTTCAATGGAGAGAGTCAAATGGCTTACCAATTTCCCCAGGTTTACCTCACTGTGGGGTGGGGTTTATTGCCCAAAAGTCAAGAAATTGTGACAAGGACATTAATAGATGATTTCTGAAATTCTAAAACTAATCAAGTAGCTTAATCAAAAGAAACAATTAGTGCCTTAGAAGGAAATATCTGAGGTATATAGTCATGAACAGTAATAAATAGATGATGAGCAAGAGATGGAAGTGCGCAGTAATAGATAATAAATTTTCAATCAGTAGTAGAACTACCGCAACTAGTACTCTCAGATGAACTCAAAAGCTCATCTAGCAGATCAGATCCTAGGTCTTCAAACACCAGCATATTCTTAGGGTTCAATCCCTTTTTATTTCCCTTATTACTATTACCTGCCAACAACTTCATTCTCATCTTGTTCGTCTCCTTCAGTGCTGCAGCTGGAGAGGAGCCATCCTCACAACTGCACTTGATGTCACGAAGCGACTCTCGGACTCTTTCGGCGGAGAAATTAAGGCGAGCCAATTGACCCCTCATCACAAATGCGGCTTGGTCATAAGCCAAAGCTGCCTCCTCTGCAGTGGTGAATGTTCCGAGCCAAACGCGCGCTCCATTCCTCGTCGAATCGCGTATCTCAGCAGCGTATTTCCCCCACGGCCGCTTCCTAACCCCAATGTAACGCTTTTCCTCTTGGGGCTCTTTTTCTACGCTTGAAGCGAACTCCTCAGTTTCTAATGATTTTTCATTCACTTCCTCAGCAAGGACATTGGCTACAAAATTCTCATCTGAGATGTTTTCTTCCGATGGAAGAGACTCATCCAATGCGACGGAAGACTCGGGCAAGAAATCAAATCTCAGGCAGTGCGAGGATGAGTAATATTCATCCATAGTTGGACGAATTGACGAGCTTAGATCTGAGCTTCTTGCAGCTTCAATCTCCTTAAAAACTGTTTGCTTTTACATGCCAAAGCAAGTGGGAGACCTTTTAAAAAAAAAAACACAAGAAAGTGGGAGAATCTGAATTTAAACAAAAGGAGATGGGAACAAGGATGGGTCCATTTTTTTTTTTTTTTTTTCTGAAGGGGTAGGGTCGATCTCTGGAACACAAATAGGGCGTCTCATATGTGGACGTATTTAATGTGATTTCCCTTTTTCTTCTTTTCTTTCCTTCTTTTTATTACTTTCCTTTTTTTTTTCTTTTTATTGGGGTCCAACATTTTGGAGGGGCCAAACTCACAGGAGTAAAATATTGCAGGGCGGTGAGGTGGTTGTGCAACTTGCATTGAAGAGTATGGTCAAAACTTGTCCATGTACCTATCAAGCATTACCCGATATATTTATTCATTCTTATAACTATATTGGCACCCCAAAAGTTGACCCCCTGTTTAACCCTGCAAATTATACTTTTGACGCCTTGTTATTTAGATACTGCTCATTTTTTATGTTCTTTTCATTCTAATATTTGAAGGGCTCCAGATCAGTCCTCCATGGTAATAGGTTAGAAGAGAGAGAGAGAGAGAGAGAGAGAATAATTGTGAGATCAATAAAAGATAAGGAGCACGTGCACTGTGTTTATGTCATTTTACGACTTTTAATTCCGAGTAGGGTTCTATTTTCTACAAAACTAATACTACACTTATACCATCTTTCTTACACGCTTCTTACACCCCATTAGTTTGACGGCTAATGATCAGTACATTTTATTTAAAATCATCACAGTCGTTGAATATCATTTTTACATACGATTGTGATGATTTTCAATTAAATTATACTGGTTATAATCCGTCATAATTAGTAGAATGTAAACAATGTGTAAGAGAGAATGTAAATGTAGCATTACTATTTCCACAATCTCATCAATGGCACGAAGACATAAAAATAGAGCTTTGATGTGCTCTTCTATTTTAAATGGTAGCACCTATGTGCTCCCGGTGAGGCAATAGTACTCCCTTGTCCGATATCCAGGGAGTAATTGGACTATTCAATTACGATTATATACGATCTCAATTATTTACTTTAAAGTCACAAAATAGACAACTATGATTATACAAGCGCCCTTTATTCATTTTGAGTGTTGGTCTATAGAACTTACAATTCAAAAATAAATTAACAGTAGCAGCATTTTTGCAAGTAAGAATGAGCGTCGCATCACATATGATCATCTCTAAATCCTGTAATACAATCAACGGTGATATAAATAGGTTGATGAGAGATTGAGGGAATTATCACCGACACGTAGTGAAGAACTTCTATCCCACAATGCATACGTGGAGAAAGTACTATATATATGCAATTTAATATTTTCATTGCACAATTAATGCATTTTAATGCCCTCTGGGTAATCTTATTGGAACCCCAAAGAGCTAGAGTTAAATATGATTAGATAATAACAGTAGTATTAATCTAGATGACTCTCTTAAAAATCTTCGCTTTATATCTAGTCGAGTTGAAAGTGAATAATATTATATTATGAGAATGTGAGTTGTTACATAATTTGTTCATACAATAACTAAAAATAATTAAGGCTCCGTTTAAGAAGCCTAGCTAACTTCATTACTTCTGTTTACTCAACTTTGTGACTTTTTTTGAAATGGCTAAATTCATCCTCTTAAATTTCAACCTTCTTTTAAATCATAAAAGTCAAAAATGTCAAATTAATAAAAAGTTAAGAAGTTAACTACTAAAAAGTTAATTTTTCTCTTCGCAAATATATATATATATATATATAGTTAATTTTTCAGTATTTAACTAATAACCAATTATAAATTAATTTTTTCATCTTCCCAAAACTAAACCCAAATTGAATCTTATAATTTTATCCAATAAATTTAAAAATAACGCCACACAAAATTGCCTTCACTAACCTAACCAAAAATGATGGTCCACAATGTTCGGATGAATTCCAACAGGTAATTTAATTGCAATCATATGTGCACTTACCTCTAACTGAATTAATGTGTTTATTCACCACCAACTTAAAAATAAATAAATAAACTGAAATATACATTAACGTTAGCAATGTTATTTCAAGAAGATCGAAAATCATTTTCACAAGTTATATATATTTTTCTACAGGAAGTACCATGTTCCAAACATTAATTAGAAGGTTCTCAAGTTTCAAAATATAGTGACTTGATCTCATACTATATGATACTGGCTACAGCGATTATCAACCCAACTCCCTCCCCACCCCCCTCTCTCTCATCCCTTAATTCATAATCTATTGGCAACTTGCATATTATATGATCACATCCACACTCACTCCTCCTACAAATAGCTAGCTACGAAGCATGCAACAACTTGTAAGAGTTGGAAAGATTAGTGCATGTTGGAGATATATGTATGGACCATTTTAAAGTTCTTGCTTTAATCATTATGATTTGAGGCCAATACTAACAACTGGCTCATCCTTTTATAATCTGATTGACTCGTAATTTTGAAATTTTATGAACCTTCCATGAAACTCATAGAAGGAGCTCGAGAATATAGCAACTGATTTATGCTATGCTGTCTCTGTGTGTGTGTATATCCTATGACTGGGGTAATTACATATGTTGCAAAGTTCCGTGCATGGTTGAGATGATAGTTATGGTTTCAGGTCAAACTAATATCCAAAAAATTATTTTTGAATTATAGATTTTGGTGCAATATATATATGTAATACATGCTCACATTAATTTTATGGTTACCTCCTTCACCAGACATGAGCCATGGACCCCACAAAACCACAAAAAAAAAAAAAAACCCCAAAAAAAAAAGAAAAAAAAAAACAAACAAACAAACAAACCGAAAAAAGGGGGGTGGGATGGGGGAAAGGCCATCCTTGCTTTTAGAAAGACAATAATTAAGCCCATCCAAAGGTGGCATTTGCTGTGTCCATATTTTAACAAATTGCTAACAAGCAAGTCATGTTGATAAGAAAGTTAAAAAAATAAATAAATAAATAAAAAGTTTGGTTCGCTACAACAAAGTGGGTGAAATGCAACACTTAATTTTCCATAGTTATTAATAGTTATTAAAGCAAATACTTCTTTTTAACACCTAAAGTTAATCGTGAAATAAAATATATGACATTTACAACATTTAAGTTGACCGAAAAAAATAATATGTTGAAAAAAACTATTTCATATTATTACCCACAAATTTGTCGCTTAAAGTTTTAAAAATAAAATCATTTGGAATATACGATTTGCTATATTGGGTAGACACATGTTGTAGAATATTTAATCACTCTCACAATGAGGAGTTTACTCTGTGAATTATGTGAAATAAGAACAATCTTAAAAATATTGATTAGTATTGAGAATTAAAAATAATAATTTATTTTAAAATATTTTCTCTATTTGTGACCCTCTCTTTAATTGATTCAACCAACAGTCAAGAGACCCTGTTCATATGATATGCTTTTATTGCATTTTAAATTTAATTGAATATGCTTTTGATTGCTTGTAGATTGAAGATAAAAAGAATTGCAAATTTCGGAAGTGACACTGGCATATAAGATACAATGCAATTTGATTTGCCTAAGTGTGGGCTAGTTTAGAGCTCTTTCAATTTCATTTTTGTAGATGCTATAAAGATGAATTGTATAATTTGTGGGCTAGTTTGAAGCCTTTTGATTTCTTTTTTTATTCTTTGAGTTTTGGCAAACTGCTTAGTAGAATATTATTTTTAAACAAAATTTCGCAATTGGTTATAAAAATGAACTGTGCAGTTTAAATTACAATTTAAGCTGAATATGTTTATTACATTTTTTTTTTAAGCTAGATAAGTCTTTAAGATGAATGTGTGGGCTAGTTTGGAGCTCTTTAAATTTATTGGCTTGTATATAGTGAAATATTGCAATTGATAAATTCAAAAAATAAAATTTTTATGTTATAATTAAATATTTTCAAAATTATGGATACTTTTTTCACAGCTGAAAATTATTAAATTTGAGTATAAAATTCAATGGTCAACTTTTGAAAATGAATTTTTTTTAAATGAAATAAAACTTTCAATGATTACTATTGTAGAAAGAAATATTATCAATAACTTTATTCGTGATAAAAGTAACAAAATTTGTAGGAAAAATTGATCGTTGGAAAAAAAAAGTCACTGAATAAATATTAGTATTGATGATCATAATCATTGAAAATATACACTTTTTGAACGATTATAATCATAAAAAAATAGGCACATTATTTTTAATGTTTGGTGACAATAAAAGATTGTCTTTATTTACGGGTTTAATTTCAAAGCTTAATGATGGTAGCCTGACTGTAAAAAATACTTTTCTCAACGATTTTTTTTTTTTTTCGTAATTCTAATAGTTGAAAATAAACTGTTTTGTTGGAGTAGTTGATATGCAAAGGTCCAGCTCCTTAACCCTCCTTACCTTGTTATAATTCGGCGTGTCGCATGCATAATTTTATATAAATCAACTTGCTAGACAAAAGGTACCGGATTCTCTGCCTTCTTTGAGTGCATTATTAGGCTTTAAATGTCAATTTAGTTTGATTAATTTAGCCAGCTAAGCACCCCCATTCCATTTTGTTTTTTTATATTTTTATTTTTTGGGGCAGTTGGGATTAACGTTATATAACTCTAGATTCAGAATAAACAGTTCAGAATGTAGAATAAAATATGTAAAATGAATGTAGAAGTAAATTAAGGCTGCGTTTGGCTAACAAAAATTTGGCAAAAATCTATGAAAACTTCTAAAAATCTCTGAAAATCTTTATTATATTTTTACACATTTTTATCTTCTCAAAGTTCAAAACAATTTCAATATCTTTTAAAAAAATGTCGATAACTAGAATTCGATTAATCAAATAATAAAAATTTTTCCGCCATATTCTCACTATGGACTTTCAATCTACCGAATGACACCCACTTTAACTATTTTTATGAGGTTGCAAAAACCGTTCCAATGGATTAACGTTATTAACTCTAGATTCAGAAAAAACAATTCAGAATGTAGAATAAAATATGTAAAATGAATGTAGAAGATAAATTAAGGCTACGTTTAGCTAACAAAAATTTGGCAAAAATCTATGAAAACTTCTAAAAATTTTCGAAAATCTTTATTACATTTTTACACATTTTTATCTTCTCAAAGTTCAAAACAATTTCAATATCTTTTAAAAAAGTCGATAACTAGAATTGATTAATCAAATATAAAAATTTATCCGCCATATTCTCACTATGGACTCTCAAACTACCGAATGACACCCACTTTAATTAGTTTTATGAGGTTACAAAAAACCGTTCCAACAGATTAACATTATATAACTCTAGATTCAGAATAAAACAGTTCAGAATGTAGAATAAAATATGTAAAATGAATGTAGAAGATAAAATTAAGGCTGCGTTTGCCTAACAAAAAATTTGGCAAAAATTTATGAAAACGTCTAAAAATCTCCGAAAATCTCTATTATATTTTTACACATTTTTATCTTCTCAAAAGTTCAAAAACAATTTCAAATATCTTTTAAAAAAATGTCAATAACTAGAATTCGCTTAATCAAATAGTAAAAAATTTTTCCGCCATATTCCTCACTATGGACTCTCAATCTACCCAAAGACACCCACTGTAACTATTTTTATGAGAGTGCAAAAACCGTTCCAACGGATTGTAGAAACCGTTCTTGATTATTGCAGTATAAAGAAGACATGACTGATACAAAATTTTAAATCTGTCCAAAGACGAAAATCCAATCCGTCGAAACGAGAATCTTACTGTTCATCTTCAAAAAAATGCGGATTGAGATGTGTGTACCAAGTGCAAAAAAGTTTCTCCAAACTATATTTATCTCATTTCTTATCATTCCAAACACATCCTTAAAATACATGCTAAAAAAAAAGTGGAACTTGGTCTACATTTTCATTTTTTTTTCTAATTCTGGTTTTATTCTATTTTTTGTTTGATATTCATATTTTAAGAATACTAAAAACGCATTAATTAGACATATTTCTTATTTTTCATATTTTGAGATATTCTGTATTTTGGGTCAAAACTGCCCAAAACGATCTTTGTTATTTTGTATTTTATGTGTAAGTCATACTTTATTTTTAAAATAAATTTTAAAAATACAAGTGAACAAATATATTTTGAATTATTTCTATTATTTCTAAATATAAAATTAAAATACAAGTCCAAAACAAATACACTAAATGAATCCTTAATATTTCATTCTGAATGGAAGTAATGATACATTTGGAAGCCGCAAAAGAGCAGTTGACAGTGTGATCTTTACCAATCGAAGTACAAGGCCATCAGTCTGAATCCTTTGACATTGGTCCCTCTTAATACTAGTTGAGTGGAGTAGAAGTTCAAAGGTATTAGTCTCACCATTGATCGAATAATATACTAATAATAATATATTTAAATAAAATTTTATTGAGGGAAATGAAAGGGATATATAAAATTTAAATATATCTTTCTATTCGATTGTGCTAAAAATATACTGAAATGAAAAGCATTTCTAAAAATTAGTTTTAATTTACTTTGTATCCTCTCTCTAAGTCTCATATTTCTTACGAATGGATGAACAAATAATTTTGATTTTTTTTTCCTTAATAAATCTATGATGTCCGATTCAAACCAATCTAATGTTAAAAAATTAAAAGTTCCACTTAATCTGATTGCTGTAGTCATCTTCTTATAAAAATAAGGTTTACCATCGATCCTATTATGTTTATTATACATACATGTAATAATTTCCCTCATAATTTGTTATATATGCATAGTGCTTCATAATAAGCAACTTATTTGCAAGAATTCAAACTTCGCGAAAAAGAAGCCAATCAAATTGGATAATGTAATTTCAACGGGAAATCTGAATTATCTTAATGCTAATTATAAATTACAGTAAAAATTAATGCAAAAATTAAAATATCTAATATATATATATATATATATATGAAACTTACATGATTTCATTGTAAGTATACACACACTAAGGTTGTCAAAGTATAATGATTTGACGGAAATTTCAAATAGCTGAAAAATATTTGCCCCATATATATACTTAGTTTAGCCGCATCCATCAATTTTTAACATTATTTATTGTTACTTTTACAATATCTTGAATTAAATCTAATAAATAACTACACAAGAAAATTAACAGCATCTACCATAAAAGAGGGGAAGGTTGACCTCAGCTCGACGACAGCGAACTCGGGAGGATTGGATTAAAATTTAATATTTTAAATTTATTTATATTATTTTTGGATTAAAAATACATAAATAAGTTTGACCATTAAATTTTAATCTAACTACTAGAGTTCTTTGTATCCGAATTGACACTCCAAATCTAAGGGTCCGTTTAAAAGAGTTTTTGGTTCTTAGATTTTTATCTTTTCCTAAATTAATTAAAACGATCTTCTGACATTTTTTAATTTCTTTGAATTCATAAAATACAAAAATATCCAATTAACCAAAAAAAAATTACAAAGTTGGTAACAAAAATTAATTTTTTTCTTTATACACGTAAAATAAATGAATTTTTCATTTAGGTAAAAAAAAGTTACTAAAAAATTAATTTTTATTTTTTTAGCTTTTACCAAACAGGCATGAATTTTTTAATTTTTTATTTTGCGAATGTGATTAATATACCTAAAAGTTATAATTTTTTAAAAAATTTAATTTTGATGAAAAAATTATATAAAATGAAAGAAAACTAAACAAAAATCTAATACTTTTTTTAAACAAATGAAGGTTAAGGGTGTATTTAGAGTGAATAAAATAAAATAAAATAAATGAGATAAAATAAATAAGTTATGAGCTCATAGTACAATAAGGTAATATAAATAATTTTAAATTTTTTAATATTTTTTAAAACTTTTTAATATTTTTTAAAATTTTTTTATCACCTCAAGCAGGGCTTAGGTGGGGGCGGTGTTAGGCAGCGGGGAGTGGAATTCGGGTTCAAGGGGGCTGCAGTGAAAAATTTACAGCAGAGGCTGCAGTGGAAAGATGAATGGCTGAGATTTTTTTACTCTCTAATTACAAGTGATCTTTGACATTCCGTATTAATTGTATTTCAATCAGATTTTTTAAACTTTTATTTTTATTTTAAAAATAAATTTAATTAAATAAATTAGAACTATTGGATTAAATATAAAGAAATCTTAACCGTTTATTTTTCCACTATAATTCTTACAGTAAATTTTTCACTGTAGCCCCTCGAATTTTTATAACAAACTAAATTCTAAAGCTCCCATAATCATAGTATAGATAAAATATTACAAACAAGTGGAAGTACTTTTATAATTAAATAACACGTTAATAATTTTTATTTTAAAATGAGAAATTTATTATTTTAATTATATTTTAAAGAGAGATGTTTTTCGAAGAGAGTATTTTTATAATTTAATAGCACATTAATAATTTTTAAGTTTAAAATGAAAAATTTATTATCTAACTATATTCGAAAGATGTGTGTTTTTGAAAGAGAGGGAAAAAGAGAATAATATATTTTTAAAAAATAAAAAAAAGATATAGCTAAATAAATAGGATGAGTGAGAGAAATTAATGATGAAGAGAGAATCTAAGTTGGGTAAATAATATACTAGAGTAATCTTGTAATAATTGAAAAAATATTAATGAACTCTAGTATTAACAATTTAGAGAGAAAATTTAATGAGGGAGAGAGAATCTAAATTGGTAAATAATATACAAATGTAATTTTATTAATAATTAACAAGAACATTAATTAAACTTTAGCATTGAAATTTTTTTTTTTTTTTTGAATACTCAAAGTATCCAGACTACTTACATACATTTTGACTAATTTGTAGATGTCTGAAATTAACGGCTAAGTAAAACTCTACATTAATTCCGAAAAAATTCGAACTAATGATCACTAAAAAAATAAATTTAAAGTCTCACTAATTAAGCTACTGCCAAGATTAGCATTAACAATTCTGTTATAACAATATACCACGATTTCTTAAATATGAGAATTTAAAAGTAAACCTATTTATTTTTCTATATCTTTTTAGCGCTCTAGTGTCTCCTCGTCATCTTGTCGAAAGAATGCCGTCCAAGAAAGGAGAACTTTTTTTGAGAAAAGAAGAAAAGACTCGGATTTATGGGAGAGGCATCATTATCAGTCTCTTAACTCATTGAATAGGTGAAGCTAGAAGAGAAATGAGATTCCAACTAATGTAATTGGAAATAATGTTAAAAGGTAATTCTAGAATTGTTTATTTCTTATTATTTATTATTATTATTATTATTTACCTTCTTCCACTTTCCCCTGGTAAATTGGAAATTCGTGTCTTCGGGTAAACTCATGCAGTATCAACAAATTACACACCGATCCCTGCGAGGTTCAGTACGGAAAACAGGTGAAGGTGATTCTAGTAGAAGGTTATGTTAGGTATTTAAGGATAGAATAGAGTAGAATAAAATAAAAAGTGCGAATAAAATATGAATAAAAATAGAATAAAATACTTATTTTATTTCTTTAGTTGGTTATCAACATGAAAATAATGAAATAGAATAAAAATTTAAATTTTCATAATTTGATTACATAATTTAAATATAATGAAATAAAATAAAATATAATAAAAATTACAAATATTAATTTTTTAAAAACTATGACATTAAATTTTACTTTCAGATTACAAATTTGAGTTAAAAAAAAAAAAAGAACATGGTAAAACCCGGTCCATTTTATAATTTGAGTTCGGAATTGGATCAAAATTTTCTTAACGATTAAAAATATCTCAATAGACAATTTTTAATCTTTAGAAAAACCTAAAAAATAAATTGGTCTAAAAAGGAGACTGAAGGGCAAAAATAGTTATTTTACATCTGATTCCAGATTAAACTAAAATTTATTCAACTATTAAGAATATGTCAATAGTTTTTTTTTAATCCCTTTGGGTAGCCTAGAATGTTAATTGGACAAACAAATGACCTAGAAGTAAAGTCATCATTTACATTTGTTGTGTTGGGATTAAGCTAAAACTTTTTAGTTATTAAAAAATATATTGATAAATATTTTTTTAAAACATTTTGAAAGCCCAAAATACAATTTGGGTAGAAAAAATGACCCAAGGCTAAAATAATTATTTTTACTACCTAAGTTTTGGATCTGACCAAAATTTGCTTAGTTATTAAGAAACGTGTCAATAGAATATTTTTATTAGCTTTTTAGGAAACAAATATGAAGTTTAGACAAAAATTGAATTATGGATAAAGTAGTCATTTTACAGCACAAGTTCAAATCCAGATTAAAACTACGGTCAAGTGGTGAACTAATCATTTTTTAACCTAAAAAAGTGATTGAGAAAAATTTATAGTCGCAAAATAGTTGCTTGTTTTTTATTATTTTTTATTTTTAGACGAATCTTGATTGTAATGGAATAATTATTCTATCACTTATAAATTGTAGAATGTCCTCTTCTACTTATGTAGGAATAGCTATTACTAAGCTATTATTAGGAATAGTATTCTAATTTAATGTTTTTTGATACTAAATATTGTTATAGGAGATTCTACACCACACGAACGCCTAAGTTTCTGCCAACCCGTACTGACCTAGAGCATCGACTTATACCTAATCGGGGGGATTGAGTAAGAATGTTCCAGTCGGGCCCTCCATCGCTTGACCAGCTTTGATCAGGAACTCCGATTGGGTTATCTCGTCGAAGTAACTTACGTCATAGGTCACAAGCATAACCATCTCTTGACACTTTCCAAAATATATGCCTATAAAGTACTGTTATAAACCACATTCTATAACAGATTAGTTAACAAACTGAGGAATCAACTTTGGGATCTATAACACAGGCGGCATTATTCCATTGGAAAATAAGAAGGTAAAGCATAGTCTGTCGATTTGGGATTTCCAAAGTAGTGATCACAGACAATGGCAAACAATTTAAAGGAAAATAGTTCAACGAGTTGTATGAAGAACTGGGTATCAGCCATCACTTCATCATCCGAACACCTACAAGCTAATGGCTGAGTCAAAGCCACCAATTGTCCCTCCTCAAGATCATTAAGACAAAGTTAGATAAGGCAAAAGGCCTTTGGGCAGATAAACTAGTATCCTATGGGCATACAGGACAATTGAAAGGGTTATAACTGGCCAACTGCTATTTTAGCACACGATTAGAGTGGATGCAATGATCCTAGTTGAATTGGGTTGTCCCAGCCAAGAGTACAAAATTTTGCTCCAACTGAGAATGACCAGGCAATGAACGAGGAGATTGATCTGCTTCAAGAGAACAGGTTACAAGCTGTAATCAAAACCGGCGTCCTATCGACAGAGCATGTGCCCATACCACAACTCCAGAACTTGACCGAAGAAAAAATTTAAGACAGGAATTTAGTGCTGAAAAGAGTGAATCAATCAACAAACAAACTCTCAGGGAAGAAAAACCTTGGGCCGAATTGGGAATGACTATATGAAGTACTAGGCCTCCACTCAGAAAAAAGACTTACCGACTGAAGGCGCTGGGAGGCAGAAATTACCTCATCCATGGCATGTAGGACACTTGCAAAAATACTATATGTAAAGCAGAAACTATATTGTAATTTGACAAAAAATGATGAATGAATTCAACATTCAAGCAAATTTCCATGATGAATGATTGTTATCATAGAATAAAGATCCTACTAGGCTCACATGACCAAGTTAAGTGAAGATCCTACTCGGCTCATGTGGCCATAGGGGCAACAAAATGAGTGGGTTGGGCGGGTTGGTGATGGGTTTAAATGAGTTAAAGGTTAAATGGGTGCAACTCAAACCCGCCCATTTAAAAAGTGGGTTGGATATGGGCGGATTAAATGCAGGTTAATACAAACTCATGAACCTGTATCCAACCCATTTACTTATAACCCAACTTATTTTTTTAAAAAAATTAAAATTTTATTTTAAATAATGTGTGTGTATATATAAAAATAGATTAATATTATTTTAATCCATCCATCCATTTTTTTTTAAAAAGTAAATAAATATATATATAAAAAAATAAATACCAAAAAATATGAGTTTTCTTTCACGAGGGTTGTGACGTGAAGGAAACAACAAAACAAATGAGATGAACTAGTTAGAGTTCACTGCAATGAGTAATAATAATAATCAGTGTTCTATAAACCAATCTAATTCTAGGATTTTAAAGAGAGTGTACAAGGTGCCAACGTAAACCTTATTCTTTCACAAAGTGTCTGTATATACATATATATATGTATGTATGTATGTATATGTATTGTTTATTAGGGAAGAGAAATATTATTTATTATGCAATGGATTTAGAATGACTCAACCTCAAACTTTTGGTCTAGCCTTTGAAATGCTAGATTGTAGTGATGGCGAGCGGCTAATATGAGAGTTGAAAATAGTCACTTTTTACAATCAGTAAATGTAATGAATGAGAGAGTTGAATATTTATAGGAGTTCGCATGAACATTTTAATCAAATCAACACTATTTGTGTGTGTGTGTGTGTATATATATATATATATATTCGAAAGGTAACACTCTTTGGTTTCGAAACATAATTATTTAGCATTGAATTATTTAGGTAAAATTTTTAACTATTTAGCATAAAACCATTAAACCAAATCGAATTTAATACTTCAATTTTATCCAGCCTCTTTAGTCAGTTTGGTTATAATTTCAAAATCTTTCCAACTAGTAACTCGCACTTCAATTTAAATTTCAATACTAAATCAAATCACCCTTATAACCACTATAATATGTAATTCAATGAGGAGATATATGACTCTACCTCAATATGCAGGGCATTAAATGCCACACACACACTCTCTTTGATTACACTTGAAAAATGTAATTACAAACTCCACATTTTGATACTCATTAATGCATTTAAGTAGTTAATTTCAAAGTTTTATCATTATTTTATTATTTATAGTGTTTATTCTCTTAATTGCAGGTAAAAGGGTAAAATAAATGAGACTAGCAGTGTTGAAAGTGGCTTCTGAGGAGAAAAAAATGGTCCAAAGTTCAAGATAGTTGAAAGTGGTGTGCAGCTGAAGTTCCAGCTCAACACCTTATCAGTATTTGATTATAACCTTTCACTCACAACTCGGATTGACCTGATTCTTTTTGGGTTGGAAAGAAGACTTAAAGGGCTACAACTTTCGTGCTTTAGCCAAAGCCTGAATCGATCGTTTTCCAGGTCAAAATCGCGTTAGAAATTGAGGACAGAAAGCTGTCAAAAGCAGCAAACGAGAAACAGAACTTGAAGAACAAAGTTTCTATAGTCCGGACCCCCTGCCAGACGGTCCGGACCACAGTGTGTTATGCGCGCGCAGTTAATTCTGACTTTTAGGGTTTTTCTTTGCAACTTCTTTATAACATCTGCTACATGGCCGACCCAAGGGGAGCCTTAGTTTTAGTTCTACATACTTTAGGAACCTCTTTTTCATATTTTCAGATACTTTGAGAGTTTTAGATTAGTTTTTTAGAGAGTTTTCAATTACTTATCTTGTTTATGGAGTTGTTCTATGTTTGGTGTTCTTCGCTGCACTACTCTTTCATTACATAGTTTCAGAGTTGCTTGCCCTGTAAGTTGAATTTCGTTTCATTAATTTAATATATGATTTATTATTTTCTAGTGGTAGATCTAATGTTTATGCTTACGCTTATTGCTTTCATTCTGTTTAAAATCAGGCTAGCGTAGAAACCCTAGTTCTTGATTCAACGAATCAAGAAATAGTAGTTTACTCTAATCTATGGGATGTACGTAGACCCTTTGCAGAGTTTGCGAAAGCTCATGCGTAGGGGTCTACAACTTTGAGACGTTTGCGTAGACCCTTCGCATGGTTTGCGAAAGCTCATGCGTAGGGATCTACACTTCTTAAAACCTAATTCAGCTCTTTTAAAAACTTTCGAAAACGAAAACCTTTGACTATATTCTCTGTAATCACTGGTAAAGGTTTTCGATTAAAATTTTCTCAATAATTTTGAAGAACTGAAAATTCAGATTTTGAATCCTAATTTGAATTAGTTTATTTCAGAAACATTCGAAAACGAATACCTTTGACTATATTCTCTGTAATCACTGGTAAAGATTTTCGATTAAAATTTTCTTAATAATTTTGGATAAACTAGAAGAATTTGATTTGAATCCGAATTCGAATAGGAATGTTTGAAAACCTTTCAAAAACAGAAGTTTTTGACTATATTCTCTGTAATAACTGGTAAAAGCTTTTGATTAAAACTTTCTCAATAATTTTTGAATAAATCCTAATTTAGGTTTTAACGCAAGTATTACAACTCATCCTATAGTGAAGACGTAAACTACCCGGAATTGATAGTTGGATCAAGGACTTCTTAAATTTATTTCTTCTTAATTGAATTACCTTCGGTTGATTTAATTTAAGTAATTACATTATAGTTTTTATATTAGATTATTTTGAAGCGCATTTAAATTAGGAAAAATCGTTTAGTTAATATTTTATTCCTTGAATCAAAAAATCAATTTTAAATTGCTGGAATTTTGGTAATAAGTTGTTAATTTGTTTTAGTTTACATTTTGAACTTGCAAAACCCTAGGAATTAGTTTTAATTAACTTTCAAACTTAGTTTACATTCAAATTTAGGATTTCCATTATAACCTAGAAACTAAATAATATAGGCTCCTTGTGAATTCGACATCGGACTCACCGAGTTAAAACTATACCGCACACCCTTGCACTTGGGGGTTAATTTAGATGCACTTTCTAACAGCGGTCACTCTCTCTCACATCAGTGAAGAATTCTCAAGTAAGCATTATTCAATTAGAAGATTTTAGAAAAGTTCGTTATCGGCTAAACGGTAGCGCAACATCATAAGATTCCTAGCCATAGTCATGGTGTGTCTAACATTGAGTGTTTTAACGGATCGCGTTTAATAACCCAATTACACTCGTTTATAAATGGGTGTTTTATAAATTATCCAACTATAACCCAATTAGTAAAATAGTAGGACCCCAACCCATTTATTATGAGTTTAATTCGGTGGGTTGATGGGTTTGGGTCAACTTTGCTATACTTACATGGCCAAGCAATGTAAAGATCTTGTTCGGCTCATATAACCAAGTAGAACAAAGATGGCTCACAAAGCCAATGCCTAAAAAAGATAAAGTAATCCTGCTTGGGTTACGTGATCGAGCAGAATAAAAATCCTGCTCAGTTCACATAACTGAGCAAAGCAAAGATGACTCACGAGACCAATGCCTAAAAAAAGAACAGAGTAATCCTACTCAGCTCACATAACTGAGCAAAGTGAAGGTCCTAATTGGCTCACATGGTAGAGCGGAAGAAAGATAATCCTACTCGGTTCACGTGATTAAGCAGAATAAAGATCCTGTTCGACTCACTTGGTCGAGCAAAGCAAAGATTACTCATGAGACCAATGCTTAAAAAAGAAAAAGTAATCCTACTCAAGTCATGTGATTGAGTAGCATAATTCACGTGATCAAGTAGCATAAAGATCTTGCTTGGCTCATGTGGCCGAGCAAAGCAAAGATGGTACATAAGGCCAATGCTCAAAAAAGGCAAAGTAATCCTACTCAGCTCACATAACCGAGCAAAGTGAAGGTCCTGCTTAGCTCACATGGTCGAGTAGAATAAAGATAACCTTTAAAATGAACGTCTAAGAAATGGGTAATCTTGCTCGGCTCATGTAGCCCAGTGGAACGAGTATCTTGCTCAAGAACTCAGCTAAACAAATAAACAATATAAGAAGTTGCAAATATGCACAAGTTTTCTCTCTCAGATATATCTAAAGAGGAGAAGAAAGAGTGTTCCCATAAGTCAACAATTCAAAGAATAAACGAAAGTAAAAGCCATTCATTCAAAAAAATAAAATTAGTCTATTACATCATCCAAATAAAAGTTTTTTCTGAAAGAAAAAAGAGAGTCAAGCAACAAGGTCCTTAGATTGGGTATCTTGGGCCTCGTCCCCCTTCTTGCTGCCCTCTGCCACTCTACCACGTCAATATCAACCAGTTGAAGATTTGAAAAGTCTCGATCAGGGTATAGCTTACCAGCTCTCCCGATCGACTTCAAATGCTTGGAGAACAACTAGTTCAAACACCTCCTAGAACTTCTTACTATTCTTGAATCTTTCAATTGCAGTGGTAGCATGTTCCTCAGTTTTATGGTACCTCTCGATCATATTAGCAATTTTCTTGCTCAGCTCAACGTTATCAACTTCATGATGTTTCTTTAACTCTTCGAGTTGAGAGGTGAGCTTATTCTTTTCGACCTCTATAGCATTCTTCTCAGTGATGGCAACTTCCTTTCAAGAGCAACTGATGAGGCTTTAGCTTTGTTAACTTTAACATCAGTCTGCAGCTTGTTAATGAGCTCTTCGTTAGCCACAAGTTTTTTTTTTTTCGCCATTACCAATCAAAAAGCCATGACTGCTAACTGAGTAAGAGCCTGTAAAAGAAAATAGGAGATAAATGACCAAGTTTGAATTTTAGGTATAAATGGATAGATGTAAACAAAATTTATACCCTCACAAGATCATGATTGGTATTATGAGCCAATTGGTGGGTAGTGTAGTTCTCTTATCGAGTAAGTTCATCATCCTTGACCATAGCTATTAACTTTTCCCAAGCGAATTGAGAATTGTCGATCAGACTGGAGAATTGAGAAGGCATCATAGAGGCACTGGGACAAAGGATAAAACCACTGGCTATCGCTTCCCCGGGAGGAGAAGGAATGATGATAAAGTTGTTTGCTGTAGCTCAGGGTGTTGGGGAGGCATCCTTTGCTCCTAAACTCCCACCAATCGTCAGTTTGGACTTCTTGGTGCTTTCATCATTAACGGTCTGCTTATTTTTTCGCTTTAATCGGTTGACATTAAAAGATGTAGATGTTGGTGGATTTAGCTGAGATGGGCTATCTACATAATAGAACAAAATTTTAGATTAGCGTAAAGGAAAATATACGATGGAAAGTAGAATGAAGATTCACTCCGTTTACGTTTAGCGGCCAAAGTCTCTTTAGTCCGCTTATTGCCGAGCATGTAGGTGGCCAAGGATTCGACATTAACCAAAATGTTGGCCTCATAGACATTATAGTCCTACATGAGTTTTACTCTTACCTTCAGCTTATCGGAAAACTTTGGCTAGGTTTGGGTTGTTCATAAAGAAAATGAAAGAAGGTTAACAGAATGGATAATAAACAATGCATTGAATTAAAGAAAATTCAAAGAGACAAAATACGACATATCTTTCTTCATTGGGTAGCCCCATTGTCTCGGGACCCTGACGGTTGATGGGTTGGAAGCTTCCTAGTTATGGAACTCCTATCCGTCTTCATAGATGAAGAAGAATCTATCTTTCCAAACTTTGTTGGAGGTTGGCAGACAGGTCACTAGGTTAAAGTCTCTTTCCCTGCCCAAGAAGAACCAACAACTTTTGCCCGCTTTGGTGACTTTATAACAGTGCAGGAACTCTTCGGCCGACGGTCTATGGCTGGTAGTTGCCCTCCAAAAGACTGAACATCCGACCATGATCCTCCAGCCATTCAAGAGAATCTGGCCCAGTACCAGATTGAATCAATTTAGAATCTCCTGAACGGGCTTTATCATGGGAAATCGAAGACTACCAATGAGGGCACCCATATAAACGATTATTTTCCCGTCCCTTGGCCAATATGCCCTATCACCTTCCTTAGGGACCTAAAACGAGAGTATCTAGGAAAATTGAAATTTGGACCAGAGTTGTTAAGTTTTGGTCGCATCTATCATGGATTTTATGTCTTCAGCATAAAATTGGGGTCGTACCCTGGTAGGGTTACCCAATTTGCCGACATTTGGCTCAAAAGCATCCACTATTAGCTTGAGGTTCTTAGCTTGGGCCTCAATTCTAGCTGTGGAGTTAGATGCAGATGCAGTCCTGTTAACCTTAATCAAATCCCCTGAATGGGTATTCTCCAGATTGGCCATGGACATTAGCTCAAGGTTACCAACAGTTCTCTTATTATCTCATTCCTAGAGTCTCTCGATGAAAAATCGAACATCAGAACACCAAAGATTGCCCTAATGAATCTATGGTCACCTATGAATCCTTCCAGATAAGGAATTGATGGGTTTTATTGTAATACCAGATGCTACTATGATCGATCCAGTGCACAAAAGAAGAAAAAGATAGAGAAAATGAAGAATCGCAAGGAAATAAAGTTTACCAAAAATCAATGAGGCTAACTTGTAGGAAAAAGATTTAGGTACAAAGAAAACTTGCAGAAGGTGTGGAGTTTTGAAAACACTATTGCAAATATGAACGAGGAAGGTTTGAAATAGAATTATTAAAACCCAAAATCTCGCTTTAAATTTAAAAGTTGATATTCACTCGTGTTTTAACATATGGATGGCTAGGATTTCTTCATATAATTTTGAAGTTTCTAGGATATCCTAAGTCGACCCGTGGCAAGAGAGATAAAAACTACATCTCATTACTGCTGCAATAATATCATCACACCTATGGTGCATTAAATAGCGTGTCGTATGATAAAGTAGAAAACCGTCAGATTCCCCTAATCTTGCTCAAAAGACTAAGGGAATCGGGGATATCTGATATATGAAGATTCTACACCACACGAAAGGCTAAGTTTCTCGCTCGAACCCATACCTGACTAAGGCATTAACCTATACCCAACTGGGGGCATCCAAGTAAGAATATTCCCGGTTGGGTCTCAGTTACTCGACTGGCTTCTAATTAGGAACTCTAATTAGGTTATTGCCGCTAAAATACCTTATATCATGAGTCATGCGTATAACCATCTCCTAACACTTTTTAGGATATACGCATATAAAAGTGCTGTTATAAATTGTAATTTATATAATGAATTGGTTAGCGAACTAAGGAATCAACATTAGGATATACAATATAGGAGTATTATCCTATTGAAGAATAAAGACACAAGGTTCCATGCAGTTCATACATACCATTCTATGTGAGGTTTCATATATATATATATATATATATATATGTATGTATATTACCACCATACAAATATGCAGGTACAACTGACTTACCTTACTGATACTCTGCCAAACTATTTTCTCAACTTTCTTGCTAACTTAAGCATAAAAAACTTTTTGGCAAGTACCACACCAGTGTTCTAGATAGCTTTCTGGGCTTGGATTGGACTGCAAAGGATACAAAGTAACTAATTTATTGAATATGATAATAGATTAAAATAAAAATGAATTTAATTTCACTTTAGTCTTACGTACCAAACAAAGCTTTAGTAAACTAAGAATCGATATCATGAAGATGACAAATTACATTATTTAAGGATTTTAAAATCAAGACTAGTACTAGGTAATGGATTTTGTTGAGATTAAGTTCATTTCAGGGGATTATAAAATATTTGATATGTCATTCTGTGTCACTTTAGAATTGATTGTGCATCCACTTTGACTTTTACAATCTCAACAAATTTGTTGTTATTTAACACCTTGTTTAATTATTACATTGACTAAATTTAAAACTGTGGCTAGAAGATTAATTAAATCAGACTTGGTTGGTTTAAAATTGTTAAAAATAGTAAACCTTTCTTTGTGGTATATTTGTTTTTAACCATCTAAATTTTATTATTTTTAATTAATTTTGAATTTAAGGCCATTGAATGTAAAACCATTCAATTGGTTTATGGCTATTAAGTTCTTTTACTAAGTTTATATTTCCCTAGATAAAGGCATGGGCTCTAGTATATATATGTAAGCATTTTCTTCTTGTAATCATTCTAAAAATTAAAAAAAAAAAAAAAAAGAAGAAGAAGAAGAAGAAAAAGTCTTCTCTTGCAAGAGTAAAATTTATTTCTTCTTCCTCTATTTTTTTTTTTTTTTTTTTTTTGTGGAACGTCATTGTTTTTTTTTAAGTCTCCTACATTTGGTACCAGAGCCATTAGTATTAGTAGAAATTAAATTATGGCAACAAGTCATTCAATTCAGTTCCAACTTCCAAAGTTTACCGAAAAAAATTTTAAGAGCTGGTCCATTCTGTTAAAAGTTTTTTTTCAGTTTCAAGATCTTTGGAATTTGGTGGAGACTGGCTACACCAGTATAACCGATGCAAGAACATTTGAGGCATTAACGAAGGAGAAGAAAGGCGTATTGCTAGAAACTAGTAAGAAAGATCAAAAGGCATTATATGCCATTTTTCAAGTCGTAGATGAGTAGATATTTGAAAAAAATGTTGGGGGCAAAAATAGCACATGCAACGTGGGATATTTTGCAGAAATCCTACAAAGGTAATGATCGATTAAAGCGAGCACGACTACAAACACTCAGAGGCGATTTTGGGTTTTAAGCATGAGTGACTTGGAATCAATTTCTACTTATTTTGGTCGACTTCAATCCATTCTCAACTAGTCACAAGTAAATGGTGAACATATAGATGATCAAAGGGTAGCTGAAAAGATCAGGTGATCTTTGACTACGAGATTTGATTATGTTGTTGCAACAATAGAAGAAGGACAAGATATATCAACCATGTCAATTAAAAGGTTGATGGGCTTATTATGCTCACACGAACAGCAGATGAACCAAAGAACCAGTAGTTTTAGCTCAGAGCAGGCTTTGCAAAGCAAGATGGTTCAAGGAAATCATGGAGGCAATCAAAGTGGTCAAGGTCGTGGACATAGTCAAAGCAGATAAGGAAATTACAACAATACTACTAGGAACAAAATACCAAAAGGTTGTGGCCCTACGATAGGAGCACGTGGCAAGTTTAACATCAAGTGCTACAAGTATAATCGGTTTAGACATTACAAGTCTAAATGTCAGACAAAATTATAAAATGAGCAAGCAGAGCATGCACACACTATCGATATAAAAGAAAATTTAATACTTGCTTGCAAAGAAGTCGAACCAAATTCTGAGTGTACAAACATTTGGTATCTCAATACGGGATTCAGTAATCACATAAGTGGGAGAAAAGAATTGTTCTCACAGTTGGACAAATCAGTTTGTGGAAAAGTTAATTTTGGAAATAAGTCTAAAATTCTCATAATGGGCAAAGGTACTACTAACATTCATTCTAAAGATGCACTAAAGTTACAATTGCAGATGTTTTTATGTGCCAAGACTTTTTTGAAATTTGTTGAGTATGGGACAATTTTCTGAAAAATGTCACAATATTAATATTCATAATGGTATCTGCACAATTAAAACCAAAAACAATTGACTGATTGCAAAGGTGTTGATGACAAAAATAGAATGTTTCCTATAGCACTTCAAGCATAAATCCTGATAAATTTTCAAGTGATGATAAAAGACAACAACTGGCTATGGCACCTTCAATTCGGTCATTTGAATTTTCAAGGGTTAAAGCTACTTGTGAAGAACAAGATGGTAACTGGCTTACCTTTGCCTAATGCTCTCGACCATCTATGTGAAGGATGCATTTTTGGAAAGCAGCAGAGAAACTCATTTCTAGTTGAGAAATCTAGAAGAGCCAAACAATCCTTAGAATTAGTATACACGGATATATGTGGTCCAGCTAAAGTAGAGTCTCTTAGATGCAAAAGATATATTTTAGTTTTTGTGGATGATTTTACTAAAAAAAAATGTGGGTTTATTTTCTAAAACAAAATCAAAGGCATTTGAAAATTGTAAAGAATTTAAAATCTTTGTTGAAAAACAAAAGTAGCCTTAACATAAAGGTGTTGAGATCTGATAGAAGGGGAGAATTTACCTCTAATGAAATTTTTTACTTCTGTAAATCTTACGGGATCTAGCGTTAGTTAACTGCTAGCTATATGCCTCAGCAGAATAGTATAGCTAAAAGAAAAAATATAACAATATTTGAAATTGCTAGAAGCATGTTGAAGGCTAAAAATTTGCCAAAATATTTTTGGGTAGAAGCCGTTGCCTATGCTGTTTATTTGATAAACAGGTATCTAACAAAAAGTGTGTTTGGGAAAACTCCAGAAAAGGCATGAAGCAATCACAAGCCAGATGTCTCTCTCCTGCTAGTATTTGGCTTTATTACATATCCTCATGTACCAGATGAATGAAGAAAGAAGCCAAATGATAAAAGTCAGAAGTGCATCTTCATTGGCGATAATGATATGACCAAAGGTTAAAAGTTGTATAATCTAATCACAAAGGAAGTCATTGTTAGCGGAGATATTTAGTTTATTGAAGATAAGGCTTGGGAGTGGATTTAAAAAAAATGACAAACAGAATGGCTTAATTATCATCGAGAATTCTGTAGAGAATACAGATCAATAGGTGATACTTCAACCAACATTTTATCTTTAGACACTTCTTCCCAAACAGCAGTCCCCAATTTATCAGAATGTCCAAAACAGACACAAGTGGATGCTGGCACATCTGTAAGATTATGTGGTCACAGGAGTGAGTAATAGCAATGATATTACTAATGAAAGTTTAGTTAACTTTTGTTTGTTTGTAGATTGTGACCCAATCTCCTTTGAAGACGTTATAAATGATAAATGGTAGATTCAAGCTATGAATGAAAAAATTCATTCAATAAAGAAGAATGACACTTAGGAGTAAACTTCTTTGCTAGATAGAAAGAAGCTAATCGGTGTCAAATAGGTGTATAAGACAGTATAAACCCAACGGTCAGGTGGATCGATTCAAGACAAGATTAGTAGTCAAAGGCCACAAACAGAAGCTAAGAATTGATTATGTCAAAGTATTTGCACCAGTTGCCACAACAGATACCATTCGGATGATTACAACACTTGTAACTCAGAATAAGTGGAAAATCCATCAAATGGATGTTAAGTCATCATTTTTAAATGGTATTCCTGAAGAAGAAGTTTATATTGAGTAACCACCTGGCTAATTCAATAAAAGTAAATATAATTTAATTATATTATTTATTGAAATAATAAAATAAATTATTTTTAAATTAATTTCATTAATTAAATTTAATTATAATTAATTTATTTTAGTTAATTATTAATTAGTCATTAAATTATATAAAATCAATTGTTAATTAAATTATATTTAACATATTTTATATGTTTATTAATTTAATATAGTAAATTAATTATTGATAAAATTAATTATTAATTATATTATATTATATTTAATATATTTTTACTATATTTAATATATAATTTAATATATTAAAGTAACATGTATGAAATAATATATGCTCAACGATTATGCTCGATTTACTATCAAGAGATTTGTACTGAGGCCATGTGGGAATGAATGGAGCAGTGGATCAATCAACTGATAGATGGGGTTAGTGTTTGGAATTTTTGACATGATTGTGATGGGCTGGACTCTCCTCCCACTGCATGCATGGTCTTGATGCCCAATTAAAATTAGACCATGAGCCAACCCATTCCTAACCTCTACTCAGCACCTGATCAAGGAAAGATAATTAATTAATTGCCCCTTCCAACGCGCAAGCGGGTATGGAATATTAGATGGATCATCACGCACCACACATGAATTGAGGTTCGTAAACTAACCAAATTAATTACCTAAGTTCACTTCGTATTGTGCTTGTTAAAAATTCGTTAATAATTGGCTTCTTACAAAATCATACTGAAATTGTAGGCTCGATATCCGTTGAAATCATGCAATCAAATAATAATAAGCAAAGTCAAGATACTTAAAACTTTTAATGAGAAAAACTCAAATAATAAAAAATAAATAAATATTCAATCTTTTCACTGTAAAACATTAACTTAATTATAAGATCTTTATCTCACAATAATTTTAAATCTACGAATCTATAACAATTGATCATTAAGTCGAATCCTTAATATACTAATCTAAGTTATTAGAATTGTAACTCATACTCAGTACACTCAAACACTTGAAAATGGACAAATGCTTGAACATAGCATATGGAGCGTAATGGAACGAGTGGAATGATGTGTAACAAAACTTTCTATGACAAATCTCTGCAAGAATCTAATAATTTCTTTGATTTTCTAGCCGAAAATACCTAGAACTAGAATATAACGAGAATTCAGAATGTCTAAATCAAAGGTAATATGGTAGGAGCAATTTTTCAATTAAGTTAGACGCAGAATATCAATGCCAAATTAGCTGCTCTGACGAGAGATATTGAGATTCCGAAGGTGAAAAAATCTAAACTAGTTAAAGAAATTTTTTTGTATTGTGTGCCATAGTCAAACTTACAAACAATGAATGTCTCAATCTATATAATAAAATATAACATATTTCAAAAATATGCCTCTCACAAACTAAAATCCAAAAGTTGAGGTTGAGTTTTATTTTTCAACAAATGGTTGAGATCTTTTACAAACCAAAGTTACCGCTCAAACTCACGCTCAATTTTTGGGTCACTTCACATTTTGATAGACCATTAAACTAAACTTAATGATGATATCTAAAGAGTTGCATTGAGAAAGACAAAAATTTCACTTCTCAATGTTATAATAAAATACAATATATTTCAAAAATGTCCATCTCACAAACTAAAATTTGAAGGCTGAGATTGAATTTTATTCTTTAACAAATGGCTGAGATTGAATTTTATTCTTCAACAAATAGCTAAGATCTTTTACAAACCAACACTTTTCCTCAAACTCCCACCCAATATTTGGGCCAATTCACATTCTGATAAATCATTGAGTTGAACTTAATGATGATATCTAAAGAGTTGCATTAAGAAAAATAAAATTTTTGCTTCTCGGTATTACAATAAAAATGGAATTTATTTTGGATTTTTGAAAAGAAAAACTGTGTTAACACATTTCAATTTCAAATGCATGTATATTTAATTTTAGTTGAGCAGTGATGTGGTATAAGTTATTCGCTAGTATTCCTATATTATAAGGAGCCATCTACAATCAGATAAATGATTGACCAAACCCATTTTCTCATACTTATAATCTTGCCTAGTGTAACCATTCTAACTTTAACTAGAGAAATGTTGCACCTCAATCTCAATGAACTTAATAATCACCACCTCCTTAGTGTAATAATTCTACCCAATTTCAAAACTCGAGAACTTATTAATCCCTACATAAGAGAAATAGTGAAGCCCAATTTCAACTATTCATGAACAACCCAAACACATTATGGGCACAGAACAACAAAGTCTTAGGCGATATCATGAACTAGTTAACTTCATTAACTCAAAGCATGAATATATAAAAGAAGAGAAGATTTCCAACTTAAACCATACCCAAGCCCTAAGCTCAAACCTATGTCGTGAACACTGCTGAAACAACCAACAAAGTAGATCATGTTCAAGCTGTAACTACATTACGAAGTGGTAATGACATGCATATGATTGGAAATAAGTTCCTACACCAGTTGAAACGCCAAAAGTTCAAAAAACTTATAGAAATGAGTTGGTCCAACAACGTGGCAATTAAAGTTTACCTAGTTAAATCCGTTTTCCTGGATTTAAAAGCGTTATTTTGTACCTTTTCAGAGTAATTTTTTCATTATTATATTTAAAAACTTAATTTATTCTCTGGCTTCCATTTGGAATGTTAGGATTTATCGTTTCCGATTGCATCACTCTCTCTCTCTCTCTCTCTCTTTAAGTACTAAAAATTTTCATTTAACTAGGCCATCAAGAGATGTTGGGACCACATTGTTTCATTGTTTTTTTCCGTTTTCAGTACCTATTTTGAGAGGGAGATTTGGATGGAATGGTAAGCATGTGTGATGTGATTTTTTCTTGCACAATTATCATTAAAAAAAAAATGAAGAAAATTGCCACATTTTCATTGCATCTAATAGACAAATGAAATTTTTTGTTAATAAATTTGATAAAAATGAGTAAAGTATGTTGATTAAAGTGTATGTCAAGTAAAGTAAGATGTATGATTTAAAACATATTTTTAAAATAAAATTAGTAATAATAAAAAATTAAATGTAATTTTATCCTATTATTTTAAGTACAAAAAAAATCATCACATGGGTTATAAAATGTTTCAATATCGTGCGTTTGATTGGCTATAAACTTCTACAAAATTTTATAAATTTCGATAAATTTAAATTTTTTATTTATTATACGAATTATTAAATTATAATTTTTACAAATTTACACTGATTTATACGAATTGTACACTTTCTGATCTTTATATGTGAGACAATAAAAAATAAAAATCATCCCTGGTGATGTTTGCATTCTTCAACGCGATCGAGTTCATTGAATTTAAATAAAATAGTGTTTGTTCAGAATCCAACACTCCCATCAGAGTCTCCCACATGACGTTGCATTTTTCATGCGGCAATGTCATGAAAATGGGTGGGATTTCTTATATATAATAATAGTTTGGCAACAGTTAAGGCTCTGTTTGAGGAGTAAAAAAATTATTTTTTTTGGTACTTTTAGCTTATTTTTATCTTATATGTTTTTTTATCAGAATTTCTTTTTTTGATAATTTTTAGTTATTCGTATTTACAAAGATAAATGTAAAAAAAAATCAAAAATTCACATTTAGTTTTAATTATTTAATTTTCTGGCATTTTTAAAATGACTAAATTTACACTCTTACAGTTTGAAATTCTTTTAAACCATAAAAACAAAAATGTCAAATTATTAAAAAGTTAAAAAGTGAACTATTAAAAAATTAACTTTTTTCCTTTCCAAAGATAAAACCAAAGGCTAATTTTTTAGTAATTAACTATTAAAAACTAACCTTTTTTTATTCTCCAAATCAAAAATTTAATTTTTGCATCCAAACTAGCACTAAGGCTTGGTTTGGTTACGAAAAAGTTGGTTTTTTAGTTTATATATATATATATATATATATATATAACTTCTTCATCTTTTATGGTTTTATTCACCTAACTTTGATTTTCTTTTTAGTAGTCGTAGATTTGAGGCGTGTTAATGGTATTCATAACAAAATTAAAATAAAAAAATTCGAGTCCGTTTAGATAAAAATTATTCATTTGGATAAAAAATTAATGATAAAGTTAGTTTTGTTTATTTTTTCTAATTTTTATTTAAGCAAACATGAATTTTTAATTTATTTTTTTTAAATATGATTAACACGTTTAAAAGTTATAGTTTTTAAAAAAATTTAAATTTTCCTAAAAAATTATATAAAACCAAAAAATTTAAAAAAAAAATAATATATGTATATTTTATAGCTAAGCCAAGCCTTGCCACTCATAGTGCATAATCTTAAACCAAAGGTCTCTTTTAGGATTCGATGCTCGGAACTGGTTGAGCATCCAAACAGCTTCACAGGCAACGGAGGACCATTTATTTATTTTTTTAATATTTAAAATATTTAGATTAATTTATACGTATCTTAATTAGTTTTTAAAATTTTAGAGTTAATTATCTAATAAATAGTTTTAAAAAAATTAACCTCTATAAACTTAGAGTTAATTACCTAAGTAAATAGTTTTTTTAAATTAAAAAAAAAAAAAACAACCCCTGCGCTTGTTTTCCAATTAAAGAAAAAACTCTCCAATAATTTGTCTCACCGTTGGCTCTCAGCTATCGCCATAATACACGCGTGCATTATCTAATTCCTCATATTAATCACAAATTTAATCATATTATCATAATTATTTTTAAAATTAATTTTAGTATTAAAATATCGTTATTTTCTCTCGATTACTGTTGTTTTTTTTTTTTTCCAAAACATAATTTTATTAACAAATAGCTCAACTATTACGCATGCACAAGTACCCAGTTAATTGGACGTCCCTCTCGTGCCATTTTTTATCTTCCGTGAGCCTAATCATTACACAATTAACTTCAGTATTTTGTCCTCTTGCAATTACTTTTAAGATATTTAATTTTTAAAATTTTCAATTCAAAACTATTTTATATTGTTTTTTTCAATAATTTTTTATTGTATATAAAGAATATTACAATACATTTTTACATTTAAATCCCGTTTAGAAGTGAAATTTTTAGTAATTTTTATAAATTCTAACAAAAAATTGGTGAGTAAAATTTTTGTATATGCAGTAAAACGAACAAAAATTTTTAGTAACTTTATATGTTTGATAAAATTTTTAATAATTTTTGAGTTTGATTAAAATAAAATAACGTAATTATTATATTTCTCGTCAACTCAGTAAAAATTAATATTTTGACAATTTGTCAACTCAGTAAAACTGAAAACTTATAATGTTTTACCAAACACTTAAAACACTAAAAATTTTTTATTTATTTTTTTACTCTTTTTTCTCCTCTAAATAGCGCCTCAAAAAGCCAGGGTAAAAATCCTCTAAGATAAAGAAAGTATGCAAATATGTTAATATAAATAAATTTTCACCTTTTATTTTTATTTTTAAAAAATGAGAATTAAGGATACGTTAGAATCCTCTGTTTAGGTATTATTTAGGAAGACTATTCAGTTTTTCTGTTTTTTTTTTTTAATGATCAAAATTATTTTTTACAATTTAAATTTTTTAAACCATTAAAGGTGAATATAACAAATTAATAAAAAAAAGTAAAAATTAACTACTAAAAAGTTAAAATTTTCCTTTCAAAAGCAAAAAAAAGAAAAAAAATTATCTTTTTAGTAATTAGTTGGAAAAAAATTAACTTGTTTAATCTCAAACTAAACCTTAGACATTAATCCAAATGCAACACAAATGACATTTGATTTCTTTGCCATTTTTGCTTGGTGTAACAAAAAAAAATAAAAATAAAAAGTCCAAATTATGTACCGAATGCTAACGTATAATATTTCAATAGTTAGTTAGGTATTTAGTAAAAATTTGTAAAAGTTAAAAATTTTGATAAAAATTAATAAAAATTAAAAAGTTGTGTGAAAGTTAAAAAAATTAAAAATTAAAAAATAAAAATGTATTTAGTAAAAACAAATCAAAAAATATAAAAATGGGTAAAAATTATTTTTATTTATTTATTTTTAAAGCCAAACGGCCTCTTTTTCTTTTTTTTTTTTTTTTTTAATAGTAACCAACTTTTGTTTATTATTATTGGCCGTGCATGTGACCCTAATCATATCCACTTACAGCCCATTGGAAAATTTTGCTGCAACTTCCCAAGAAAGGCCCCCTCCCTCTGAATCAGGTTGGAGTGCAATCCACCACTTGAAATGTGCCACCTCACCAATTCTGGTGCCAAACGACAGAAGCACGCAACAGAACCCGGGACACACATGGAAGACAGAGTTGCATGCAGCCACAAGGCATTGCCAACTTGGGCATTGAACCCGTTCGGTTCTCCCAAAATTTTATCACTTCTCACTAATTATTATTTTTATTATTTTTTTATTAAAATTTAACAAATTCATTTTTTAATTCCTACTAACTTTCTCTCATTTTTTTAATTTCTATAAAATTTTTTAATTTTTTACTTTTTATCAATTTTCTTTCAATTTTACAAATTTTAACCAAACACACAATTTATTTTTAAAGTAACATAAAAAACTCTTAACTCTTATTAAAATTTTTAACTTTTTTTTAATCAAATTTATCATCTATTTCTTTTACATTAACTTTTAATTTTTCAAAATTTTTTAATAAACTAAATATCACCTAAAATAAAATAAAAGTTACAACAAAATTTCACACTTTTTTTTTTTTTTTAACCCCAAGCGCACTCGGGAGTAGTTATTGAACCAAAGCATTAGACCAGTGCCAAGCAACTTTTTGTTTATTGGGAAATGAAGAATCAAGCCACTTACATCCAGCTTTCAAAACTGCCATTGACAGCGAGATTAAGCTTTCAAGATTTGTGGGTCCCCACAATCATGTGCATTTTTCTCTAAACCTTATTCCTCATCAGTGCCTATTGTCTCTCTCTCTCTCTCTCTCCCCCCCCCTCTTCTTCCTCTTCTTCTTCTTCCATCTTCAGCATCCAATGCTCCTCCTCTGAACCCACTTGAAGCCATTTCTGCAACCTCCCCAGAGAAAGAACTACCATCCCCATCTCTCTTGGACTCTTCGTCTTTTTATCTCTAGGATGAAAATCCATCTTGGGTTCAAATTTTTAGCCATCTTCCTAGCTGGGTTATTTTCAATCTTTCCATGTGGAGTCTTGTCTCAGACCAACCCAGCTGATGCTGCAGTGATGTTAGCTCTCAAGGACAGCTTAGACCCACCGGACGACCTCGGGTGGTCCGACCCAGATCCGTGCGAGTGGAACCACGTGGGCTGCTCAGATGACAACCGGGTCACTCGGATCCAAATCGGGCATCAAAACCTCCAGGTACACTCCCTCCAAACCTCTCAAACCTCACTGAACTAGAGCGCTTAGAGCTCCAATGGAACAACATTTCGGGTCCAATTCCAAGCTTGAACGGGTTGACCTCATTGCAAGTGTTAATGCTTAGCAACAACCAGTTTACTTCAATTCCTATGGACTTTTTCTCTGGTATGTCCTCACTGCAATCTGTTGAGATTGATAACAACCCCTTTTCATCTTGGGAATTCCCTCAAAGCCTAAAAAGTGCTTCAAACCTTCAAAATTTCTCGGCGAATAATGCAAATATCACTGGCAAAATACCCATCTTTTTTGGCCCGGATGATTTACCGGGGTTGATTAATTTGCATTTGGCTTTCAATAGCTTGGAAGGAGAATTACCCGCGAGCTTTTCCGGGTCTCAGATTGAGTCCCTGTGGGTTAATGGGCAGAAAAGTATCGGTAAACTTGGTGGAGGGATCGATGTTATACAGAACATGACATTTTTGAAGGAGGTTTGGCTGCATTCCAATTCATTTTCTGGTCCATTGCCTGATTTTTCTGGGCTGAAGGGTTTGGAGAGCTTGAGTCTAAGAGACAATTCCTTCACGGGTCCTGTTCCACTGTCTTTGGTGAGCCTTGAGTCGCTTAAAGTTGTCAATTTGACCAACAATTTGCTTCAAGGGACCAATGCCCAAATTCAGAGATTCAGTTGCAGTGGATATGATTAAGGACACAAATAGCTTTTGTTTGCCCCAACCAAGGGATTGTGACCCAAGAGTGAATAGTTTGCTCTCGATTGTGAAATCCATGGATTACCCAATAAAGTTTGCTGAGAATTGCAAGGGAAATGATCCGTGTGCGGATTGGTTTGGGATTACTTGCAATGGTGGAAACATTACAATTGTTAATTTTCAGAAGATGGGTCTTACAGGTACAATTTCTCCCGAATTCGCTTCACCTTAAATCACTGCAAAGACTTGTTCTTGCTGACAACAATCTCACTGGTACAATCCCTGAGGAGCTCACAACTCTGCCTTCACTTACGGAACTTGATGTGGCAAATAACAATCTTTATGGGAAAGTGCCAGCCTTTAAGAGTAATATCATCGTAAATACCAAGGGGAACCCGAATTTTGGGGGGAAAAGTAATTCATCTTCCGGCCTGTCTTCTGGGTTTTCTGGTTCTCCAAATGCTGGTTCTGAAAACAATGGTAGTCTGGTGAGTGGTAAGAAATCTAAGAACTGGATTGGGGTTATGGTGTTTTCCATAATTGCGGGAGTCTGTGTGATTTTCTTGATTGGTTTGGCTGCTTTCTGTGTATACAAAAGTAAGCAAAAGCGGTTCAGCAGAGTGCAGAGCCCAAATGCAATGGTAGTCCATCCTCGGCATTCAGGATCTGATAACGAGAGTGTGAAGATCACGGTTGCAGGATCAAGTGTTGGTGCACTTAGTGACACCCACACTGTTTCTACGAGCGAGACCAGTGAGATCCAAATGGTGGAAGCAGGGAACATGGTAATTTCTATTCAAGTCCTAAAAAACGTAACGAATAATTTCAGTGAAGACAATATATTGGGACAAGGAGGTTTTGGGACAGTCTACAAAGGGGAATTGCATGATGGAACAAAAATTGCAGTGAAAAGGATGGAGTCGGGGGTAATTACTGGCAAGGGGCTGACGGAGTTCAAGTCTGAGATTGCTGTTTTGACTAAGGTTCGACACCGGCACCTTGTTTCTCTTCTTGGTTACTGTTTGGATGGGAACGAGAAGCTTCTTGTGTATGAATACATGCCTCAAGGGACACTCAGTAGGCATCTATTCAACTGGCCCGAAGAAGGTTTGAGACCATTGGAATGGACGAGAAGGTTAGCAATTGCCTTGGATGTGGCAAGGGGTGTGGAATATCTCCATGGTTTGGCCCACCAAAGCTTTATACACAGGGACCTAAAGCCCTCCAACATTCTTCTCGGGATGATATGCGTGCTAAAGTTGCGGATTTCGGTCTTGTTCGTCTTGCTCCTGAAGGGAAAGGCTCTATTGAAACAAGAATTGCTGGAACTTTTGGGTATCTAGCTCCAGAATATGCAGGTACTTGTTTTTTTTGGCTTTTCACCCCAGCTAATATTACATTTCGAATATGATAACGTTAGTATTTTGTGATATTATTTCAAATATGATAGTATTTTGTTATCAACAGATAGTATTTTGTGATGTGAAATCTATTGGGAAATAACGATCATCTTTCTACCTTCCTCTTTAGTTTCCTCCATAGACAGGCTAAAATATTATCAGGGAGGGTGTTATAACAAGATTATGGTATTATAGTCCCATGCCATTAAATTCCATGAGAACCTTGGCTACTTTGGTGATCTATCTTCTCAACAATAGTAGTTGCATAAGATTTATGATTAGGAACATTTCTTAAGACCTTTTTAAGCAACCTCTTAAACAATTCAGCTCCTCATATTAGCCACTGATGGTATGCTTTTGGACAAAAACATCTAGTTCACAAAAGCCCAAATGCATTACAATGCTTGAACACACAAGACCTTGGTAATGTATCCCAACTATGGAAAATGGTAGTTTACCTTTAGGTTTCTTTACCCCTAATGCTTCTTGAGATTACATTTTTTCTGGTTCTAATGGCTGCAAGTATTTTGGTTTCTTTGTTATGTCCTTGCTATTTTGCTCCCCATGGTTAGGGAATGCAATTTGTTTTCTTGTAAGTATGCACCATATGTTTATAACGTAAGCTTCCAACTTTCAACAATGTTTTTTGTAGTGACTGGTCGAGTTACTACTAAAGTTGACGTCTTCAGTTTTGGGGTAATTTTGATGGAGCTAATCACAGGAAGAAAAGCGCTCGACGAGAGCCAGCCCGAGGAGAGCATGCACCTAGTGACATGGTTCCGGAGAATGCATCTCAACAAGGACACATTCCGCAAGTCAATTGACCCCAACATTGACCTCACCGAAGAAACGCTCTCCAGTATTAGCACCGTTGCTAAATTAGCAGGGCACTGCTGCGCAAGAGAGCCATACCAAAGGCCAGACATGGGTCACGCAGTGAATGTGCTATCTTCTCTGGTTGAACTCTGGAAACCTTCTGACCAGAATTCGGAGGACATTTATGGCATTGATCTTGAGATGTCTTGCCACAAGCGCTTAAGAAGTGGCAAGCTTTGGAAGAAAGAAGTAACATGGATTCCTCGTCCTCTTCGTCGTTCCTCCCGAGCTTGGACAATACTCAGACCAGCGTACCGACTCGGCCCTATGGATTTGCCGAGTCATTTACTTCTACAGATGGGAGGTGATTTGGTGATTGTGGTTGCTTTTGTTATGTTCATTCTATTTTTTTGTGTCTCTCTCGCTGTAGTTTTAGTCTCTAATTTGTTTCAGGCTTTCAGCGACGTAGTCTGGATCTTTCGTTTTCTTTTTTTCCCACCCCCTACGCTTGCCTTGTGATGCAATGAACAGAGATTCTCGTGAAAAAGTTGTCTTTCTTTCATCGTTTGGCTTCTGTTTTCCTCCAGAGGATAGTGGTCTCTGGTATGATTTCTAATTGATGAGTTTAAAAGTTGAGGAAAGCTGGAAAGTCTCTCATCTCCTCACTTTGGAAAAAAGTTGAATCATTTCATTTCCATGGGCCATATATGGTATCTTTCTCTATTTGTCCTCTTCTTTCTATGAAAAGAAGTATAAATGAATTCAACTGAGTCAAATAGTAGAGTATTTAAACTAGGCTGAGTAAACTTAGCGAAATTAAAAAAAAAAAAAAAAAGGCAAAATATTTGGATGATTTGGTTCCTTTAGCATTTGAATCAAAACTCAAACGAACTTTTAGTTGGATGGGGCTTAAATAGTTTGATAGTTTATATTATAAAGTCAAAATTAATTAGATTTAATAATATAACAAGTTCAAAATTATAATTCGGTTATGTTTAGGGAATTTGTTACCAACGTTAAATTTGTACAAGAGTCTTGAATAATTTTTTTTTTTTTTTTTCTAGTCCTACTTGTGTCTTAGTGCCTCTTTGGAGTAACAAATTTCGACAAAATAAATAAATAAATATATAAAAATAAAATTAGGTAAATTTGTGTTATTGAGTGTTTAGTGTGTTTTTCGAATAATGTGAAAATTTTGATAGAAGTTAGAAAAAATAAAAATTAAAGAAAGTTGGAAAAAAATTAAAAATTTTAGTATGACAAAAGTTAAAAAAAATTAAAAAAATGAAAAAATTAAAAATTTATAGTCAAATTTAACGCTCCAAAACACACTTAAACCCAAAAGCTGATTGTTGGAAAAGCAATTTAGAGAAGGCACATTGAAGTGTTTTTTTTTTTTTTTTGATAATTGGCACATTGAAGTGTTTGCCAACCAGCAAATGGTGTCATATGGAATAAGTTATCCAAAAGGCTATTATGACGGCAGAGTTGATTGAAAACAGCACTCAAAACACACTTAAAAAGGGGTAAGGAAAAAGGGCAATTCTTTTCCGCCCTTTATCCAAACTATTATTGGGGGGACCATGGCTGGGCTGTGTGCATGGCAACATATTAATATAACTTGTTCCTACTTTAGCGATTTCAAATCCTCATAGTCATTGCACATGGGAGCTCTCTACGGTGTTTCCTCGTCGAAGTGATTTATTTATTTAAATAAATTACGTTTTGTATTTTCAAATCTTTTTTATCAAATTTTATTTATAATAATCGAGAGCATAATATTTTAAATTATTGTAATATTAACTTTTGGTTAAAAATTCTTTTCTGAGATGACCAACGTAACTTATTTGACAGCATATTTTTTTAATGTAAACTTTTTGTGGGAGAATCACTTGACCTATTTAATAAAATATTTTTTAACAAGAATTTACAAAAGGTTAATATTTTCACAATTCAAAATCTTTGAGTCTTTAATTATTTTAATTAAAAAGTCAATTTTGAAGTGAAATTTAATTAGAAGATGAGAAATGCCACTGTAACGTAAATTTTTTTTTTTTTAGTTCCTAAATTTTATAATAATAATAAAACAATAATAATAATAATAATAATTATTATTATTATTATTATTATCTAAAGTTTGAAGGAAATAAAAGTATTTTTGCTTGTAGAAATTTTGAATTCATTAATTAACCAAAAAAAAAAAAAGAATTCAGCATGGTGGAGGTGTTTAGATACGTGGTATACATCTAAGGAAGGGACACATGACAATCATCTGAGCTGCCATCTTTTAATCACGTTTTGATAAGGGTATAAGTGTACAATTGTGCTAATACTCACTATGACTCTGATTTGCCCTATCCCACCACGCATGATACTCGAATGATGGTCAGGGCTATCCTACATAGATTACACGTATCTGGAAAGTTATAAATATAAGAAGAATGAACGAAGAAGAGAGATAAGAATTATTTGATTTACTAAAACTCATCTAAAATCACTCTCAACCTCCCCTTTTTCCCTATAAGTTTTGACTTGACTTTTGAAGGGGTATTTGACCGAACACTACCATACCGGTAATACATTATAGGATTCAAGCAAGGAGTCAAGGAGTTCAAAGCATCACCGTCATCACAACAACTATCCAACAACTATCCGACCATGTCACAAGCAACCCTATAGCGGGTCGAACATTTCATCGAAAAATTTTATTGGATAATTGACACCCCACATCATATTTGAATATATTCATTTATAAATTGGACAATTTTGTCTTGTTGTAGAAATAAATTAACTCAAATCTTATAAAATTATTTCTTTAAGTTTAGACACTTTTTGTTTTTTAATTTGTTTGTGTGTGTGTGTGTAATTCCAAACTGGAGTGCACCGATTTAATTTTGCCAAAAATGTATATAAATTAATAACCCATTGTGAACTATTAATTTTCGAATTAGGTAATTAACTTAGAAGGAATCGACAATTATGAGTGTGCCCTCATTCAATTATATTCCACCAAAAAACAAAGGGATTGTAAAAGGGGGAAAAAAAAAAGAAAAGAAAAGTAAATGCAATCACATTAATTATACTTTTGGGAATATTTAAAAAATATTACATGCATTTGCAGGGAAGGAATATTTTGTTTACAGTAAAAAAAATTTCCTCTCTTTGATATTAATAAGGTATTTGTTTGATTTGTTATAGAAAATGTAGCTGTCGTCGCACAAATGAATGAAAGAGAACGTGAGTTAATGTTCTTGCTCTTGCTCTTCTTCGATCAGTTCCGAAATACCAGAGGCATCCCATTTGTTTCTATGTCGTCTTCCCCAGTGAACTGCACATTTTTTCTTTTATTTTAGAGAGATGTTTGGTTAGAAAAAAAAATATAATAAAAGTATAAAAATTTGATATAAAAGTGATATGCAGTAAAATTTTATTAAAAAAATATAAAAAATTGGTAAAAATTTGTGAACTTTGATTAATTTTGGTAAACAAAACACCCTCAAGGGTGCATTGGGCTTATCAACGCCAAATGTCATAGAGACATAGCAGAGGCCATGGATTCACTGAAAAAAAAAAAAAAAAAAGAAAGAAAGGATGATTTGCAGCCCCCCTTCCAAAAAGGAAAAATGTTGCAATGGCAGCTGAATTGAAGAATTATGAGCCTTAATTACCCCAAAAAGAAAAAAAGAATTATGAGCCTTTCCCAATATAAATTTCTTTCTAACTACCAAAATTCAAAATTTGAATCTATCCTCGTGGAAATGTTGTTGAACCAGCCGTGCACAGCGAAGATCTTATAATCAACATTCATGGAAGTTCATAATCAACATTCATGGAGGTTCATCCGAAGAAGTTGAAAGTGAAGAAGCAGAAGATTAATACTCTGACGCACTCTGCCTTGTAACAAACAGAACAAGGAGGACACGATTAACAACCTGATCAAGAAAATGAAAATTGATTTATTAAGAGTTAGCAACAAACTATGAAGAGCAAGAGACTTCGGACAAAATTCATATCAACATATAGAAAATATTATGACTCAAATCCAAGTAAAGAGGGGCAAGCTTTGGTGACCCTATTTCTGGCTGTTTAGATGGTGTGAAAGTAAAAGAAAAGTGAAAGAAAACTAAAGCGAAGAGTAAAGAATTTGGATTAGATTAGAGGGCAATCTAAAACTCTCCCAATTGATAAATTAATCTCAAAATGAATATTCTTTTCCATAATCTCTCTTTTCTAACAATCTTCCCCATTTATAGATCATATTATAATAATGAAACTAATTAATAATGATCCTGACTAGCTAATTTGTGGACCCACTAATTTGAATTTATAACAACTCTTACACCCTTAAAAATTGACCTTGTTTAAGGATGTTAACGGGACAGGTATGGGGTGGGTATGACCTTTCCCATCCTCATTCCCATCCCCATTTAACAATATCTTTACTTGTCTTCGTCCTTATCCTCGTTTCAGGAAAAAAAATTTTTTCCATACCCGTCCCTACAAGGAAATAAATTTCCCATCTCCGTCCTCATTTACCTGCCAAGTATACTAATTATTACAAATTATATATTATATGTATAAAATAAATATTTAAAATTATTATAAATATTATATATATTAAATAAAAATTAAAAAATATATATATAAATCCTTGATTTTGATTGGTGCACTTAACTAAAGAAGAAGATACTTTTATTTATAACCTCACAAGACATTAACTTTTTTGTGAGAAACTGATGTGGGACTTCTAAAGAAGCCATCACGTCAACAAAATTAACAAATAAATATTTAAATGGGTACGGGACAAGGTGGGGACTATCATACCTGTCCCCGTTCCTGTACCTATTCGGATAACATTTCAAATCTTCATACTCATCCCCGTCCCCACTATTAACATCCCCATACCCTCCCCGAATGAGACAGGTAAAGTGGATACCCACTAGATACAAGTATATTTGACATCTCTAACCTTGTCCTTAAGGTCAGGATCAAAATATAACTTATTATTATTATTATTATTATTATTATTATTTTCTAGCCTAATTATAGACATAAATGTCATATAATGATCCAGTTCAACCCCTATGGTAACCCAGTTACAACCCAACTATTGAGCTGCCCTTCAGTTGTGGTGTACTGAATGCAAGCTTCCTCAGTTGTCTCTCATTAATGTCTTAATTATTTTCAGTTGCTTCCACCATCTTTCCTTACATTTGAACCATTGGAAACAAATCTAGTTCCAAATTTGTAGTTTCCAGAAATTGCCTTCAAACTCATCCTCCTCCTTTGCTAAATCTACAATTTTTTGTAATCTTCCCTTGTAATCGACAAATTCTAGTGGCGCTATTTCAAGAATCGCTACCAAATTCACTTTAGCAGCTATTGAAAATTTTTGGCTAACCTCCATAGATGATCTCGATCTCTTGCGATCGATGAGGTTAATCTCTTGCTTGCAATTGAAGAATACTATCGGGAAAATCACCTCACTATTGCCTTCCACCATCTCTGTGATCAATTTTCGTTGATTTTCGATGACCCTAAAGAGCAAAGAAAGAAAGATAAAGGCTGAAAAGGTATTTTACCAAAGATTTTCTTGAAGATTTTCGATTTTCAAGATTGAAACCATAGTTCCCCTACTCGGATCGAAAATTACTTTGTCATTTGATTGAATCTACTCCTTAATTCTAGTGAGTTCACAAATCTGCTTCTCGATTCTGGTGATTTCTCCAATCTGCTTCTTGATTCCAGTGAGTTCACGAATCTGCTTCTTGATTTTGATGATTTCTCTAATCTACTTCTTGATTCTAGTGATTTCTTCAAGGTCCCTCGATTGTTCGTGGTGAATGCAGCTCTTTTGCGACATAGGTAGGTCTTCTTCTTGACCTCTTTCTCGGTTCTTTACTTGAGTTTTCATGGAGGGTTCTAACCCTTTTCTGTAAAGTTGCTTTAGGTTGAGAAATCGAAAACAAATCTTCTTCTTGCTTTCTTTGATGTTCTTGATTTTTTTTCATTTTTCTAATACCAATTGAGTTGACTTGAATATTGTGAAATAAATCTTCCAAATTTTCATTCATAGTCTCCATCATCTTCAATAGTTGTTGTAATTATGAATTAATTTCCTGACTTTACTGTGTTGAATATTTGATTTCGTATTAGAAAATAGCTTTGAAACCAGTTGTGGTGACTCTTTTTTTGGCTCTTTGGATAGTGAGAAAGTAAAAGAAAAGTGAAAGAAAATTAAAGAGAAGAACAAGGAATTTGGACTAGATTCTAAAGCAATTCAAAACTCTTCCAAGTGAGAAATTAATTTTAAAATGAATATTTTTTTCCATAATCCTTCTTTTCTTACAACCTTCCTTATTTATAGATCTTATTATAATAATGAAACTAACTAATTAATAATCATCCTAACTAACTAATTTGTGAACTCACTAATTTAGGATTATAACCTATATGGATTTGGGAATCTTCAACCACTATACTACTACTCAAGAACTTCACGAAGCCACAAGATTACAAACCCACCCCTACCAATTTTTTATTTTGTCTGCACCAAAATTTATGATTTAACTTCATCCAAGGCTGAGCAAAATATATGGTTGACAAAGTGATGGCAGACAAAGGACTATGTTAGAGATGATGGTCGTCAATAATGGAAGTCATTAGGGAACTAGTTACCAATTAAAATTTCTAAAATTTGGTTTGCCCTTAAACCAAGAGAGAAAATGCCAATGGATGAAAATTTTAATTTCATTAGCTTTTTATATAGATATTTTGTTTCTATAAGTACCCTTTTGCATCCTTTAAAAAGTATCAATTGGAGGGTTAATATTTGTAAAAGCATGATTGAATTTTTATTAAAGAACTTCTAATTACCAGATGCACCAAAAAAAAAAAAAAAAATTCTTAATTGAATAACTGTTAAGATTAACACATTAGGTTCTTGAATTAGGAGGGATATTTCAAGTATCCCAAGTAGATGCTATAATTCTTAAGCACCGTTTGGAGTGCTGTAAAACTCCAAAAAATTCTATAAAACTTCAACAACCTCTATAACTCATTAAAATTCTCTGTCATATTTTTACTTTTCCCACCTTTACTAATTTAAAAAAATTTCAATATTTCGCTAAAAAAATAAAAAATTTCAAAAAATAAAAAATTTGTAACGAGATTAATCAAGTGTGAATTTTTTTTTTCATAATCATATTATTCGCATCGAAAACTTTCAAACGAGTACCATTATCACTAATTTATTTCTATTTTTTTAAATCCGTTAGAACGGATTTGGACAAATTGTTCTAACGGTTTACCGGTATAAAATCCGTTAAATTAGATTTACAAGGCTGTTCTAACGGTTTTGGTATTATCCAGAGAGAGAACAAATATTTTTTTGAATCTGTTAGAACGAATTTGAAAAACCGTTCTAACGGTTTTGGTACTATTCATCTCCAAAAAATGCGGTTTAGAAATAAACACCAAACGCTTTTCTTTACTCTAAACCACGTTTTTTTTTTTTTTTTTTTTTTTTTTTATCACTCTAAACGCTGCTTTAATAAAAGAAAGTGCAAATTGCTTTATTCATAAAATAATAATAATAATAATAATAATAATAACAATAAAAAATAAAATCACAATTGTTAAAATATAAAAAATCCTATCATGCATAAAAGATTTCCCGTGTTGTGGGTTGATAATATCTATTATTTATTGGGTAAAATTTTTAATTAGTGAAAATAAGAATATATATTTTAAGTAAGCAAGGATAAAAATAAAAACAATAATGTAATATAAGTATAATTTTTTTTTTTTTTTTTTTTTGGTGGTGAATAAGCCGATTAGCCGTAACTTTGTTCTGCCCTTAGTTGGCTTAGGCAACTTATTAAGAAATCAAGAGTAGCAAATTCTTTTTAAGATGGAATTAAAATTTTTAATTTATTTACTATGAATGGAAACAAATTAAATAAAGAAAAATATATTTGTAAAAGGTGATATGAAGTTTTAAAAAAAGATGGTAACTTACAAGCTTTTGACTTTTTTTTTTAATAGTTAAATTTATCCTCTAATAGTTTAATTTTTTTTAATTTTAAAAGGTAAATATATTAAATTAACAAAAAAATTAAAAATTAGCTATTCAAAAGTTATTTTTTTTATATTTGTAAATTAATTTTTTAATAACTAACTAATAATCCGCTAAAACAAAAAAAAAAAACTAATATTTTTTTCTCCTCAGCCTAATAAGTTCACAGCTCATAAGGATTCCACCTTAACGGAACCCTTAGCCGTTTGACCAGTATGGTCCAATGACGGACCGGACCGGGCATCGGTTGCTGTCCTTGAACAAAGGCGGGTTTGGAAATGTAGTTGAGTTGTTCCGTTTGCTTTGGAAGTCCAAAAGATCTCATTAGGAATGCAGTTCGACCGCTTGATGATCAGCCTCTCCCTCAGGTCCTTCCTCTCTCTGTGCATATATATATATATATATATGTAAGCTTATGCATATGTTGTATTGATATTACCTTTTATTCTCTGTTTCGTTGTTCTTTCCTGTCATCTCTTCTTTATCTTTCTATCTCATTGTTCAGTAAATGGTTTTCAATGATTGTCTTAGAGCTTCATCGTGATTTTTAGCTTTTATTCTGCGTTTGCTACTCGGGGAATGAAAGAGAGAGGAAGAGAAACTGTGTGAGAAAGAGATTTTGGAGATTTTCAGAGTAATGAGGAAAGAAATTTGAGAAAAGGAAACGAAACAGGATGAAGACGGAAAGGAAAATTGTACTCGATAAATTCTGTTATGGCCAATTATAGAAGGAGAAAGTAAGCTTAACCGTGTAGGGTTGAGTTATTGTGTGCAATGTGTTTTATTTTATTTATTTAGTTATTGAGTTATTTCCCCCAAAATCATTTTATTTATTTATTTTCTTTTCTCCACCCTCCAACACCCCCCGGGGGTTATGAAGATTATATTTAAATGATTTTGGGGGAAATTTTCTGTCCAATACCTTGAAGAAAATTAAGCTTTCACTCTTTGGTGCCTGAGGTTTGCTCCAACTTGAACTACCTTTGTCATCTTCGATTGCATGCGAGGGATTTGTGGGTTCATACCACAAAGTTCATTGAGCTGAAAACGGTAAAAGTCATTGGTAGAGCATCTGCAGTTTCTCTTTCATTCATCATATGGTCATTTAGGAGTAGTTATCGTCATTTCTTTCCTTTTCTTTTTTTAAATTGTATGATAATGTATATATTTTTATCCTCTCAATTATTTCTTTTTAAGTGATGAAAAATATTAGGTCTCCTATGAACGAGATTATTGCTGGCATTAATAACTCTGTTTGTGCTAAGTTGTTAATTCAGCAAACATAACCTAAACCAGAAAAGTACAAGGGTCATCCCAAAGCAAATACACCATGTAAGCATCTGGCATTTATTATCACAATCTCTACGTCTAGATTTGTCCCCAACAGTATCAATAGAAAAGAATACAAATCTTTCTTAGAAAACTAGTTTCTAAAGTTCTTCTACTTTTACTCATCAAAGAGGGAAAAAAAAAAAAAGGTTCTTTTATTTATTCGCATATACTTCCAGCAGATAGAGAGGGTTCATGTGAAGAAATCTTATAATGATATTCAGATATGTTCTTACATTGGTTTTATCATTTATGCATGTGCCGATAGGATGTTCTTCATTATGAAGTAGGAGCAGAAGGTGCTTCACTTGAATCACTTATATTAGTAGATTACAAGATCCATTTTTCTGTACTATTCATGATGAACACATAAATTCATATTTGGGAGGCTCTCAATTTCTTGTATCTGATGTACTTTTGCTTTTGAATCATGACTATTCTTTCACTTGATTCAATATGTGCTGTATCCTTAATATTTTAAAGTTATAGTTATTATACTTTAATTAAACTTGGTTCTTAAAACTTTTAGGTCACCTTGTTTTTTAAAATTCTTCTATTTATTTGCAGATAATTCCAGCAAAGAAATAGTTACAGTGGTTGAAGCTTTTAACATGATCTTCAAGTAAGTGCTTTGGTTTGGTTTTTATGTGTGGTCATACGACTTTCCTCTTTATAAACTATAACTAGAAGCATGTTCACTTCCTTTTATGAGCATGGGTAGATGACAACTATTTTCTTGTTGTATCCATGAGAACTTGGGTAAATTCGTGGTTAGTTAACCATCAAATTCTTAAATCAGTAGTAGTATTTCATTTTGCTCGTTTGCATAATATGGCATTAAGATTCTAAAGTATATTTATTAGCTTAATTTTCGTGCTTAAAATTTTTAGGTCACCTTACTTATCAAAAAAAAAAAAAAAAAAAAAAGAAATTAGGTTGTTTTGTTTTTCTTTTCAATGAAGATGTTTCATTTATTTATTTTTGCAACATTTGGCTAAGGATTAAAATGAAAAATTCAGAATAAATATAGAACTGTCTGAATTAGTTTATAATTGGTGGGAACTTGTTAACATAGTATTGCATTTTACCCATGTGCCGAATGCCATATCAAAGCCAAGGAGCAAGATGTGGTTTTCTCCCCCCATGAAAAATGGTGGAAAAGTTTTTCTAAGAGACTGAAACAAAATACTAATAAAATGCTAATTGTAATGTCTCCATTGAAACATAACATATTATGCCAAAATAATAAGTTATTGTCAATTTATTACAAAGTTTAACACATTTATATATATTTCTATTTATACATCTAACGATTTATAAGAATGTTCATTTTTTTTGCCACTTCAAAATTATTGTTATTATTATCATTATTTTGATGACAAGGAACCTCCTAGAGGTGGGTCTAAACCTCAAGCATTGCAAACCCGGGTTGGGTTGGCTAGGGGTCATGACCCCCCAAAGTTTGTAAAATACCTTTATACCCCCTTAACTTTTTGAATATTTATAATGGCATATATTGTATTGGCCTTCCAAAAATTTGAAAAATATTACCTTTCCTTCTCGAAATATAAAAACTTTTACTTTGGCACCCTCTCACTCAAATTTCTAGGTCTACCACTGTAAACATTTAAGAATTAAATGGAATGGTTTGATTTCATTATGTGTCATAGTATCTATTTATACACATAGATACTTATACAAATTAAGAAATGACTACAATCACAATAATCTAAACTAGGAAAGGATCAATCACAATATGTACCTACCATATACATATCCTATCATATTTCTGACGCTCTTCCTCAAGCTGGAGTGTATACATTACACGTTTCAAACTTGTTACAAATATATTTAACTTGAGACCAGCCAAGGGCTTTAGTGACAAATCAGCTAGTTGGTCTTCAGATTGAGCATGACTAATTTTGATAATGTTCTATAGAATCTTCTCCTTGATAAAATGATAATTTACCTCAATGTATTTAGTCCTTTCATAGAATACTGGATTAGAGGCAATATGGATTGTAACTTGGTTGTCACATAACAATTTCATTGGTTGTGAATGAAGAACTACCAATTCTTTCATTAAATTTTGTACCCAGATTAGTTTACATGAGGTGTGAGCCATGGCACTGTATTTTGATTCATCTTGCTACCATTGTCTGCTTTTTGCTCTTCCATGATATAAGATTACCTCCAACAAAAATGCAATATCCAGTGATCTGACGGTGATCTTGCCCAGTCTGCATTTGTGTATTCCTGTACTAAAGTATATGCATTATTTTGATACAATAAGTCTTTTTCAGGTGCTTCTTTTAAATATCTTAGGGTTCGAATAACTACATTCCAATGATTGGTATAAGATGACTCAAGAAACTGACTAATAACACTTATATCAAATGAGATATCTGACCTCATCGCAGTTAAGTAGTTTAGCTTCCCAACTAACCTTTTGTACTGACTAGGATTGTTTGAATCTTTTTGTACTAAAATTTAAATTTAGTTTGGTGTTTCTATTAAAATTCTTCGTAGTGACAATGCTAAGGGGTATTTTTCAAAGCCTTTCACTAATTTTATGGCCACTCTTGGAATGATTCACCAATCCTTTTGTCCTCGTACTTCACAGCAAAATGGAGTTGTAGAGAGAAACAATTTACACCTCATTGAAACTGCACGATGTTTGCTGTTCTAAATGCACGTTCCTAAAGTTTATTAGGGTGATGCAATTCTCACTGCTTGTCACTTGATTAATAAGATGCCCTCCTCAGTTTTACATGGCAATTCCCCTCATTCCATTCTATTTTCTAATAGACCTTTGTTTCTTATCTCTCCTCGTACATTTGGCTGCATCGCATTTGTTCATCAACTTGATAGTGAGGTTGATAAACTTGCTCCCTGTGCTCATAAATGTGTCTTTAGGGTATTTTCGTTCACAAAAAGAATATTGGTGTTATAGTTATCTCGATAGATAATTTATCTGTGCTGATGTCACATTCTTTGAGTCTTCTCTCCTTCTCCATCCATGCCCTCTTTTGATACAAACCTTCCTTTACCAGTTCTTTCTAGAACTGCAAGTCTACCTTCCCCTTCCGTGCAATAGTCCCCTTCCACATGTCTCTCTCGACCTAATCCTCAGGTTTACCAACGACGACAGGTAGTTGCTCCTCTAGATCCTTCTGTCACTCCAGCTTTTTCTCATGCGTCTACAAAACCTGATGGTGATTTAGTTCTTCCCATTTCTCTCTGGAAAGGTAAACGCACATGTACTTGTCACCCAATTTCTAACTTTGTTTCCAATCATGCCTTATTACCCTTATACCGTGCACATGTTTCTCTTTATCTTCTATATCTATTCCTAACTCTATGCATGAAGCTCTTTCTTATTCTGAGTGGCGTATTGCCATGGAAGAGGATATGTCTGCTCTGAATGAGAATGCTACTTGGGACTTAATATCTCTCCTCTTCGGAAAGCTAGTTGTTGGCTGTCGTTTAAAAGCCCGCTTGGTTGCTAAAGGTTACACACAGTTGTATAAACTGGATTTCTCTGAAACTTTTTCCCTAGTGGCGAAAATTACCTATGTTCAGCTTTTGGACTCTTTAGCTGCTGCCTATCAATGATCTCTCCATTAATTTGATGTAAAGAATGTTTTTCTGCACGATGATTTAGAGGGAGACGTCTATATGGAGCAACGTCCTGTGTTTGTTGCTTAGGAATAGTCTGAGTTAGTATGCAAGTTCAAGAAGTCTCTATATGATCTGAAACAGTTTCTTTCCCAAGGCATGGAAGATTTAGCACAGTGGCTATGGAATTTGATCTTACTCGATGTGGTGTGGATCACCCTATTGTCACTTAACTCGTGGAAGGTTATAACTTTTTGGTCTATGTAGATGACATTATCATCATAGGATACGATACCCAGGGTATTACTGACTTAAAGTTTTTTTTGCAAACTAAACTCAGTACTTAGGATTTGGGAGTATTGAAATACTTTCTAGGCATTGAAGTAGCCCGATCACAAAAAGGGATTGCTCTCTCACAGAGGAAGTATGTTTTTGACTTATTAACTGAAACAGGCATAGTGGGCTTTAAGCCCATAGATACTTTAATGTATCCTAATGCAAAGCTCTAATACTATGTAAACATTTAGGAATTGAATGAAACGGCTTGATTTCATTGTGTGTCATAGTATCGATTGATATACCTAAATACCTATACAAATTAAGAAATGACTACAATCATAATAATCTAAACCAGGAAAAGATCAATCACAATATCTACCTATCATATACATATCCTACCATATCTCTAACAGACACTAACCTCAGGCTCATGAATTTCGCACAAAACCTGCAGAATTGGTAATCCTACATAGACCAGTGTGGGTGGCCCTTAAGGGGATATGCATCTTGTGAGACTTGAATTTGAGTTTTATTTCCTCACTTTTCGCTCAACACTTATCTTAGGATTCGTCACCACTCAAGCTATTTGGTGGGGTTGCTTTTGAAATATTTTTTTAATCATTTTTGAGATAATTTTATTTCTACACTAACCTTTTTTTAATAGGTGTTGCCACATTAACCTACGCGCCCTAACGAGTTGAAATTTTATGCTTGATTAAACCTATTACGTTAGAACTTTGACTACTATTGAAGTTCCAAACAAAAATTTAGAGTTATTGGATCTCAAGTGCCGAAATATTTAAGCAATGAAATTTAAAAGTTTTAAACTTTTCAGGGTTTCTCTAGTATTTAATAATTTATGTTTTCCATTTTTGTTTTCAGTTATCGTTTTCTCTTTTTGAAATAAAAACAGAAGCCACATTTGATGATGCAATTTTGTTTACAATAATTAACTTTATCTTAACAAAAAATTTATTTTTATTAAAATAATTTTTATAAAATTAATTTAATTTAATTTAATAAAATATATTTATATATTAATTTAATTAGATGTATTTAATTTAATTAATTAACTTAATAAAATATATTTAATTAATTTAATTTTATAAAATATTTAGTTTTTAATAATAATTAATTTTAATAAAGCATATTAATAGAGAACATAATTTAATAATAAATTATTATTTTATTATTAATAATTAATTTAGTTTAATAAAATATTTTAGTAAAATAAATCAGTTTTATAGGTAATTATTATTTATTAAAATTTTAATTTAATAAACTAAATCATTTTAGTAGTAAATAATTTAATTTTAATAAAATAAATTATTTTAATATGTAATTATTATTTATTAAAAATTAATTTTAATTAAATAAAATAAAATGTTTTAATCTTAAATTATTATTTTATCATTATAATATTGTATTATTTTTAACAATACTTTTAATTTAATAAGATATTTGAATAAAATAAATTATTTTATTGTATTGCAACAAAAATTGACAAAGTATTCTATATAGAACCTAAAATTGACAAAGTTTTTGAAGAAAAAAACACAAGGTGAAACCATGATCTTTTTGTTTACTCTTTGGGCTTAAAATTTCAATTAAGTCTTTTTTTAGGCAATAAAAAAAAGGTTTACCAAACACATTTTTGTTTTAAGCTTTCAAAAATTTATAACATAAACAAAAAAATAGTAAACAAAAATGTTACTAAATAGGACCTAAGATGAACATATTAGTGGATAATGAAAATGAAAATTACCTTTCCTTGAGTATATTTAGTATTTGATGATAAGTTTTTGTGAGTTAAAATGAAGACCCACTACTTGCCAATTTTTAGATTCAATTGGTAAGTGATTACATGTTATATTGCATGAATAAAATCAAATCATGAGTAGTAACATGAAATAATTTTCAAAAAATGACATGTGGGTTTTGTTAACTTTTGAAAATCAATGAGAGAAGAAAAAGAAGAATAGTTTATTCTTTAGTCCTATTAGGCTATGTTTGATTTGGGGGACTGGATGATGGAATATAAGTAATACCATAGAATAATATGTGAGATTGGATATAACATAGGATTAATTTTTTATGTGGGACTGTTTTTTTGGTATTTGGTTGATAGAATATAAAGTGGGATAAAAGATGTGATTTGACATGAAATGCAATAAGAAATAATTTTGAACCTTTAGATTTTAGAGGGAAGTAAATTCGGAGATGGAGGATATATAATACCACCAACCTCATGGTATTACTTGTCCCCCATTTTAAGGGATAAGTAGTATAGTCCGGAGTTTCAATATTGTAAATCAAACTTAGGGCTAAAGTCAACTTGGACAAAAATAGTCTAATCTCCCAAAATAATCCAGCAAACAAACACAGCCTTAAAGCATAAGAGAAGTACACCTAGAGAATAAAAACTAATCACTTAATGTAAGGTAACGTCGTAGCTCAAATGACTAAACCAACTCTAACCCTAATATGCTAATATTACTCTAATACTGCCACTAAAACTCATGATGTGGTGGAGGAAAACATCAAGAGTTTGCCAACTAGAAAAGGAATCATTAAATCATGTGAGTCTTTGTAAAGAAATCTGTCAACTATATAGTGGATAGAAGAAATGGAAGTGAAATAGTCCTAAGCTGCAAATTATGATGCATAAAATGATAGTCATTCTCAATGTGTCCAGTGTGCTCGTGGAAAACTGAGTTGTGGGATAGTACTTTTCTTGTCACAAAATATCAAAGTTGGAGTAGATAATGAAATACCCATGCCAGCGAGAAGCCTGTGTAACTAGATAGGTTTACTAGTAGTGGTGGCCATAGCACGATAGTCGGCTTTAGCAAATGATCGAGTAATAACTGTTTGCTATTTGCTTTTCGAAGAGATGAGAGAATCTCCAAGGAAAACACAAAACCAATATTAGATTTGCGATCCATATAATTACTAGCATAATCAGCATTAGAATAAGCATTGAATGTCAAAGAAGATGAAAAATGGAACAATAGACTCTGATGCAGTGTCCCCCTAAAATAACAATGAATGTGAAGTACAACAGCTTAGGAAAAGTGCTAAGAGAGGCAACAAATTAACTAACAATGTGAACTACATATGAAATGTTTAGCCAAGTCATAGTGAGATAAAATAAGCTACCAACAATAGTATGGTACAAAGTGGGATTCAGTAAGGTAGAGCCATTAGAGGAAGGGTAACGAGTATTGAGTTCCAATAGAGTATCAGTAGTCCAAAAATTGGTTTACTCAGAGCGCTTTAAAACATCAGATATGTACTTAGACTGAAAGAGAAAGTACCCATTAGGAGAAGAGACAGCTTTGATGCCAAAGAAGTAACAAAGAGAACCTAAATCTTTCATTTCAAAGTGATCCTGTAATTAAGACTTTAATATCTGCAATACTAGCCATGTCAGTGCCAGTGATAACCATATCAACATAGAGGAGAACAACACCAGAGGTAGAGAATCATAGAAACAATACATTGTCATGATCATCGGACCGAAAACCCAAGCCACAAATAACAGAGAAAAATTTGGCATACTGTGAACGAGGGGCCTATATGAGACAATAAAGAGTCTTGCGAAGCTTGCACACTTGACCACTAGAATGGGGCAGCCCAGGTGGAGGCTGTATATAGACTTCCTCACTCAGATACTCATTGAGAAATGCATTTTTAACATCTATCTGGGAGATGTTCCACTGCTGGGAGGCAGCTACAGTAATGAGAATGTGAATGGTGCTCTTCTCCGATGTGGGGGTAAAAGTCTTCTCATAGTCAATGTAATACTCTTGAGAAAGCCTTTCGCAATAAGGCGAGCTTTGTAACTTTGCACAGAGCCATTCAATTTGGTCTTAACCTAATTCTGTCCCTACCCCCACTGGTATTTGCATTCTAATCACTCTGCTACTGCCTTTCGCGTCCCAACCAATGTTGGTGGCATTAAATACTGCTGCTTGATGCCTGTGTCAGGACCACGTATATACTCCCAATAAAAGGTTATGCATATGGGTCAAAATTTTGCAGTTTAACTGTTAGGCCATTTCCAACCCCTACCAAATCTAGTAAGTATTGTTTTGGATTCACATATTTTTAGTAATGCACACTGCCTTGCAGGTAACTCTAAACCAGGAGTATCTAGCGTCTTCCTATAAACTTCAATGTTAGTGACATTGAATTCTGCTGTTTTGCAGTCAGTGCAGAACCATACCTACTACCAACGAGAGATTATGCATGTGGGTCAAAAGTTTGCAGTTGAATCACTGGGCCATTTCCCAAGTGCTCACAAATCAAGTACTGATTTTGGATTCACATATTTTTTAGCTATTCACACTGCCTTGCCCAAATTCTCAACCAAGGAATCTCTAGTGTCTTCCTGTACACTTTGGAAGAATGAATATGTGGAGCCAAGAAGAAAAATGCTAGTTGGTGGATCCCATTTGCATTGCACATACTTCATGTTACCAACACAAGCTTTCCATATAAAACATGGAAAAATTAACTAAATATTTGGTATGTCCACAGAGCCTTGTGGACCCGATATTTTGGGGCACTTCCAGAAGCCTGACTGGGGCTCAGTTTATGGCTCTAGGAAACACATAACGGGATAGAATCATGTTTCAACTTTCAAGTTCCATCATGAGTTTGGTCATCTGCATGTAATAAATTTTTCCACTTCTAAATACAATGGGTGAGTAAGCACACTCAAGGCTTAAGAAATCCATTTCCTTCTGTCCTTCCCTTACTCAGCCTTAAAGTCCCTTGGGATGACTCTCCTAGGACAAATGTTTTGCATGATAGGAATGAAAGTGATATTTGTGAGGAGAAAATGACATAAAATAAGAGAATCATATTTCAAGTACCACCATATATTTGATTTCAGTTGTATGAAGCCACTGCTTTGATTTTAATATAGAGACATAGCAATAGGCTGGAAGCAAACTCAAGTCTTCAGAAACTGGCAGATCTGTTGGGTATTCCTTCTTTGCGTTTGCTTCTTTTTATAATGTTATTCTTAGTATCGCTTAGGAAGGCTTTTTGTCTCGACATGAAACTTATCTAAGAAACGAAAAAGAAATGTCTATAGGCTAGAACACACAAGAATAGAGTCATCTCTCTAGATTTATCAAAGGTTTGGTTTGAGCTTCATGAAGTTAGTGCTTCAGTTTCCAAATGGAATGAATGAGCAGTAAGCTCACTCAGATGTTCAGTAAAGGGGAGCCCTGTGAGGTATCCCTTTCCTAGGTCTCTTGGGTCTTCTCTCTTGTGGTGCACCCTGGATGGCAAGAAATGGAGGTTCTGAGTTGTTTGTCTTTCTTAAATATGACTGGACCTGAAATTATTAACGTAAAATTGAACAAATTCAGTAGATGATTAAATACAAAGGAAAAAAATGATAATAAATTCAGCCACACTTTTCCTTCTTACCTTACAAGCAATGGAGCAATAACGGTTTGCATTTGGGTTGACTAATTTTCTCTTGCATATATCACATGCAACTTCTCCACTGGTTTGTGATCCAGTGTGTGGAAGAGGATTTAGAGCTATCACCAACTGCTTGTTACACTTGTATGCCTGAAGTCAACAAACAAAAGCAACTTTTTTTTTTTATAAATAAATGTAAATGATTTTATTAATAAAAGGCATCAAGGGATGCAACCTAAATACACGTAACAAAATCATGTAACCATTCTATAAATAAATGATTAAAAAAAACCCATCTAAATTAGGCGCAACACCCTTGGAAATCAACCTATATGATTTCTTTCAACCTATGCATGGATATCCTTCAAAAGTTTTTCAATTCCGCTCCATCCAAATCAACTTGGTAATGGCAAAGGCCCAATTTTCCAAGCCGGCTTTTTTTCTCTTAAACATTCTGCTTGCCCACCACTGGTCCAACACGTCTCATTTCCTGAGGAAAAACCTAAAGTTTCTTCGATTTTGCTCCCTCCAAATCAACTAAGTAAAGCAAAAGGCGCAATTTTCCAAGCTGTCTTTTTTCTCTAAAACATTTTGCTTGCCCGCTGTTGAAATAGCTTGATATACATTTTTGGACCCATATCCTAATAACTCAACCTTTTAATACAATTGGTGACTTAACATGGGATTATTTGTCTACTATATTTGTTTAATCTAATTTTGCCATGGGATCCCAACTTAAGCATGATATTCAGGCTATATGACAAGATGACAGGAGTATATAGGAGTTCTGTTATGCTATGATCGAGATTTAGGATCAACTTGCACTTATTGAGCCTGCTAGCTTGTGGACTAATGAGGTGTGTCACACTTATAGAGAGGAATAATGATTTGTGCAATTTTTTATGGCAGTCAAAGAGGATTTTGAAGGGCTTTGTGAATCTGTTCTTTATCGCACCCCACTTCCATCTGTAGATACTATTTTTAATGAATTATTAGCTGAGGAAGTTCATTGAAGACTCTTTCTGGGTCTATTATCTTTTCCCTCACATATAGTTCTTGTGGTTCCTCCTAAGGCTAGCTTTAGTTCTCAATCCCAACGAGGTAGAGTTGCCATGGATGAATGTAGATTTTGTGATGAGAAGGGATATTGGAAAGCTCAGTTTCCCAAATTAGCTGCAAAACTTGCTCAGAAAACATCAATTTAGTACTTTAAGCATAAGGCTCATCACACTGCAGTGGTTACTCCACCAGTTGATGAGTCATGGTCTTCCACATCTCCTCTGATATAAAATTCTTACCCTCCAGTAGTGTAATGCCCTTTCAGTTTCATCTTCTGCAAGTTTGTTCACCTTAGGTCTTTAGGTATATCTCACAAAACTTGGATATTTGACTCTGGTGCTACTCATTACATGACTAGCGATACATTCTTATTTGCTTTTATGCCTTTTTCTCTTTCTTTATCTTTTCTCCTGACCAATGGTACTCAAATGCCTTTGGCAGGCATTGGATCTGTCACCTCCCCTCTTCCCCCCAGAAGCTAACTGTATTTGATGTTTACTATATTTCTTCGCTTACTTTGAATATGATTTCCATTATTTAGTTATTTGATTTTGGATTCTTTGTTCATTTTTCTTCTTCGGGTTGTGTTTTGCAAGATCTACTTTCCAAGAAGTTGATTGGAACAGGCCATAGAAAAGAGGGATTGTATGTGTTGAAGGAGTTGCAAGTTCTTATTGTTGCTGTTGCTGACTCCTACTCCTAATTTATCTTTTTTTTTTGTTTTAAGTCCATAATCTTCTAGTTTTTATTGATGGCATTTTCGCCTTGGGCATATTTCTCATTCTCATTTGAGATATTTGGTTTCTACTGATAGTTTAGGATCTCTAGTGTCATGATATCTACGACTATTGTGGTTGCAAGTTGGCAGGATTTACTGCATTATCTTTCATAACAGTGTTAGAATAGTGTTGTCCTACTTTGATTTCTTACTCCATTGTACATACATGACTTCACTCCTAGTATATATCTAATTCAAGACAAGCTTTAAGGGTGTCAAGCCATTTTTTTAATTCTCGTTTCTTGACTTGGTATCAAAGCACTGTTTCTACAGTCTTTGTGTCTGCTTTTGTGTTCTTGTGTTAATATCAAGAAACCCTAGTGCCTAGATTCTTGTGTCTTTATCAATAATCTTAAGGTTATTTTTCGACGACACTTTGAGTCGTCTTCAACGCCACTCCAGCCACTTTTCAGTTTGACTTTGGTCACTTTCCAACGTTGGTTTGACCATTTTCGCACCACTCCGGCCACTTCCGACATTATTTTGGCCATTTCTCTGGTAATATTCTGGACATTCTCCTGTGACACTCCGGTTGTTTTTCAACGACTTTCTGGTGACACTTTAAGACATTGTCAAATATTTGCTCAGCTATTTCATAGACATTGGTGAGTCGTGGAGTCAAAAACTTCTCCCGCAAGATGCCACAGTGTTTCCATGACTGAGATGGAGTATTTTGAGTTCCTAAAGTATCACTCAGCTCGGTTTATGTATCTTCTTATTGTATTTCCCACTCCAAATGGTAATTTTCTTGCATGTTTCCTCCCCCACTAACCTACCAAACAATTTGGGTCCTTGATTTTGGTACATCTGACCACATGTTAGGTATATCTAGTTTTTTTTTTTTTTTATCTTCATTTTCCCAAAACTATTGCTACAATTATCTTTGCTAATGGCTCATCTAAGGGTATGAGTGGAATTAGTAATGTTCATTCTGCTTCCTCTCTCTCTTTATTCTTTGTATTATACATTCCATCTCTTGCCTTCAATCTTAGGGCCCGATTGGATGGTGCTAAAATTTTAGGGGATAAGTTTTAGAGGGGGTATAAGATAAGAGGGGGTATTATTTTTAGATGTTGGCCCACATTGATGTGATGTTTCTGGAGGGGGACAACTTTTGACTTGGTTTGGATATTTTATAAATAAGAGGAGGTGAATGATGGAAAAAACAGTTAAATGACTTTTTTGCCCTTGTAGTGTCCTAAACTTGGTTACCCAAACTTAATTATATGTTTATGTTAATTATATAATATGAAGACCAACTAGTACAAATTAATTTTAGACAAGTTAATTATAAATAAATTATATTATTAATAAATTAAACTTTATAAAATATATAAATTAGTTTCGTAGACAATAACATCTCAATTTATCCGAAACTTTCTTAGTCGCTTATTTTTTTCTCCTTATTTAAAAAATATCAATATATGTGTAATTTTGTGTAAATTTGCTAAAAAATAATATTATTATCTTAAAATCATATCACCTCCTATTCGGAAAAAATATATTTTTTTAATCACACGACCCCTTATTTGGAAAAAAATTATATTTTTTTATTTTTATTAATATAATTTTTTAATACATTTTTCCATTAGAAAAAAAAAAGAATTTATTTCTAATATAAAATACATTTTGTAGGTGAGAAGGGGAATGAGAAGGGGCATAATGGTCCAATTTAGTCCATATAAGGGGGGATCATTTTTAGAGAGCTCAAACCCTCTCCAAAAATGATACACCTTCTTCCAAGATTAAGAAGGAAGGATAATTTTTAGAGCGGAGAAATTTTGCTTCCCAAACCAAGCAAAAAATATCACATCAAAGCTTATAAGGGTGTATTATTTATGGAGGCCACATTTTGTAGCATCCAATTGGCCTCTTATGTTCATCAGTAAATGTACCAAACATCATAACTATTAAGTAACTTTTTGTAGGGGACCTAACACCACATCACTTCACTGTGGTCACCACTCTTTTGCCGTGGTAGCGTACCAGCATGTGGGATAACCTCCTGTGGATAAGAACCCGACTTGGTGGTTGTGCAGGTCGCCAATCCTGTGGCGATCACCTAGTTATTGGGGGTATTTTTGGGATAGGTTTACTTATATCATTGACACATACCTTTGGATTAGGGGGAAGGCCCAAAGAGTGACCACTGCACGGTAGTTGCTCTTAAGCAGGATCACAAGGGACTAGTGGATTAGTGGCTGGAGTTGGGGAATTATCGAGGTTCTGCCTCGATCGACCCATGGAAAGAGTGAAGCACCCACCCATGAATTTATTGCAATTGAACCAAACATTTAATATCTTCAACCACCATGGCCAAGTGTCGTCCTGTTATTTGTCCATAAGCCTCAATACCTTGGATTGTTCAAAACCTCGGACTAACATGCTAAGATTAGTTCCTTCAGCTTTAATCCCTATACCTTGGATTGACCACCGAAGAAGGGTCACCTAAACGTTTAATGATTATTCCTATTGAGACACTCAACCCACATCATGTTATCATTACAAGCCTACTTTCTCTCCCGATTCATAGAACTATATATACCTGTAATCCTCTTGCATTTAAGATAGAACAATCAATACCTAACTACTTACTCTTTCTCGCTCACCCCTCTCATCTTGGGTGAAATCCTGCTATTAAGGACGATTGACATTAGTCCTAGATTATCGAAGCACTCCATGTCACTCCAATCCCCCACATCATACTTCGCTAGGGAGGAGCGCTGCACATCCCCAATGTCTCCATGACACTCTCTACATGGGTAACTAGTATGTTAAATACTGTAGGCAACGATGAAACGACATTGGGAATTGATGGAGAGCGCCCACTCGCTAATGTGGAACAAACTTCCATAACATCCACCTCTGATCAATTACGCATCATTATGGAGCAAGTATTGCTTTGTCAACAAAACCAATTGGCTGCCCAACAAGTCCAACAAACAATGATGGAAGTCATAGAGACTCTTTAGCGCAACCAAGCAATAGCTGCACTACCCTACCTCGTAATGGCCATACCTGCACTTGCATATTTAGGCAACAATCCAACCCCCCAAAGTGGATATGTTTTTGTTTCTCGACCTGGAGCCACTTACACCTCAGATCAACCGCCATTGGCATGACAAATCCCGGCTATAACAATTATATCCTCTAATCCAACCAAAAATACTAGCCCGAGGATCTGCCCTACCCTGCGATAGACCAACTGCTTCCTCCCAAAATGAACCAGCTCTTCATTCTTCACAAACTAACCCACAATTGACCTCGCTTTCCCCCAATGCTATAGCTATTCTTGGTATTCAACATATCCTTACAGTAGATAAGCTCAAGTCTCATGTGAGAGATTTAGATCACCAAGAGAATCATAATGTAGTTGGGGGAACAAATTTCGACCTTCACTCGCCTTGCCCCATTGAGATAGCCCAGCTCCCTTACCTTGAAGGGTACACCGTCCCCAAATTCATAAGATTCGATGGGAAACGTGGGGATGCCCGAGAGCATGTAGTGCGATTCATCGACACTCTGGCAATCCATGGCTCAAACAACACTCTGTTTAAGAGAATTCTCCAAATCTTTCAGGGATAGGGCTTAGACGTGGTATGCTAACCTCGCAGCGGGTTCGGTTTCTTTGTGGTAAGATTTTGTGAAAAAGTTTCAAGAAAAGTTCTTAACGTTGAAGAAAGGCTAACCACGCTTCATCTTATTTGAGAATCTAACAGGTATGGTGAAGACCTTTTGACTTACATTAAGAAGTTTCATGAGAAAGCTGTAGACCCCCTCTCAAAAGATTATATGGGGGAATGCTGACCTAGTCTAAAGTTCATCTGTAAATCATCAATTTGTTGACTTTTTAAGTCTCTGTGTCACTGCTTGTAATTTAAGCGAAACGGTGAAGGGGGGCATCATGAACACCAAGTCAATTCAATCCTGCGACTCCTCACTCAGGTTATAACTCCTGGCCCAGCCAATCCCAATGCAGACAAAACGCTCATGCAGCAGAAGCAGCAGTTGCGCGACAATTTTATTCGAATAACAACAATCCAAAGAGGCGGCGCACAGTTGAAGTTCCACCTCTTTTCCACCTCATTAATGACACATTCAGGCTTTTAACAAATTCTCCTAATTTATGAAATTCCTCAAAGACCATCCTCATAGCAACTTTGACATCATCTCAACAACTTTTGAAAATAGCCATTGTGAACCCATTCAGGCGCGGGGATTTATCCTCATTCAATGCCTTAAAACCCTCTCACACCTTGTCTTTGGAAAAACCACATTCAAGTTCCTCACATTCATTAATGAAAATAGTAGAGAAATCAAGTCATGCCAAGGGAATGAATCTAGCTACCTTGGTAATTAATTGTTGTAATGGCATTACTAGGCAAAACTGTGTTTACAAAACATAGTTGCTATACTCTGAACCCAAGATATGTGTTAGAAATTGCCCTGCCCCTTGTTACTGTTAAGCATCATTGTTGCATTTTTTGTGGATAAATGAAAATACAGTAGGAAAAAAATTGTTGATGGTAGTTTGGCTGCTTTTATGCTATTTCAACATTGTATCAAAATTTCATTTTAATAGATTGCTTCAATCAATACAGAAATGGAAACATTTAGAAAATATTTTAGAAACGTTTTAACAGTAATACAAAAGTAAGTAGAAATGTATAGAAATATAAATTCAAATACATTTTAGTATAAGGAAACTTAATATTAATTTTATTAAACAAATTACAATTTTGGTATATTATGCTCTAATTTGGCATGTTTACTATTTTTAATGGAGAAATTAGAATTATTATTTATCTAGTGTTGTATTTTAATATTGTAGGAAATGAAAATGTTTCGATTGTCTCAATAGAAAATATATGATATTTTGTTCCTTAATTTTTTTTTTTTAAAAGGAACTTACAATAACCAAGATGTTCCTGGCCAATGATAATAAAGTAGTTCAAATTCCGCCAATATATGTTAACAAAATAAATGTAGTGATACTTTTGTTAGCACACAAATACTCTTATTAGTACAAGAGAAAATAATAAAAAAATAATTTTCCTAAAACGAAGAACTAGCTTGAAGCTCAAGCTTCACAGCCAACTCACAAAATTCCAAAAATGAACCACATACTTCTACGTACATCTATCATGCAAGTGTGAATCAAAATAATGGATAAGTAAAATGCATAATAAGAAAGATTTAGTTGTCTTAGCTAGATTTGCCTATATCATTTGTTTGGGTTGGGGGTGTCAAATTCTAAACGAAATGATACAAATTACAAGTGATTCTCCAACCTCTCTACCAGATTTAGCAACGCGCACCTGTTCTAGTAAAGTCTATGTTGAGAGAAAAAGCACATGCTCTTGTAAAGTTTATGATAAGAGAAAATAAACTAATATAAATAATAAAATTGCCCAATTTCTAATAGTTTAAGCTTTTAACTGAGATGGTGACTAATATTTTAGTATGGTATTAAAGCAGGCAAAGGTATTGAGTTCAAACCACTCCTTTTATGACTTGAAAAAAAAAAAAAAGGTCAATAGTTGCATATGTTTGATTCTTTCAAAAAAGTTGGTCTGGCCACATGTGAGGGGACGTGTTGAGAAAAAATAAACCAACACAAATAATAAAGTTGCTCTCTCCTTAATATAGCCTAAGATTTGAGATGAGATAGTGGCTAATACTTTAATGGTCTATTTTAAGTTTTTATTCCTTTATTTATGTCAAATCAATGTGACATCTAGTATCCATAGATATTAATAACAAACTACAAAACATGAAAACATCCATATGCACAAGTTATTCATAAAAGAGGGTGATAAACTCTATAAGCGAAAGAAATGTTAAAAGAGAAGCGTTGTTTGGTGAAGATGCATTATAACTCAAGCATATGAGACGAAGATGATGTTTTATATGCTTTTCTCATTCACTTGTACTAATCATATCAACTACAAGAAAACTAAATGAGGTTAATGGAATGGAAAAGTTGTGCATGGAGCTTTAAAGTAAAGGTAGAATTACCTGAATTTTTGAGCAGTCAATATGCTTCTCCATCTCATTCAAGGGGATAACATCCTTGTAAACATGTCGATAGATTTGTAATACTTTATGTTCTTCATGAGAACCTCCATCAATGCAATGGCGACAAGCCGATAATTTACAGTCTATGCAAAACATGTTTAACTCATTCTTAGATCGTTCATGGATCTCACAAGAACCAAAAAATGGTCTTTCCAAAAATGATTTTATCCACTCTGGCTTTTCTTTGGATTGGATTGCTTGTTCATCCTACAAGCGAAGTCTTTATTAACGAATGGATATTCTATAAACAAGATTATAATAGCACTCAAAAGAGAATACATAGTCAAGAATATAATCCTTTTCACATATGATAACTATAAAATTCTAGGGCCTCGGTTCCAGTCGGTGGGGATGGGTGGGGTAGGTGAAAACTTTGAGGGGTTGTTCTATGTTGGCGTTGCTTTGGGTGATGTGGACATTGAGAATTCCAAAATTTTTGAAGATTCTAGCAATGATTGTGATTAAATGTAGAAAACAACTAAATTCCTGGTTCCTCTTAGGGCCTTTATCATTCCAAATCTCAAAGGAACTCTTGTTTCTCATCGAGAACAATTTGGAACGATGCTGTTCTTAGTCTTAGGATCCTGTTATGTTTCTTTTCTATTTTCGTTTTCCTTCTTTTGATATCATTTTATTTGTGGACTTCTCATCCTCATTGCCTTTTGTACCAACCTTTTCATTTTTAATATATGTCGCTTATCTAAATACATACACGCATATATAGAATACTTTCAATTATTGAATAGTTTTTCAATATACTATTGAGTATGACCTTATTTTTTTATTTTTTTATTTAAGTTTAAGAATAGATGCAGCTTTGTGATAAGATAAATAGCATGTATTTACGATCAATTAGGTGTGGAATTATCCTCACAAAGGTTTTTAAGGACTTTGAGATGGGCATGTAAATTAAGGATATAGTATTCTTAGCAATAAATAATTGTTTGAAGTATTTTCATACGACAAGGGAACTTGCTGCATGAGACCTATTGCAGCTAAGGCAGGAGCTACTATAGAAGCGACAATGGGAGAAGGCAGAGTAGTAGCTGTTGGATTTTATGTGCCCTAAAAGGCATACAGGTTGTGCATTTCATAAATTGTTAATAAAAGTTTCCTTTTTATAAAACTCTTCACTGTTATCACAATTATATAGATGCATGAGATGTGTTAGGACTAGGGAACATACTTAAGTTGGATCTTATGTATAAGTGTGATTCATGCATAGAGAGATATAATCTCACCAGTTACTTGTGTTTCTACTTTTACTTCATAGTCATAGTGAGCTTGGTCAACTCACTCAGATGACTATAACACAATGATCTCTACTTACATGATGGCTTATCTCGACCATTTGAGTAGTGTCTCAAGATCAATGTGTTGGTGTGCTTGGGGTACACTGTATTAGATTGCAACTAAGAATTCATTATCACAGCTATTAGTGTTCGTATCACTTTTTATTTAGCTATTAGTTATAAAACGAGTTTTAACCCTGAGAGGTTGGAGGACTTAAGTTCTTAAGAGTGTATGTTTTAACTTATTAGTGAGTTAGACTTCTGCACAGTCAATATCTCGATATCTTGGGAATGCATTATTGGGCTTAGGTGCTTACAGTCTCAACATGGTTACCACACTCATTCAAGTAAGACATTCCTTGATTCAATCCATATAGTTATCGCTGGAGGCATGCCGGGTTTTTCTTTATATATATTTATATATTATTTTCAAAGTGTTATTTATTTTCAAAAAGAGCTTTTAAGAAATAAATAATTAATGATCTGGGATTATCATATTGATCTATCAAGGTTAAAGGTGTAAATAAAATTGAGTTAATAGATTCCTAAATGTTTATTTACGAATATTGGTTTGCTGGGATTCGTCTTTATGGAAACTAATAGGGTAGGGGCTTCATTGTTTTACCTAACCAAGTGTTCAACTATCATTATTTAGTGGAGTTGATGGTCTTTTCAAGGATTACGCTACTCATTAGAGGCTAATGTGTAATTAGAGTAATCCTTGTTAGTTTAGAAAAGGGAAATTCTAGAGATCTCCTCCTTGCACACAAAGGAGTATAATGCCTATATAAAGACACCACAATGAGGGGGTCGGCCACTTCAAGGAATCCTACTTAAGGTTTAACCAAGAGAGAAAATAGGAAGGAAGTTGGTCATTTGAGTCCCACCACTCATCCCCTCAATCCTAGTGTCATTAAGGAAGAAGACTTCTAGAACTTTGGAGCTTACTTGAAGATCAAGTATTAATCTTCTCCTATTGTTCAAGGTGTGCAACCAGGCCTTGCAAGGTGAGTATCTTATTCTTGTTCTATGAATCATTGAAAGGTCATAAGATAAAAAAATTTGAAATCTTTGTTTAGCTATGGTTCTTGTTCTAGATTCTATAGTAGCAATAGAAAGATCTTGATTCGTTGGAGTCCTGAATGGATTGACACTCCCACTTTTTGAATGAGATGGAGAAGGAACATGAACTTGCCCTATAAAAAGAGAGAGGAAAATCTCGCGGCAGTTCTTCCTTCAAAAAGAATTGCAGCAATTCATTCTTCTAATGGAATTTGTGGTAGTTCGTAAAAGGAATTTTAATATGCTCTCAACATTTAGCAGGAAGGAAGTAACCTTGCAAAAAACTCATAGCAAACATATTTATATTTGGGGGCATACCTTAGGAACTCCAAGGGACATCTAACACAAAAGCAAGAAGAGATGTTTCACATTCTCACAATATCGCATTTAATACTTGTCAGAAACCACATAATCGCTATTGGGGAGTACACGCAAGGGGCCATAATTGTGGGTACTTAGGCCATATTAGTAGGACGTAGGACGCCCCCATACTTAGAGAAGGCACAAGGAGGAAGCCTCCGGTGGGATGCTGCCACAGGGGGACTCAATGGATAGGAAGAGTCTCCCGCTTAGTGATACTGTAGGAGGACTTAACTGTAGGGAATCCTCGTTGTGGATACCACAAGAGTTTTCTGGACTTGGAGTAAGGTTCAAGGATTTTCCCATTAGGGAACTCCCACTCATTCACTTAGCGGGATCATTAGAGACTAGTGGTTTAATGGCTAGAATCAGGAGACTCGTTGACGCTCCGTTGACTGGTCTAGAGATAGATTTTCATAAGTTGTCCTTATCATTTGGGGCCACTTCAACTTTAGGCTAACATGCAGTGCCTTGACCCATGCTCTAAGGAACTCTCTCTAGCTTGTATATACTTATCTCCTTCCGAAGGGTACATAGCAATCATTATCACTATTATGACTAGAGCTACCCGTTGTCTCTAAAATCTCTCTCTCTCTCTCTCTCTCGAGCGCGCGTGCACGCTCCAGACCGCATTGATTCTCACCCCACCGGCTTTCGATGACTGTCGCATAGACAACACTTGGCATTATTCTCAAATGATTAGACCATCCCTTCCAAGACTAATCACCCACACTGTGTTATGTACGTGTGGAGATATTGATCCTGTGTAAAATATTACTAATTCATGGTGTTTAGAGATTGTGACAACTTGTGATGTGCTAGGGCAATCCAGTTCTAAGATAAAATTTCCCCTTTTAGCATGATTTGAGAATTTGTTTTTGTGATTTTTTGTTCTAAATCTACTAAAATACATTTCCAACATCAACATATCATATTTAACATAGGAAGTGCACAAGAGAGAGAGAGAGAGAGATGCACACAAGTGTTTAGATAAATTTTTTGGGACAAATGTTCTAAAAATATAGAATCTAGTAGATCTATGGTGCAAGACTTCTGTCTTATTAATTCATTGCACATTATTTACTTGGTTTGCATTAGATTATTCATTTTGCAATTAATCCCACTTTAAGTTGGAATCTAAATCTTGTTGAAGCAATGTAAATTTGGCTCAAAAACCAAAATTTACGTTGTTTCTTATACTAATTTTTTTCCCTAACAGGTTGATAGATAATCACTGAACATCATTTATATTGTTGACTTTTGAAACATGCTTATCTTTACTGCTCAAATTTTTTTTCCTTTTTTTTTTTCCCCAGAAAAGGATGTCATGATTTTGGTATTTTTCCCTATTCTGTAATATCCACTAAATGTTTGACTCTCTGTCACTGGATGCTAGTTGAAACATGCTTATCTTTACCGCTCAAAGAAGTTTTTTTTTTTTCATAAAAGGATTTTGTGATTATGGTATTTTTCCCTGTTGTCTAACATCCACTACGCATGTCTACGTCACTATGATGATAGATCACAATTTAAAATGTTATCTATGATAATAACTTGGGATATGAGAGAGAAGAAATTTTGTACTGTTTTCTTAATTAAGAAAACAAATGTTATGCCAATTTCCTTTTTTTCTCTTCGCCCTTTCTAATCCATCCATTACAAACCTAGATTGACCAAGATAAAAAATATGTAACATTTTCTTAGTCTTGTTTGATTGCTAATGTAAATAAATCGTATAAGATTGATAAATAAAGAGGGGTTTGCAAGAAGTTACTGGTAAGATGTATATACAAATTAGAAAATATACATACCTGCATAAATCTGGAGGAGCTCATTTTGCGCAGTTTTTATGATGAGAGGGTTAATGTAAAGGGGAATAAAAATTTCGAGTTCTGCTTCCTTGTTCCAAATAAAGGGAGAAATTCGATTGGAATGAATGAGGGAAGGAAGAAACTCACAAACAACGGATAGCCTTTAGATGCTAATGAAATCAATAGAAAAATATGGGAAATAAATGGTGGTTTGAGAGCGGAGTTCGAGCGCAGTTCAGATTATTCACAGGCCATTTAGATTTGACATCTTAGCTTACTCTCTTGCGTTCACCCTAAAATTTCTACGAAACACTTGTCAAAATTTTTATGGTTTGGGGGTAAATTTTGAATAGATACAAATAAATAAGATAGACTTATATGAAAATTTTGATAATGACATTAATATGTCATAATTACCCAATCTACTCAAATTCTATATATGGTATGTTATGCTAAGCTGTAAATAATTGCGATAAAGGGTATTATGTTTTAATTAATATAATTCTATAAGGGGTATTATGTTTTAATTAATATAATTCTATATGTAGTTTCTAAGCAAATATTCATTGCTAATTTCCCCAAAAAAGGCCCTTGAAATGCAATAGAAATGTACCACCTATAATATTGTTATAAAAATTATTAGTAAACTTCATATGGCATAAAAGAATAAATCAAAATATAATTTTGGAATATACTTGACTATAATGAAAATAATTTTTTGTTAAACAATATTATCAAACGTTTATTTTTTTTTTATTTTGTTTTTAATCAAATTATCCTTTCTTGATAAGAGTTTGTATTTGTATTGAGGAGATTAGGTCTATGATTTTTGGATTTGTCGCTAGATTTAAGGCTAGGATTTTATTGTTATTTTTCTTTTTTATTGAATGATTTGTAATTGTGGCAAAAGCTTTCAATATTTTTCATGATTCACGATACTTAGGCTTTCAAATAATTAAATTTGAGTTGGCTTTCGGTATTTTTGGTGTAGGGGAATTATTAACAACGAACAAAAAAAAAAAAAAAAAAAAAATACAATAACGCACTAAATAGTTGTTAAGAAACCCAAGAACACATAAGAGGAGGGTCTCAATCTTAGAACTTAGGTATTAAGGTGAGAGAAATTCATCTATTATATGAGAGAAATAACTTTTCTCATGGGCCAAGATGGATAATTTCTGTGTTGTTGGGCTTCTTGATATGGTATCAGAGCAGATTTTCAACTAGGTTTTACCACAGTCCACGCTGTACTTATGCCTATGCTGGCTAGCGTGAGGGGCCAATATGGGACAACTTTTATGTGTTGTTGAGCTTCTTGACATGGTATCAGAGTAAGTTTTTAATTGAATCTCACCACAGCCCACGCTGTGCCTATACCTATATAGGCCAATGTGAGGGGATTATTAGAAGTCGTTATTCTCCTGTATATGATATGGACTTATCTCATCTTAACACTTATGTTTTAAGGTTGAAACTCCTCCTCTTATGTGTTGTTTGGCTTCTTAAGAATAGTCATTTAATGCTTTTTTTTTTTTAAATAAGCATTTAATCCCCCTTTCTTAGACAAATTAAGAGATTCATAGATTACATTACATGTGTTGCCCCACCACCTCACTTGGTAAAAGATTAAGAGAAATCTCAATAGAATCTCTCAAACAATGGTTATTAGTAGCAGTAGGAGAAACACTTAGGACATATTTGGTATGGGGTAAAAAATTTGGGGGTGATAAATTACAGGAGTAATTGTTACCTTGGTAATAGTTACTGGGGTAACAAGTTTGTGGCACTTATGTTTTTAATGAAAGAGTAAATATTATCCGATAATAATTATATTATGTTTGGAATACTAAAATTTTTGAAGAGGTAAAAGTTAATTGTGGTTGGAATGAGAATGAATTGACTAAGGATAAAAGTTAATATTTAATTTTAATAAAATATTATAATAAAATAAATCATCATAATCATTGTTATTTTAATAATAATTAATTTTAATAAAAAATATATTATTAAAATATATACTTTTAAATAAAAATATTAATTATAAAAAATAATTTTATCATAGATTAATATTTCAATAGTAATTAATTTTAATAGTGAATTATTATTTGTTAAAAATTATTTTTATTTTGATAAAATAATTTAATAAAAAAATAATTTTAGTTTATTTAAATAAAATATTGTTTTTAATAAATTATATTAATACAATACATAATCTAGTAAATTATTATTTATGAGACATAATTTTCTTTAATAAAATATTTTAATAAAATAAATTATTCTAATAATTCATTATTATTTATTAAACATTAATTTTAATTTGAGAAAATAAATAATTTTAGTCATAAATTATTTCAATAGTATTATTTTAATAAAATAAAATAAATTATTTTAATAATAAACTATTATTTATTAAATATTATTTTGATAAAATAATTTAATAATTAGTTAATTTTAGTTTGATTAAATAAATTATTATTTTATAATATTTATTATAATTATTTATAGAAGAATGTTGCTTAAAATTTTACACAGGGGTAAAGAAATATTTTATGGGATAATGAGAAAATAGTAAAATTTTTCCATTACCCCCCGCTATTCACCTCCCACCTAAAGTAAAAATTTACCTCCATATGAGAGTAATTGTTAACTCAGAATAATTGTTATCCCCATAATCCAAATTGATGTAATAGACGATAAAAATTATCCTAGTAAAATTTATCCTCCGTTACCCTCAAAACAAACATCTCCTTAGTGGAGATAGGCAAAAAATTAGGTTCTTTACTAACATATCTAGTTGGATAATGAAAATGATGAGAAGAATGAGGAGAAGAGGGAGAATGAGATTTAGAGAAGTACCCCTTGAAAAGGTCAACAAGTTGTTTCCCAAGCATATATAATTTAGTCTCCCCATTGACTTGCTTGAGAAAATCAACCAAGCTAGTGCAATCTCCTTCATTACCCTCAAATAATTGAGTTATACCCAAATATGAATCTAGAACCATCGAATCAACATCAGAAATGTCATCGCTAGCCACAAAACTTTCAGATAACACATCATCTAATGAAGACCCATCTATGCCTTTGCAGTTTCCATTCTCAATGTCATCAACTTGAGCCCTATTGGTCGCTATGGGCATAACTGCTTTGTCGAAAACAAACCTTCAATATCTTGCTTCATAGAACTTAACCCAATCTTGATCATCTTTGACCTCTTCCATAATTTTGTGTTGATCTTGAATACCATTTTCATTTCTTATCTGCACTTGTGATTTCCCCTCCCGTGCATCGATTATGAGCCCTAACTCCTCTGTTTTGCTTATCCTTATTAGAAGTTGTCTGACATCAGTCCATAAGAAAACTTATTTCTCCCATATAAGAGATGAACTTCCCTTACCTTAACATTTAAGTTTTAAAGTAAAGGCTCCTCCTCTTGTGTTGTTGGGCTTCTTGACATAGTATTAGATTGGGTTATCAATTGGGGCTCACTGCAGGCTAGCGGTGCCTATATCCATACGACCAGTATGAGGGGAGCTGTTAGAAGTTGTCCTACATTGGCTTATGAGAAAAGTTATTTCTTCTATATAAGAGATGGACTTCCCTTACCTTAACACCTAGTTTTAAGGTTGAGACCCATCCTCTTATGTTGTTGGGCTTCTTGACAATCCCCTTTTAATAAATCACCCACTAGACCCAAAAACATGGGTCTGATCCAACCCATTCGATAGGTCTTATTAATCCATATATTGGTTGGTTCTTTTGGGCCCAATATCAGCCTATGCCATATGCTAGATTTATACCACAGCTTACTATCACTGGCCCATAATTTCAAACTCCCTTCCTTTGGTCATCTTATTATTTTCAACCCATCACATTGGGCCTATAGCAAGCCTGTCTCCCAATCCCCTGGCTGATCATCTTCTCCTCCCTCTTTGAAAGCAGATCCAGCATTCATGGTGGCCTTGAATGGCTGAAGCGTCTTTTTTTTTTTTTTTAATCTTCCCTAGTGATATGGAACCTTATTGTTTGGGTCCATCTGTAATCCTGATCCCAAATCCAAGGAAATTGAGCTGTCTTTAATCAAGTTTGTGTTAGTTTTGCCATTGGTATGATTTTCCGACCCTTCGTCTTCTGTGTTGGTTTTTCATCAGCAAATATGGTTGCCGCTGCAACTTTTGGCTTCTTTTCAGCAGTGAGATCTTCCTTCCATCGTCATTTTGACTGGTCAAATCTTAATCAGAAAGCATCCCTCAGCTATTTTGACATCAAAACATGCAGGAATAAGTCATGATGGAAGGCTGCGTATCTTAATCTCTGTGTCCATCAAATTTGACAAATCAAGGGTGTTCTTGTCAACACCCAGTGGTCCGCCGCAGTGGCTTGAAACACCAAAACTTCCTAGATGGAATGGAAGACCTTCAATGGCTATCCATCCTTTATTTAAGCCTATCTTTATATCGATCATATTACACTCTGGCCTCCATTTCTCCAGGACAATTTCCAAAGTCCAAATGAGCATCTTCCCATCTCCCCTATTACTTCCATCTTTTAACGTCTTCTCCAATAATTAAAGCTTCATCTAGACTAAAGGGGGTTAAACTTGATGACCATTTTGAATTATCAAACTAGTTACCTCCATTTGCAAACCTGGTACAAACCATAACTTTTCCCACTCAACCTTCGTAGTGATTCTGTTTGATCCACTTACCAACTCGTCATTCCTTTGTTGGGCATCTCTGTATGATGTATTAGCATTCCTTATTTTACTCAAATCTGGAACTTCAAGCACATTTTTTTATTACAGAAAAGGATTCTATGCATTGCAGTTGATAAGTACTTCCAACCTTACCTATTAGTTCCTTCAGGGATTACTATGATCTGTGTTCACATTTATACTTCATAGTTACAATCAAGCATCTTCATCTATGATTCTTGATCATCTCTATCCATATAACAAAGTCATTGTCATTGTGTCTCCTCAAAAGCTTTGCATTTTTCTGTAGCCTCCCAGCTTCACTCATAACATTTTATATCCAATCAAAGCTTCTGAGAACAACTTTGAGGGAGAGAGTTTGCCTTTCTGGTTTTCTCTTGTAGCCATATTCTGCTTCCTCTTGACTCTTGATCCATTGAGATGATGAAAATCTTTCGTTCAATTTTTAAAACCCTTCTGAAATGTTTATAATCTTCCCTACTAACCCTTGACCTTAGTTTGTTCTTTATTTCCTTTTCTCCTTTCCCACCACTCTTAGATGCTGGCAAGTTTTGTTGAAACGAAAGATCTTACTGTGTGAGAGAGAATAAAACCCTTCTCATATCCTACCAGTCATGCATATCCTAAGAAGAAAACAAATTCATGATAAAGAGATAAAAGCATGAATAAGGCAATGTTAGAAATAGGATGGGAGGTATAGATATATGATTTCCAGATAGCAGTGGACAAATCCAAGTCATTAACAAGTGCTATGAATTCAAAAGAACATGGTGGAGCAATTGAAGGTGCAGGGGGAGGCTCAACTGCATGATGTCCCATTATAAACCTGCAAATTAGGATGAGATAGGTGGTTGGATGGTGAGGGATGAACCATAGAAACTTCAACTGGAATAATAGGTAAGGGAAGTCTCTCATCAAGAGTGGACTGAGATTGACACTGGGAGAAAAGCTGGCGGACTTAAAGAATATGACATCAGCACATACAAAGTCTCGTTTAAGAGATGGACAGTAATATCGATATCCCTTTCGTAAACAAGAATACCCTAAAAAGGAACATTTATGAGCTTAGGGATCTAGTTTGTCAATCCTACTATTAAGCTCATGAATAAAAGCAACACACTCGAATATATAAGGTGAGAAGTGAAAAGGGGGATTATTTAGGAAATAAGATGGGAGGAGGGGACTGGAAATGTAAAACTGAAAATGGCATCATATTTATCAAATTGCATGCAGTGAGGACTACAACACCCCAATAGACTCATGGACATTCATTTGAAATAACAAACAACGTATTGTCTCAATGAGAAGCAGTAAGAAGAGATGCTCGATGCTGGACAAACATGGAGTACTCACTAGAAATAGTCATCGTAAAGATCAAACAGTCTCATTTCTATTAGGTATATCAGTAGAAGCATGTGTATCAGTAGTGATTGCATGTTCCATGTGTACCATGCAGAGCCCAAGCCTTCTCATGGAGATGTTCCAGTTTCCTATGGTACCTTGGTGAGCAAGAGAAGCAATAGGAAAAGATAGTTGATACTAGGCAGACTCGGAGTACTCGCTAGAAATAGTCACGATAAAGGTCGAATAGTCTCATTGCTATTAGGTATATCAGTAGAGGCATGAGTATCAGTAGTGACTGCATGTGCCATATGTACCATACAGAGCCCAGGACTTCTCATGGGGATGTTCCAGTTTCCCATAGTGCAACACTTGGGCCGAGGGCCTTTGCCTTTGCCATTGTGGTCTCCTCGATTATTGTTGCCATGATCGTCTTGACTTCCACAACCATCGGTAGTTTGATGAACTACTATCTAAGTAGTTTGATACCATATTAAGAAAACAGAGATTGAATGAAAGACTTGACATTATTAGGGTTGTCTATGCACAAATATATACTGGTAGGAGCTTTGTACAAGTTAGAAAAGGATTACGATACTCTACAAAAGGAAAGGAGGATAAAAATAAAATCTATTCCTATTCTAACTATTTTTATATTTCTAACAAACACATTTGAAAGTCCAACATAGACTCTGCTTTGTTAACTATTTCGTGAAGCATGATTCCTTGTTCAGCAAATCAGGTTACGTAGATGAAGTCTTCTTGTTGCTTAATCAATACCGGATGAAAATGCATAGTCATCAATGTATTTTTTGTAAGAACAAACTGTCTGATTATTGGATAATATAGAGAAATGCATTGCGGTCTCCATTTTCATTCATAAACCTTAGTTTGTGAGTGAGACATTTTTGCAATTAAGAACCAAGCAACAAAACATCCCTGTTTCTCATATTGTATGGTCCGACTGTCATTTTCTTTTCCCCAAAAGCTTGATAAGCCATTCTGCTTTGCTATTTTTATGATGAAATTGGAGAAGTACATGGAAATAAGCCTCCATTATTTATGTTCCGTTAATCATGCTAAACCTTGGACTTAAGTTGCACCAAATTGTGAATCTATTCATTGTTTGGAGACTATTTTTTAGACTAGAAAGGGGGGGAAATGGAAACCTCTCCTTGTAAGGAAATAAAAGAAATTACAACTTATCACCAAGAATTCTTTAGGGGTTTCTCCAATAAAGCTGAGAGATACATCTCCCGGAGCTCTGGCCCTCGATCAAGCTTCTGCCCCACTACCCACTTCACCTTTTTGAATCCAACACTGTTAATCAGTGGTGCATAAACCTCCTCAAACTGCTCACTCACACAGAAGAAATGGTCAAGCCAAAACAAGCCACCAGGCCGAAGCACCCTGTAGATGTCAAAGAATAAGAAGTGTAGCAGCGTTGTTGGTATCCAGTTACTCAGCACATGCATGGAGTGCACAATATCTAGTGTGTTATCAAAGAAGGGAAGTCTCTGAGAAATGCTTATGTATAACGGCACAACCCCTCTTGACGCTATGAAACTGTTGAAAGGACCATTTAGGTTCATGGAAGTCGTTACAATAGTGATGTTCCTTTCGCTCATTCTTACAGCAAATGTAGCTGCACCCCCTCCAATGTCGAGCCCTATTCGGATTGTGCCTGGCTTCTTCACTGCTAGTACTTCATCAATGGAAAAGTCAAGTCCACCACCGCTGTTTGGTCTAGCCCATCTATTCTTCTCTGCACCTTCAAGGTCAAAACAGTCTTTACAATCATCAAAGCCCTTCTGGTTTTGTTTGCGGTTGATGAGACATTTGTAGTTCTTGCACGTGTATGCGGTCCAAACCACTGATGAATCAGATGGCGTGGTCCAGAAGCTTTCGGGGAGAGGGTAGGGTTCCACGTACTCTGCTGGGGCAGCTGGATGGCATCGACGGCGAGGCAGTGGCTCACAGCCTTTAAGGAGGAGCTTTTGGGCAAGGAGTTCGTCATCAGGGCAGGAACCGTTTACCTTGTATGACATGTAGCGGTGCAGTTCATCAGGAAAGAGGGTACATGGGTGGCCAAGTGGAAGAAAGATTCTGTCAGAGTTGAAGTTTTTGTTGAATCCAAGTGGCAGTTCTTGTGCCGATGTGAAGGCAAGGAATTCAGGTGGCAGGTCTGACGTAGCTTGAGAAACAATGTCGTCTTCAGGAGCTGACTTGGCATTAGCAGTGGCAGTCTTGGCAGCAGCTGAGGTAGGAGGATTAAGGGAGCAAGAAGAATAGAAAGTGGTGGAGATGAACAGGGTGAGAAGATTTGTGGACAAGAGAAGAAAAAGAAAGAAGAGATTGTTGGAGAGAGATCTAGGCTGGTGATCAGGTGAATCCATAGGTCACGTTTCTGACTGATATTGATCGCTTGGAGTCGAGCTGAAAATGGTTGTATGATGGCTGGGTGGGAGTGGAACGGTATATTTCTAATACATCCCTTATTGAATTAATGGGTTCCCACCTGTTATCAAAGCTACAATTCTTAATGAGTAAAATGAGTAATTATTTGAGGATTTGGTTGTCTATAGAAGCTTTTTGTTTGTAGCAGAAATTGTGTGTTCTTAGATCACCACCCATATTAAACTAATGTAGCAGGTGCTGAAGCTCGCAGCAGGTCAACGCTGGGAAAAGCTCAAAGAAGTCCAACTCAGTGAGTTGTTATAGTACGTTCTCGGAAAACCATGATCTTGTTTTCAATAAATTCTTTGCGCTCCCCCTCTGTGTCTCTCTCTCCCCCTCTCTCTTGCCCTTGCTTAATAATCATTTGACATGCTATATTTTTTTACAGATACGCGTTAGTAGGTGGATCTGAGACAACTGGGAAGGGCCACAAAAATCAAACCCAGCCTACGATTTCTCTCTTGCTCAAACCTAGCAAGTTTCCAATGACAAAAAGTTAATAAAATTTAATGACAGTTGTAGTCTCGTAATTTGTGCAGTAAAACAAAATATTAGTAATTTTTGAAAATTTTTTATTTTTTGGTAAAAATTAGAGCTCCACTTTTTATCGGAATGAGTGTCTATTCTGCACGAATATATTGGTATGATCCACGTGATGGTATGGAATTGGTTTTTATTTGGAGTGAGAGGGTGTTTGGTTTCCGAAAATTTGTCAATTTCTATCGAATTTTTTTTTTTCAATTTTCTTCAATCAAATTTCATCGCACATTATTTTTACATTAATTTTTTGTACTTTTCTTATATTTTTTTTGTCATCTAAACACCACCCGAGTAACTTGTAAAATATTAAATTTTCGATTCGTGAGTCATGTTACAGGATTCATGAATGCCTCATGGCTAGTTTATTGCCTAGATAAATTAGACAACACTTTAAACTCCCGTCCAAAAATGTCTCGATTTTTATTAATTGAACTTTATATATTTCTTCCTAGTATAATAAATTAATTTTAGTACGTACCTTAATTTAATACTCATCTTAATCCATATAGATAATAATTTAGGCGACTCTTTAATATTATGTTTTAAAAAGAAAATTAATTGAGATATATAATATTTCTTTTTAATTCTACAAATTATAAGATATCATTTCTTATTTTTAACTTTTTTTTTTTTTGGAAGCCATTCTTATTTTTAACTTTAAAAGTGGCGTACATAACAAAAATATTAATAATTATTAATTCTATACTAATTCTGTAATAGTTGTTTAACGAGTGTCAATGTAAATTTTAATCAGCCATTTGACACCATAAAAAATTGTTCCACGAATTTTAAATTCGGAAAATATTAAAATTCACCTAAAAAGTGGATTATATATATATATATATATATATATATATTTTGTCATTATGTGTTTAATAAAAGACACTTGTACTCCAACCCTTTCTTAGATCCCGCGCAAGGCAGGAGTTTCGTGCACCGAGTTATTTTTTTTTGCCGACTCAATTTAGTGAGAAAAGGTTTGGTTTGGTTATGTGTTTAATAAAAGATACTTTATTTTTAATTGCTCCAATGGAATTAAAAATAAAGCATAAATAAATGATTATACAAATGTCAATAAAATCTTACAAATAAATCATTATTTCTCATTTAATTGGTTACCCATAAAAATAAGTCTTGCAATTGCAATTCATTGACAAGCGAACATTTTTACTGCACTTTTACAAGAAAGTGGCTCCATATATAGAACCATCTCTTAAAGGCAAAGTGATTTTTATTTTTTTTTTAAACATTTATACCTTTTGGTTTTTTTGGACTTTTATATTTTGGTTTTTATTTATTATTATTGTTTTTATGATAGTATTCTAATTTAAGATATGTAATTTAAAATATGAAAAATTGGAAAAAGATGACAATAGAAAAAAATTAAATTTAGATATATTTTACTTTTATTTTTAACATTTAATTTTCTCTTATATATAGTATATTTTTAAAAAATAAAAAATTAAAACTAGAATGCATTTATCATGACCTTTATTGCCTATTATGCAACAACGATGCTGGTGTGAGAAGATTAGGCAGAGAGAATCTATTTTATTCCACCAAAATTAATTTATCTTGCCTATAATACTTCGCAAGGAATTTGAACTTGTCGAGATATAAGTGTCCTTGCTTCTTCATGGAAATTAAGTGTATAACTAACTATTTGAGGTCACCACGACATTTATATATAATTATTATTTTTACAAATAAGAGTGGATTCAAAATTTATAATTAGTGATGGTAAAATTATATTTTTAAGATAAATAGGAATAGAAGTAGAAACACAGTTGGAGAAAAAGTTTAATGATAATGGGAAAAAGTATAATTTATAAAAAATAAAAAGCAAACTCAATAGAATTTTAGTGCAATTCTTTAAATTAGTAAGGGCAGTTGTCTCTCTGGACCCTTAATGGGTCTACCCTTAGGGTCCGTTTAGCAAAATGAAAAATGCATAAAATTTTTGAAAATTTTTAAAAATCTCTAAGAGTTATTCACTTTTTATTTCATAGCGTGAATTAAAAATTTATAAATTGTCTCAAATTATCTCATTTTTTATTACGTCAAACGTATCAAGCCATTTCAAGATAATCTATCTTTTATAAATTTTATGTGACATAGTTGTGATAATAATTATATATATTAAATCACAATAAATTATGAATAGAAAAACTTAATTTGTTTCAAATTTAAGAATTTAACGGAATTAATTCCCAAATTTAATTAAAATTATTCGATAATCATAAATTCAAATATTGAAACACAATTCGCCAGCCCAAAAAAAAAAAAAAAAAAAAGTTATTATGTGACTAAGGGAGGTAGACGGCAATTGCCCCAGCGGGTTGCCTTGCTTTAGAAATTGGCTCAAGTTCGTAGAGAATTGGGTGAAGTCATGTAAGGTCCCAAGATGCCCCCAGAGGTTTCTCTCTCTCTCTCTCTCTCTCTCTCTCTCTCTCTCTCTCTCTCTCTCTCTCTCTCTCTCTCTCTCTCTCTCCGTCTATTTACCTACCTATCTAAGATTAATAAATATATTAACTCAGAAAATGTACAAAATATGTCAAGACATACACCTTAGCTCAACCCCTAAACAGATTCTAAGCACAGTTTATAATCAAAAGACAATATAAAAGAATACTCTATATAAGTCATTATAAAACAGTATTTTACCTAGAGAAAGATGCACAACAATTTAAACTGATCAATGTAAATCTTTAATCAGCTTCCATTATCTCTATAAGAATTATGTGAATGATAAAGAAGATAAACATTTCGTTCCAAAAGATTTGGATCTGATAGTAGCAGATGCTTCATTTGATGCATTCCTAGCATTTATAACCTTTGTCTCAAAAATAACTGCATTCTTATATTTTATATCCGGTACACCACAACTGATAAGAATAATTTACCTATAATGAATTATCCTTGAAGCAATTAACAGCTCACTTTATAGTGCATTCCCAATCAATTGAATTATAAACAAAATTGCTCCTCTCACCCCCAAACCAAAGGTTAGCCTAACTTGCCAATGGTACTAGTGTGTGTGTCCCGCCTTTAATGAGTATTCGAAAATTAGAGATATCGTGTCATATATAGGTTATATTTAATTGGGGACTCGATGATGGAAAATAAATAATACTATAGAGTAATAAATAAAATTGAATATATTATGAAATTAATTTTTTATCTAGAATTATTTTGTTAGTGGTTTGTTAGTGGAATATAAAATGAGATAAGGGATGTAATTTGACAAGAAACATAATCGGAAATAATTTTAAATATTTAGATTTTGATAAAAAATAAATCCGGGATAAAACACCATTATATTCCTAATTCTATATCTTGAGAGATTGTCAATCCTCTCTCCATTTTTTAATTATCAATTATGGAATCTATGAAACCTGTGGATGATAAATTTAATCCTGAATTTTACATCCCTGAACAAACACAGCCGTAGAGTTGGCACATAGAGATCTTTTGCAAAGAAAAAATAAATAAATAAATAAAGTTTCGCAAGTTTTGGAGCCATTTTTCAACCGCGTTTCCAATACTTGGGCTCACGGAGGCAAGCAAACAGCAGCCCAAGCCCTCAGAATGTAACAAGTACTGGCCCATAATTGGCCCACAGAGGTCATCAAAGACAAATTAGTTCCCAATGCTCTCTCTTTAATTTGGGATATTGAAGTGAACCCACATTTCTACTTGTCAAAATTTTTGGAATGGAAGCGACAAACCGAGACGCTCTCTCTTTCAAAAAAAGCTTTGGCATCGCTGTTTCCAGTCTTTCTTTTCGTGTCCCCTTTGGTCCAACCTAAGACTGCACGAGGTACCTAACTGGTGCCAACCTATAGTTCCATCTAAATTGATTTAGCTTATTTTAAGGATATACAAAATTAGCACCTGATCAGTTATTATTTTTTTTTTCAAAATTTAATAAATAAGAAAAATTAAGAAGACAGAACAAACCTTAGGATTTAAGCGGGGGTGGTGATATTCAACTGCATATATATTATCGAACGCGATATATTATAATACGTAACGCTTGGCAATATATAATATGTTAATTCGGAATTTTTTTGATTTAGCTTAATTTTTAAATAAATTTATCATTAAAAATATTAAAAAATAAATATACATTTGAGACTATTAACGAACTGAATAATAAATTATTCAAGTATTGTTTGAAAACTTTATCAAACTTAAAAATATATTTGTTAAAATTTTTTGGCAGTTTTAATCTGGCCGATTTGATTTGTGTAATTTATAATAACTTTAGGTGAAACTAATTGTATTTAAATTTAACTTAATTTTGTAACAAAGTAAAGTTTGGACTAACTATTAGCCAGCTAAACACAAATCGGTCAGACTGTTTACTTCGTTTAAAAATCCTACGTATAAATTAGAATTATTAAATTAGAAATACCGTTCAAAAAAAAACTGAAATTTTACTATCAATGAAATCGTGTTTTCATTTCATTGAACCCAAAAAATTATTATGAAATATGTTTTCAAAATCTCCCATCGCTGATTGTTCGGTTTTATAACTATTTTGTGTAAGAGATTGGCTCAAGAACAAAAACCTGCTTTGAAAATTTGTTTTTAGATTGGGTAGAAAAAGATCAAAGAGGCCTTTTGAAAATGTATTTTTAGACTAAATGAAAATGCATTTTTCAAAATACATTTACACTAACTTTACAAATCTAAATATTTTTTCATGAACAGCATTCCATCAATTTTTAATTTTCTGTTGTAATAGCCAAATATATATATATATATATATATGAACATGCACATGGGTTCACAAAAAAAAAAAAAAAATTATTGAAAAAGATACGTAAGGGATCAAAACCCAAAAACAAGTCATTAATCAACTAGTCAAAGAATGAAGGTTTCTTTCTTTTTACAAGGTAATTCCTCAAGGGTAAATCTTTCTTCGATGCAACGGCAGTCTTTGTACATCTTTTCTAACCTAACAAATACTGTACCATATCCCTTCAAAAACAAAACAAAAATCATTCAAGGCCTTTTGACATACTTGAAATACAACGAAGAATCAAAACAGTTTTCCAACCTGTTCCTACTCCGATTCAACAATTTCAACAACTCGGTGGCCCTCTCCTTGGTTCTCTCACCACAAACTAGCTGCAAAACCACCAACAGCTTCTGAAAAGCGTTCAACTGAAGTGCCTCAGCGAGCTGATCATCACCACCGTCACCTTTACAGAGCTTCCAAAGAACGGAAACCGAGAACTCCATTGCCATGTCCGACACTTTCAGCAGCTTCTTAACGACAACCGGCAAGGTTAGCGCATGGGCACGCGCCACTTCGACTCCATGGACGCAGCTACAAATCTCATCTAGAACCCCAAGAGCCTTCTCGGCCATGCTTCTGTCACCCGACTCCACAAGAATTTCCAGAACCAGAGAGATCAAACCCAATTCCACAAACCTTGATGTGATCTTCTCTCTTGCAGTAGAATGTGAAATCAAGTAGTAAATCACCTTTAGAGAAGCTTTTGCAGCTGTAGGGCAATTCTGCTCCTCCTGAATCATCCGAACCAAAGCTTCGTCAACGCCGTCAATCTCCGCGAATGCATTTGCGTGCGTCTGATCTAAAGAGAGCAGATTCTTTAAGGCCACAACTGCGTTTTGCTTTGTGGAGAGATCTTCCCCTTTCAAAAACCACGCCATGCAACGTAAAGACGACTTCGAACCGAGATTGGATTGCCCTTCTGAACCCAGCGGGAACATCCAATTCAACGCAGACAAGGCCTCTCCCAGCAAATTTTCATGCTCTTCAATCGAAACAGAAGCAAATTTGTCAAACAAAACTGATAAAACAAAGCCAGTTCCATTCTCGATAATGCATCGCTTGTTTCTCTCGCTCTCTCTCCCCCACGCCTTGAGTTTCCCCACCATTTCCAGGCAATTCATTTGATCCCCGCGCTGAGTCGCGGCCGTGATCTTCAAGCAAATCTCAAAGACTTCCCGGGAAGTCACCGGAATCCTCGGGGTGGGTATTCGCTCGACGCCGCGAGAGCGATTCTCGACGCACCAGTCTTGGATCATTTTCCTCAGTGCGTGGTTCGGTATTTGGTCGAAATTCGTCAGCACTTGGTTTGTCACGGGGCATGTTTGCTTGCCGGATTCGATCCATTTCTCGATGCTCTCTCGATCGTATGTGATCCCGGTTGACAAGGTCACCGGATCTTTCATCAGTTCAAGAGAGATTGGGCATTGGAAGTGGGTTGGTGGGGTTATCTCCATGTTCAAATTGTCTTCTGAGGAGAAGAGATGATGATTAGCTTTGAAGGCACAACGGCTGGCTCTTTTTCTTCTCCAAGATAAGATCATCTTCACAAAAAAAAAATCAAAACCCAACACTCAAAAGTTGTCTCTATTTCTTGAGGAGTAAAAACACTAAATTTGTGGGTATATATATATATTTGTATGTACGTATCTATATATGGGTGAGTCAAAGTTTGGAAGGGAGAGAAAGAGGAGTAGGGGGAAAGAGAGTTTTGGAAGGAAAACCTCAATGTCATAGGAATTGAATGGGATTCTGGGAATCCTAAGATTTATAAACGTTGTGGGCATGTTGAATGTTGACCGTTGAAGGTTTGAAAATGAGTGTTGGCACCAAACAAATGAGGGTTTTTTTTTTAATTAATAATTTTTTTAATAATGGCAGGTATTGAATATTCGAATGGGATTGATTGAGGCGAGTCGAGTTGAGTCGGCTGAGGTTTGACCGGATGACCGGGTCAGGGGGTCAACATATTTTTTGGCCGGTGAGCCCACAGATTTTGATTGATCGAAATCGCGGGCCTTTATTTCACGCGAAATTGGACCACTGTAACGCGGGCCCTCCTCCACCGTCTGATTTGAACATCGGGAAGACTTCTTACCATCTCTCTCGTTCTTTTTTTTTTCCTTCCTGAATTTTTGCGTTGAAATTTGGGGGTTTAAAAATTTTCAGTCAAAGATGAAGGAAGAGAATTGAGATGGCGTTGCAATTCGATTATCAAGAGATTGGGTCATTGCCATCTCGGTCGTCTTGTCTGAGTGGTTGCCGCGCTGCAAACGAGTGGAGCATGTAATATGCTCAGGCTCCGTTTGAAAAGCAATGTAATTTTCAGCTTTTATTTTTTTAATTTTTTAATTTATTAAATATCAAAGTTATCTTTTTTACATTTTAAATTTTTTCTAAATCATAAAAGACAAATATGTCAATAAACAAAAAGTTAAAAAGATCAACTTTTTATTTTGTATTTTCAAATATAAAAAATAACTTTTTAATAAATCACTAATAGTAAATTAAAAAAAATTAACTTTTTAATAAACTTTTAGAAAATTGTTGAACTTTTGGATTTCTGCGTGAAAAAAGTTGGAGGGAGAAACAATGGGAATGATTTTTTCTGTCTGTTTTCACGAATTTATGTCAGACGCATTGAAATTTGTTAAATAATTACTGAAATTTGTGAAAAAATTATTGGCGTTTGTAAAAAAATTATTTTGTTGGGATATATGATATAGATAGAAATTTATAGAGATTTCATGAAATACCAGGTGACCAAAATGTGTTAAAAAGTTTTAAAAATTTTTAAAAATTTTCAGAAGTTTTTAAAAATTTTTGTTAGTTTTTAGCAAACTAACTGATATCTTAATAAATAAGTTTATAAATAAATAAACAATAAATTATAAATTAACTATTAAAATCTTACAAGCAATTAATGTTAACGAATCTAATTATAAGTGTGGTTACGATTATTAAACGAATTTGTTTATAAGTCTTATCGATTTTAATTTCGTCCATACTAGAGCTTGGTTTGTTTATACATCGAGCCTGAATAATCTTCCCAAACTTTGTTCATTTATCTTATCAAATGGATATAAACAAGTTTTAACGGACTTGTTCGGAGTAGCTTGGCAAATACTTAATGCGTTTGCAACCTAGTACTATGTTGTTTACAATGATCTGAAATAATAATTAAATAAAAAATAAAAAACTTTTTACTTTCTTTTACAATGAGAAGAGCCCAGTCCTGACATGCTTTGGCTGGCCTTTGACTTGTTTATTAAATGAAAGTCTAAATTTTATGTGTTATATTTCATATATTATCCTATATTGTCTGTCTAAAAGATTCCTATTTTCTTAATAAGATTACGAGTACTCTCATCTCATAATTATAATTTTGTGGTTGACTTCTACTTATGATTCTAATATGGTATCAGAGTTTGATTAATAAACTTTCAGCATATAACTTGTTCTTTGCGCAATTCGCGTAAGAGGATGTGTTACCTTTCATGCTGTCTCACATCGACTGCGCTATAAGAGATTCTATTCTTCTAATAACATCTTGGACACTCCTACCTCATAACTGCAACTTTGAGGTTAAAGTTTACTCATAATTCTAACTTTATGTTTAAAATTAGCTACTTACTAAGCCCCCCTTTGTAATGTTTTATTTTCTGATTTTCTGTTTACCTTTTTAAAGTTATATAAATTAATAATAGATATATGTTTGTTAAATCTATTTTTTTGTTTTAAAAAATTATTAAAATTAATTATTTTATTCAAATATTTTATTAAACTAAAATTATTTTTTAATATAATTATATTAATTATCTAAATTAATATGTAGTATATTTTATTAATTTATTTTTAATAAATAATTAAATTAAATTATTTACCTTAATTTAATTTAATAATTATTTTAATTTAATTAATATAAAATATAATTTATTAATTTATTTTGAATAAATAATAAAATTAATTTAATTTAATTTGACTCATATGAATAATTAATTTAATTTTATTAATTTATTAATATGAAATATATTTTATTCCTTTGTTTTTAATAAATATTATAATTAAATTATAACCAATATATTTTATATTTACTAAACTAAATGATATAATAATTATATTTTGTTTAATTGTTTTTAATAAATAATATAATTAAATAATAATTTAATATATTTTTTGGAATTAAATGTTTTTTAATAATAATTTAATTTATTTGAATTAAATGATATAATAATTATATTTTATTTAATTATTTTTAATAAATAATATAATTTAATATATTTGATATTTATTGAATTAAATGATTTTTTTATAAATAATATAATTGGTTAATATATATATTTTATTAAATTCAATTAATTTTTAAAAAACTAATAAAATTAAATATTTTATAAAAATAATAATTGTAAACAAAATTGTAAACAAACGCAATTTCGGTTTTAATTTAAGAAAAAAATGACTTCAAAAAATAAAAAATATAAAATATAAACAGAAAAATAACAATATTACCAAATGACCTGTAAATGAACCAATCTCGTTAAGTTTAATTTTTTTCGAGAGCCAAGATCAAGTTGTCCTTAAACAATAAGATTTATTTATAATGCTAATTAGAGTAGATGTTTCTAATATTTGTAATCCGATATAAGATAAATAGATACAGTTTGGTAGTGTATTATTTGTAATATTGAAATATTAATTCAATGTGGTGTTGTTAATAAAATTAATAGTATGATAGTTCAAATATAATTTTTTTTTAGTATATAATAGTTCAAAGAGTAATTACAAATATAAATTAATTTAGTTAAAAATTAAATAAATTACAATGCGATTTTTTAGAATGCAAATGCACTATAATATAAATATAAAATATATTAATAAGTTTTTATGTTTATGTTATTTTATTATATTACAACTATGCAATGAGACAAGTCATTAATTAGTTAAGCCAGCCAATATCGAGCAAGGCCTATGCATAGATATTAGGACTAAACGGTCTACTACGGGTGTCAATGAACTAAATGCTTGTTTGACTCCAGCTCAACTTATTTGATAAATAAGCTAAGCTTTGACTTTTTTTAAACTTGTTTATTAAGTTAGTTGAGCTTAAATCTTTTTTCAAGCTTGTTTATTATACGAGCCAAGTTTAAGGGTTAAAGTTATTTTTCAATTTTAAATTTCTGAAAATTAAATTCTATCCGTTTAATTGAGATGAACTTCACTTGCTCATTCATTTTAAAAATTTAATTTTTTTACTTTTTTAAAGGGTAAATTATTAATTAATAAAGAAAGATAAATACAAATGTAAAAATTTATTCTATGTCATCCATCCGATCCGTGTGCAAATAATTTTTCTCAAAAATTTAAATTCAAATAATCTTTGATTCATAGAAATTTTCTCTCTAAAAAAATTAAGATTCTCAAAAGTCAAAGATTATTAATCTAAATCTTTGAGAGAAGAAAAAATTATTTGCTTATGGATGAGATGGGCTAGGATAAATTTTTTTATTTGCTTATAAGTAGATGAATTTAAAATGAATAACCAGATGAAGTAACAAGATAAAGTTCACCTCAATTGAACATATTTAACTTCAGGAACTTAAGTAAAAAAAAAAAAAAGGAACTTCAGGCCCCTCGGATTCGGGCTCTGCCTTAAGAAAGCTTGGTTTTCTAAACTTAAGGGCTTACTCATATAGTTTATGATTATATATGTATATATATTAATATAAGAAAATTTATAAATTTTGTTTATCCACAGCTATCTTTAATTACTATATTTGAGCACTTGTTTAATTTTTGGGAATTATTTTATTTTTACTAATCCAAATGTGTAATATTTTAGCTTCTCTTAAGTTATGTAGAACTCTTTATCAACTATTAAGGATTTCGAAATTTGAATTTAAATTTATCATAAATATTAGTTATTTTTTATAATAGAGATTCTCATTTGTTAAAATAAAGATTTGATAATATTATATAAATTATTTGATATTTTTGAATATTAAATATTAATTAGCTATAACGAGTCAACCCTAAACCTTAATATACTTTAATAAATTGAGCCTAAGCTTATTTTTTTAGCTCTAATTAAACACAAGCTCAACTCAATCCCAACAAATATGTTATAAGCTGAGTCTGAGCACAACAAAACTCAACTTATTTATACCCTTATGCTCTCTTCAATCACCATTCGACTTAATACTTTGGGTCTTTATGAAATTTCAAGCCCGAAATCGAAACAAATATATAATCTCAAATCTGTTCATGAGTCCCACTACTAGGAACTAGACCTTTTGCAACTGCTAATCTTATTGCTTATCCATTTTCTTGTTTCCTTAACAAATCTTTAGTGACCACTAACCTCTAGTCGTCAACCTTTAACGACCCAATCTGTTCATAAATCCTTATCTTTTTTTTTTTCCTTAACAAATCTTTTATTAAAACACAATCCGCTTTACAAAAATAGAGTAAGATGGTATTAATTAATAACTTTGAAGATAAATAATAAATATGAAGCAAGTTAAAATTAATTATGTTTGTTAGTATATATCTAATATGATTATGATATATATCTATATAAGGTATAGATTAGAATAGGTACATTAGTTCTTGATTAGAATAAGTATATAGAAGTTATATTCTATTTAGTTTCTCATTCTTACCTTATAAATATGGTTGATTCTTTCATTATAATAAGACACAGAAATATACATAGTTTCCTATTTTTTCCTTCTTTTTTCTAACATAGTATCAGAATTAGGTTTGTGACCTTTGGGCATGTAACCTTCACGCAAGGGGGTGTGTTAGCTTCTATACTATTCTACATCACCCGTGCTAAAAGGTTTTATTCTCCTTATAAGATCCTACACACCTTCATCGCATAATTGCAGTTTTGGAGTTAAGTTTCACCTATGGTTCTAATATGGTGTTAAAGCCTATAATTTTCGATCCTGGGTAGATTAGACGTATAGCAACCACATCTTTGGCCATTGGTGGTGCCCTTTCAGGTATCACGTCTGCTACCACTTTACTCAGATTCATATTGCTTTAGCTTATACCGTGTCTAGTCTTCTTGAAAACCCTAAATTTCCAGTCTCTCTTTTGAAGATACTTCATTGTGTTTCAATCTCTCTGTTAGAGACCTACACATGCTTCCTTATGCTTTTAGCTTTGTGCCTCTGGCCATTCAACGCCAATCAATGCACTTGATTGCACTTCTGGTTTTGCGCCTCTGGTCATTCAATGCCATTTAATGCGCTTCCTCGCACCTACGTGCCTTTCACAGTTCAATGCACTTCCATGTACCATTATGACTTGTACTCAGATTCCGTGCCACTACCCTTCATCTGGCTTTATGTTTAGTTGATTCATTTTGTCGTGCATAACTTCACAACTTTCATCCGACTTTACCTTCAGTTGGTTGAGTCTGCCACACCCCACTTTATAACTTTCTTCCAGCTTTACCTTTAGCCAGTTTAGTCCAGTTTGTTTAGTCTCCAGACTCATGCTCCTTAAAAGCTCCTTAATGCTTTACCACCTTGAGTTTGAGGGGTGATGTTAGTATATATTTTGTATATATCTAATATGATTATGATATATCTCTACATTAGGTGCAGAGTTTGATTAGAATAGGTATATTAGAGTTTGACTAGAATAAATATATAAAATTTATGTTCAATTTAGTTTCTCATTCTCACCCCATAAATAAGGTTGATTCCCCAATTATAATAATATAGAGAAATATACATGGCTTTCTGTTTTTCCTGCTTTTATCTTTTTTTTTTTAAATAGTATCAGAGCTAAGTTCATAACTTTTGGGCGTGTAACATTTGCACAAAGGGGTGTGTTAGATTCCATGCTCTCCCACATCGTCCGCATTAAAAGGTTCTATTCTCTTTATAAGATTATGGGAAGCCTTTCCTCGTAATTATGGTTTTGGGGTTGAGTTATACCCATGGTTTTAACAATGTTATTATAGTATTTAAATATATTTAAAAAGTTTAAAAATTTTAAGACAAATAACAAAAATATTAAGCCTGTCAAAATTAATTATATTTTATCATGGTATTACATTTTATTTAATAATCTATAGACCTGTTATACTTTTATGACTTAAAAATTAACTAAAAAGTTTATTTGACAATCTTTAAACTTGCTATACTTTTATGACTTAAAAATTAACTAAAAAGTAACACATTAGTAAAATAAATATAACCTACAATATTGAAGTTTATAAACTGCTTCATAATCAAATACCAAAAATTTAATCACAACATAACTAATTTAAACATGATTCATGCATCATTAATCAAACACAATTTGTCAAAGCAATTTATCATTAATATATAATAAATTAATAGTGTATAGCATAAATACATTAGCAATTACGCCAAATCAGAAAATGAATCAATTACATATATACCAACATCAAAAGCTAACAATTGCCTCAAATTAGAAAATAAATCAATTACATATCAATATCAAAAACTTAACAATTTTACCAAATTAGAAAGTAAATCAATTATATAAGCCTAAATATTTTTTACACAACAATTAATTAATACATTCAACAACACAGTAGCAGAAAAATAAACAAAATAAAAATAAAAAGGCAGGTACCTGATCAGCTATCTAATAGAGATCAGAAATGGTCAGTGTTATACGTAGGGTTTGGAAAATGCTCTAATCAAGACCTCAATGGAGAGGAATAAATTGTCAAAAGTATAATGAGAGAAAAAAATGAATGAAGATATATATATAGAGAGAGAGCGGGGGAGAAAGAAGAAAGAGAGAGACTCACAAATCTATAACGCGGGGAACCCTAGCGGCAACGGCGTGAGCGGCAGTGGCTAATGGCTCTGTCGACAAAATGGGCAATAGTAGAAAAGAGGAGAACGCGGAAGCAAAAATAGGACGGAGAGAGAACCAAAATGAAATAAAGAAAAGAAGGGTTTGCCTTGATTTATAACAATTCTATAACGACCGCCTTAGCGACAAATGGTCGCTATTACTAGACGGTTGACCGAGTTTTCCCAGTGCCAAAAATCCATTCTCAAGAATATATAGAATATTACTAAAAACTAAGATATAAAATATTCTAATATAAGTAATATATATAAATAATATCTCATATCTAACATAGAATATTCTAACAAGCACTAAAATTTCGTTCCCTAGTAGTGTCCGATCAAGAATATATATACTTATATATTGTGTACATTTATAAAAAATAAAATATATTATGTATTACATATGAAACTAAAATAATATAAATTATATTAAATATTTAGTAAAGGAGAGCTAGTCCAAGGATGGATATATACACCTGAACCAAAGCTTGATTGAAAAAAATAGAAAAAATAAATTATATCCAAGTTAGTCCCTTGGATAATTTTTTTATACTGTCCAATTGCCCGCAAAATATAAGGTCAAACTGATTAGGCCTCGGCCCCCACGATCACCTTTGAGCCAATTCTCACACTCGATTTTACTAAACTAGTCTAATTTTAAAACCCACTACTAGAAATAATGAAAAAGCAAGTTAGGAAAATGCTCGAGGCGATCGAGAAAAGTACTTTATATGACCGCTTCAAGCATACGCTTAACCACTTTGAGGTGGTTGAGTAAAGGTCTTTATTTCCCCTCATAAACACCCCATTTGCTCGCTTTTTCTTATTTCCCTCACATTCTCTCTCTCTCTCTCTCTCTTCGTACGTCTCTGTCTCCTCTCTTTATCTCCCTCCCCTGCTTTCCTCACCCCCCATTTTTTCTTCTCACAAGTTTGGTAATTTCGTTGAACCATTTCAGTCATCCATAGTAGCTCCTGCTGTAGTTTTTTTTTTTTTTTTTGGCCAGTAGCTCTCCTTACCACTGTGAAGGTATTTGATTTTTTTTAATTTTTTTGAATTTGTGTATTTGATAAGTAATTAAACTTTTGTGAAATTGTTTGAGATTAAATTTTGTGAATTTAATTGGTTATTTGTAAAGTTGTTTGGAAGCTTGAATATGTTGGCGCTTTATTTAATTGTGAATTTGTTTGACACTTTTAAATTTTGTGACTTTTGTAAATCTTGTGAATTTGTTTGAAGTTTGTGGGTATTTTGTAAATTTTGTGAATTTGTGTTTAATTCTGAAAGTTGATTATATTTGTTAATCTTGATTTTTATTTTAATTTTTAATTAACAGTTCATGGAATATAAATATTTTGCAATGTTGTTATTTTGTATATTGCTTATAATATTTTGTGTAATTCTTCAAATAATTAATGACCGTTAATTATTTACTTGTGAATTGTTAATTAATTATTTGTTAATTGTTAATTGTTAATGTGTTTCGAAGAAAAGCAATTAAATTGTTAATTGTTTGAACTAAATATGCTTAATTTATTACTTGTTTAAAGTATTTTCATGATTTTTTTAGTTTGGTTTAATGTTTTTAGCAAGGTAATTTATTAGTATGTTTTAGTATTTTAATATACTTAAAAATATAAAAAATACTAAAAAATCTTATAAATACTTGAAGAACAAGTTTTAAATAAATTGGTCAATAAATAACACGAGTCCTCCAAAAATCCAAAAATTATCGTGTCCTAAACAAAATGTAATTTATATTGAATATAGTAAAAAATAGGACAGTTATTTAAATAAAACAAACAAGAGAATTAATTAATTAAACAAAATGTATTTAAACAAAAAATTAGACAAATAAGACAATAATTTTACTAAACAAATAAGAAAAATAATTGAACTGATTAAGCATATAGTTAATAATTTAATTAAACAAAAATTAAATTAATTAATTAGACAACATTAAAGAAAAGAAAATAATCCTATAAATTAAATTAATTAGATAATATAGCAGTTAGTTTAACAATATTAGTTTGCCAAAATTTAGGTTTAAAATTAGTTTGACAAAATTAATATTTAGCGTTCAATTTATATTTAAGATTATAATCAATTATTTTCAAACTAAATTATGGTTGAATTTAAATTTAATTAGGGATAAAAATCAATTCGGGTTATTATCAACTATTTTGAAATTAATTTAGGGTTAACTCACTTTAGTTATGACTAGTGTTCAATTAAGGTTATTACAATTATTTTAAAATTTAAGTATCTTAAATTTAATTATGCATAAATTTCTATTAGGGTTAAAATTCAGAATGGGATAAAATTTAATTGGTGTTCAAATTCATTATTTAACCTAATTATTGCAATTTCAAAAACTAGGGTTATATTATTCATTAACGATTAGGATCAATTATTTTAAAATTAAATAACGGTTAACCTTACCTAGGGTTAGATTTCCATAAGGGTTATAATTATTTTGCAGTTAAATTAGGTTTAATCGTAATTAGGGTTAAATTTCCCTAAGGATTATAATTATTTTGCAATTAAATTAGGGTTAATAATCAATATTATTTGTTTATTTTATCAATTCATCCTCATTTCAATAATAATGTGCTTTTCTGCTGACCTTTAGAAGTTTAACCATTTAGAACACAATATAAGACTTGTTTGGAGCTCTTATAACTGAAACAAAATCGCTACACATCTTTTTACAAATATCGAATATCCAAATTCTCTTTTAAATCTCTTTAAATCTATCTTTCATAGTTAAATTATCAAAAAGTTGGTGACAACATACCAAACATCTCATGTTATAATCTGAACAGTATATTTATCTTTATGCATATGCATACATTTATTTTTCTAAACAAACTTAGACCCGTTCAAGAGTCGTTTCATGACTATCGATTTGGTCATCCTCGATATGACGAGGTGGGTTTTTTGATGTACAAATCAACCTATGCGATTCTTGAAATATCTGGTTTGGATAATTTAGGAATGCAATTACCCATCTTATATTCAACGCTAACTATATGAGTTCTATTTTGGCCGTAGTTTTGTGTAACTACTCCTATTGTTCCCTAGGTACATAGATAAATGGGTGAAACACCATTTTTGTGTCGTGTGCTTGGAGAACTACGAGAAGATGCTACTGAAATTTCATCTAACAATAGAATGAGCAAATGGCGTGTTAAGTAAAAGTTAGATCGTGCATTCTCAAACGAGATAGGACCACCTACTTTGCAGTGAGAAGCATTTAGGTTTTTTTTCCAAAAGAAAATACATCTAGGTGTCAACAGGTAAGTTACTGAAACATATTTTGTCCACCTATTTAGTACGTTTGATGATATTTTGTTTAAAGTGATGGACAAGAGCTAGATTGACCTACTGGATAGGTTGTCCTCTCGATATATCCAAAAGATTGACGACTTCATTGTATACACCTACTAGTTGAGTGCTCAGCAAACAATCAACTGCCTAAGCAAAAAAGTGTATTAATCGATATCATTTTACCTGGGATGTGGTAAGGGACCATCTGTTGAGACACAGGTTTTTAAAGACTTATAAGAATTGGACAAAGCATAAAGAAGCTTAAATTTCATTACGGCACGTTAAGAAAAGAGTAGGTTTATATGACAGTGTGGTGCCTGGTGATTAAATGATGGAAATGACGTAGGATATCATGGCTAGGATGCCCGCCACGAACCAAGTATTTCAGCGGATGGAGTGGGTACGAGTAATCCAAGGTCCGGTGCCAATAAAGATGCATTGAAGTTTCTTAGAATTTTAGGTGATACCAACACCGAGCTATATATTTGGGATGCCAGAATTATTGTCAACTGCCTTTCATAGTTGAGTTATTGCATTTGAAAGTTTCTGAACCAGTAGCCCAATAACTAGTTCGACATGTTACCAGAGTTGTTGAAAAAGATCCTGTCAGATAGTGCAAAAGTCTGTGAGTCCTACTATCAAGCCTATAAGTTGACAAAAGGTTTGGGCTTCATGTATGAGACATCGGATGCATGCCAGAATAGTTTTATGTTATTTTGGAATGAGCATGCAACCCTAGACAAATGCCTTATATGTGATAATTCTATATAGAAGCAAGACATTATAGCCTAGAGTATCAATGGTCGTTGGAAAAAGGGTGTGAAACCACTCGCTGTAAAACAAGCCTGATACTTTCCTCTAAAGTCGAGGTTGAATAAGTTGTTTATATCATCAAAGACGGCAAAATAATAAGATGGCATTTAGAGAACAGTCATAACAATGGGAAAATGACACATCCATTTGACTCCTCGGCTTAGAAAAATTTTGATTAATGACATCTAGACTTTGCTTCGGATAGCCAAAACACCCAGTTCAGTTTGGCTACGAATGGGGTAAATCCATTCAAAGCAATGAATATAGCGCACAGTATATTGCCAGTTGTCCTGGCTTCTTATAACCTTCTTCTATGGTTATACATGAAACAACCGTTTCTAATTCTATCAACTCCAATTGATTGGCTGAAAGGGCTAAGAGACAAAATCGATGTGTACCTGCAACCATTTTGATAAAAGTGTTGCAAGAATTGTGGACTGAAGGTGCGATTGCTTTTGATGTTAAGTCCGATGAAATGTTCAACCTTCGTGTAGGTTTGTTGTGGATGATTAATGACTTCCCAACATATGCCAACTTATCTTGTTGGAGTATGAAATGGATGTTCGCTTGTCCTCCTTGCGATAAGAGCAGTCCTGGTGGTTACATCATGGCAAGAAGTTTGATTACATGGTTCGCAGACGATTCTTGCCCAACACACATAGGTTCAGAAGGAACAAAACTACCTTCGATGGGAACCGTGAGTTTGGTCTGACCCCAAAGAGATTAACTAGTCATGAATTATTGACCCAACTTGAGATGCACGGTATACTAACTGCCTACAAGCCAACCGACTTAAGAAGGTGGTTACTCAGATCAACTGAGCCTCGTACCTATAGTTGGAAGAAAAAAACCATATTCTTTAAGCCTCGTACCCATAGTTAGAAGAAAAAAAAAGCATATTCTTTGAGTTGCCCTATTAGAAGGACAACTTGGTAATGCATAACTTGGACATCATGCACATTGAGAAGAATGTGTATGACATCCCATTGTGGATGATATTGGGTAACAAAATAAGATCGAAAGATATTACCAATGCTTGGCGTGATTTGAATGATATAGGATTGCGGCAACAATTACATTTGCAATTGAGATGAGCAAATAGGGCACACCTACCACTAGCACAATTTACAATGAACTGTGATAAGAAGGAGTTGTTCCTGAGTGTCCTCCAAAGTATCAAAGTGTCCAATGGATATTGTCCCAATATTTCGAGATGGGTGAACAAGCAAGAGAGGATTCTATCTGGTTTAAAAAGCCATGACGGACATATCCTTATACAACAGTTGATCTCTATTGCTATTCGTCGATTGTTATCGAAGAAGGTTGTTGAACCGTTAATTAAGCTCAGTAACTTCTTTAGGTAGCTGTGTTCAAAGGTCTACTGCCTGGTCGAGTTACGAAAACTTAAGGATTTGATTACACTAACACTTTGTCATCTTAAGACAATATTTCCACCTACTTTTTTTAATGTAATGGTGCACCTAACAGTACATTTAGCAGACGAAGCTATCTTATGCAGGCCAATTTAATTTCGATGGATGTACCCAATTGAAAGGTATCTCAAGACCTTGAAGCAGTATGTTCGTAATAAGGTTTATCCTAGAGATTCAATGGTTAGAGGGTATTTAATGGAAGAATGTACCAATTTCTATGCTATGTATATGGGCCACATTGAAACAAAACTGACTCGTCACCAGTGAATTCACGATAGCCTAGTGGGGGAGGGAACATTCTTCAATCTCACCAACAATTCGTGAATTTAAGCTTACTGATATATATTATTCAATATGGCATCGATTCGACCATTCATCCATTAAGATTTTCAACCTAAACATTCTTGAACTGTATTCTTATGCATTTACCAGTCTAAGCTTCGCGGCATTGAAAACTTGCTAACACTATTTTTTTTATAGGAAACACTTGACCAAACTAAGACAAATGTTACCTTGAGTAGCCGACCATGTAGTATATACTGAACATTTCAACTCATTTCATGTCTAGTTTAAAGAACATGTAAGGCCCAAGTCATCTTTCAAATAGTTTTGGTTTATACGCTTGTGCTAGTTATTTGCATTCTTAACTGTAACTAACTTCCAATCAGGTGCACAACATGCGTACGTTTGGTGAAACTTTCTCCGCGGAAATTAATGCTCTGTTAAATGATCCTGAGAATATATAGTTGCTTCCGTCCTAATTAACAACTGGTTCAAGGGTTCAAGGGTTGCAGTTGAAAATATACACTATAGTGATTGCAGTGTAACAATAAAAGATTAGGATGTAATCAAGTTGAATTTTATTGCATTAATAAATGCTATAATAAATTTTACTTGACAAAATTAATAAATCTTGATTGGATCCTAACTTACATTATAACCCCAGTGTATTATCTACTGTAGTCCTTAGAACCCTTGGTTCAATGGGTAATCACCATTGGTAATTACGCTCTATCACTTGTATTGCTCCTCATCCGATTTGATGTGCAATCACCATAATACGTAATCACTATTTGTGTAATTACCATCTATTGAAAGAGAGAAAAATGAATAGAAATCAATATAATAAAATACAATATATTTTTAAAAATGTCTCTCTCGCAAATTAAAATTCAAATGTTGAGATTAATTTTCATTCTTTGATAAATGGTTGAGATCTTTTACATTTACAAAATATTTGTTTCTTTATCTCAAATCGCTAAAACACAACTTTACCTTGTCTTTTACCTATAAAAGCACTAGAATTGAGGCATATGATTTTAATAAATAATAAATGTAAAAAATTCATGGGTTCTGAAAAAGATCCACTTTTTGGGGTTTTGAAAAGAAATTTACTTACTTATGTGTTTCAAAAAGAGACCCACTTACTTAAAAATAATATGATTGCTAAATTTATATATTTCAATTAGATTAGTAATTAAATTAAAAATGCAGATAAAAATGAAGTTGAACTTAAAAAAAACACATAAAAACATAAATAATAATTAGGTTATTTTTCTTATAACAACGACTCTTACTATTTTTAAAATTTAAAAGTACAAAAAAAAATATCGAATATTAATTAAACTCGGAAGTGATTATTTTTCTAAATTCTAATTTTAAATTTAAATTAGTCACATTTACTATATTTGTTTATTTTATGAAACATATGATTAATAATATTATTTTTTTATTTGAATACTTTTATAAAACCAATTAAAAATTTATTATCAAATTCTATGTGGCACTCTATATTCATCATTTTACTTTTTTTAATTATTTTTACAAATATTTGAATAAAATTAATCCTGAGGGAGTAATTTTTTGGTCTAAATTCCAATTTTAAATTTAAATTGGTAAGGTTAACTATATTTATATAATAAAACACAACATATTTTAAAAATGTCCCTCTTACAAATTAAAATCGAAATTTATATAACAAAACATAACAAATTTTAAAAATGTCTCTCTTACAAATTAAGATCTAAATGCTTAGATTAAGTTTTAAGCTTCGACGAATGGTTGAGACCTTTTACATTGATAAAACCTTTGTTTTTTTGTCCCTCATCGCTAAAACACAATAGTTTCACTCTTTTTTTTTTTTTTTTGCCTATAAATATATTAGAATTGTAGTATATGATTTTAATAAACAACAAATGGAAAAAAAAAAAAAAACTTATGAATTCTAAAAAGAATTCACTTACTCATGGTTTTAAATGGGAGCCCACTTGGTTAAAAATTTAATATGATTGTTAAATTTGTATATTTTAACTACATTACTAATTAAATTAAAAATACAGATAAAAAATGGAGTTAAACTAAAAACCACAAATAAAAAAAGCTTAAATAATAATTAGGTTATTTTTCATATAACAATAAGTCTTCATGTTTTTAAAATTTAAAAGTACAAAAAATATTAGATATTAATTAGACTCTAGAGTAGTTATTTTTTTAAATACTAATTTTCAATTTAAATTAGTCACATTGACCATATTTGATTTATTTTATAAAACTCATATGATTAATAATAATAATATTTTTATTTAGTTATTTTTATAAATTCAATGTGAAACTCTTTGTATTCATCATTTTACTTATTTTATTTTTACAAAAATTTGAATAAAATTAGTCTTAGGGAAGTGATTTCTTTTTCTAAATTCTAATTTTAAATTAAATTAGTAAATTTGACTATATTTTTTTTATAAAGCATGTTGTATGATTAGTAATAATTTTTTTAATTTAAGTTATTTTTATAAAATTAATAAAAATTATTTCTAAATCTTGTGTGGCATTCTACATATTCATTATTTTAATTTTTTATTTTTACAAATCTTTGAGTTAAATACAATTTTGCTTTTTTTAATTCTCCTCAAACTCCTGTATAATCTTTAGGTTGCTTTACATTCTGATAAACTATTGAGTTGAGCTCAATGATGATATCTAAAGAATTGTATTGAGAAAGACAAAAATTTAACTTCTCCGTATTAATAATAATTTTTTAATCTTTGGTTGAATTATAAATGTAGTGGTGATATTGAATTTCGAATTTGTATTGGGTGTTTAGTTGATAACTTTCAAACTGTGCTTTAGTTATTTTTAAAGGAAAAAGTACAATGAAAAGGAAAAGCTGTGTTAACATATTTTAATTTCAAATACGTATATATTTGATTTTAGTTGAGAAGTGTGGTCAGCACGAATTATTCACTAGTGAATAAATAATTGAGGATATAAGAGAAATTAATTATGAATAGATAAGGAGGGCAATTTTGTTAATAAAAAAAATACCAGATTAACTCTGTTGCACCTAGGGATGGCCATCTCGGCCGACCCGTTCGTACCCTACCCAATCCCCGCCCCACACGGGTAAGGGATTCGGGGATTTTTTTTGGGATCGGGTAGGGTACGGGGACATTTTTTTAAAAAAATTAGGGGATCAGGTAGGGTACGGGTATGAGTCTGTCCCCACCCCGTACCCTACCCGTTCCCTGACCGTACCAATATTCTTGTATATATATATATATATTTAATTTTTTAATGTGTTTGTTACGACAGATTTCTTAGTAAGATAGTTAATTAAGATTTTGAGTTTCTTTATCTATCACCTTCCTATTAAATTACTTTGTTTTCCAGTTTATAAAGAAATTATAAATTGAGATATACCAACTGTGAATATTTTTTTGCTTACTTTTTCTATTTTGAACCGTAGAACCTATTAGTAAGGTAAAAAATAGAAACCTATTAATATGGTAGGAAATAGAAACCTTATAAATGCTTGCTATATATATATATATGATATTTTTTAATTTTTTAAATATATATTAGAATTCTACTCTATTTTCTTATAAATCATATTTTAAAATTTTTATATTTTTATATTTTTTTCAATTCAAGTATCTGTTTCCCTATGGGGATCCCCATTCCCCATTTGGGTCGGGGATGGGTGATAAAAATAAATCTTCAGTGAGGATCATGTAGGGTATGGGGATTGATTTTAGTTTAGGTATCGGGTATGGGGATATGCAAACTCGTCCTCTACCCGCCCCGTGTCCATCCCTAGTTGCACCACCCTTAATATCCACTTTATTGTTCCATCCAAGATTAGAAAATGTAAATAACTATTTATGGATTTTCATGACTTTTTTTTCTAAATAGCGTTTTCTTAGTATCAAGATTTATCCAAATTTTAGATTTTAAAATAGCAAAACGAAATAAAAAAAATAGAAATAGAAACTCGATTTTCATGCGATTCGTGTCCCAGTTTGAAGTAACTGGTACAAATGTGAAGAAGGTTATGGGAGATACTGTGGATAGGCTAAACAGTATAAAGAGTTTACCATTTCTGAAAACTAAGAACTGGACACGGCTTCAAACGAGGAGAGTGGGGGCAGCAGTCAGGGGTCGACAGCAGCTGCAGCAGTCGATCCAAAATGGCGCCGTTTCGGTATTTTTCTCTTTAAAACGACGTCGTTCCACTTAAGTTCCCATATTCGAATATAAACTGATGTATTTGAATATACCATATTCGAATATAAATGAATATATTTGAATATGAGAATTTCAGTCGAACAGCATTATTTTGAAAAAAAAAACATCGAAACGACGTCATTTTGAGTCGACTGCAGCTCCCGAGTCCCTCCAAAGGGAAGACCGCACGGACTTTTAATGATTATCGTTTTCTATGATTTTATATATATTTTTTAAATGATAGGTGACGGTATTAAAGAAAATATAAAAGAAAATTCTAATGCAAAATTACTTACATAGTCAATAATTTTTGAAAAATTATTTTCACGTCTCCCTGTCACCAATGGTCATGAGCAGGGAAAAAGTCACGATTTTAAGTTCCCAGGGAAATTTTTTTTTTTTTTTTGGGGTTGAATTAAGGATTAAAAAAATATATACTTAATATTATAAAGGGCAATCTATACCTACTTCTCTTAAATATTAGACTAATTATATATGTACCCCTCAACATTTAAAATTTATATATACTTCCTTTACTTTCAAAAGTTACTAACCCCTACCCTTTCTATTAGGTTTTTGGTACGTTTCTGCTAGAGTTTTAAAAAGTGATGACATCATCTAAAAATTTTGATTAAATATGCAATTTTTATCCTTTGATGCATCAAATAAATTTAAGAGCACATATCTTCAGTCATTTCTAAGAACAATCTAAGTACGGAAAACTATCTCAAAATTTGTCCTAATTTTTACCGGTCATCAAAATAAAAATTAGTTACAAAACTAATTTACATTCTTTTTCTAATAATAACTTTGTAATTGAATTATTATCAAATTTGAATTTTTATATCAATCTCTTTAATTAGGAAACTAATTATAAAAATTGTTAGTTAATTAATTCCAACGTAAAGATTCAATAGAGGATCAACTGATCAAACAAAAACGAGTCGATTGGACTAAAAGTTTAATTAATTAATACTTTCGTAATAGTTTTTTTTTTTTTTTTTTTGGTAATTAGTATTTTCGTAATAGTTGGTGTTAAAAATACGTCGCTCGGTTATTATATTATTGTTAGACGAAGAGTCGGTGGAGGAGGTTCGAGACCTCACCTGCCAATTATTGAAGTCAAGTTCAAGTGATATAAGGTTTCCCAAAGTACAAAATTTAGAAACCCATACGCAAAAAATAGATACAAAAGAATGCTTTCAAATATTTAAGCAATTAGTTTAGAAAGGAAAAAGTTAGTTTTTTATTTATGTAAGTGAACAAATTTGTCCATATATATCATATTTACTGTAGTTTCTATTTACTATTAACATGGTAAAATTTAATATTTTTCTTAAATCAATTTAATTTTTAAATTTAAATATTAGTTCCAAACATAAAATTTTATTTATCAAATCAAATCAAATCTTTATTTTAAAATCAAATCAATTCTAAGAGAGACATTTTCAACATGTTTCAAAACGTAGTGTATAGGCTAATCTTACAGTCTCAAATTTGGGTATTAAATTTCAATCTCAAACTCATCCTGATTCTATTGGAATATTTTTTAATGGATTTGATCGAGCTGAGTATCTTCTTGTATTTGTCCTATTGATATCCTTCAACTTGCTAACAAAGCTCACACGCGTACAACATAATTTTTTTCGAGGTCTTTTTTTTTTTTTTTTTTAATTCATGATACTGTTAGTTAAAAAAGATTAAAAAAGAAAGAAATTTTCATACGAAAGAAACAGATTTTCTTCAGACTGAAACTGGTACAAGTTTGAAACAGAAACATCTTTCAAACACACGAGCGCATGCGTGTTGGCTTTGCATGTGATTAGGTTTGAAAACTTCTGCATGAACTTTGTCCATTTGTTTGACTTGGGCTTAGATTGGACCAAAATTTCAATTTGCTCAGACGCAGTCATCCCCTGATTTGGTTTTCCACCGTATGATTTGGGAACCCCATTGTCCAAGCAAGTCCTTAATCATAATTTTACCGTACAATTAATTGATCAAACTAGACCGAAGAAAAAAATGTTCTTCTGTTACATTCGAGGGTTTAAATTATTGTATGCTCATTTCTTTCTTTCACATTGTTGGTCTTACAATCCTTAAACTATTTACGTATTCCTTCCTTTCCCATGAATAGATTCTAACAGGACGAACTATAATTGAAAAATGGTATACACATTGAAAAAACAACTCTATACATTTAATTTAATGAAAATCATAAAAAATTTACAAGTCCAACCCTCAGAAAATTGAAGGTCTTTTATTAATATAATTTATTTAAAACATAGTATAAATAATTAAACAATTCTATTTTACATATCTAGAAGGATTGATTGTTACAAATACATTATATATTGCCAATATTTTAAATTATAATTTTAAAAAAAAGTAGACAATTAAGTGGTAAAGTACCAGCCAATTAAGAGTTGAATTAAGAACAGAGATATTCATGCGTTTGACCGGTTTGATTTAAATCAATCTTATTTGATTTTAAATAAGTAGAATCAGAATCAAATTGACAAGAATACGATTTGTTTATAAATAGAATTGTTTACACCGATTCTAGAACCAATTCACTATTTATTTATTTATTTCCTTTTTTTTTGTGGAATAAAAGGAGAAATTCATAGTAACCCAAAAGAAAGCATCAAATAAAGCAACAGCTGACAAAGGTTAGATATAACATAGACAAACTAAGAAAGAAAAGGAAAAAAAAAAAAATCAGTGCTGTAACTTTATCATATTAACAAAACTATTGACAAAATGTATCAAAGCTACTGCTTAATGGAGGTTTCCGCTATTCTTTCTTTGGCTAGTTGCTGGGCATCAAAAAGTCTAGAGCTGTCATCAAAAACCATGTCACAGCAATGAAGGGATTCTGCAAGTGACCAAATATCATGTTTGACTGGAGCTGCTAGTACTGAGATGCTTTTAGAACCTTGGATCTGAGATATAAAATAAATAAATAAAATAAAATTAGTCCCGAAAACAAGATATTTGTGTTTATAGGCAAATGACCCATTTGACAGCAACAAGACAGCTCTGGAAAAAGGCAGAGTGATTGGGTGAAGGGGAGAAGGTTGGGAAGAATAAAAAAAGCAGAGGTCATGAATAAAAACTTGGGAGACTGATAGCACCTCAGATGTTTTTTATTTGGAATGGCAAAGCCCAACTAAATGATTGTTACTGAATTCAGGGGTGTATCAAACTATTTGGGGGTTTAAAGTGAAAAAAATAAAAAATTAGAGCTAGAAAGCCTTTTTATTGGATGGTTACGAGATATTGTTTTCATAAATTAAGATAAGTTTCAAAACTATTCGAGATTAAGATGAGAAGGAGAGGATAAATTTAAAGTAATTAAATATGTATATATATAGATATTCAGATTTGTGACGGGCCTAAATTGCCTAGTGTTTGAACCGATTCTGACTGAGTTGCCCAGAAAAGGGTAGGAGAAAATTTGATAGTGAACTTCAAGTTGCAGGGACTTGGTTGCTTGTGCTGATTTCCGCTTGCATTCAACATCTCACGTAAATGGGACGGCTGTGGAGAAAAAGCAATAATGACAATATCAGAAGCCAAGGCAGCTACAGTAGTAATGGCCTCAGATAGATGAGTGGTTGAATTATGAAAGGAGGCCTTGTTACTGCAATAGTTACAATGTGAGTGAAGATGATTAATCCTCCTCCTTTTTATGGTTATTGGGGTAAATGATTTAAAATCCAATGCTGAAAAGAGAAGTCTAGATTATTTGAAAATTTGATTCCTAAATGTGAGGCAAACCAAGTTACCCAGGCAAATTCACAACCCATAAAGAGATGCTCCTGATTTTCCTTCATCTGGGGTCATAGCACAAAAATTCTACCAATATTGCAGAGTCTTTTCTCTGAGAAGAGAGTCTAAAGAAATTGGTGAAAGATCTGCCAAAGAAAGAATTCAAGTTTGGTGGGCAGAGGAGGCTTCTAAAGAATTTTCCGTTTCTTCTTTTGCAAGTCATCACTGAAACTGGATGAAGGAGACATAGAGATTGTCTTCTCCATGGATGGCTCATAGGCAGTTTTGACAGGAAAATTTCCAGAGGGATGACATCCAAATAAGTTTATCAGGGAAACCAGTTGCGGTTAAACCAGTTGGTCTCTAAAACGAAAAGAATATCTGCGCCGAAAGTTTGGTTCAATGATAAATGTGATGAACTATGAGCTCTTGATCCAGACATCGATAGCTCCAACACAGAATGATCATTGATAGGGTTGAGGTTGTCCTGGGACAACCTCCAAAACTTTTGAACCCTTGGAGAAAGAATTAACTAAATAAAGTAGAGGGTTTATACCTATTGGGAGAACCAAATGTTGCTAAGCAAAAGTTTCCGACCAAGTCATGGATTTTCTTCGATCATTACCCTTTTCTTTGAAAGATATAAATTGTCCTCATTTTTGTAAAACATTTGAAACACACCTACTTCAATCTTCAGTCCTTCGTAATTTTCCATCTTCACTCTCCTGCATGTTGATGTTCTATTTTTTAGATTTTTACTGGATGAAGATCCTTGTTCCAAAGTACCTCTTTTTTGGGAGTTCCATTGCTGCTGTTATCAGAGATTTCTCCTCCTTTATTCTGTTGATCCGGTACTCGCATATCTTCACTATCACTTCCTTCAAATATTCCCTTCTCGAGATGTTTAGGTAGGTTTTTCATATCAGAATTTGTTTGGAAATTCTAATAATGTAGATTGCTGTTATCATTTCAACATTGCTGTAGGTGTATATTTAATTCCTTTTTTTCCCTGTATTCTCAAGATGGATTGCTTGGAGGACAGTCCCGACAAAACTTATTTAAACAATGCTGACTGAGGGTGTAAAAATCCGAAAATTGGTACGAAATTTGACTTTTTTTTTTTTTGGTGGTGAAAGGTGGTATGAAGTTTGACACCTTGGATGTGGCATGGGATTTTTGGCTTAATTATGGGCAAAGGACGGGTTTTGGAGTTCGAAAACTTTTCAGCAATAAGAATAAAGAGGGAAGTTACAAATTTTGGTTTGAACCTTCTTGGTTCATAATTTTGAAATAGGAAAGTATTTCAAAATTTTTGTTATATTTTCAACTTCCTTTGGCAAGTCTCAGAAAAAGAAGAAGTACAAGTTCAGAGCTGAAAGAATTGAACATCTTCCCTTTACATTTGCCTATCAGTAATCAGCTAAAGGAAACGTATAACCAGCCCATGGTCATCAACATCCCTAGCTACCAAATTCTTGCTTCAAAAAAATGGCCAAAAAAAAACACAGACTTTAATGCATTGCTTCCATCCCCAGTTCAGCCATAGTAGGAAGCATTGAAGAAGCCTCAAAATCCTCAAGCTCAAAGCAATTCTGGGCTCTGGATGGCATCAGAGATGCACAGCAACCAGCACACACAAACAGTGGAGGCACAGCTTCAGAGTCCCCAATGCCACTGCACCTTGTGTGCTGCCAAATCTCGCATATATCACAAGCCACCATCCTCTCCCCATCGTCGTCCCTCGCACCACATCTGCATCTCACTGTCCAATTATCAGCCCCGCCTTCAAACCTCAACTCTTCTTCACTCCCCAAATCCATCCCAATCCCCCGCACCCACACCTCATGGCCCGACTCAATGGCTCCAAAGAGAATCTCTCCATCTTCAACTCCCTCCCTCATTCCTTCAATGTCTGTAACTACCAATCGCTCAGCCACACAGTAAGTGTCCCTCATTGCAGCCTGCACTTCTTCCTTTAGCTCACCAATTGTGCAGTGCAAAGGAACCACGATGTGCTCCCCTGGTGGGAATTCAGCTGTCAGCTCTGCCTCTAAATCTAAATCTCCCAATCTTGGAATTACTCGACAAATGTATCTCAGTAAATCGTCCTCTTGGTCCATGAATGGCCACTCCTTCACGAAGTGCTTGCTGTCCAGGATTGTTTGAACAGCCAACCCAATCGCCAATTCTGATTTTGGGTAGCCAGAGAGTATGTTTTCATACAGGAAAGCCACATCACTGTAAACATCAATCCCAGCCACTATAGTTGGTGCTGCGGGGAGTACTGACTGAGGGACTATTTCTGGCTCTATATCATTGACTTGAACATCATTCCCAATCTCCTGAATCGTATATTCCAGAACCCGAGTTGATGAATTCACAGCACGACGAACAACCAGGCCTCCCACAATTACGTTGTTCATCGATTTCAGCACGTAATCAATCAAGCCTGTGTCCCCAATGTGGAGGCGGGCAGCATCTCGAGCTTCCTGCCTGGTCATCCCCGCGTCAATAGCCTTGCTTGTCGCTTTTTTCTCTTTCAGTGCATCAACAATGACATTAGCTGCGTACTCCAGTCTTCTTAAAGGCCATCGGCTGTCCAAATTGGCAGCCACAGTAGAAAACTTTCTGCATTTAACTGATTTTTCTTTCATTCCAAACTTGGTTTGCTGGGTTGTTCTCGAAGGTCTTGAAGAAGTTGATGGTGCAGGTGAGGTTACATTGGTCAAGTTTCTATGGAATGGAAGTCTTCTGGACTTGAGAGTAAGCATGAATTTTAGGAGATCTCTGATTGTTATCAACTGGGTTTCGCTCAAATCTCTGTAATAATGAACGATGTGCTTGAGATCTCTGTACCGAATCGAAGGACTGAAATCTTGGATGATCTTGTCAAGTTCCAATGAGCTGATAGTTTCAACTGCCTTCTGATACTTGTGCTCTGTCACTCCAAAACTTCCATGGCAGAATTTATACCCCCATCGACCAAACCACGGATGTCCATAAGCTACCCCATGGAGCAACCGAAGATTCATCGACCTTTTCTTGGACACATCATTCACTGTAATTTTCCTTCAAAACAAGAAAAAAACCAAAAAAAAAAAAAAATCAGATCACTTAATCTTCAGAAAAATCTAAATAAATTCAGTGAAATTCAAAAGTTCTCTTACCGGGCGTGAAGATTTGTGCAGATTCTATCCCAGAGGTCCATGATTTCTCTGCCGCAGAGGTACTTGGACCCCCCTTCAATTCCATTGATACAGAGCAGATGACCAAACCCATTACAGTGAATTAAACCATGCAACAGATGGTTTTGCATATCAAGAAGTCCATCATCCAGAGGCTTATGCCACTCATCATCCACCGGAATTATCAAATGGTACTTCCTTTTCGACAACAAATGGTGACTCCAACCTGAAAACAACTTTCTCCCATATTAATCAAACCCAAAATACATATATATTTCACAAAACTTAATTGTAAAATCTAACCAGTGCAGCGACAGTGGTCGCAGAATGGCCTGAGAGAATGCTTGACAGTCTCTTCGATGGTGTAGAGAGGAACCAAAATTCCCCTGTTCTCGTGAGCGAGCAACGTGCACCAAACGGGCATCCCCTCTACATTGTACTCTTCTGGCTCTGCGCATTCCTCAAGAAAGAACCGGACATTGTCGCGGAACGGACCAGTGGGAGCGATTGGGCAGCCGGGGTTCGCGAACGTGTTGAGTCCATAGATTCTGGGGGTTCGCTGCTTCTTCTTCTTCCAAGCTTCAAAGGTTGGGATCGACATGGTTGAAGAAGCTTGTGCCTCTTCTTTATTCTTCTTCAAAATTGAAAACCTAAAGAAAGATATAGACACAGAGAGAGATAGAGATAGAGATAGAGATAGAGAGACAGAGAGAGAGAGGGAGAGGAGTTTCTGTTTACTTTGTTGAGGTTTTTAACGAATTGGTGGATCGAAGTTTGTTGCAGAGTTCAAATGTTCGTTGCTTCGACTGCGATTACCCGCGCGATTTGGAAGATCAGGTGGGCATTTTCCCTTCTGGGTTCGGGTATATTGGGCCTATGCTAGTCCAGATTAGATGGTTATTGAGAGATCTGACGGTTGAGGTAGGAGAAAGTGAACAGGCTGTCATATCTCAACGGTTCAGCAGTTTGAGAGTTCCGTTCAGCAGTTTGACAGTTGAGGGTTGTTTGAGAAGCAGCGACTTGAAGCAGATAACATTTTGCTTTAATTACGTGGAAGAGTTGAGGAGTTACCATGTGTCAACTGTGTAAGCAAACCAAAGATGAAGAGAAGTTCTGGCAGTGCAGTTCCAGTTAGAGAGTGATATGGATGGTCCAATCTCGGCCGTCTATGCATGGCACCCACATTGGACATCAATATTTTCCTTGAGTAAACAATTTTTTTTTTTTTTTTTTGATATGTAAGCAGGGTTTGGGGGGAGCCCGAGGTCAAACTCGGGCGGGTAAGGAGGCCAAATGGGAGGTCGTCAACTAAGCTACCGCACTCCTTTTGAGTAAATATTTTAAATTACAAAAAAAATAAAAAATAAAAATAAAAAGGAAACAGAAAAAGTATTAACACTTACAAATAATAAATGTATTATGAAAGTAGTAATTAATTTAGATTAGAAATATATGTATATATGCACAACGATGCTTCTAAAGGATATAGATGGACGATTTTTCCTCAATTTTAAAAAATTTTGTGAGATTCTAATATAATTTTAGTTAAAATTTTAAATATCCATTTGTTTGTCCTACAAAAAAAGACCATTCAAACAACTCATGGTCTTTTACGGTTTTTTGAATGAATTCGTGTAAGGGCGTGTCTGAATCTTTATAAATTCAAATTTAATAGTACGAGCAAATACTAATGATTGTGAAAATTTAATACCTTTGCAAGAGTTCAAACAACATGAAATGATAAACAACTCAAACACAGAAAGAAATGAACTCTTCAAAGTTAAAATACGTGAGATTCGATATTCATCTTCAAGATCTTTACAAAATTTTTATAGTGAATCCACTTTAAGGATAGAAACTTAACACTTAAATTACTCTTAACACTCAAAATGAGACCTATCTACTCTAGACTTCTATTGCAAACAGATAAATATAAGTACATGAGACCTATCTACTCTAGACTTTTATTGCAGACAGATAAATACAAGTACAAGATGAAATTGGAAAAAAAAATTCTTGATATTATAGAGTCAAAATGCTTGAAAATGTAAACTCTCAGGCACTCTAGACTTCTATTGCAAACAGATAGATATAAGTACAAGATGAAATTGAAAAAAAAAATCTTGAAATTATAGAGTCAAAATGCTTGAAAATGTAAAGTCTCAGGCACCTTTTGGAGGCACAAGTTTTAACAAAAAACCAAGAACTTTGCTTTTTATATGTTTGGCAAACCATTAATTTTTAACACTTTTCTACTCAGTTACAGTAAATTTTCAACTTAAAAATTAACAAAAGTTGATAAAAGTTATAAAAACTTATTAAAAATTTTACTAAACATCTAAAAGTTACAAAAAGTTACTAAATATTGTAAAAGTAAATGCTATTTATTTTACCAAACATACTAAAAATTGTAAAACTTTTAGCAAAAAAATATTAAAAGTTGCTGAAATTTGAACGTCCAAATGATACCTCAATGGGAGACAATGTTGAGGAACTCTTTTATTTGTACACTACGGTGTCTTATATAAATAGCTAGTACTATTTTTTCAATTACTACTCCACCTCTTACTGCCCTATTCATCACAATATCAGCAACTACATAATACTCCTCGACCACTATCAACTTCTTTGACTAATTTAGCTTATCAAAAATAAAATATCAATTTTATGAAAACTTGATCAACTCTCTTTCTAATAATTCTTAATATCAACCTTACCCTACACTTGGCTCATATTTTTGACTCACTAGCTATCCTTTCAATCGATTTAAATGAAATATCAGCCTACCCTTGTTTGCCTTAATTGTTAAAGAAATATTAGCCTATCCCTTGTTTGGTCGATGTCTTCAATTCACTAACTCTACCATTAAACAGCCATACCACGTGCCATCTTCAGTGAGATAAGGTTTTTAGGGACAAACACCATCCGTTAAGGTTCATTTGTTCAATTTTTTTTTTTTTTTTTTTTTTTTTTGAAATTCTTAACAATCCAGTTGTTCATAATATTTAGTCTTGCCTTCCTAAATATCAAAATTTGGATCCATCACTATATATGTAGGAAAGAGAAAAAATATATACTAAATAAGTGAATAAATTGGGTCATAATTAAAAGCGTGCTTCAAAATATTTACAATTATAAGATTTGCTTTTACCTAATTTTGATGTGGGATTTTATCTAATTTGTAATGATAGAATTTTTCAAAAAGAGTAAAGTTTATATTCTTGTGTATTGTCTAAATATTTATAAAACTTATATACAAAACAACATGAATAAATTGAGACCAATTATTCAATCTCAATAATGGTCTAACTAGAGAGATTTTTTATTTTTACTGAAAAAACGTAAAATATTTTCTCAAATGCTATTTGCGGGAAACAATTGCTAATGTGCTGTTAATGAAAACGTGCCATCAAGTTGTAGTTTCAATAAAGGTGAAAACATGAAATGCTAACCCGTCTTCTAGTTGATCCAAGATGAAATTGCATTATCATTTCACGTCTTCTAGTCAAGTCTAAAAACATAATATCATAACTTGAATTCAAGCAACTAGAAACTGCATCATTATGCTGCTATTTCTACTATTGCGCCACCCCTGATTTGTTGATACAAACCTATCCCCCATCAACCTATCAACACAACCTATCCCCCATCAACCTAAACATAAACATAACATGTGCATACATTCTCAAAATACCACAAAACAACAACCATTACACAACAAGATAGAAAATAAAAGCAAATATAATAAAACGTGAAATAAATAGTTGTTTTTAATTTACATTAAAAAAGCATCATTTGTCCCATACATTAAAAAAAAATTAATGTGTCACAACTAGAAATCTTTCTAGTATACTTTGGGTTTCTACGTCTCAGCTTCAACTGTGGTTTGAGTGGATGGCTCTATGAGTGAGTGAGTGATTCAATCCCCTATAACTGGGTTGGTGGGGGCTCCTCCAACCCTGCATAATTAGATGTCTCCATCACAATATGATATTGAACCCTCACACTCTTCCTCCTCACATAATGCATAGAAGAGAGTGGAACTGGACTGTTTGGTGGTATAGTAAGCGTTGGCGAGGTGTGGAAAGGTGGAGATGAATACATAATCAATGATGGAGGCAACTCAATATGCTCCTTGGTAATGTTGTAGTCATCGATGTTAGGAAGCTCAACAAGTGCATGGGGGTAATGATGTTGGCTTAGCTAAGGTGGATGGGCCCACTTTGGCTAAGGTGGACAGTTCATCTCCAATTGAAAGCGGATAGGCCAACCATAGTAGACAGTCCAATTTTGATAGATGTGAATGGCTTGGCCCGTCTATCGTTGCCGCAAACTCAGTACTCTTTATTGATGGCTATAATAATCCTACGACCAAGTGCTCTCAAGGCCGCCACCATTGACAAATCTCCTATACATCGATACAGATAAGGATGCTATCACCACTTAAGTGGCCATAATTATAGTCTATTCTTGAAATAATCAAATAGGAAATTAAAGATAAATAGAAATTAGAGATAAATTAGAGAAAATAAAAATTAATATTGAAAGTAGAAAAATACTTTGTTTATTTGTTAAAAGTAAATTTTATAAATACCTCCCTCGTACCCCTCAAGGCATATACATATTTTGCACATATTTACATACATATACGAGAACTAAAGACACAATCGTTGAAATACTAGACGAAAAACAGAGTGTGGGTGTGACCAAGTCGGTGGAGGGTGTCTTCGGTGTGAAGCTCTCTCCAACTTGTGCGTGCCTCCGGCATGAACATGGCCGATTCAAGCATTAAGCAATTTAGACAATCATGTAAGGCCCCATCTGATAAGAAAGTCCCAAATTATAAATATGTGTGCATATATATATATATATATATATATATATATATATATTTATTTAACTATTTTAAATTTATTCTCTCCTTAATTTCACTCCTAATCTTACTTCCAAATAATTTTGTAACTTATCTTAATTCATAGAAACAATATAAATCTATAATATATTTATTCAAAGAATTAATTTAATGGACTCTTTCTTTTTATTTTCATTAATGATAAGATATTTTCCTTCATCTTTAATTCTAAAATCAACTTACACAATTAGAAAATATATTTAATGATTAATAGTTTCAAATTATTTATCTAATAATTATTGAGCAATTTTGAATTCTCTTTTTATTAGTTTTATATAATTTTTTCATTAAAATTTTGTATTATTAATTTCTATTTTTTCGTAGCATTTGATTACATAATTCGCATTTATAAGAAAGCCAAAATTTTTAAGCACTTCTCAGATTCAAAATATTAGTATATGAAAATTTTGAAAAATACATAAAAATTGTTTAAGCTCCAAATTATTTCTTGGTTAGACCTCAAATAATTTGATACTTCCCTGGGCATGAATATATCTTGTGAGCACTTTCCAGTCTGAAACCATCGTTCTCTCCCAGCGGCTAGCTCAATATTTTTGTTCCAAAGAGGGTTGATTTGAATTGAGAAGACAAAGCTGGCTTCGGTTCTTTGGATTAAATGAAAGGAGAAACTGCTTACCATTTTGCATTTACAGATATTGCGATTTTAACTTAGGAAATTTTAGAAACCATGACACAGTGTCGTTGACAATTTATTTCTCACGTATGGTAATTAGGCAAATATTTTAAATTTTAGCAGTAAAACAAAAAAAGAAAAAGAAAAATTCCAACGGGAGATGGGTAGGGAATGAATATCCATTGAGACTCTGCTTTAAATTTATTTGGAGAATAAAATAGTCTATACCACCCCTATTAACGAAACAGTATTCAGATTGGTCCTACGGTACTTTGGCTTCGCTTGGTAATAAAGAAGAAGTCCACCTTTTTTTTTCTTTTAGTTTTTTTAACTGTTTGCCCAGTTACCCCCCCCCCCCCCCCCCCAAAAAAAAAAACTGTTTTGTCTTACATAACTTTTGCTCTACTGAAATTAAATTTCTATGTTTTTTTTTGAAGTGCAATCAACAAATTATAAAAAAATAAATATATATAATAAAAGATAGAGATAAATAATTAAATTTTGTTCAAATTGACAGAGATTTTATTGAGATTTGTAGAGATTTTGAGATTTGTAAATGCTTATTAGATTTATAGAGATTTTATGCAGATTTACATAGTAAGAGGTAGAAAAGATTATGTAAAAATTTATAGAAATTTTTGTTAATTTTTAGTACTCTAAATGCACCCTATATTTCGTTAAAAAAAATTACCTAGAAAAAAATGCATCAAATAGGAGAATCTACCAACTAGTTTCTTTTTTTTTTTTTTTTTTTTTTTTAAAGGAACCAATTTTTCTGCAACTTACCTCGGTTCTTGTATAATTTGCTTAAATTAATGCAATACAGTAGTAAATATAACCACAAATTTTGAGAAGAATGAAGTGAACAAGAATGAACTTATTACAAAATTACGCCGCTGCATTATATGGAGTATCATTTTGCTTTACTTATTGTTAATTATTTGCTAGTCAAGATATTGTTTGAAATTAGACAAGACACAAACCTATTATTTTCCATATTCTCATGCGAGATGTCCTCCACTGGAATGAAAGATGGATGAGCAAGCACTTAAGCCTGGCGAAGGAAGCAAGACCAAGCCGAGCCACTAGTGAAAATTGTCGCCCAAGACTAGGATAGGAAACCAAACGATGTACCGGATTTTAAGGTCATCATTTCCACTACCATATTCTTCTCTTTTAATTAGTAAAACATGGAAAAAGTTTGTAACCTAACAACTACCAAGCTTCCTTTCACAAAGAGACTGGACACCCATATTTCTCGCACAACACATATAGGAGGCCGCCACGTCAGCGCCTTGGAAAATTTCTACCTTTTGGGACCAGCACATACAGATTAGTCTTTGATTAGCAAGCAGGCTTGAAATTATTTTCTACAAAAGCAAAGGAATCAACTTGACTTTATCATCATCCCCCCCCCCCCCAAAAAAAAAAAGAATAAGAACTTAACTTTGTAACCACGCAGATGAGGATAAATTAAATTCCCATTACACTTCTTGAGCGATGAGCAGAAACCACAAAGCTATGAATCTACAGCAATTAGCAGTTGTTTGTTCCTCCATACCCCTCTTGAGCTGTGTGGGTACCCTTTTTCTTCTCTTCTCCTCTTCTGATCAGAACTCCAGTATCAATGAAACCTCCGCGGGGAAGACTCTGAAAGATGGCAAAACTGATGCTGCTGAAACTGCAGCTAATATTGCTGCAGCCCAGAAGCACTTTCAGCAAATTCAACACATTCGCGGACCTTGATCTCTTAACTTTCTAGATATCTTTGGTGATCAAACCCGAGTGCATAGATCTAATGAAAAGAAGATTCCAGCTTCTGCTTCCAACTTCATCTGGCACTGGCACTAGTTCTACTCTTTGACGTGTACTACTTGTAATCTTTCCTTTCCCACATTAGTGGCTTAATGTTGATCAAACTTTTTTTTTTTAATATATACATATATATATATACTTTCCCACATAGTAGTTTAATATTGATCAAACCTTTTTTTTAAAAGGAAAGATGATACAAAGGCCAAACCTATGAGAAAAGCATGTTACAAGAGGGCATCATGTCTGATGCGTTTGACTGATTAAGTATAGTTTCTGATTATCACTAATCATATCAACATCCAGAATTTTACCAGCATCTTCTGATAAGATATAACAACCGTTTGGAATGTCTAGCTGCTCCGTTGCTGCTTTGATGAGCTCTTTGATGCTTTGTGGAACCCATAGCACAACTCCATGTTTCGTGTTGTCCTTGGGATCCCATGGATGGAAAGGAAACACCACGCATTTCCTCGAGTGCACTTTATCTGTTATTAGCAATAGAAGTTTTTATTACAAACTAGTTGAAAATAGTGAGCTAAGCTGGCTTAGATTTACAACTAGTATTGGTTGTACTAGCACATATGACATCTGATACTTGCAGAATCAAATGATAATTGTAAACTAAGACATAGTAAGCATGACAAAAATATGCATTTAAAGTAAATGAAAGAATGTGATTAGGCTTCAGAACTTGAGTTATTACTGCTCTATATGAGCCTAGTTGGTTTCTCATTATCACATCAAGCCATTGAAGGAGAAGGTTTGTATTTTATAATAAAAGGTTTCTGACCCATGCTTTTCTAACAATGATGAATAAATCAGTTTTTTCTATTAGTACATCCTTATAAACAAGGCTGGCTCAATGCCTAGGCTATTTAAGCTGCCTAAAGCCCCAGCAAGAAAGAAGCCCCTAATTATATACACACAAACACACACACACACACATTAACACTGTTATTTTGTTCTCATGGATAACATAGAATAGGTCTCCCAAAAAAAAGTGTCATATAATAACTCTAAGAAACCTAGTTAAGATGGACATTCACCAATAATAATAACAATAATAATAATAAAGTTTCCCCTATGATTAGTGATGCTTAGAGGTCCACTTGAGTTGATATTACAAAAATCTGCTATACTAACTATACGAGGCCTACTTAACTTGATCTTAAAAATAATTTGGATCTCATAAATGTTTCCTTTATTAACTTTCAAAAGTTGAAGTTCTCACCAATAATAATCAAAAAGAAGTCCCAATGATTAAATCTCACAATTCTAAGAGCTCTAATTAAAATTGGCATCCCATCAACAAGAATTCAAAATAAATAAATAAATAAATATAGTTCTTGAGTACAATAATTTTATAAGTAATTTTGCATCCCAAAATACTAAAAGAATTGCCTTTAAATAAAAATTTTTAGATTTTTTGTACTTACAAAAAAATTTCTATTGCTTTTATAGAGTAATATTATATCACTTCTTTAAAAGAAAGCCTCATATTTGATCTCGCCTTAGTCTGCTGCAATGATCAAGCCACCCCTGCTTGTAAAGCACCCTTAGATTTTGGTTCAGCATAATAAACAATTGAGATTCAGAAGATTGTCAGGCCTAAAGCAATATTTTCAAATGAATTCATATCCAAGTCTCATGTACGACCCAGTAACACTAGACTGGGGAGAGATTAATAATCCTTTACAAATTGAAGTCTGAAACAAAAACATGCTAAAATAGAAGACTCGAAATTATTTTTTTTTTCTTTCCATCCATATTCGATTGTTAATAACTTGGTGAAGAGATTAATAATCCTTTACAAATTGAAGTCCCCCCCCCCAAAAAAAAAAAGCCAAAATAGGAGTAAGACTCGATATTATTTTTTTTTTATACCACATTTTGATTGTTAATATGATATATGAGGACCACTACTAAAATGCCCAAAAAATGTCATATCCATAAAGCAAAAACATTGAAGCATTCCTATGAATGTAGAAAATATACCACATTAGTCGAATGGAATTAGACAAGTCATCCATACCATTTTTGTCAAAACAGACAAGAATTCATTTTAAATGAATCAACTAGTTTTGTTTGTTTACTGTGTGGTATGTCTCATTTCAAGATTCATGGACTGGAATCCCATTTCCATTAAACTTATTTCTCATAGACAGTGACTGCGCGCTGGCAAGAGACTTGTATTTAGCCAACTCAAATCTGTAATCCTGAGGTAAAAAATATCTAAAATAATAATAAAATTTTATTTTTACTATTTAAATAGTCTATACTCATAAAAATTTTATTTATGCAGCTCACTTTTTTTTTCTTTTCTTTTTTTTCTTTTTTTTGTTTTGGGGGGGGGGGGGGGGCATGGGTTCTTTAAGCAGGCAACATTTTGGCGTTCACATTCTTCTAGTCATAAACATCAATTCAAGTTTGGAAGGGGAGGTCTTTAAGCAGTCAACATTTGGCATTCATAGTCTCCTAGTCATAGACATTTCATGCAACATCCAATTCAAGTCCAGTTACTAGACGCCGAGTAGAAAATAGGGCCTCTGCAATACCTTTGATTTCTTTAGAGCAGTCAGATAATTCAGACAGCTGAGTAGATTTTGCATCTTCCAGCAACTTGATCAAATTCTTGTTTCCACACATCCTTGCTTCATCAAGTGGAGTATTTCCCCATCTGCAAATTACAAATAGTCCAATAATGGTTTAGTTGCAAGAATAATTGACTACTAATATATGATAGCAGATTAGCTGAACCCCCTTCTGTTACCTATGTACATCAGTTAGGTCTTTCTCTGTTAACATTCACACGAAAAATAACTCCAGCCTTATTTATCTCCTCATTGTCACACAGGCAACATCAAAGAGAAAAATAATAGCACCAGCAATGAAGAGAGAGAACAACAGAAGATAACAAGAATGGAAGTTAATATTATGAGGTAATATTGAGTTCTTCCGGGTGGGGTTCAAAATAACAAATCCCAAGTGTTGCAAATGGATAGACAAGCAGGTTTTAAAGATTAAGTCAATTAAGGTCCATTTAGGTTTGGATTGGCTAGGAATGTAATCGAATTATGCTAAGTAAAATGATAAAGGGAATACCAGGGAAGATTGAAAGGTTGATTTAACTTTGCACGCCTAAATTATTTGCAAATTTTCACTAGAACATGATTCTAGATGGAGAAACAGAGGCAGGGGCCATTGATCTGAGACAGAAATGAGTTCACTTTCTTGATAATTAGATGGAACAGCTTTAATGCTATGATTGCAAACTTGAAGCTGTAAAGAGCTTTGCAGCCATCAGGATGGTTGGATATTGATGCATCAAGTTCTCAAGATTGAGATGTTGCAATTAAGATATAGGATGTCAAATCAGATAAATTAGACATTTACAGGAGATGAAAGTACCAAATATTATCAGCAAATGACATTAACAGTACATAATTTTTATAACAACAAAAATATGCACAAGTAAATGCAATCCTATGTGTCATATATATTTTTGTTGAGAACAGTGAATCATTTGCCATAATGATTGCCAGAAATTATACCATACATCTCTTAACATCTAGAAAGTCTGAAGTCCACTTGAAAAGAAATGTATTTAAAGGGTTGGATGAATACCGGTTCAGGAGAAATGAGAGAATTTCACAGGACTACAATATATAAAGAGAAAAGTTTCAAATAGAAGAGACTGGATATAACAATATTTTCCTATACCCAAACATGGATTAGGGAAGCTTGTCTCCAGACATCAATAGATCACATCTGAGTACAATCAGATAATGCCCTCTAGCATTAAGACTTCAATAGCAGGCTGAATCTGCTATAAGGCTCAATAAATTGACATATATAGATAGTTTCATCATAGCAAGAAGGTGACTGTATCATACCTATCCTTTGAAAAGACACTAGCCCCAGCTCCCAAAAGCAACTTTGCCATTAAATATAATCCTTCGGATGCAGCTACATGAAGTGGAGTTCGGTGATCATAATCTTTGGAGTTTGGATCAATGCCATTGGACAATATCCTTTTTAGAAAATCGGAATCCCCCCTTACAACAGCAGTACATAATAAACTACCAGCATCATCAATCTTTAACGAGGCCTTTCCTTTAACAAGTAATGAAGCAACTTGATCATGTCCATTCTTGATGGCTTCTAGTAATGGTGTGTTTCCAAACTTATCTACAAAGTTTAAAGTAAACTAGTGCATTAATCACTCTGTTAGGTCTAGATTTGAAGTATGACAATTGCGATAACAAAATCGTGTGTAATAACAATGGATTAGTTTGTATTTGAGTCTTTTTCCTCGTACTGCACTTGGATAAAAGTTTAGTTCACAACCTTGTTATTTTGGAGGTGTTATCAAGTAAATCAGCAAAAGTGCCAGTAATACAGCCGCTATCACCACACCTGCAGGTGTTTAGAACCAAGTCTACAACAAAAGAACATTTTTTCTAGAAAAAGGCCAGCAAAATCGCACTTGTTATTTTGGAATTTCTGGCTGCTGCTGCACAACGGAAGAACTTCCACTAAGGCATCTCTTTTATATCAATTATGTGTTAATTGTGTTTATTACAAATTAGTTTTATTTGGGTGTTTGAGTTGTGGCTTGAATTCTTCATAGAAAAAGGCTGCCTGAGACAATCTCGAATACTGACATGGTTAAAAAAGCATAAAGCTTAAAAATCCATAAGGAAAACGACAATTTAACACATAAGAACGTTACCTAAGATGTTGATGTCTACACCTTCTTGAATAAGAAAGAGTGTTACATCTTCATATCCTCTTGATGCAGCAAGATGCTGGTGGAAATAAATTCATAAACAAATAAATAATGAGAATCCTTTCAGTGAGCAATTCTACTTGGAAATAATATCATTTTTCATATGTTTAAAAGTAAATAATTTAATAGTTTCCTGCCATAAGTAAGGCCATAAAACATCATGAAACAACAATTCTACCTCTGGACATGAACTTCTTATTCATACGACTAAATAATTGCACTTTGCTTTACATCCTTCAATTTGACTTGAATCCATACGTGTGTTATGTGTGTATAGATAACATGCTATAAAATGACAAGAAACAAACAAGCAGTAGTAATCTACACCGCCTAGCAAATTCCATTAGTTCAATATAAACAAAAAATTGAAAAATGAAAAATACTTTCTATTGTCCTAACATGATTGCCAACCATTTACAAGGTGGTATCAACATCCATTTAAAAAGCTTTTGGTGTAACCAGGTATTGAATCCCCTACATTCATCCTGTAGTAGATTGTCCTGCACAATGAGCCTCAACTTTTACAAACCTTCATCTAATACCTTAAAACAACTCTTACACGGTTGCACCACACATAGAGGTGTAAGAGGCCCCCCTTGCCATTTTTTCAAGTATTATGGGATAGAACTACAAAATCTATGACCGATCCAAGAAAAAACACAAAATGACCAAGATGTGCAGCTTAAAAAAACTGTCAGAAGGGAAAAAAATATATCTTCCATGTGATATGAAACAAGAAAGAAATAAAGTTAGGGAAGAGAGAGTTAAGCTAAGAAGAGATAAAAGAAGAGAGGGGAGGGAGAAATCAGCTCATTGGCTATTCAATTCAATTTCAATTCATTTTGAGCTGCCTAAACAAATTCAAACACGCACTTTAAATAATAGAACATAGATGCCCAAAAGACTAACCTAGGGAAGACCGTCCTAAGATTAACTAAATAGTTATTTAGGGAAATGGATCTAATTATTAGTGTCCCAATACATAAAAATCTTGATGTCCCATCAATTCTAATGGGGTGGGAAGTCAAGTTGAAAATCAACACTCCTTCCTTCAATCATTGGGCCACGAACACAGTAGGTAAGCAAGCTTTTCCCAGAGTTAATGCACATGCATGAGGAGTGGCATAAACTTGGTGTCCCCAACAACTCTCCCCGGGTGAAAAGAACTTAACTTCAGCAAGAGATCTTTAGAAAACCAATACAATAGGATCAAAATGTGGAAGGGAACCCTTCAGAAAACAAATAAAATAGGATCAAAATGTGGAAGGGACCCTTCAATGGGGTAGACAAAATCCCTAAAAACACAATTGGGCTTACGCATTGGCTTGGACACTGCACCAGCAGAAATTTCAGTGATACAAGCTTTTTCAATGATCTAGTCAGCTGCTTTACTTGGTGCAATCAGACAAGGCACAACATCACCTGAATCAACAAATTTTTCAGGAATAGCCTCAGAAGTCTACTCTTTAAGATATTCCCCGTTAGAGACTATTGCAATGAGCATGAGAGTTTCAGTAGATGAAGTAGTAATGCGAGGCACAACATTAACCAAATTACCAAATTCATCCAAATCATCAAACTCAAACTCATTGAAGTAAGGTTCACAAACCAGTTCTTTGAGATGGTCCTCTTCAAGCTCCTTCAAAGGGTTTTCTAATGACCTTGTTTTCACCAGTATTCATTAGTAGATCACAAAGAGTAGAAACTAGCATTTGCTTCAAATTCAATGAAAGCACTTGACTTGAGGGATGACAACTACCTCGACTTGGCCCAATGGGTTTCCAAATGAGCAACTCATATTCTTGGAAAAAAGTGTAAGCACGGTCAATATGCAGGCCTTGCATAAACCTATTCAATGTGACTGCGTCATCTTCAAATATATAACATTTACTTCGAAACTCGCCAAATTGAGTCACATATTCTATCATAGAACGATTACCTTGCGTTAGGTGATTCCATTGACCCAACAGATCAATCTGATTCTCACGCTCATAATGCATCTTGTCATTCCTTCACATAGGGTAACTGCTATGCTGGGATGCAAATGAATAACAAGAACTCTCGAGGTTATCCATTCTAGTAGCCAAGTTTTGATGCTCTTGCCAAATAACAAAAATTGATATTGCCTCTTGCAAAGAGGTATTGATTTGATCCAAGTATCTTTTTATTATGTCATTTTAGACAAAAGCCAAAGAATAGGTAATCCCACTTTTTTTTTTTTTTTTGGTACAGAGTTTTTGTCGAAAAAACAGCAAGGTTCTTGAAGAATCACCGGAAAACAGTGGCAGTCACCAGAAATTGAATGGTGCCATAAAATAAGAGTTCCAGGGGGCTGCAGTGGGTCAATCAATGGTTACGATGTAATTACATTTTAATATGATGCGTCTTTTCATATTCTTCATTAATGATCTTCTAATCAAATTTTGTTTAACTTTTATTTTTATTTTAAATTTAATTTTATTACATTGAATTAAGACCATTAGATTTGATGTAATTATATCCTGACCGTTGATTAACCCACTACAGCCCCTGCGGTGGATTCTCCCACTACAGCCCTCTGGAACTCATAAAATAATGACAAGTTGAAAAATTTTAAGATTTTGAGCTCTGATACCAAGTTGACATGAAACACGAAAGTAATAAAGTTAGGGAAGAGAGAGCTAAGCTAAGAAGAGATAAAAAAGAAAGGGGAGGGAAAAATCAGCCCATTGGCTATTCAATTCAATCTCAATTCATCATGAGCTGCCTCAACAAATTCAAAAACACACTTTAAATAAGAGAACATGGAAGCCCAAAAGACTAACCTAGGGAAAACCATCCTAGATTAGCTAAATAGTTATTTAGGGGAAATGGATCTAATTAAGGGGAATGGATCTAATTATTAGCACCCATTTATTTAGGGGAAATGGACTGGATTAAGGGGAATGGATCTAATTATTAGTGTCCCAATACACAAAAATTTTGATGTCCCATCACCCTAGGGTTCCAGGGGGCTGCAGTGAATAAATCCGCTGCAGGGGCTGCAGTGGAAAATCAAAGGTTGAGATTTAATTATTTTTAATCGGATGGTTCTAATTTAATTTAATTAAAATTATTTTCAAAATAAAAATAAAAGTTAAAAAAATCTAATTAGAAGACAATTAATGCAGAATGTAAAAAGTCATGCATCATTAAAGTGAGAATAAATCTCAGCCCTTCATTTCTTCACTGCAGCCCCTGCAGTGGATTTCTTCACTGCAGCCTCCTGGAACCCATCACCGTGCTTTTGCACAGAAACGCTACCTGGCAGGTGGGTGGGGGCAGAATTTTTCAAGGCTCCAAGTCCCAGCCCCATGGCTCAAGTCAAATCAATTGAACTAAGCCCCCATCTTAACAGTGCAAAGGGGGGAAAAAAAGGGAGGCATATGTTGAGGGTTATATGACAATTTGAAAATACACCTTAGCATATACTTTCTTGGAACAATACACAAAGAATGGCTTCTCCTATTGATCTTAATTCCTAAGCAACCTAAAGCATGGAACCTGTTATTGGTTGTGGAAAACATTATAGGAGCTACTGCATTGTTCTCTATTGTACATGTTGTTTAAGAGGGAACCATGGGAATACTACTAATTAATTGACACTGAAGGAGGAATGCTCCTTACTTCTAAATTCTAATACTTTACAAGGATGGCAAACCCAATATATTTGTGTTTCTCTTTATTGTTAGGTAACTATTAATTTCACACTTGACAACTAAATTCTATTCGATATAAATGTTGAACTCAAACTGGGAAGACAAATTGTACCAACCAAATATATAAACTAAATAAAGGTATAAGATAGAAATGGAAAATTATGCTGCCAGATTTGAAAACGAAAAATACTGAAATTTTCATAATTGGTGTATGATTCTACTTAATCCAGAATTAGATCTAGTATATGAATGCAGAATCAAACGAATCTGAAGACAGCAGCTGTATCTCCACAAGCAGCTATTGCTTCCATGCATTTAAAGCTCTCATAATTTAGAAAATAACAGTTTTAAGTGATATCTTCAAATGGAATCCATCCATGAATGATTCCATTTAAAAAGACAATAAATTAAACTGAATGTTATCCATACTCCAAGAAGATAAGCCCATTTTTTTGTAAAATAAGTCATCCCATTGAGCAAGCAACAAGCAAAATAGTAAACCAATTTAGACTGCTGCTTTAACATATTCAAAAGTCAAAAGCATACCAATGGGGATCTTCCATCGTAATCTGTCTTGTTGGGATCAGCTCCTGATCGAATCAAACCTTTGACTTGATGCAGATCACCATGATAGGCAGCACTATTAACTCTCAAAGCAAGTTCAGCTTCTTGCTTTCCAATATGAAATGTGATATCAGATTCCATTTGTTTCAAGCGATTTGACTCTTTTCCCTGCCAGCTTATATTATTTTAGATGTGTGGTACATCTAAATTAATTAAGATTCACATAGAATCTTGCTAAAGAAAAATTAGTGTGCATTTTTATGTACATATGTCAAAGGAGGGGGAAAAAGAAGAATGCAAGAAACAATATAGGCTGAGGCAATAGACAAATTAGGGCAGTAAAATTACCTCAAGAAGGTTGTTGAGGATTCTTCGTCCATCATGAAAATATATCTCAAGAATACTTGAGAAAGATTGTTTGTCAATCCGCAAAATCCTACATAGCTCACAAACTCTAACAGTATAGGGCTGCGGAATGTTGCAAAGAATAGAAATTTCCCCAAATAAGCTGTTAGGTTCCAAAAGTGATACAGTCTCTTCTAATCCATCTGCCCCTATACCGACCTCCTCCTGTACATGCATAGTTTTTGTTAATCTTATACTATTTGAAACCAACGATGAAGCCAATGACCACTTCCACAGGGAATAATTTAGAAACAACGTAATTCAATATAAAAGTAGCCTCTAGAATTGTGAATAGTGATGCAAGCAGGCAGTTTCAAGACTGGCAGTTCTTTCCCAGTCTTTGTCTACTGAAAGCAAAATTCTTCAACCATTTGGTTACCCATAAACCCTATTTTATCTTTTTTGGTTTCATTTTGAGTTGTTATGAATTAGAATTATTGGTATTAGCATGTCCTCCGATAAGAGGACTTTATCTTGACAAACTAGACCAACTGGAAATTAAATAGAACAGCCAAAGCATTTTGGTCATGTTGGAATATACCACACATTGACAAAATCAAACCTCTCAAACCAATATAAGATACTAATGGCCTCTCTATTCCTTTCCAATTAGTTTTGAGTTGTATCCTTTAACATAGTATCGGAATTGAGTTCGGAAAGGATTTGTCCCCCCCCCCCCCTTTACTCAATTTTTCAGTTGAGCACTACTTGTACTTGGTGAACTAGTCTACCTCTTCACAAGCAAGTGGGGTTCACATCAATAAAATCAAGCATCCCAAACTAATATAGGACCTAAGGGACTCTCCAGTGTTTGCCAATTAGTTTTGAGTTGGATGCTTTAATAGGTTTAAATAAACCAATATTCATGACAACGTCAGGACAGGCAGGCATTGATCAAAGCATAAATTAGCATATCCATACATAATAATAAGGAACTGAAAAATAAATGAGCAATCTGAAGGAAAAAAAAAAAGAGGGGAGCTAAACTGATGGTACTCAGTTAGATATTGATAGAAAGCAATAGCTAACATACCAACATGCCGTGACAAACAAAATAAAGTTGATCTACCACATTTCCTTGTTCCATTATCACTTCCCCCGGGAGAAAAAATTCTTCATGAACTTTGACCACCTGCAAGAGCAAAAGAACGGATGAGAAGAACTCCACCAATTTGTGTATAAACCTACATTTGCTTATTTAACAAGGGCAATCACATTACTATCACTGGCGGACCTAGCTTGGGACAAGAGGCAGAGAATGCCCCCACTGGTTTCAAAAATGTTATAAATATTATATTAATTTTTTTTGTTATTTTTAATATATAATGTATAAAATGCCCCACTAAATTTAGAAATTACCCCTTTAAATATGTTTGAGATAAATTTGTTTTATTTGAAATTTTGTTAATTTATTTATTTAGGTTCAAAATTTTATATATATATATATTCGAACTAGGGTTGAACTTAAAAAAAAAAAAAAAAAAAAAGATTAGGGATTTTTATTTTTAACTATTAAATTGAGGAATCAAAATTTCTAAATATTTACATCTTGAGTTAACATTTTTTAATTTATATATTTACGGAGAGATGTTTTAAAAGAAAGCTAACAGTAAATTCATCATTTTCATAAATCATTGCAAGCCTTTAAAAAGAAGTCACATAAAAATCGACTTGTCTAATTTTCGAGCAAATCCAAGCCTTCGATACCAAATTACTGATTATGATCCTAATATTTCAAATCAAGTTTGTAGGATTTATTATTAAAAAGACCTTATCAACCATATAATCACAGTTTTCCAAACGATGAAAAAAGTTGTAGGAGCCACTTATAAAGATATTATGTTTTGAAAGTATATAACTTTTATTTTTGTCCTTTTTTTATTGTTATTTAGAAAATCTATAATGTTGATTTTGTTTAATTTTACCCTCACTCAACAAAATTTCTAGGTCTGCCCCTAATTACTACGGTCACATAATAACATATTAGAAACCATGTTTGAGCACCTAAGCCCCTGTCAATGTCCCACTAGTCATGCACTTTTATATAAATCTAATCATAATGAAATAGGCAGGCACAGGAGTGCCACATACAAAGTGCCTACAAACGATCAAATGATGCAATGCTTAAGCCAAGATGTGCCAACAGAAGAGTCAAATTATGTACAACTAAAGTACAGGGACTTCGAGCAGAGCGAGAGAAAGTAGCGTATATCCTTGGGTAACATAGCACGCATGTATGATTTTTCCCCCAGAATATTATATTCAAGGAAATGTTGAAAAGAGGTATATGTATGATGGATGCTTGAGTATAGCATACCTTTGTTTATTTTGAGAATCATTATTTATTGATGATTATACATGATCGAACATATCATGTGCATGGGCTAGGATTGTGTCATCTGGTTATGTTGCGTACATTGAATTTGCCAAGAGTGTTCAATCAGCACCTCAAATCCCCAATTCCATCATTGAAATTCCCAATTCCTCTCAAATCCCTAACCCTAGCAATGAAAACCCTAATTGCTCCCAAATCCCCAATTCTACCATTGAAATCCCAAATAGTTCCCAAATTCCCAAACCCACCACTAACAACTCTAATTTATCCCAATTTCTGAAACTTTCAAAAAATCACAATCAAAAATCCAAAAACTTCAATTTCCTTCCCCAAAATGGCAATTTTGCCCATAACCCCACCCTCTTTCCCAAGATAAAATTTTTTCCATAAACCCAAACTTACCCCTAGCCATTTTCCTCTATTCCTCAAAATTAAAAGGAAATCCCAAGACCTGCTAAATCATTTATTGACGCTCTTGGCGTTGACAAAAATCAAGCTCCATCAATTCCTATTAAGCCTCTTAGCACATACCAAGGCATGCCAACTGTTTTGTTCACTAAAGATGAGATTACCTTAATGGCTGAACCTTTTAAGCTCTGCTTAGTGGGGAAGTTTTCTTTTGGAAGGCCAACTATGGAATTGATTAGAAAATTCTTCTCTGCTTTGGGCTTGAAAGGTGATTGTCAAGTTTCTTTACTTGACAAAAGACATATTCTGATCAAATTGAGGTTGGAAGAGGATTACACTCGCTTATGGACTAGACGATCTTGGTTTATTCATGGACACATCATGCGTGTCATCAAGTGGACTCCTCAGTTCAGGTGCAATGAAGAATCCCCAGTCGTTCCTATTTGGATTACTTTGCCTTCTTTGCCAGTTCATTTAGCGTACTGTAAATCGGCTCTTTTCTCTATAGCCTCTGCAATTGGAAAACCTCTGCGTGTTGATCAAGCCACGGCTACCCTTAATAGACCCACTGTTGCCCGTGTATTGGTTGAATGTGATGTCTCCTAGCCTTCTTTTATTAAGAAAGTCTGGGTTGGAGATAAGGAGACTGGATTTGTTCATGACACCATTCTGGAGAAAGTGCCTGATTATCGTACGTCTTGTAAACATCTAGGCCACAAGCAGGAAAAGTGTTTTGTTGCCAGTCCTACCCTTCATCCCAAAGCTACTACTGGAAATAAAATAGGAAAGACCCCCTTGGAAGAGGTGTCTGCTCCCAAAGGAAGGCTTGTTTATGTGGCTAAACCTCAACAGAGGTCCATCCCTGGTCTTGAGGAACCTGCTCCTGTCCCTATCCCAGTTCTGAGGTGCCTACCTCCAGTTCTATCCCTGCTTCTGTTGGTCCTTCAACTCTGCCCTAGGATTCGGCTACCACTACTTCTCCTATTCTTCCTCCCACTCCTAATTAGGTATGCTTTAATTCTGACACCTTTATTCTTGATGCTCCATCCCAAGTCAATGCCCATATTGCTCCAGCTCAGATTGTTGCTCCTGTTATTGCTCCATCCCTGGGTTTGGATAGTACTGCTGTTACCACTACTTCAGGTTTATGCACCGGTACTGTTTCACATACTATTTACTTTATCTCCTGGAAGAGCACGTGGGGTCACTATTAATTTTCAGTCTAAGGAGATTCCTAGTCAGACTCTGACTTCTGGCCCCATTGGATCCTCTCATACTGCTAAGACTCTTCTGAGGATGATACAGGTTGTGATATTGATGATAAATATGCTTCTGACCCGGGGATTTCAGTTGAGGACACCCAAAGTGAGACTTTACGATCCTAGACTAATACGACTACTTCTTCTTTTGACACTGGTTCTAAGGAAGCTGATGGTTATCAGATGGTTCTTAGGAGTCACCGTGGTGGAAGGAAAGGTCATATCTCCAGGAGTACTGCTAATGAACAGTTTGCAAAAACTATTTCCCATAAGAGACCTAGCAAATCAAAATGATTAAGTCTCTACTCTGGAATATTAGGGGGATTGGCCAATCTCCCTCTATTAGGAGGCTCAAAAAACTCATTAGCCTTCATCACTTAAAGCTAATCTGTGTGTTGGAACCTTTTCTAGCAATTGAGAAGATTTCTTCTATCAAAGTGAAACTGGGAATGGAATCTGCTTTTGCTTTAGTTTATGGGAAATTTTGGATTTTTTAGGCTCAGCCGTTCACTGTTCAAATTTTACATGATAAGGGTTAGGTGATTCATTATAAAGTTACCCAATCCTTTTTTCCTGAGCCAGTTTTTATCTCCTATGTTTATGCTAAGTGTTCTACATCTTTGCGCATGGATCTTTGGGATGCCTTGGTTACCTTTGCTGGGAAAATTGATGATGCTTGGATGGTGGGGGGGGGACTTTAATGTTGTTCAGCAACACACTGAGGTGGTTGGGAGGCACCCTCAACCTCAGTCAGCTATTGATGATTTGAATGCGACTCTCTTAGATTGTGGACTAGAGGATGCTGGTTTTGAAGGTACTCCTTATACTTGGACAAATGGCTTCACTAGGCGCAGATTGGATCGAGTTGTGATCAATAATCAGTGGAGGCCCTGTTTTCCTCTGTTCAAAGTTGCTCAACTTAACCGCATGAGCTCTGATCATTGTCCTCTTCTCTGATCTTATGATATGGGGCAGGCATGGGGTCCTAGTCGATTTAAATTTTTACATGCCTGGCTTAAGCATGCTGACTTGATGGAGAGTATTCATCAGAATTGGAATAGGCCTACTATTTCCTCTAGTATGCTTGCTTTCCAGCAAAAACTTATCAGACTTAAAAATTGTCTTAAGCATTCGAATAAGGAGGTGTTTGGTAATGTTTTTAATAAAGTCCAGGAGGCTGAGCCGGAGGTGGCTCACAAGGAGATGTTATTTGATGATTGGGTTCTGATCATGACAAATCTGCTCTTCAGTTGGCCAAGGCCCAGTTATTACAGGCCTTCTCCATGGAGGAATCTTTTTTGAGGCAACAGTCCCATATTAGGTGGCTTAAGGAGGGGGATGCTAATTCCCGGTTTTTTTCATGCTATGATTCGAAGGAAGCACCATGTTCTTGCTATTCATCATATTAAGGGTGCTGATGGTTCTTGGATCACTGATACTGCTGGTATTGAGGCCTTAGCTATTGATTATTATCAGTCTCTTCTCTCTGATGATTCTTCTCACTTCACCTTAATGGATTTTACCTTTGTTCCAGCTTTGGTGACTTCTGCTGATAATGATATTTTATGTGGTGCCCCTTCTAGAGCGCGGCTCTTGGCCTAGTGGCAGAGGCTCCCATTGGCCCGCTCACCACCCAGGTTCAAAACCCGGGGTCTTCCCCCTTCCCCGCTTAACTATCAAAAAAAATGCGGTGCCCCTTCTATTGAGAAAGTTAGAGAGGCTATTTTTTCTATTGATCCTGACAGCTCCCCTGGCCCGGATGGTTTCTTTAGTCGATTCTACCAGGCATGTTGGCATATTATTGGTAAGGACTTGCATACTTCTATTTTGGATTATTTCAGTGGATCACTTATGCCTAGAGGATTCTTGAGTACTCTCCTGATTCTCCTCCCCAAAAAGTCCTCTCCTGATACTTAGGCTGATTTTAAACCCATCAATTTGTGTAATGTAAGCAACAAAATTATTACCAAAATATTGGTTACTAGGCTATCTCAGTTTTTGCCCAAGCTCATATCTTCTTCTCAGAGTGGCTTTGTCCCAGGCAGATTGATCCATGACAATATCTTGCTTGCTCAGGAAATGGTTCATGACCTAAATAGGAAGACTCGTGGGGGTAATGTTCTGCTTAAGCTTGATATGGCTAAAGCATACAACAGGTTGTCTTGGCCTTTTATTCTGCAGGTGCTCTGTGCCTTTGGCTTCTCAGAGAGCCATAAGGAGTCCATGGTTTTCAGTTATGGTTGATGGTGTGTCTCGGGGTTTTTTCCAGTCCCAGAGAGGCTTACTCCAAGGTGATTCTATCTCTCCCAGTTTGTTTATTATTGCTGTTAAGTTTCTATCTAGAAGCTTAGATCGCTTGATGGCTCAATATTCTTCTGTTGCCTATGCCACTTCTGCTTCTCTCACCATATCTCATTTGAGTTTTGCTGATGACATTATCATTTTTGCAAACGAGAGTAAAGATAGCCTTCGACGTGTCATGGATGTCTTGCACAGATATGAGACTGTCTCAAGCCAGCTTGTGAGCCAAGCCAAGAGCAGATTCTATGTTAGTAGATCATCATCTGGCCCTAGACTGAGTATTATTCATGTTGTGACCGGCTTTCAAAGAAGTGATCTTCCTTTCACTTATCTTGGTTACCCAATTTATTTGGGTCATCTTAAGATCGCTTACTTTGAGGATCTGGTGAGGAAGGTTAGAGACAAAATTTCTGGCTGGGCTAACCGTTTGCTTTCCTTTGGGGGTAAGATTATTCTGATTCGGCATGTTCTTCCATCCATGCCTATTTACTTATTTCATTTTCTGAGACCCTCTTCAGATGTTTTCCATCAGTTGGAGAGATTATTTACAAAGTTCCTCTAGGGTGATACTGACACCTCAAGGAAAATTCACTGGTGTAAATGGGCTTCGATTTGTTTCCCTGTGAAGGAAGGAGGATTAGGGGTTCGTTCTTTTGCTGATGTAGTTACAGCTTGTGAGGTAAAGCTTTGGTGGCATTTTCGAGCACAACATTCTTTGTGGGCCTTTTTTATGAAGGCCAAATACTGCCAAGCAGCTCATCCCAGTATGGTTCCATTTACTTATCCTGCTTCCCCTTTGTGGAGGTGTTTATGCATAGCTCGGGTCGAGTCTGAACCCCTTATTAGATGGTTGGTTCGATCAAGGGATTCTAGTTTTTGGTATAACTGTTGGGTAGGCTCCTACCCCTTGATTCAGTAGAACCCCATGGCAACTTCTTCAGCTACTATCTTCTCTTACTGGACAGATACAAGATAGGATAGGGAGAGGATTTTGGCCATTTTACCTGCTTCTGTGGCTGAGCAAATTTTTCTCATTCCTATCAGGTAGCAAGGCCCAAATTTGATAAGATAGAGTTTATCTTTGGATGGGGATTTCTCTTTATGCTATGCTTGGGATCATGTGCGTGATTCTTTGCCTGTGAGGTCGGTTTTTTCCTTTATTTGGCAGAAACACATTCCCCCGCAGGTTCCTTTTTTTATATGGTGGCTCTTACATAATTTTCTAGCTTTGGATGACTCCCTAGAACGTCGTGGTTTCCACATGATTTCTCGCTGCATTTGTGGTAAAGCTAGGGAGACTTACTGTCATCTTTTCCTACAGTGCCCATTGATTCGACAGGTTGGGTAGCACTTTTTTGGCATGTTTGGGTTTCATCGTTACGAATTTTCATCCATTTCTGCCATGTTGCTACATTAGCATCATTGGTCTCCATCTAAGAGCCATATCTGGGTTATAGTTGTGATTTATATCTTCTAGCATATATGGACAGCCCAAAATGCTTGCAGGTTTGATGGCTCTTGCCGCTCTTCCTTCCATGTTATGCGGGTTGTTCATTGTATTCTTGAGAACTTACACTTTCTTGGGCTTGCTTTTGGTTTCAAAGCCTCACAACTTCGTGGAGATTCTTCTATGAGATTTGTGAGTGCTTTGAGGACTCTTCCTAATCGAGTCAAGATGGTGAGATTGATTACATGGCTTCGCCCTCCTGCTGGTGCGTTAAAGCTTAATGTGGATGGTTGTTCCCGTGGTAATCCGGCCCCCTCGACAACTGGAGGAATTATTCGGGATCATTTCGGCAGGGTTATTTGTGCTTTTGGTCATTTTCTTGATCATCAGCCTATTATCTACGCAGAGTTGATGGCACTTCAGATTGGATTGGAGATAGCTACTTCCTTGGGCTTTTTTTCCTTGATTATTGAGTTTGATTCAGCCACTGTGATTTCTTGGGCTACCTCTAATGTATCTAGTTGCTGGGAGTATGCTTATGGATTCGCCAGCTTTCCTCTTCTTCACTGATCCAGCTCCACCATGTTTATAGGAAGGCAAACCAGGCAGCTAATTTTATGGCCAATTGGGCATGTACTCACCAGCGGGTTCAGAGATTTTCTGAGTAGCGGGACCTTCCTCAAGCTATTTATGATATCCTTTCCCTTGATGTAGATGGTGTGCCTCATCTTAGGACTTAGTTTCTTTATTTTACTTTTGCTAGGGAGGTCAGATCTATGCCCCCCTCCCTACTTTGTTACTGTGGTGAGTCACCACAATCTTCTTTCTTTTATTTTTCGTAACCATTTTCTTTATCATTGTAAAGCGGTGAGTCACCGCTCCCTTAGATTCTTTTGTTATCGCTTTCCTTTACTTTTATTGGAGGTGATGTTTAGATGCCCCTCCATCATGTACTCTTTTTTATATAATTAATAAGCTGGTAGGGGTTCCTGCCAAACCCCCTCCCGCTAAGAAGGTTTAAAAAAAAAAAAAAAAAAAAAATTAGCCGAGAGTGTCATATGATTCAGTTGACGTGCCAAAGCACGATCATATGTATAGACAAGATCCATTATTCTAAGCAAGCAATAAAATAAGATTTTATAAAATACCGAATGATTCCCCATCGATATCTATGACTAAAGATTACTCATTAGAGTTGGAACGTTAATCTCGAGTTATATTATGATGAGATTTCTTTGGAGTGCAACCGAACCCTGCTTGAGCACAGCAAATGCCAGACTAGGAGTGTAGTATGGTTCCCAAATAAAAGGGCTAGGGAGTGTAATATAGCTCTCCTAAGTCTTACACCGGTTAGGGTGTAACACGGTTCCCAAATAGTGATATACATTAAAATATACATTTGTCCTGAGCGTGAAACAATGTGATTAGTGACCTCGCGTGCTCTGCTAAGTGTCACCCATCTCAAGATAAGGTTGAGATAGATGGAGATTAGAGTGTGCATTGGTATTACATTCCATCAATTTCCATGGTATAAGATTGCATTAGTTATTGTTATGCATTTAGACACTGAGATTGTTAATTATAATAATGTCTAATGTTCATAACATTGAAAATGAGTTTTGTTGTAAATCTAGAGTAATAAATGTAAGAACAACAGTGACTTGATTCTTAAAAAAGGATACGTAAGCAGCTTAGGCCTAAGTAGCCTAAGTTTGGTCTTAACTTCGCTTAGTTGTTGTTGTATTCAATTAGATTAACCCACGAGTATTGTGTGCGGTTAATCATGGCTGACTTGAGGCGTTTAGATTGACTGAGAAATGGTGTTCATTCGCTTAGTTGTACTTGGATTATTGTATCTTTATTTATGCGACTCTAGGTGTGAGTTCCAAACTTAGATTTAAGACTTAATTTTCATGTTACGAGATTTGTATTATCACCATAATATATGTTGTGGCCATGTAGGACTGTGGATTTCGTCACCGAGGTGTGACATTTAATTATATTATGACGTTTAATATTAATTTATATGGGAATCAAGGACGTTATTAGATACTCTGAATGAATATTTATGATAATTTAACCTTGGTTTAGGTTTTTATTTGGATAAAATTTATTCCCATACTGTCCATTCTGGTCTACGAGATTTAGGGCCGTGACAATGTGCTTGAGCCTTCTAACATCGATGAGGTTTATGTCGTCGACATGGATGAGGTTTTGGGGGATCTTTGAGACTAAGAAGGCTTCTAGTGGTTCGTTGGCACAAGATGGGCATTGGGTTGAATTCATCTGTGCTTGGTGTTCATCAAGCAACCTTGCTAGAGACGGATCATGCTTCTAGTGTGGTCAGCGAGCCTTATCCATGGCAAAGGGGGCTCATGATGGGTCACAGATCATCGTCGGTGATGGGTTGGCCTCGTTAGGAGTTTGTTAGCTATTATTGAGTGGCATAGATTTTGGTGAGGGACTAAGGTCAATTATGTCAGTCTGGGCGATGGTGGTGGATGCGAAGTTTTCAATATGGAGATTTTGATGACTTATAATCAAGCTTTCTGGCTAGAATAGTAATGGCTATGGATCGAATTTTGCTCTAATACCAAATTTGATACGAAACAATAGAAATTAAAGCAAATAAAGTAAGAAATCAAGCTAAGAGAAGAAGAGAAAAAGAGTAGAACAAAAAGAAAGAAGATTAGAAAAGAGGGAAGAACAATAACAATGCCATTCAATATTCTCTCAATCAAATTCTATAAAATCTCTAATAAAATCATATTTAAAATAAATCCTAAAATAAAATCTTCCCTAAAATAAAATCCTAATAATATAAAATAATTCTTTAATATTGTGTTTCCATTTTGCATCAACGAGCTTCCCAACATCAGAAGTCGATATTCTGATTAAGCACAATTTCTTTCTTTCCAGTGAGAAACAGAATGTTGCAAAGTTCAAAAACCTACTCTCAGTATTCCCCAGCAGCCAGCAATATTCCAACTAGCAACAAATCTGCTTCTCAATTCCTTCTGATGTGCTGCTCTGATTTAACTTCAATTTTCCAAGCCTAGACTTGAGAATCCTTACCCCATGTTTAAGTGTACAAAACTTAGAACAATGTTGGAAAGTTCTATATTTGGTATTAGGATTAATAGAGTTGTAAATATAGAAGATCGAGTCAATGCCTAATCAAGGGAATTAGTTAGGGTGATTGATTGTGATTGATTGTGTACAGCTACACTTTCCTAGTTTAGCTTTCTTGTATTTCTATTTAAACAGAGAATGTAAACCTACTGATTTACGGCAATACATACATTTTTTCCTTTTCTCATATTCTCACATTTGGTATCAGAGCATTCCCAATCCCTTTAAGTTGAAAAAAAGAAACCCTAACCCTAGCCATCTCCCACCATGTTTGCTATTATGGCCGAGTCCTAGCCAAACTCTTCTGAAACTCAAGATTCAACCAACAAGTCCAATAATTCTCATGCTCCCACTTCAGATTCTCACTCTATCCAGATTACTACCACACGGCTGAATGGAGAAAATTTTTTGTGCTAGTCTCAGGCAGTGCTTGTGTATATTCGTGGGAGAGGAAAAATTAGCTACTTAACAGGAGAAAAAAAGGAACCTCCCCTTGAGGATCCAACCTATCCTACCTGGGATGCTGAGAATTCGATGGTGATGACCTGGTTGATGAACTCTATGGAGGAGGATATTAGCTCCAACAATATGTGTTATCACACTGCTAAGGAGCTTTGGGACAATATCAATCAAATGTACTCAGATTTGGGAAACCAGTCTCAAGTGCATAAATTGACGCTGAAACTTGGAGAAATCCGCCAAGGTAATGATAGCGTTACCAAATATTTTAATTCTCTAAAACTCCTATGGCAAGATTTAGATTTATTCAACAATTATGAGTGGAAATCCACGGAGGATTGCAGCCACTATAAAAAAAAAAAAAAAAAGTGGACGATAACCGTATTTTTAAATTCCTTATTGGACTTAATGTTGAATTTGATGAGGTTAGGAGTAGGATAATTGGCAGACAACCCCTTCCATCTATTGGAGAAGTTTTTTCTAAAGTTCATCGTGAGGAGAGCCGCCGTCTCATCATGCTTGGTAAGAAAACTTTTGGCAGCACTATTGAAAATTCTGCGCTTGCTACCAAAACTAGCGTTGCCCGAACCAATCAAAGGAAGCCTGAAGAGAAACCCATTGTGTGGTGCGATCATTGTAACAAACCTCGACACACCTGTGAGACCTACTGAAAGATCCATGGTAAACTAGCGAACTGGAAGGGCAAACATGAAGGCAGATTCTTTCGCTCTCCCACTGCACAGAGAGCAGAAGCTGTCCCATTTAGCGAAGAGCAAGTGGATCATATTCTAAAGCTGCTAAAATCCAACTCTGGATTATCGGGTACTCCTAATGCTTCTCTTGCACAAACAGGTACTGATTTATATGCTCTAGTTTGCCATTCTATTTCATATTCCACTCCTTGGATTATAGATTCAGGAGCCTCTATATATGACAAATCTTTCTCATTTGTTTCACACATATCTTCATTGTTCTGGTCATGAAAAAATCCGTATAGCAGATAGTTCATATTCCCCAAGTGCTAGCAAAGGTTTGATAAATTTATCTGGAACTTTGTCACTTAAATCTGTCCTTCATGTACCCAAACTTACATGTAATCTGATATCTGTCAGTAAATTGTCCAAAGATTCTAATTGTTATGTAACTTTCTTCGACTCTCATTGTGTGTTTCAAGACCAGAAAAATCAGGGAGTATGATTGGCAATGCTAAGAAGATAGACGATCTCTACTATTTTGAAGATGAAGACTCCAAGAATAACAAGGCTCAAAGTTTAAGTAGTATCAGTTCTATTCCTATTAAGGATAAAATAATGCTTTGGCACTATAGGCTAGGGCACCTTAGTTTTTCCTACCTTAAAAAATTGTTTCCTACATTATTTGAAGGATTGGATTGTTCAAAGTTTTATTGTGAACACTGCATTTTATCAAAAAGTCATAAAACTATTTATCCTTCAAGACCTTATCAACCTTCAAGACCATTTTATTTGATTCATAGTGATGTTTGGGGTCCTTCAAGGATCAACACTTTTTTAGGAAAGAAATGGTTTGTAACTTTTATTGATGACCACACTCGTCTATACTGGGTTTATTTGATGAGTGAAAAATCTGAGGTTGAGAACTTTTTCAAAAATTTTTATACAATAGTTGAAACTCAGTTTCAAAAGCAAATTGGAATTCTTCATACTGATAATGGTACTGAGTATTTTAATAAAATTCTTGGAACTTTCTTAAACGAAAAGGGTATTCATCACCAATCTACTTGTGCTGATACACCTCAACAAAATGGTATAGCTGAGCGAAAAAACAAACATTTATTGGAAGTATCTCGTGCCATTATGTTTTCAATGAATGTTCCTAAATTTCTTTGGGGAGAAGCAATTTTAACAGCATCTTATTTAATTAACAGGATGCCTATTCGTGTTCTTAACTATATTACACCTCTTGAGTGTCTTAAAATTTTTTTTCCCGAGACTTGTATTTATTCAAATCTCCCCCTAAAAGTCTCTGGTTGTACTGCTTATGTTCACTTACCTAGTAAGCTATGATGAAAATTGGATCCAAGGGCTGAAAAATGTGTCTTCATTGGATATGCTCCAAATAAAAAGGGGTACAAATGTTTTAATCCAAAAACCAGAAAAACCTTGGTCACTATGGATGTTTCATTTCTTGAGCATCAACCTTATTTTTAGAAAAATTTACTTCAAGGGGAGAAACAAAGTGAAGAAAATTTTTGGGATATTATTTCTCTACCTAAAACTATGAACCCTGAGACTATTGTGTCCAATAAAAAAATTGTTTTTGATGATAGGAACACCATTATTCCTAATACTATTTTGCCAAGCATTGTTGAGTCTTCGACAGGGGGAGAAATGCTGCCAAAAAATCCTAAGGGACGAGAATTTGAGTTTAAGGTTTATACAAGAAGGAATATTCATCAAAAGAGTAGAGAGCCTACTATCCCCCTGGCACAAAGTCAATTAGATGCCCCAGGTAATGAGCCTGTAAACACTTCAAGTACTCTAGATTCTTCTCAACCTAATAATCCTTCTTCTTTGCCCACTACTTCACACGAATCTGATGAAGAAAAATACTGTGATCTTGATATTCCTATAGCAATTAGAAAAGGGACCCGTTCTTGCACCAATCACCCGATTGCAAAATACCTGTCCTATGATAAACTCTCTCAGAGTCACATGGCATTTACATCAAAAATCTCCAATCTGTTTATTCTAAGAAATATTCAGGAAGCACTTAATGATCCAAAGTGGAAATTAGCAGTAATGGAAGAGATGAATGCTCTAAAGAAAAAGGGTACATGGGAGACAGTAGATTTACCCAGAGACCAATAGATAGTTGGGTGTAAATGGGTATTTACAGTGAAATGCAAGGCTGATGGAAGTATAGAGAGATACAAAGCGAGACTTGTAGCTAAGGGGTTTACCCAAACTCATGGTATTGATTACCAAGAAACTTTTGCTCCAGTAGCCAAGATTAACTCTATCAGAGTTTTATTGTCCCTTACAGTTAATTTCAACCTGGTCCTTGCACCAACTAGATGTGAAGAATGCTTTCCTTAATGGTGATTTGGAAGAAGAAGTGTTTATGTGTCCATCACCAGGATTTGAAAGGCTGGTTGGCCAAGACTAAAGTTTGCAAACTCAAGAAGTCCCTATATGGTCTCAAACAATCTCCAAGAGCGTGGTTTGAACGTTTTGGAAAGGCCGTAAAGAGCTATGGATATCATCAAAGTCAAGCAGACCATACCATATTTTATAAACATTCTGAGAAAGGAAGGATTGCAATCTTAATCGTTTATGTGGACTACATAATTTTGACAGGTGATGATCTTGAAGAACTAGCAAAGTTAAAGAAAAGACTAGCAGAAGATTTCGAGATTAAAGACCTGGGAACATTAAAATATTTCCTTGGCATGGAATTTGCAAGATCAAGAGAAGGTATTTTCGTAAACCAAAGGAAATATATTCTTGATTTACTTGGCGAGACAGGACTCCTTGGATGCAAAGCTGCCGAGACTCCAGTTGAAGCCAACCTAAAACTCAATCCTACTAAAAATGAAGATGTGATTGAAAGGGAGAAGTTTCAGCGATTGGTGGGAAGATTAATATATTTGTCACATACTCATCCTAATATAGCATTCTCCGTAAGTATGGTCATGCATTCACCTGGACAGGAACACTTTGATGCTGCCTACAGAATATTAAGATACCTAAAGGGAACACCTGGAAGAGGTCTGATGTTTAAGAAATGTGACAATATACAAATTGAAATCTATACAGATGCCGATTGGGCAGGAAGCATTTCTGATAGACGATCAACATCAGGATACTGTGCATTTGTTGGAGGAAATCTTGTCACTTGGAGAAGTAAAAAACAAAGTGTTATAGCACAAAGCAGCGCTGAGGCTGAGTTTAGATCTCTTGCTCACGGGATTTGTGAGGTGATGTGGATCAAGAGGTTCTTAGAAGACTTGAAGATCTCGGCTTCACTTCCCATGAAAGTTTATTGCAACAACAAGGCTGCCATTTCGATTGCTCATAACCCAGTTCTACATGATAGAACTAAGCACATTGAAGTCGACAAACATTTCATCAAAAAGAAGCTTGAGAATGGTCTAATCTGTATTCCTTATATACCAACTACTCAACAAACAACCAACATACTTTACCAAAGGACTGCAGAAGAGACAATTTGATTTCCTAGTAAACAAGCTAGCAATGGAAGACATCTACAAGCTAGCTTGAAGGGGACTGTTGGAAAGTTTTATATTTGGTATTAGGATTAATAGAGTTGTAAATATAGAAGATTGAGTCAATGCCTAATCAAGGGAATTAGTTAGGGTGATTGATTGTGATTGATTTGATTGTGATTGATTGTGTACAGCTACACTTTCCTAGTTTAGCTTTCTTGTATTTCTATTTAAATAGAGAATGTAAACCTACTTATTTACGGCAACACATACATTTTTTCCTTTTCTCATATTCTCACAAACAAAATAGGACTTTCCGACTACATAGGAAACTACCTTAGTCCTAAACAAACAAAAACCAGGTTCTCCTAAATAGAACTGTCCAATGAATAAATTAATCCAACTTCTATCAAGAATATAACTCAGTATAGGAAACTAAACACAATTCAAATCATATTGAGTTTAAAAAATCAAACTCTCTAATGTAAAGGAATCAAAGTCCTATTTGGTCAAGAAATTTGCCAACACTTGAATTAAAACTTAACAATGAATCCAACATTTTTGAGGAAAAATGACTTACAATCTGGTTGATAAATTCCGGTGAGCACCCCTTAAAAAGTGGGACATTTTCAATGTATGACTTGTATAGAGTCTGAGAAATCTGCAAAAGAAGCTCCTCAAATGAATGACAAAATTAGGAATCAAAATAAAACAAAACAAAAATTGTTATACAGTATGCAGAGAAGACCCATAATTTCTATATATACAATCTGCAAGCATAATTTATGAAAAAAATATGTAAAATATAAATAGAACTTGTAGCACAATGAAAGAATGTTAATCTACTTATCAATTAGCAACTGTAAATGAATTATACAAAGTGTTTCTCCACTTTTACCTTTGCACGAATGGAAATGGGGATATCTTGAAGAGCAGAAGCTTCGGTGTAGCTGCTTTCATACTGCAACCTCAAATGACCTTTAATTTGATTACGAATGTCCCTCCCAAGTCTATTCCTGTTCATATATTTCATGAGATCTGTCAATTTATCCCTAAACCTCTCTGTCTTCGATCCTTTCACTATTAATGCAGTCATGTTGCCAATCAAATAAGCTCCAATAATCATGTCAAAAGAGACATAAATCATTATGAATATCATTTCCCTTGGATTGACTGCATGTATATCTCCATAACCTGCAGCATAAAGGGGATACTCATAAGGAAAAAATAAAATTTTATTATTGAAAGCATTCAGTCACATATCCTGTTCTGTACCAGCAACTGCACCATTTTATACAGTTACTTACCAGGATTTCTTGCATCATACTGAAATTTTTTAGAATTTCAGTGCTCCAATTTTGAATATTTTTTATTGTTATTTTTTTCTAGGATTTCTTAAATTTATAAAACTAAGAATGACAAATGAAAATTCTTGCAATTGTCTACCCAACTCTACATAAGAAAATTTTTCTTTATTTCGTTATTTCCTTCGATAAAATGTGAAATAGGTTAATCTAATTGCCATTATCAACAAAAATATGAAAATATAAAACATCTTTTTTTATAACTTGTGTTTTATACGTTCCTGAGCAATCCATTAAGCATTTTGTGTGGGTATGTATTTTATAGCGACAAATCCAAAATGGTACGTTCAGTACTAATACATGCTATACCAATAATAAAATCACCACCTTCTCCAATATGGGATTTAGGTTCCTTAATTAGCACAATAAGCCACCCAGAACCTCTACCATATTCTTGGCACCATACAGCCTCTAGCACTTCACCACTACTAGAACTAAGTAATATTACCAGTAAAACTTTGTCCAAGTTGTCTATAAATCTGCTTCTTACATTGAAATCTATTCTAGTTATATCCTATCTAAAAGAAAGAGGTTAATGGTTTAGCTATCAAATCAATTCTATTCCCATAACTAGAATCTAGTCAAACTATTTTAACTAACTGAACTATGACCAGCCACTTGTAAATAAATAAATAAATAAAATTTAGCTTCCCATGTTCAAAGAGAGAAAAGTAGGTATATTAAACGCAAATTCAACTATGTAAAGCAATAAAAAAAAAAAGCATCAATGCAATAATCACTTGTAATTCTACATGCATATAGAAGCAGAGATGAAAAAATAAAGGAAGTGAGGCATTTCTAGAGAAAATACAAAAAGCCAGACTAACGAAAGAAGGGCCTGTACTATAAAGAAAGTTAATTTAGAAGTCTTCAGACAACAGTCAATATAATTCAAGCCAGATAACTAGCAAGATTGATCTCAGCAAGATGTTGAATGGTTAATGTTGAGTTTGTTAGCTTACGATGATTTCTATGTTAGGTTGGATGACATGAAATCCCAGACATGTCATATTAAGAAATGAACTTACCAACGGTTGCCATGGTTACAATGGCGAAATATAGCGACGTCACATACCGTGTCCACAAATCAATCTGCCTGAAGTGTGAATAACTATAGTCACCTAATTGTAAACTCCCAATCCATGTGTACCCCTCTTTTTCATCTGGCAGAATGGTGGCCAAGTAATAAAAAATGCAGGCGGCAGTATGTGTGCAATAGAGTTCAACGACAATAAGTTTTACAATCCTGGTAAAGAGATAATTGATCCGTATATCCTTCTCCAGCTTCTGGAAAAAATCAGTGACCTTGCGAACCCGACACAACCTGATCCACAAAAGGTACCTTACTTCTTCTTTTTTTCCAAAAGCCTGATTACCACAGAGCACCATGTAGTAATTACAAAAGAGGTACTTGGTGGAGTATATAAGTTGTGTAACAAATAAGAATAATGGCATGCAGGGAAAATTTGACATAATAGATTATGTTCCCTACTGAATAGGAATTGCAGATTATATCTAGGTTTGCTAATAGGAAAGTCACACAAACTTACCCCTTCCATCACTGCACTCAACACATCAATCACCTCCCCGTGTCCCCCTTACCACACACCCCAACATAAAAAACAAGAAAAAGGCACTTAGGCACATAAGGAACTATTGTGAAAACCACCCCATTTGACCACCATTATTAAGATTGAGTCACAACCCAAGATATAAGAAATAATATGGCAACCATAGCTGTCAAAGCACATCAATTTACTATAACATGCATGATTTAAACGTGTTGCACTAATTGTTCGTCCAAAAATATAAAATTTAAGACTCCAACCGGCTCAAAAACTTAAGCCTTAGCCCTAATAAACTAGATTCTATTACAGAATCAGTCTTCTTCCTTTGACCCTGTGCAAGGCCTTACCTATAAATGGAAAAGTAATACGGACAAACACATACTCGTGTCCTTGTCAAAGAGAAAGATGGCAATCAAAAATGTACTTGGTTGATTTCATTAAAAAAAAGAAATGGACAATATGCATGAGAAACAAATAATAGCCATAATCAAACAACAAATGGAGAAGCCAAAGTACATGAGGAACAAATAAAACAATAAACATTCAAATTATTGTCTACTACATCAAAAATAAATGAAGAAATAGGAGCCATGTGATACCATCAAAAGAACTACAATTAAAGGAACAAAGAGTTTCGCACCTTATAGATAACGTCCCAAGGCATACAAGCAAGAAGATCAATTACAAAACTAGATTTCAGGTACCTGGAAATAGATAAAAAGGAAAATTAAAACAAAGAACTAGCTTTTACTATACTGTAAAGGCTGTAACTTCTCATGAGTTAGTTGCAGGAACATATAACTGACCTAAGAGCGATTGGACTACGCTTATAGACCATTTTGTAGGTCTGACTATCTCTGTAGGCGACGAAGAATTGCAGTATAATGTCGACAAGGAAAGCCACTTGACTTACTGTGTCCAACAAGAGAAGTTTTCTGGGCAATCCCCTGAAGAACCCGAACTCTAACGGCGTGAAGAAAGATGAGTACACTGCCCATAACAGAATGATCTTCATCCATATACGATACCCCCTGTATTTGCTCTTGTCATAATCTCAATTTTGTCGAAGGAACAATCAAAAACCTTAAACAAAACGAGGTAGAGGAAGGGATACAGGCAAAGAATCTGATTTGGGATCTCATTTGGCGCGAAGTTACAGGCCACTAAAAGCGTTCCTCTGCCAATTTACAACTGCCTCTATACAATGGGGCTTGGAAAAGGGAAGGGAAACAAAATTTTATTCCCGTAGTTGAGCGGAAAAAAAGAAAAGACAAAATGATAAAAAAAAAATAATAATAATTACAAACTACTTCCTCCCCATATTTTACTCGGCCCCCCACCCTATCCCTTCCTTCTCTCATCACTTCTCCCCCCTAACCAAACTAAGCTGTCTGGTTGTGTAAATCTACAGTACAAATTTACAAAACACAAAGTCAGAATTGTTAACGATTAAAAAAAAGAAAATACTTTCGAGTCTTGAGTTGCAGTTTTGCCTAACCAAAAATTGTAACTAAAATATTGTTTTCTTTTTTTCCACAATATATGTCATGTGTGGACAATATAAAGAAAAAAAATACAAAAAAAAAAAGTACCTTTTACTAGTTACAATGAAAATTAATTAACTTCTTTTATCTTGCTTTTCATTTACATTAATTCCTTTTTTTTCTCTCTCTCTCTTCCTAATATTATATTCTCAACATTTAAATATACTTGAAAGCTCAGCTAACAATTCAAATTTGAAATACAAATTTGCATTTTAGCTATCAAATAAACTTTTATATGCAATGACTATTAGTACAATATCAAATCTTAAATTTAGAATTTAAAATCAACCTCTGAATCTCCATTTTACACTAAGGTTGTAAATTGAATTTAACAATTGAAATTATGACCCAAAAAAATAAATAAATAAACAATAAACTATAGGAATCATCTACTATTAAGTTTATGTTAATTTTTTTTAATTTACCAATCATAATATAATCACTTTATTGTATCAAATAATATAATTTTAATAACACAATCATTCTATGTAGATTATTTTGTACCCAATAATAAGTTAAAGGAAATATTAATGTCATGAGATACAGTGGTGATTAATATTAAGGAGGAAAAAGGAGAGCTAGAAAAATAATTAATGATCGAGTAAATCTTTAAAAGAAAATAGGGTTTGATCCTAGATTAAGTGTGGTCAATATTATGCCAATATTTAAAGAATTATAAAGGTATTTAAATAAATAATTATATATACATATATTTGTTGTTAACCATTTCATCATGAATCATGATCTAAACTTTTTTTCCAAAATAGTTGAATCAGCCAACATTATCAACTAATGATGAGCGTTATTCAAATTAAATCATATGAAATGTAATATTAGTATTTATTTTTTTGCCATTATTTGAGTTATTGAGTCATTTTAAATTGTGAGCTTGAGATTTGATTTATGTGGTGATATTCTTTTTATTTTCTTATGCAGAATTGAACTCAAAATAGTTATTGAGTCTCACAAGTAGGTCAAGACCCCACCTTTTTTTCTATCTTCTATCTCTTCCCATTTTCCTCTTTTCTCCAACAACGCGCTCCCTTCTCCCCATTTCAGTTGATTGGAGAGATAGAAGAGAGAAATGGGAAAAACAGTAGAGAGAGAAAAGTGATGGGAAAAAAGCAAAAGTAAAAGAATTTTCTTCTTTGCAGGATGATTGTAATTGTGGTGTAAGTTCATGGAAATCGTAACAATGGCGCATTTTGAAAGGCTTTTCCGTTTTTTTTTTTTTTTTTTTTTTTTTGGCTTTTTGTCGTTAGGAGGTTTTTGTTTTGCCAAATTTCATCAAAAATTATCAAAAATTACAAAAAATTATCTACTTTCTTCAATTTCTTCTCATTAAAATTTACTACATATTAATTTTACATTAATTTTTTATATTTTTTTTAAACTTTTTTGTCATCCAAACAGCTCTTATATTGAAGGTAGATGGAAATTTGTTGACGTTTAATTTATATTTTAGCATGACCTAAATCATAAATCTATTCAATTGAAGTCTTATGATTATTTATACATATGTATACATGTGAAAAAAAAAATAGAAATTTCCTGATACATCTATAATTTTATAGTTGACTAAGCTCATATGCTAATTTTTTTTCATATGCTGTAACTTACGTGTTTTTTAAGTTTGAGGTTTGTGGATGTGAGTTGGAGTGTTTTGTGTTTGTGAAGAGCAAATTCAGAATTCAAATTTGGTTCAGAGCGCTGAAATGGCCTAAAGTGGGTAATTGATTCCATTTCCATGCATTTGTCTCCTTCTCTTTCTTTTAACCTTAAACATTTATCTCAAATTTTTCCTCATCTCTCTGTATACCTTCTCTTGCTCTAATTTTATCCTTCTGCATACCTATCTTTTGCTTAGTGCCAAGCAAAAGAGAGAATTAAATAAAGTAATTGAAGAGTTTGATTTATATAAAGATAAAAATTGAAATTATTCATAACGTTATAAGCGTAGGTTTCATGCATGAAAAATTAATTTGGAAAATGTTAGAAAAGTTTATTATGAGACTACATATATTTAATTTATTAGAAACTATTTATATACATATATGTATACACATGTATAAGATGTAACAATCATTGATGTCAATAAAAGAGTTAATCAATTTTTAAACATTAAACCTTTAAATGTGGAAATAATCAAATTTTATCTTAAGCCTTTAGATAATTTTTTTTTTTTTCTTTCCACATATGAAAGAAGAACAAAAATCACATATTTCAATAAATGACAAATTTTTGTACACTTTCAAAAAGTAAAAGTTAAAAATTTAAATTATTTAGACTAGTGATAGTCCAAATAATAATATTCTTTCGAATTCATCCTTTCAAATATAAGTTGTGATTAAAAAAAAATCAAAATCAAATATTTTGAATCCTTTTCAATTAGTTCAAAAAAAATTATTTTCAATTAATTTCTGAATTCAAATATTTTCTTTTTAAATAAACATGTCTTTTTGCCAAACAATTTTCTTATCTACAGGCACCGCGAACGTCGATAACAAACGATGGTGAAACAGTCAAGCAATGAATGAAGAAAATAAAAATATGAGTTACGTATTTCTTTGACTATGTGTACCTATTCACCGGGGACAATGGGTAGCAGGGTATTTTCTGAAGAAATTTTATACCATATTTGTACCCATTCACTTGGGGGTGGGAGGAGGGTAATACCGGAGCCTAAGGCATTTTCTGAAAAAATTGTATACTATATTTGTACCATTAACTTTGGGGGAGGGGAGCACCGGGGACCTGGGCATTTTCTAAATAAATTTTATACTATAGATTGCTCCTAAAGTTTTAAAAAAAAAAAAAAGAAAAAAGAAATCAACTGGTTTCAGAAAAAAAAAATTACCAGTACATGTATAAAGTTTTTGGTTAAAAAAAATTTAATAATGAGTCGTTCTCCCTAAAATTTAAATTTTTATTAATTGTTATATATAGTTCACAATTTAATAGATTAATTAATTTTATTATCCATACATAACTTAATTTATTATACTTGTTAATGACTCCAGAACTTAAAAAAAAAAAAAAAATTGAATTTACAGAGCTCCAAAATTTTGAAATATAAAAACATACTTAATCTAAATACTTTAAATATGTTATAAACAATAGTAATATTAAATGATAATTATGAGACTTAAAAAATAAAATAAAATAAGAAAGAAATTTTATAAGACACAAGGTTAGCTCATGCAAAACAACAGAACGTCAATTAAGCATGCATTTTTTTTGCTATAACTGTTGTTAGAACAAAGTCTGGGAACATGATAAAATAGAAATTATAGAGAAATTTACTATAAATTTAATTACTAATAAATTTTATGAAGCCATCGAGTATTACTAATTTAATTGGTAAAATTTATAAGTTATGTGAAATTGAATTTCGCTTGTAAATATGTATATGCAAAATTTATATTTTTATGATAAATTATTGTTATAAATTGATTTGGTTTTGTACATTAATTTATTTTTTATTTAATAATATTAATTATAATTGTTCTGTTGTTTTGGTAAGCAACTAAGGGTGTGTTTGGTGCATCAAACTTTGGTGAAAATCTCTGAAAATCTCTTTTATGTTTTTATATATTCTTACCTTCTCGAAATTCGAAACAAATTCAATAATTTCTAAAAAAAAGTCGATAACTAGAGTTTGGCTAATCAAATAGAAAAAAAATTTTTCACCATTCTCACCACAGACTCTCAAACTACCGAATGACACCTACAATGACTATTTTTTCTAGAGTTGCAGAAACCATTCCGATAAATTACAAAAACTGTTCCGACGGATTCGCACAACCAACTTTCGTTCAAACAAATTATAGAAACCGTTTCTAATCTAGTTTGGTCTACAAAGAGATCATGATTAATACAAAGTTTTGAATTCATCTAAATGGAAATCCAATCCGTCAGAATGAGAATCCTATTGTTTATCTCCAAAAAATGCAGATTGAAATGTGTACACTAAACACTAAAAATTTTTTTAAACTATATTTTATTTTATTTTATCTCACTTTTTATCATTCTAAACACACCCTAATTATAATTGTTTCTAGATCGACTTTGTACCTGCCTCTAACAGAGGGCCCGAGTGCCGGAACCCTTTTTTTTTTAGTAGTAATAGCCAATTCCCTTTCCCCGGGTCTTTTTGGGCTTTCCCCTGAGCGAAACCACGATCTGCGCTCCTCGTTTGATTTCTAACTTTGAATCGATCGCTTTAGTTCTGACTCAAATCAAGTATACTTTAAATCTACTCCAGCGTGCCAAGATTTGTTTTTTTTTTTTTTTTTTAATTCTTTAAGGATCCCAGTGCCGGAAAATATGAAATTGCAAATTTTCTTATTCGAAAATGCTCCTTGCCCCGGAAAAAGTTTGGTTTTCCATTTTCCAAACCGTGATAAGAAAAGACGGGATATTTTATTTACAGCTAATTAAAAAATATTTAAAAAACTCAAATTTATTTTAAATTATAGGACGAAAAGCATTAGTCACTCCAATAAATTAGTTGTCTTGGGGGGTTTTTTTTTTCATTTGATTTATTGAAATTTGATATTTTTCATTTTGATAAACATTTGTTTTTTGATCTAACCACATGAATGGATTTCAATTTAATAAACATGATATTCGTATTTATAAAATAAAATAACTATAAAAATAAATATTTTAAAATAAAAATTTCTGATACATGCGAAACCCTTACCTTTAAATCCAAATAGCAGTGTGTATTGATCTAGGGACCGGAGTTTCACATGAACGCCCACACCTCACTCCGCCCTTCTTCCCCACCACTGTTAAATGAGAGGAGGGTGACATTTTTTTTTTTTAAATATCAGTTCGGTAATACTGAAACGAGGGTTATTAAACTAAAATGCAACCGCATTCATGTGTTTTTAATTCTAATATATATATATATATATATATAAAGGTATCTAAACGATATGTCAGCCCCTTATTGACTCTAAAGCAGTGTTTGCTTGTAAAATTATTTTGGGAAATTGAATTATTTTTTATTAAATTAATTTTAATCCTGTGTTTAATTTGTAGTCTTGTAACTCCCGACTACACTATTTATTCCCCAAAATGGGGATAAGTAATATTATGGAGGTGGTGGTATTATGTATCCCTCACCCCCGAATTCGCTTTTTGCTAAAATTTAAATATTCAAAATTATTTCTTATCACATCTTATATCAAATCACATCTTTTATCTAATTCTACATCCCATCAACCAAAATATTAAAAAATTTAATTTCACGTACAAAATTAATCCCATATTATATTTAATATCACATAATGTACATTTGGAGTGATAAAAAAATAAAAATAAAATGAGATAAAACGTGGTTTTGAGTAAAAAATGGCGTTTGGTGTTTTCTTCTAAACCACATTTTTTTGAAGATGAACAGTGCCAAAACTATTAGAATGTTTCCCAAATCCGTTCTAACGAATTCGAAAAAATACTATTCAATGTTCTATACAATAGTTCTTTTCTTTCTTTTTTAAAAATCTCTTTGTAGATGCACAATACCAAAACCGTTAGAACAGTTTTTCCAAATCCGTTCTAATGAATTCAAAATTAATTCATATAAAATAGCGACAATAGTTCTCGTTTGGTTTGAAAACTTTCAAGTCGAAGAATATGATTGTCAAACAAAATTTACATACTCGATTAACTTCTTTTCAGATTTTTTATTTTTTAGCAAAATATTAATTTTTTTTGAAATTGGTGAAGATAGGAATGTGTAAATGTGTAATAGAGAATTTTAGTGATTTATAAAGGCTGTTAGAGATTTATTTTGTCTTATTTTATTTCTTGGCACTCCAAATGGTGCCATATTATTTTATAATACTATGGGGGTGTTTAGTTGACAAAAAGTTAGCAAAACGTATAATAAAAATAAAAAGATGTGACATAAAGGTAATATCTGAAAAATTTTGATTGGAATAAAGTATAAAAAATTAATTAAAATTGATAAATTTTGGTGAAATTTGGTGCCCCAACGGAACTTTTATTACTTATACCCCACCATCCAATCATTCAAAGCAAACGTACCCTCATTGTTAGCAATGTGTATTGAGAGGGTGTTTGATTGGTCAAAATTAACCAAAATTCATTAATTTTTACTAATTTTTTATACTTTCTTCTAATTAAATTTTACAATATATCATTTTTATATCAAATTTTTATAATTTTACTATATTTTTTTTACCAAACTTTTACCAACCAAAACACCACCAATATGATAAAGGACCGGATAAAGGATCGGACTTGCCCCCGCGGGCGTAGCACGGTTGGTACTCATGCAGCAGATTGCACCCAATGATGCAAGTTCGAATCCTAACAGCCGCAGTGTGAGAGTTTCACCCTATTGTGAGGGTGGCTCCTTGTGGACACCAGACACTAATCATCCTGTCTAGAAGACTACTGTGTACCACAATTTACCTTCTCTATCATTATTTTGGGGTCGAGAGATAAGGGTTCTGGAGGCGAGGATATCGCCCTTTGCAGCCAAGGGCCGGACTTTCACGTCAAAACCCAACACACACAGCGGGAAGGACCCCAGTGCGAATTTATTCAACAACAGATGGACCCCAGTGTGAATTTCATTCAACTAATGAAGTGTCAAGTGGTACGACCTCAGCCGCCCGATCCCTAAGTCATACACACCAAGTCTCACTCTGATACGCAAACCAAACAGTATTAATACGCGTGTCTCAATATTTGGACCGTCTTTTCAACTGTTTTTTTTTTTTAATTTTGTAGCCACTTCTTTTGCTACGCTGCAATTTGAGAGAGAATGTGAGACGGAAAGAGAGGAGGAAAGACGCGTACCGGTTGTCGGGATGGATGACCGTGCATTTGATGCCATTGATGACGGACTCTCTGCTGAAAATCCTCCGAGCCTGCGAGAATCCGAATTCGTTGTTCAGCAGATTGAATCGGCTTGCCGCCGAAGACTTGAGTCGATCTCTCAGATCATCAACTTCATACTCTTCCACCTCATCTTCGATTCGGTTTGTTAAGTCATCTTCTAGTCGTCGTCTTCCCGACATCTTCGATCGCCACTGTCACAACACCAAATCTTCAACACCCAATCGACGAATTCACCTAATTCTAAATACCTCTTTAGGTTCTGCGCAGAACGTGAATCGAGGTCTCTGCACAAGAACGATGTCCGGATGAGAATCCAAATCTGCAATGTGTTCGGAACCACCTAAAACATAAATAAATAAATAAAATAAACAATGCAATAATTCAATCAAGTTTCCGGAATATAAATCTGATCCAATTATATTGGCGACGAGAAACTCCTTGAGCAACCAGTTGAAAAAAAAAAAAAAAAAAAAGAGGAAGGGAGAGAGAGAGAGAGAGAGAGAGAGAGAGCGCTTACCGTAGAAATGCTTATCCAATCAAAAAGGAAGTCACGAGAAGCAGGGGACGTAATGTCGCGGCTTGATAGCTCCGGGAAAGTCCGAGGAAGATGGCAGAGAAAAAAGTGGATTTCGGACAAAGACTGCGTTGATATTCAGAGCCAGATATATATAGCCGTGTCAGGGGCCTAATATTAGAAACTAATTAATACGAATCGTATTTAACACGCAGAATTATTTAACTTGTTCATAAAATATTTAATTTATTTAGATAAGTTCGACACATATTTATAATTATTATTATTATTATTGATACTTTATCAGAAAGCATTTGCAGATGCCACTTCATCTTCCAGGAAATGTTGGCAAAAATAAAAGTTGGTAAATTTTGATAAAATTTGATAAAAGTTAGTAAAAATTAACAAAAATTAGTAAATATTGATCAAAATAGTAAAAATTATATTGACAAATTTGACTAAAATTGATAAAAATTAATAAAAATTTATAAATCAAACTCTCTAAATTCTAAAATAACATAAAATGGCGATGTATTATATTTGGGTGTGCAACTGTATAAAATATATAGATTATCAAAACTAAACTCTGTGTACGTGTCTTAATTTATGTATTACATTTAATTAAATAACATTTATGATGTTAGGGAGATGTCATCGGGAAAAAAATATTATAATTAAATATAAAATAAAAATTAAACATATTAACAAATGTACTATAAAAAAAAGGTGCGTCTGATACACTAAAGTTCGATAAAAATATCTGAAAATCTCTATAAAATTTTACACATTTTCGCCTTCTTAAAATTCAAAAAACGTTCAATATCTTTCTAAAAAAAATTAATAATTAGAATTCGGTTAATTAAATAGCAAAAATTTTTTTGCTATTCTTACCATGAATTCCCAAACTACCATATGATACCCACCTTAACTATTTTTTATGGCGTTTTTAAAACCGTTCCAACAGATTATAGAAACCGTTTCGACAAAATCGCACGGTCAACTTTCGTCCAAACGGTTTCTATAATCTGTTTGAACAGATTGTAATATAAAGAAGTCATGATTGCCTAAAATTTTGAATCTCCAAACAGAAATCCAATTCATTGGAACGAAATTTTACTATTCATCTCCAAAAAATGCTGTTTGAGCGGTGTGCACCAAATATAAAAAGTTTTCCTAAATCATATTTTATCTCATTTTTTTTTTTACTTTTTGGTGTGCCAAACGCACTCTAAATATGAATCGCTACAAATACAATATAGGAGTCGTTTGAAACCCAAAAAAACTCAAAAAGTTTTAAAAAATTTCAAAAGTTTTCAAATTCTTCCAATTAAATTTGGTCACCTATCAATTTTACATCACATCAATCTCATTTTTTAGTTTTTTTTTAATTCTTTTGGGACTCCAAATGCCCTATAATCACGCGGGTACTCAATCTGTGTATATCCACATGTGGCACATCGGTACGTAAATCAAGCGGTTTTATTAAAGTGGTGTTTGGTTGGATAAAATCAATAAAAATTTATTAATTTTTATTAATTTTTTATATTTTTTTAATTAAATTTTATCACGTATTACTTTTATATTAAATTTTTATATCTTTACTGTACTTTTTGATTAATTTTTTTAATCAAACACTCCTAAACTAGAAAAAAAAAAATTCTTGATCTTGTTGTTATAGATGGCAGCATGTTATAGTTGTAAATTACAATAATAGGGTTGGTATTGATTAATATAGAGATTAATAATTAATGAAGGGGTTGTTTGTTTGTGCGCAATCGAGCACGAGGCAAACGTTGATTTCTGGGGTTTGTCTACTCTTTTTTTGGATAAATGGGGTTTGTTTACTTGATGTTGATGTTGACGATAAATATTGGATTTGGTTGCGGCGTGGCACCTCAAATTTTTTATGGCTGCAATTAATAAATGACTCGTAATTTGCGGCGGAGTAAAACAGCTGTAGGCCAGAAAGGTTGAGTTCGTGAAGAAAAGGTTTGTTAGTTATTAATTATTAATTATTAAAAAATTAATTTTTTGGTATTTAAAAAAATAAAAAATTAATTGTTTTAATAATTGACTTTTTAATTTTTTTTACTAATTTGATGTTTTTGTTTTTTATAATTAAAAAATTAAAAATATAAAAAAGTAAATTTAATTATTTTAGAAAAGATTAAAAAACTAAGCAATTATAAACTGAGAAGTTAAAATATTTCCCAAACGCACCTTTACCGCTCAGAATAATATATTTTCATCCGACCCTGAAAATTTTAACTATACTAGAATTAATTAAAGCACTGGATGAGTAATTAAAAAGTAACTATTAAAAATTTTAAATTGTTCAGTGATTTTACTAGATAACTTTAGTTTTAAAGTTGCAAAATAAAGTTAATAAAAAAATTGTTTAATTGTTACTCTTATTAAGGGAATGTTTGGAGTTGTTTAAATTTATTAAAATTACTGTCTCATGAGTAAAAAAATTTCATAATTTATACAGTAAGTAGAAAATTTAAATTTTAAAGAGAATTTTAAAAATTTTAAAAAAAAAAGTGCTCCAAACGAAGCTTCAATTTTATATGGGATTAATTACAAATCATATCGGTATTTCTATATAAAAATTTAATTACACATCATACTCAATAACATACATTATTTTATACCCTAAATCTTATCCCCAGTCAAACCTTAATCATAGTGTTCTATGAGTACGTGTACAAGAAATCCTCCACTCAATTAAAATAAAATTAGAGGTGGGAAGAGTCAAACTTTTTTTGAGTTGTGAACTTTTTTTCCAACTGTTTGAATTCAATTTATGACTAAAATAAAATCGAATCAAATTTAAATTTAAAAAAATTTAGCTTGATAAATAATATATATTTATATTATATTTTTAATAATATTTTTGTATTATATTTTAAACTAAATCGACATCGTTTTGATTTAATTGAACTATTCGCGTGTTAATCTCGAATTTGAATTCTTTTTTATCGAACTTGAATCTAATAAAAATAATTTGAGCTAAATTCAAATAATTAAAATTCAATTTGACTCATTTTCATCCCTAAATAAAAGTATAGAATTAGCAGTCATACGTTGAGGGAAAAGAAAAAAAAAAAGAAAGGAAAAGAAAATCATAAGAGTACAATTGGCATTGAGAATATCCTAGAGGAAGAATCAATATCTTATGCTCCGTTAGTTTTGATAAAAAAATCTTTTTTGAAAAACTTATTTACTACGTGTTTTAAAAATATATTTTACACTCAAATGAATGTAGCATTAATGTGATCGTTTTTGTATATTGTTTGATCAAGCTCAAGTTGATCCCCACCATGTTTGTCAAACCTTGCAATCCTATCAATTAGCATTGTTTCAAATTTTGATTATTTTACTCTATATATATATATATATATATTTAAAATAAACATGCATTATATTTGTAAAACAAATGGTTAAATATATAGAAATACTATTTGGATAGTGTTTGGATTTCAAAAAATAAAAATAAAAATAAAAAAAACTCCAATTTCTGCCGGTTGGAGGGGGTTGTAGTATTTTTGGCACTTCAATGGAAGTGCCAAGTATCAACAGTAAGATTTTTTTTCAAATGATATTTAGTAGTCCTAATTTAACTTGATTAATCTAAAAATAATAATAAAAAAACTCCAACTTCTACAGGATAAAGAGGTTTCAGTACTCTTAGCACTTCAACGACTGAAGTGTCAAGTATTAACGGAGGATTTTTTTTTCTAAATGATCTAATTGTCGTAGTTTAATTTGATTAAAATTAATTTTTTAAATTAAAACTTAATTCAGCTAATCTAAAAAAAATAAGACACATAATAAACTAATTGAAATGATTAAAAATTAATTTTAATTAAGTTAAATTAGGATGATTGAATCATTTGGAGAAATATTACCGTTGATACTTGGCAGTACTTTAATCACTAAAGTGCCAAAATCATTACAACCCCCTCTAATCCAACTTTTACTAATTTTCTCCGATCAAATTTTATCATGTGTCACTTTTATACTAACTTTTAGGCTCCGTTTATGAGTTTAAGAAAGAAAATTAAAAAAAAAATAAAACATTAGTTAGAAGAAAAAGAAAAAAAAAAGAAAAATGATAATATTTTTTCTATTTGTTTGTGAGTTTAAGGGAAAAAAAAAAGATAATAACCTTCTTTCTTTTTATTAGTAAGTTGAAAAAAAGATGGAAGAAAAAAAGTATCTATTGTTGTTTTACCATTAAATCTTTTGAAGAATTAAAGGGTTGTCAATTTATGTAACTTTGAGATATATCTGTATTTTTTTTCTTATTCTTTAGTTTATGAGCAAATTTGTTATTTTGAAAATCTCATTAATAAAATTTTCTCTTTTCTCCATTTTCCGACTACTTTTGAAAAAATAAATTTTTTAAAATGTCAACACTCACTTTTTTTTCCTATTTATTTTACTTTCTCTTCCCTTTTTTTTTTTTTTATTTCACCCTATCCAAAAAGGCTGATTTTTTTTTATTTTATTTTTTTACAAAGCAAACACACTTTGGTGAGGTGGAGTAAGTTTGTGATTTAAGCCCTATTTGGTATACCTAAAAAGTCAAAACTCATCAAAACTTATTAAAATTCATCAATTTTATCTAATCAAATTTAGTCACATATCACTTTTACATCAAATATTTATACTCTTATTATATATTTTTTTAACCAAATATTGTTTTAACCTTCACCTCTAAGTCAACTTAATCGATCACGCCTGGTCGCTGTTTAGATATCATTGCAACATTAAAATAATCTCAGTTAATCAATTTAGCTGATAAACATGTCATTGTTGCACCAAAATCTGGGATTAAATCCCGCCATCACTAGCATTAAAGGTCAACTTGAATGATTACTTGCACCAATTTTATTTATTTATTTATTTATTATTATTATTATTATTATTATTTTTTGAATTCATTACCTGCACCTTTGATGTAAACGAATTTTCAACTTCCCTCTCTTTCTTTCTCTCTCTCTCTCTCTCTCTCTATATATATATATATTCACCATTTGAAGGCACCCTTTTTACCTAAAACTATCAACTTTTTCTTTATGAGTATTTGACAAATATATATAGGCATCGTTTAGAGGAATAACTTTTAGGTGGTGTTTAGTTGGTAAGAGTTTGATCAAAAGTGTAGTAAAAATATAAAAAATTGATGAAAAATGATATGGGATAAAATTTGTTTAGAAAAAAATATAAAAAATTAATAAAAATTAGTAAATTTTAGTTAATTTGGTCAACTAAACACTTCCTAGTTAAAAACAACCGACTTTTACTCTTTGAATGTTTGGCAAATATATATAGGCACCGTTTAAAGGCACAACTTTAGTAAAAAAACTATCAACTTTTACTTTATGAGTGTTTGATAAATTATCAATTTTTACCACTTTTTTGCTCAATTACAATAATTTTTCAATTTAAAAATTATCAAAGTTACAAAAAAAATGCCAAAAATTGTTAAAATTATTAAAAATTATAAAAAATTACTAAAAAATTTACCAAATGCTCAACAATTGCAAAAAGTTGCTACAAATTACTAAGCAGTGTTTTGTTTATCAAATTTCACCAAAAGTTATAAAAATTATCAATTCTCTCTAATTAAATTCTATTACGTTTCACTTTTATACTAATTTTTTTTTTATTTTTTACGCATTTAAAATACAACAATTAAGGATGACCAGGCCAAAACACACACGCACACGTACACACGCGCGCACACGAAAACAACTTTAGGGAAAACCAAAAAAACACTCTAACCACATGATAATCCAAATGCCACACGAATTATGGTTTATTGAGTTGTTTTTTTGGCTCCACTGCCTTATATGGACAGTAATTAGGATTTGGTTGGCTTCTCAACTAAATTGTAGGTCAGGCTAATTTGTATTAATTCCATGTTTTGCCGAGAAAATTAAAAGAACGAAAAAGGAAGAATTTGCTTGATATATCTATCGATAATTTTTAAATTCAAGTGGTGTATGTATTGTGTATGTATGCTACTGCTAGCCTAATTTTTTATTTGAAAAAAAAATCACTAAAAATAATTTTTACAATATCAATAAAAAATAAAATTGTCAAAAGTTGTGATTTGATGTGATGTGCATACGTATGAGTTTCTGCTCATAGTTGTGTATTCCTTTGGCACTTTGCTTGACACTATCAATTTTGGAATAGATTTAGTAAAATAAGCTGGTAGTTCTTACTATCAATTACTAGTTTTTTATTTTTTTAATAATTAAACTTATCATCTTATATTTTATTTTTTTAAATATTAAAGAGTAAAAATATTAAATTAGTAAAAAATTAAAAAATTAACTTTTTAATAATTAATTAATAACCAGTTAAAAAAAAATAACTTTTCTTCCTCCCAAACACAACCTTAATCATCTTAAATATTGTCAATATGATTCCATCTTCTCAACATAATTTTAAGAGAGGTTGTTAAACTAAAGCTTCTTTTCGTTACAAAATAATATTTTGTTTTTTTTTAGTTTTTTTTTTTTTTTTTTGCTTTACACGACTTTTTTTAATAAAATTTAATTTTTTTTAAAAATTGTAAGTCTTAGGCGTATTAATGGCATTTATTTAAAAAATCAAAAAAATTCATATTCATTTAAATAAATACTAAAAAATAAAAAAATAACTTTTTCATTAGTTTTAATCAAAACAAATATCTTTTACTCATATATATACATGAATTTTAATTTTTTTTTTTTTTACAAATACAATTAACATGCGTGAAAGTTATAACTTCTAAAAAAAATTAAAAAAATTAAATTCTAGTGAAAAAAAATCATATAAGACTAAAAAAAAAAGTTACAAGAAAATTAAAAATCAACTTTCTCATAATCAAATCATGGTTTACAAATTTAACCGTGTTTTTGGATTACAAATTTTTTTAAAAAATAAAAAAATAAAATAACAATCGATTTAGGCAAATAATAAAAGAAAATCACCTGGCAAAAAATAATGAAACAAACTTCTAACTATATTAATTCCATTATATTAATTTTCTAATTCAAATTTTTTATTCTCAAAATTTATTTATTTTTTACCGTTCAATTCATAGCATAATTAAATAATAAATAAAATAATTTTAAATTCAATTCCCTTAACGAAAAAAAAAAATCCATATATGTTGTGTTTGAAAAATTGACTTGTCAAGTAAAAAGGAAATGGGTAGAGATATAAATCACTACTCATATTTAATTTGTAGTAAAAAAAAATAAAAGGAATAAAGCATGAGATTTATGAAATTAAAAATAATTAAATTAACAAATTATTTTGTTTATGGACATCTTTTGTTTTATTATATTTTTTAATTCACTCAAATAAAAATATATATTTAAAGTCTTATATTTACTTCCACTTTTTCATCCCTTTCCTTTTTCCTTTCCTCTTTTCCCATTGTCAAATCTTCAATCTAACCACATCAAAGTAAAAGTTGTTCCATCCTAGGCTGCGTTTGGCACACTAAAAAGTAAAAAAAAATGAGATGAAATGTGATTTAAAGAAATTTTTTATATTTGGTGCACACCGATCAAACCGCGTTTTTTAAAGACGAATAATAAAATTTCGTTCCGACAGATCAGATTTTCATTTGGATAGATTCAAAATTTTAGGCAGTCATGACTTCTTTACACTACAATCCATCCAAACGGATTGTGGAAACCATTTGGACGAAAGTTGCCTGCGCGATTCTGTCGGAACAGTTTCTACAATCCGTTGAAACGGTTTTAAAAACGCTACAAAAAATAGTTAAAGTGAGTGTCATTTGATAGTTTAGGAGTCCATAGTGAGAATGACAAAAAAATTTTTGTTATTTAATTAACCGAATTCTAGTTATTGATTTTTTTTTTAAAGATATTGAACATTTTTTAAATTTTAAGGAAAGCGGGAATGTATAAAATTTTATAGAGATTTTCATCAATTTTTTGTGCACTAAATGCAGCCTGAATTGCATTGTTATAACAAACTCAAATTACTCAGGTATGCATAAAATTGACTTGAATATCTTGAGTCAAAAAAAAAATATATATATATATATATATATATATATATGTATATATAATAATCATTTCGTTTTAATTTAATTTAAAAATTATTAAAATTTTTATCAAACATACAAAAAAGTTATCAAAAATTTTGCCAAATACTTAAAAATTGTCAAAATTTGTTAAAAATTTTTACTTATTTTACCAAACATACCAAAAATTTCACATAACAAAAGTTATCTAAAATTTTCAAAAAATATCAAAAAATTATGACTTCGAAATGGGAACTTGATTTAGCAATCGATTTTTGGACGTTATGGCTGGATGATGAAAAATAGTCTACTAAATTGAATAATTTCTTCCCTTAATCCTTCCGCTGATTGCTTGGCTTTTTTCAGTGTCCGTGAAGGTCTAAACTTCCGTGATACTTTGGCGCATAAAAAAGTGAAAAAAAAAAAAGATAAAATATAATTTGAGTAATTTTTTTTATATTTAGTGCATATCGCTTAAATTATGTTTTTTTGAGTTAAATAGTAAAATCTCATTTCGACAGATCGGATTTTTGTTTGAATTGATTCAAAATTTTAAACAGTTATGACTTTTTTACATTATAATCCATCTAACCGGTTAGAAACCGTTTGGACGAAAGTTGTCCGCGCAATTCCGTCGGAACGATTTCTATAATTCGTTGGAACGGTTTTAAAAACACCAAAAAAAAGTCAAAGTAGGTGTTATTTGATAACTTGGAAGTCCATGGTGAGAATGGCGAAAAAATATATTAACCGAATTTTACTATTTGATTAACCGAATTTTAGTTATCGATTTTTTTTTGAAAATATATTGAACGTTTTTTTAATTTTAAGAAAGTGGGAATATGAAAAATTTTATAGAGATTTTTAAAAGTTTTTAAAGGTTTTCAAATATTTTTATCAATTTTTTGCACACCAAACACAGCCAAAAGAAAATAGGGGAAGGGAAACCTAAGATAGGGACGAAAGATCGCGATAATTTCGTATAGTGATCATTTTTGGCTATCCGAACTCAAGTAAAATCAATCCCTCCGTCTTTCCCGTTTTCCCCTTGCTCAGTTTTAGAATTTCTTAAAAATAGTAGAAAAATTTGTAAAAAAATAAATGAATAAATAAATCCGTAACCACAATATTAAATAAATATGGCAACAATAAATAATAAAAATACCGCAATATAATAAAAATTAGAACAATAAATAATAGAATATTGTTGGCGAAGCAGCAGCGGATTGATTTCTATCCAGAGACCGCATGCCCGATGGAACTAGCAGTGCTACCTAAACCTTTTTGTTGATTTTCTGATTTTTTGGAATTTTAAGACTAAATTACTATTAAATTTAAGCGATGAATCAAGTTTATGTTTAGCGAATGATGGGCAAAAAGACTAGTATATAGCATAATCCAACCATTACCAGTGATCTTAATAACAAAATTCTCCCAAAATTTTAATTTCTTCTGATATATTTACAAGATTTTCATAAAAAATTTAAAAATCTGATTAAATTGTGAAAAAAATGAAAATATTGTAATAACTTAACGATAACTACGAATTATGTGATAAATTTACGAATCTCGCGAAATTATCAAATCTTCCGTCGCTCTAAACTTACCTTGCTATAACTGGCACGCATTATTAAAAACTTAAATTACCTAATAGTATAAATACACTAATAATCAAGTACAAACTAAAAAATAAAAAAAAAAAAACTTGGTTACGGTGCTGGAATAGAAACAGTGCCTTGAAACTTTCAATATTGTTCATCAACAGCAATATTCTTAATTTCTTTCACTTCAATTAAAAATAATTATACATATATATGAGATATATAATTATATCTTAGATTTACTTTCTAATTATTAACAATTTTTGTATACATATATGATATAATATAATACATATATATATCTTTTGATATTTCAATTGGGTATGTTCAAATTTTTGAATAAGTGAACCATGCAAACAAAATATTAACATTGTCAAATTAATTTATGACTATATATTTGTTTGTTATTTATTTGATAAATTAATTTGTGTCTCTATAACTAAAATTTATTAAACAAAATATATTATATTATTATAAAATATCATAACTACAAATATTATGTAAACAATTACACTTATGTACATAATAAAAATAATTATTTTTATGATACTTTTTAAATCTACATAAAATAATCATCTATATTTGCACATGTTAAATAATAAACACGTATATAAAAATTTGTAAGTTATTTTTTTAACTCATTATTTTTACATATAATTTAATGAATAATTTTTATCTATGTAATTATAATTCAAGATATAATAAAAAAATAAATATTTTTGATAACAAATGTTATGGCTATAACAAAATTAATGATATATATTTTGTTGAATTATTACCGAATTATTCCCGAATTTTTTTAACAAATTTGAGTATCATACCGATATTTTTTATACTTTTTTTTTAAACTATTCTAAATAATTCTCGAATTACCAATTTTTCATCCCGTGAATAATTTACGAACGTTGAATTTGTTGCTATGCTAGTAATGTAAATGAGTTAGCTCAAGCCTAACTCGACTCTGACCTAATTGTGGGTCAGATCACCCAGCTCCCCTCTCGTTTGGGTAGGGTTAGGTCAGGAAAATCTGTCCCCTGCCTTACCCCATTGTTCTTATGTATTTTTTTACTTTTTCTATAAAAAAAAATTAAAATTAACTGATTCCTAAATTAAACTTCACTTCGGAGAACTGGGTTGTCAGTTGCAACTCTTTGTTAATCTGTGCAAGTATCCATTAAGAAACACACCCACTTGCTCTAAGTTCCACTTTGGTGGAAGGGATCGATACTTGGATTGGAATCAATTTTAAGTGAAATATTTGGATTCCTCAGTAATGAGAGCATGGAAATTTTTTGTATTAATTATTTGAAGCTGAGCATGTCATAATCATCTAACGTTTTGCTGAGTTCAGACTTTGTTCAACAGCGGAGGCTGAAGATGACAAAGACAGTGACTCATTCTTAAATTAATGTATAGATAACGGAGAGACATCTCTTGCCAGCTTCTTTTCCTTTTCTTTTCTTTTTTTTTTTTTATTTAGAAAAAGTTATTTCAACACATTTTAAAACACATTAATTTATTTACTTAAATTTGATTTAATTGGAGGTGCCAATCATATTGTATCATGTTTGAATGTCATTATTTTTGTACTCAAATATTTTAAAATTTTAAAAATATTATATAATTAATTTAGATTAAAATCGAATCGAATCGCACTAATTTCAAATTAACATATTTTTGTCGTATTCATATTTCCTATTAGTTGGTATGTACATATTTCATCTTCGAATCGTATATAATATTGCCAATTTTTAATTTGATAAACACGGGTACTCTAAAATTATGACAATCAACCCACTTGATCCATCATATGTTCAGTTAAAACTCATTAAGAATAAACTCAACAAAAATAACACAAATTTCAAATACCATAAAATTCATTAAAATTTTCAAGCAAAATTTAATAACTCATTCTTGAGTTTAATTGTTTCTGTCACCCCCTATTTGTCTCTAACACAGGTAGACATGTTAAATGGGTCAATTTGACACTGACTAACCTAGTTTTCATATCAATTACCAATCTCACCTGATTTATTTTTGACTGCCCAACCGAGTCAGGATTAAGCAAATTTGATCTTGACAAGGTGACCTTATGTATTTTCTAATATATATTTTTTAATATTTTTGTTAAATTACGTAAAATAAAATATATATAAAAAATAAATTAAAACAACATAATTATTCAATAGGTCTTAAAAAATATGTACATATATTGTAATTGTAATTATATTTAATTTATCAGGTCAGGTTGGGTCAACTGAATCAGGTCAAAAGTGGTTCAAATAAGCAAGGATGACCTAGCCCCCTTTACTTCTCTCAGCGATGAGCATAGTCCAAAATTCCCTGCATTTCAATGAAATAGACTTTAGCGGGGCATTTCGTAATGCTATTATTTTTCTGTTTATATTTATATATTTATATTTTTTATTATTATTTTTTAAATAAAAATTAAAATTATATTTAAAAATATAATTTTATTTACAATTATTAATTTTTTATTTTCATAAAATATTTAATTTTATTAATTTTTAAATATTAATTGAATTTAATAAATATATTTTATATTAACTTAATTTAATTATATTATTTATGAAAAATAATTGAATAAAATATAAATATTACATCATTTAATCTAGTAAATATAAAATATATTAATTATAATTTAATTATATTATTTACTAAAAATAATTAAATAAAATATATTTCATAATAATTTAAATAATTTAATTACAATATTTATTAAAAATAATTTAATAAAATATAATTCATATTAAATAAATTAATTATATTAAATTAATTTAATTTAATTATGATATTTATTAAAAATAATTTAATATTATTTAAATTAATTATTTAATTAAATTAAATAATTTAATTATAATACTTATTAAAAATAATTTAATAAAATATATTTATATTAATTAAATTATTTATTAAATTAAATTAAGGTATTTTATTTTATTATTTATAAAAATAATTTAGTAATACATTTCTTATTAATTAAATTAGCTAATTTAATTTAATTATTTATTAGAAATAAATTAATAATAGATATTACATATTAATTAATTTAATTTAATCTAATTATATTATTTATTAAAAATAATTTTAGTTTGATAAAATATTTGAATAAAATAATTTAATTTAATAAGATGTAACAAAAATGGATAAAGTATTAGAATTGACAAAATGTTTACAACAGGAAAAAAAATAGAGTGCAAACACCTTTTTTTTGTTTACATTTTTCCGTTTAAGTTTTCATTTTTTGAAAAAAAAACATAAACAGATTTAATAAACATGTTTCTTTTGTCAGTTTACAAAATTTTGAAAACAAAAACAAAAAAATAGAAAACAAAAACATTACAATTTAAGTTTAATAAAATATTTGAATAAAATAATTTAATTTAATATGATGTAACAAAAATAGATAAAGGATTATAGTTGACAAAATGTTTGCAACAGGAAAAAAAATAGAGTGCAAACACATTTTTTCTGTTTAAATTTTCATTAAAAAAAAAACATAAACAGATTTAACAAACACGTTTCTTTTGTCAGTTTACACAATTTTGAAAACAAAAACAAAGAAATAGAAAATAAAAACGTTTCCAAACAGGTCCTTTGGGCCCATTTGACAACGATGTCGTTTTTTTGTTATTATTTTTCTGTTGCCGTTTTCTATTTTCTGTTTTTTATTTTTTGTTATAGTTTATTTTTTTTGAAATAAAAAATAAAAACATTACCAAACGGGACCTTTATAATTTGTTTCAATATTTTATATAAACACTCAACACACGCGTTCCACCGCAAACTATGGGTAACCAAGTTCAACACAAATCATTTTAAAAATTTTGTAGAAACTTATTATCAAGCAATTAAATACAAACAAGTACATACGGAAAAAATAAAAGTGAGAATTTTAACATAAAAACATTTATCAATTAAGAGAAAAAAATCACAAACCCTATACGGATGATTATTAAACCCACAGAACACAATGCACCCTCCTAGTGAAACAATTCCACCCTCCTAGTGAAACAACCATCTTCAATCCAGTGTGGAACAATTACTCGATCCTTACAATGCACCCTCCTAGTAAAAGAACCATCTTCAATCCATTGAAGACCGACACAAATTTATATTAAATTTTAAGGTGACATTTGATTTAAGTTTTTATTTTTTGTTTTCTATTTTTATTTTATACGTTAAAAATATCAAAACTAAGAAACAAAAAATATTTTATTTTTTTTTTTTTGATATTTTTTTCATTTTTTGTTACAAACTCTCAAAATAATTTTTTGTCATTTTTCATTTCATGTGTAAAGTCATTTTTTGTTTTTGAAAACAAATTTTGAAAACACAAGTAACAAAATACATTTTGACCTCTTTTTTTTTACTTTTAAAAATACAAAATGAAAAATAAATTCAAAACAAAAAATGCAAAACAAAAACAGAAAATAAAAAATAAAAAAATAAACCAAATGATCCCTAAATTGATAGGAAATTGAGAGAACACGTAACCACTTTGGTGCATGAAAATATGATTCTCCCTTATCTCTTCTTTCAACTGAATGAAATGTACATATAGAAATCAAAAGAATCCGCATTGAAAAATAAATCTGGAAACGAAACATCCTGAGCTCGAACATTCAAGTAAACTGCAAGCAGGCTGCGACCTTCACTGTAGATCACTTGGACCTTCAAACAGGATGTGAGTAGGCTGCGAGATATGCTGGATTCCTTTGATAACCTTCTATTTACATTCAAACTGAGATACCCACATTTAAATCCAGTTCTAACTCAGTTCTAGACTTCCTACCTTATCTAAAACATAATCCAAATCTAATCTCTTCAAAATATAGGTTTCTCATAAATTATATCAAGAAAATCACAATCCTAAAGGGTCAAGAAATCTGCCAACATCAATCCAACATCAATTTGAACATAACAGATATGATGGCAAAACTTGACTAAACCATAACAAAAATATTTAAGATTGCAGATCCAAAAATGTCCACAAGCACTTTGCACAAATTCAGTCAGATGTATCATTATGAGTCTAAATAAAACAAATAATCATGAAACTAAATGTGTACCCCAAAGATTAGCATTATCGATCCAATTTTTTCCCAGCCCTTCTAACCTTTCATTTGAAGCTGCTAGTAGCTAAAACTCCAACAAAACCTAGAAACGAAAGATTGTAGTCCTCAGGTTCTGCTTGTATTGCAACTAGTTTTGGAATGATAGTCCGGCAACCAGCATTTCATAAGCTAAATCCAATCATTTTGCGACATGTTGAAGGAAACTGAAGCAAATCATCCACAAGGGCCTTCATAGTGGGAGGAGCCTCAGACTGGACAAGCTAGGGCTCATTCTGGACACAAGAATCTGGACCTTAGTCGAGACTCACAGGGACAAGTGCTCTAGTTGATTCCACCAACCTGCAACCAGGCAAGAACCAGCCTGTAAGCATCCCGTAAAAATACAGTGATGGCATCTACCCGATTACTCATCTACACAAATGCAATGTGTGAACAATCCTCTCTCACTCAGGAACACACACAATATACATATTATATGACATACATATAAAAGAGGATCCCAAAAAGCCTAGGTGCACCATGTGAAATATTATGACTGTGACATGTATCTTCTCTTGAATATGTATAAAATTTAAGATAATTTTTGTTAACCAATCATTATCTTTTAAACAGATAAAAAGTAATTATAATTATAAAAATTAATATGAATTTAATTATCATAGTTCAAGTATAATTCCAACATGATTAGATACTATAGATAGGACTCTCATACATTGGCTCGATAATTTCATTACGCTTTTTTTTTGGGGGGGGGGTAATTTTCATTACGCGTTTACTTAATTTAATAACAACAAAATTATTAATTAATATTGTTGAAAAATATAAAGATAAAGTTAATTGATATAAGATTTAGAATCTGAATGAACTCTAGAAAATGATGTTGCACACAATTAGACTGGGATCATAAACTCTATAATTTACACTTATTAGTTACATTACAATTTATTTGTTTTGTTTTCTAGTTACATTACAATTTATTTGTTTTGTTTTGTTTTGTTTTGTTTTGTTTTAATTTTTTTAAATTTTCTGAATAGTTTATGATCACAGAATTATTTTTATTATTAATGTTTCTCTTGGTTTTTTTTCTCAAGTTCGTAAAGAAAATTTATGTTACAGGAATCAATGATGTTGTCGTGGTATTATTAAACTGATTTCTTTTTGTAAACATATATTGTTGGTATCATACGCAATTATTTTTATTTACCATTGTATTTAGACTTATACCTCTTAAATTTATTTCTTTTTTAATCATTTATTGGTTAGCATCATATATAGTTGCTTTTATTATTGTTGTCAAAAGTTAAATATTATGACTAACAAAACAATTTTTTTCCTTATTATTTCCACGTACTATATTGTGAACCTTGCATGATCTAAGTGCAATAGAATCAACTCCTTAATTGAGGTTGGTATAACCTATGATAAATATACTTTATATTTGTGAATATTAATGTCACTGTTTAATTCTTCAACGATAAAACAGATATGAAAACTGGCTATGGAACAGTAGATATTTACATTCATAGAACTATACCATGTAAATTTAAATAGAAAATAAATATTATATTAGTAATTGAAAAATACCTGTGCAACACACGAGTTTAAACATTAATATATATAAAAATAGAGAGAGGTAGTAAGACACAAGCGTGCAAGCACCTGTGCGCATGCACAGAGAGATAGAGAGAGAGAGAGAGAGAGCTACCAGCAAACAAGGATGGCAATTACAGATGTTTGGCTCTCCAATCAACTGTGAAATTCTCATCACTATCATCGCCACTTGATGACTCTTCATGTTTAGGCTCCTTGCCTGTGACTTGGGGACTTCTACCACGTGTACCAGACCTAGCAACCAATAGCTCCATTTTCTTCTTCTTCAACATTTCCACTCTCTCCCTATAGGACCTGTGGAAATGGCAGAAGAAGAAGATTCAGCGAGATCCTTGGAAATTATTTTAAGGTTGACGGTAAGACAAAAATTTATAGCATCTATCAATCATGCTGATAAGATATGTAACCAATCTATCATCTAATGGCCACATTGGACTTACTTTTGCTCCACAGACTCAGCTTCTTCTATCATCTCAGCTGCATCAATCTGCAATACAATTTCAAACGATAGGTTAAGAACCAAATCCACAATTATGGAAGGGTATGAATTCTGCAAGAAAATAAAAACCTGACCTCCTCTTCTTCCATACGGTTGTCTACCACCTGCAAGTCCTCTTGGATCAACTTTTCAAATTCCTTGTATTCATCTCTGTCCAGGATGCCACAAATTCAGGGTTATTTATGCCAAGCTCCATTTAATAATACAAAGAAGGAAAAAAAAAATAAACAGTTATCCTGACATCTAAATACTCAAAACCAGCAGAGATAAGCAACATTCTGTCATGAAATTAAAATAGCACCCCATAGAAGTATAAGTTCCCAGCAAACTATAAAAACCCAACTGAGGCTTTAATGAAGGATTGACTGCCCCAAAATTGGAAAACACCGAACCACTAGCATTCACACCAAGCAGTTAATAATCCCTGATTTCATTTTCATGAATGTCATCCAACAAGAAGGGTGGCATCTTTGGTACTTGTATAAGCCAAGATTGATGAATTAGTACAACCACACGAAAGGTGGGAAATGTAATAAGAAAAGACACCTCAACTCCAAATCAGAGGTCCACAAACCATAGGTGTGATAGAGATTAAAGATTGACCTCTATCTTCAATAAATAACCCATGCATCAAACCTTCTGTTACAACCTTCACCATCTTGCAACTCAAAGCCTTGGATTCTCTAGTGTGGAACAGGGAGGGGGGAATAACTGAGAGTGGGAAACAGGACAAAGAATGCCATGAAGTATACTCCAAAGCATTAAAAATTATCACGTCCAACAAGTACAATATTGCATTGGTGAAAAGAAAATTTCACATCAACATCAGAGTCAAATGAATAAGACAATGGAGATGCTTGTCCAAACAGAAATAAGAACTTACTTGACATCTAACTTAACAGGTGTAATGCCACGTGCACGTAGATCAGCGTCTTTATCATCAAAGAAGCCTTCAGGAAGAGCTCCTTTTGTTTGCTTGGTTTCTGAAACAACATTCATTTTTGATGCTTGTGAATTCTTCCTGTCAGACTGAGTTTCATTCACTTTTCTCTCTACAGTCTTGCCACTGGGAAATGCATTTATATTACTCTCTGAGTTGAATGACTCAGCTACTTGAGTTTGAGCAGAATCTCCCAGCTTTTTGTCTAGAAATAACATTAGATCAAATAAATAATTAGTCCAAAAAATTACTACCAGATTTCAGCCTAACCGCAAACCCAAAAAGTTAGAACTTAATAGATTTTGGCTAAAACATGAAAGATTCATAGTTGAGGATCATTAAAGTTGCAGGAGGTCAGAGGCTTAGATGAACTAATAATACTCAATAATCCAAAGAGAGAACAAGTCCCTTTTTTGGTAAAACTTACTAAATTATTAAAATTTATGGAAAGTCACAACTTTGATGTGTCATTTATTCATATCACTGAATCAGTACAAATTTCAATATGGACGCCCTCCAATAATCCAATTCATGCAATCTTGCATTACCATGCAAGCTTCGAGCTGATAATTTTCTTGCACAATCACAAATTAGAAATATTAGAAAACCCACTTTGCGGTATGTTATTTGCTATCAGTACAAGGTCATTGTTGATGCTCTCAAAGATAGGCTTGATGCCTCACCTGGATCTAACAATATTCTGTGTGGGAGAGCAGAGCAATAAATTATTTTTGGCAAATGCAGTACTTCTAGAAAGCCAAGATGACATAGCTTAAAAAGTTCCACAGGGCTCAGTAAAATGCTAATCTCATCCTATATCTGCAGAGATTTGGGCTGATGGGGAAAAAAAAGGTTAAAACCCCCATGAAGAAAAGGGGAACTCCATAACAAGTTCTTACCAGTTTTTTGCCTCTTTGTTTCGTTATTGTCAAAAAAATCTGGCGGAAGGACAGATGATGAGCGTGCCTTGGGCAACTCTGTAGAGACTTCAGGTTTAGAATCACGCAGCTCTGTAGAAGGTTCAGATTTAGATTTGGGTAACTCTACAGGGGACTCCACTTTTACATTGTTAAGCCGTGTTTGTCCAGAAGCATTAGCTTTGACATTATTGATCGCCTATCCAGGTAAAAGCATCACAAAAAGTTAATATTCACATGGAGCAAATAAAACACAAAGAAAAGATGGCTGCACATATTTATGGCATATCTCTTCCGCTGAAGCAGTGAAAGAGTTAAAAAAGGTTTCAGAATTTCTATAAACAAACATTCAATTGCCCGTTGGTGTATGAAATGGAATAAATTTGAAAAAACGAACAAGAAAATAACCATATAAAACATAGTGAAACTTCCTCCTCCTTTGAACTTCCCATTATTAATTATTGTTTCAAAGATCAAGTTTTATATAGTGAAACTTCCTCCTCCATTGAACTTCCCAAGATTAATTAACGTTTCAAAGATCAAGTTAGAAAATTTTTGGAACCTACGTACCATGCAGAGGACAAAGACAAGAAGATACATGACAGAAAAAATACCAGGAAAATAGGAGACACGTACAATTTGGCATATACAGAGTAAAAACATGAAAATCATGTAAAAACTTTTTAATCTACCAAATCTACTTGAATTTTTACACCAATGCTTGCATAAAACATTGTCAGAACTCAAGGCAACAGTAGTTTTGAACTTGTAATATAGTTCTTGTTATATAGTTTCTTTCCCAATACAAAATGGAGACGTTGTTTCTTCCCCAGCATGTTTATACCCAACTAGGAGTCTTTAGTGTCATGTCTAACTCAAAACATAGCATTCAACATGGACAGAGACATCCTCTATAAGCATCCGCACTATATAGTTGAGAGCATTGGTAGACCAGAAATTTGAGTGAGGGGGCCAAGGTAACATTTTTCATAATTTTTTTTTTTTTTTGGGGGGGTGTTCCATTGATGGTTGAGAGCTCAAATTTGCTTCATGGTAGTTTGAGATCCATTGGCATATAAAAGTTTCAAATATTAAATGTTTCCAAGTACAACACATGAATGTGGAACTCTTTAACTTTACATTCTTGCGGCAATGCTGAAATCACACCAGCGAGATGCATCTAGCATGCCCCATGGGCCCACCCCCAAGAAACTCATAAGATGATCCTAAATTCTTTCATAAGAGTGCAACTCTTAACTACAAGGCCCACAGAATTAGATTATTGCAACAATGCTGAGAACTTTGCTACTGAGCTACAGCCCCCACCCTACACATATCTCAGGAGATGATCTTCAATTGTTTCACACTAATATTCCATTCAATGCAACAACCCTTATTCTCAACTATTTGGGTTGGCAGTTGGCCACAAGAAAACAATTTTGACTTTCCACTCTATCAACAGCCATTTTTCTGAAAACTTGTTATTGACACAAAGGGCAAAATATTTGACCACTACACCCTCCGCAAGCAATTCTTAAGCCTCAGAAACTCCCCTGCTTTCAAGATCGCTAAGGGATCCCCATTACATTCTGTCCTGAAGTTGGGGTGTTAGTAGGGGTAGGCTAGGTACAGAACTACTCTTCAGCATTATTTGCATGAAGTGGTTGTCCTCAAACATAAAAACGTCACTCTCCACCTATGAAGCACGGATACTTCGAATTAAGCGCTGCACTCGTATCGGATACTTCGGGAATACGGATACGGCTAGGATACGGCCGGATACTTATCGGATACGCCACGTGGCGTATCTGGCGTATCCTAATTTTTTATTTTAAATTTTGCATAGGATACGGCTGAGATACAGCCAGGATACGGGAAGGATACGGCCAGGATACGTCGGGGGTCCAAAATGTAATATTTTAAACCTTTTTGGGGGTACAATTGATATGATAAAATTTTAGTAGGGGCCAAACTATAATTAACTAAAATAGATTGATATGATTGAAGTTTGATCTAACTAAAATTTAGGAAATGAAAAAACTATTTTTATTTTGGGATGTATGAAATTGTATTTGATACTTTTTGTTATATTTGTGTTTTGTGTATAAATGATGTTGGTAGTTTTGAGTATGAATGATGTTAATTTATGGATTGAATGGTATTTTTCAAACTATATAATTGTTATTTATAAAATATTTAGTAGTACACACATGCTATCTTCAAAATGATTTTAAATAAAAAAATATATTTTATTTTATTTTTTTGCCGTATCTTTGCCGTACCCGTATCCTCATTTTTTTAAAATTGCTGTATCCCGTACCCGTACCCGTACCCGCTCCTGTATCCGTATCCGTGCTTCATAGCTCTCCACTCTATCAACAGCCATTTTTCTGAAAACTTGTTATTGACACAAAGGGCAAAATATTTGACCACTACGCCCTCCGCAAGCGATTCTTAAGCCTCAGAAACTCCCCTGCTTTCAAGATCGCTAAGGGATCCCCATTACATTCTGTCCTGAAGTTGGGGTGTCAGTAGGGGTAGGCTAGGTACAGAACTACTCTTCAGCATTATTTGCATGAAGTGGTTGTCCTCAAACATAAAAACGTCACTCTCCACTTTATCAACAGCCATTTTTCTGAAAACTTGTTATTGACACAAAGGGCAAAATATTTGACCACTACGCCCTCCGCAAGCGATTCTTAAGCCTCAGAAACTCCCCTGCTTTCAAGATCGCTAAGGGATCCCCATTACATTCTATCCTGAAGTTGGGGTGTCAGTAGGGGTAGGCTAGGTACAGAACTACTCTTCAGCATTATTTGCATGAAGTGGTTGTCCTCAAACATAAAAACGTCACTCTCCACTTTATCAACAGCCATTTTTCTGAAAACTTGTTATTGACACAAAGGGCAAAATATTTGACCACTACGCGCTCCGCAAGGGATTCTTAAGCCTCAGAAACTCCCCTGCTTTCAAGATCGCTAAGGGATCCCCATTACATTCTGTCCTGAAGTTGGGGTGTCAGTAGGGGTAGGCTAGGTACAGAACTACTCTTCAGCATTATTTGCATGAAGTGGTTGTCCTCAAACATAAAAACGTCACTCTCATCCATGGTGGCCAAAGCATTGATCTTTTCAGCAAGTAATTGCCCCTGAGATTTGATGTCTTGCCACAATTTATACTTTCATTATGAGACTGACAGCCAACAAGAAAACATTAGAATTTAGAAAAGCACTAGTTGAAGTAGCCAATTTTGCAAAAATCAATGGAAAAGGATGAAACTATATTAGCAGAAGCAAACAGATGCAGGTGGTCAAACAATCCATTGCCAACCATACAAATAGGAAGATTTCATTAATATTTCATATATTAGATAGTCAATCACCAAGTTTCTATACATATAATGATGCAACAATTAAAGCAAGCACTCCACATGTTCTTACAACAACTCGCCCCTACAGGGCAATATTCAAAAGTTTCTCTAATATCAAAATGAAATGCATTCAGCATCCAGATTCCAGACAGACCTAAGTGGCAAGTTAATCACACCCTGTCAGAATGATTCTAGAATACCATACACACTAAAGTCGTCACGCTGTTATGGGTTCATTTCCTTGTTTCCTTCTGTGCATGACCACAAACCTTAAAACCCTTGTTTCTCCCTACTCTTAGAAGTTAGCAAATTCTACTAATCAGAACTACAGCTGACAACCCTCTTGGCCACTGTCCCAATCAGCTATTTGGAAAACAGGCTCCAAAAGACAATAGAAAGAGACCAAGTTCAATTGCCAAATTTTTTAAGTTGGAAAAAATGTTTCACTCTCTCATTTTGTGAGTGAAATTCAATTTAACGATTTCTCCAAGATTGCTAATGTTAATCAGTACCCGATAGATGATATATTTATGATGTTGCATGGAGTAATCTTTAATCTATATGTGCAGCTTAGTTTAATTCATAAAGCAGTAAAATCAATCAAATTCAATTTCATGACTTATCTGGGATTGGTAGTGTCAATCAGTACCAAATATATAACTATATCTATGATATTGTATGCTAATATTTGATCTATAGATCACAGTTTATTTTAATTCATAAAGCAGTAAAATCAGGATTTTAATTCAAAGCTTTATACAACAACATCAAGTTGAACCAGCAAATTCACCTCGTGATGTTTACGAGAAACTTGGTGTGCGGGCCAAAGAGACTCAGATTTCAAAATGACATCACAAACCCGACAGACAGGTTGATCAAATTCATTGTACCTATATGCACAAAAAGTAAAAATAAACAAGGTGACAACTAAGAATCACGAATAATTTTAGTTTAGTTGTGGTAATCATGTCATTGTGCCAATATAGCATTTGAAGAACCAATACCAATGAAATATCAAGAATTGGAAGTTAATGGAGGGGGGAAAAAAAGAAAGAAAGAAAGTCAAGGATTTATACGTTGGTGAACTTGGTATTTTTTACCTTATTTCATACCTCATACACACAAATTATCTTAAAGATAACTAATGTAATCCTTCCCTTTTTCTACTTTTGGTAAGTTCAAGCAACCCAATGTAGAGGTTGTTTGCATAGCTTTTGGTCACGAGATGTCCATTATGGGTGCGGATACTGAAACAAGCTAACCTTTAGTAAAACAAAAAATGCCATAACTTCTTGCTATTTTCTTTGGAAACAATTAAATAAATGTCAAAAGCATGTATATTTATATTCACCAAATACTTCAAAAACTAAAAAAATAAAAATTCTTTTCCAACACCAAAGTCCTTCCAGGAAGCTCGACCAAAACACCCACGTAATCATTGCCATAAATTGTTACAATACCATGATTATTGGCTTTATCCAACAAGTAAAATTTTTGCATTTGGCCTAAACTCCCCTCTCTTTTCAAGCCCAAGTATAGATACAGATACAGACATGAACGCGAACAAGAGATATAGACACGACACATACGCAAACACGCGGCTAGATATGGAAATTGTAAGAAAAATTAGGGCTCAAATAAGCTGCGGATATGGCAAATAACTTGTGTGTATATATATATATATATATACTGACACTAGGGGTATCCCGCCTTTGGTGGAACTAAACCCCTCAAAGAATCTGACTCAACTCACCAAAACCAGAAGTAGGCAATGCCAATTTGAATTGGTGATCTCTAATTCAATTCAAAAAATATTTACCTCTAAACACTATCCCAAAGTGGGCTAAATAAATTCTATAGACTTTTATTAGCTATAGGATCCAATTAGGGTGGTTAAAATGGAGATGTATCTCAGATTTTTTATGTGACCATAGAATAACTATCAAGTTAAATAATTTATAAGACAGTTCTAAGGGCAAATATACTTTATAATACATGGTATTGGGTCATTAAGAAACAACACTCATAAGTTGTGGCGATGACGATGCAAAGATTGATGTGTGGTAATACAAGAAAATATATGATAAGAAATGAATGCATCCAAAAGAAATTTGGGGTGGCACCGATAGAAGATAATGTTGTTTAAAATATTTTGATCATATCCAAAGTAAACCTAGAGATACACCAGTAAGAATATATATATATATATATATATATTAGATCAAGTAGAAAGCGTAAAAAAAAAAAAAAAAAAAAAAAAAAAAGAGAAAAGAAAAGCAAAGAAAAACAATACAAAACAAAACAAAACAAAAAAACAAAAAGTAGACAAAATTATATGAACTAAAACTGAGAAAAAAAAATACCTAATTTCAAATAATCTCATAAAAAGCATACCCTTGACAGAAATGAAAGAAGGAAAATGATTAGTAGCCAGGGGGCAGACCCAGCATTTCTAGTCATTGGGTGCAAAAATTACATATTGTCTCGAGAGTAAGTAAGAAAACTTTTACAATAAAATTACTGAATAATTATGGTAATATAATAAAATTTGCAAGAATAACTTTTTAAAAAAATTAAAATTGTTTGAACAAAATTGGTAATTTTGGCAATGAATTTGGCCGTGTAAATGTAAGCCGCGCCATAGAAATGACAATTACAAGTGGATAATGAGGACAGATTAGCAAAAACTACATGGGAGTAGATTAATAAAATTATATAGGAGATACAAAAATACCTATATATAATGGAAAAAAATCCATGGAGTTAGCTGCCCCCATGGCTTATGCTATGGATCTGCTCGTCTATAGCCAACCCCAACTAACTAAGGCTTCATTGAATTAAGTTGTTTTTTTTTTTTTTAAAACAGTTGTTTTGTTATTTTTATTAGCTATAAACATGAATATAACACATAAACAACACTTTTTCAATATTTCAATACCATAACTCAAACATTTTTTAACGGGAAAAAAAATTAACAAAAGATAAAAAAATATTATGATTTCAAGGGTTTCAATGACAAATTAATTGGCCATACCACGTGAGGTGTCCAACACATTTTAGCATGTTCAAAATGCGAGTGCGTGCACTACGTGTTTGACTTAAATACTACATGCATTTTGAAGTATATGTGCCAACGTTTAAAGTAACAATAGCAAACTGACGTAACAGTGGCGATGCCCACCGTGCAACAAATATAACATCATGGTAGTATCAATTGAAACCGCAATTTTTATTTTTTCTTTGCACAAACTCCCACAAATTTCACTTATGTGCACAAGCTTTTGTTTTCAAAATCATGTTCTAAGCTATAAAATACTTTGTGGGTTTTACGTGATTTATAAACATGATTAACATGTGCACCACTAAATTGGCTACTATTTCAAATCGGATTTTTTTATTCAATAGTTAATGATTTCATATTATCATGTGACAATTACTAACTAAAAATATTGAATATAATCTATCAACTATACATACTTGTTACCAAACCAAACCAAACCAAACCGAGCCTTTTCCCACTAGGTGGGGAACTATACATACTTGTTATGCTTCTAAAATTATTGAATTTTTTTTTAAGCAACAATTATCTTGTATTTTTATAAAAGGTTATAGATATATATTGTTAATTTGTAGATTTGACAAATTGTTGGGTGAATGTTCAATTTATTTTAGTGATTATACTTAAATGTGTAGATAATTTTTCATTATAAAAAATATATAAATAATGAACCATGATTAATCTTCACAAATCAAATTGCAAATGGTAGTGTCAAATTATATCACACGATACAAAGGAGAATATGAGGCATGTGTGATAATTTCACCACCAGCGAAAAATAATATTACGTAATGTCATAATCTATCTATAATTTTTTTTTCTTTTTTTTTTTTTTTTTCTTTTTTTGTATGTGTGTTGGGAGGGGATAAAAAAAAAAAAAAAAACTCATTTGGATTCTCTCTTTTCATGACATGTCAAAAAGGAATAAAACAAAGGCAAAAACTATTGGTTGAAATCCTTGGATTTGATAGATAAACATTCACATCCAAACTTGGCTGTTATGGAAAGTTATGGTCGTTATTTTCTATCACACTACTAAATCAGCTTGTAATGGTATGTCGAAATCATTATATAATGGCGTTACGTAATGGTCAATTTTTAAGACCTCGTGCTTCATAACTTTGAGGTAATGTTATCATTTTAAACAATGTCAACACCTAGCACAGCTATTGAAGCAACAATTACACTAGCAAAATAGACAATTCAGCACCAAGAGATCATTTCCATTCCCACTAACAACAAAAGCTTTTATGAAAGGTATTGGTTCATGTTACATAAGACCAAAATAAGAGGATCAGATTCTTGAATCCCTTTGCTTTTCTGTTCCTTTTTCTCTTTGCTGTGCAAATAATGAATTTAGCTAAAGGGGGTAAGTTATATGTGAAAGCATATGACACAAGAGGTCAAGAACTTGCATTGGTTTAATTCAAGGAGATCGCAGCATTGGCCAGGTGCCATCATAAGGAGCTAATAATAAAGACAATTACCTCACAAGAGGAGATTCAATGCGCTTCTCCAGCTTACTGGCATTCAATTTAGCACGATACAAGGCTTTCTTTTTCGCTTGTGCATCCATCGCAAGGCCTTCTTTTTTACTAGAAAGATACAACTCACCTCGAGCCTGAAATCTGCTGGTATGTTTATATTTCAGACAATGGATTGAACCTTCTGTGCATTTTAAGAGAAAGTTAATGAGAAACAAGAGTTACTACCATGCAATAAAGTATAAACAGACCTCTAATAAAGATACTAAAACCTAGAATTATACAACTTGAGAGGGGGGGGGGAGAGAGAGAGAGTATACAAGTCTCTGCAACAGCATAAGAATTCATGGTTATTCTTCTATGAATACAAAAATAGTCTCTCGATAAATGGATATGCTAAGAATACACAGATCAAAAACAAAATTTCAGTCCAAAATGAATTGTACCATTCTAACACATAACATTGGTTGGTAAAATGGGTTTCATCACAGAATGAAATAAACAGGGAAGCCTAAAAAATGATGGGGACTAATGATAGCCCGCAGCTTCTCTCCTTTCCAACTGCAATAACGGAGTCGGATCCCTGTTGCAGCGAAAGAAAGCCATAACAAGTTGGATTTTCACCAACAGCATGAAAAGGCCAAGAGATACATAGAATTCCATGTAACTTGAGTTCCAAATAGCTACTTTACCCAGTTCCGATGATTCTACAGGGTTTTGGACAATATATACAAGCTCAACCACGGAAACAAACCCACATTCCCCTCTTAAACAGCCAATACTACCATTACTGAAACCAAAAATTTAACTACCCTGCTACTTAAAAGAAAACCAAACTCGTCCTCATGCATGCATATACAGACCTCATACATACTCCCCCTAAACGTTACATGCCGCCCAAAAAAAAAAAAAAAAAATGATTATAAATTTCATACAAACCCACAAAATTTAGTTTGCAGTAACCACGGAATAAACCAAAATTCGTCGTACGGACCGTTGTAATAGAATCTCATCATCTGATTAGTGATTTACCTCAGCTATATACAGTGATAAAACGGCGGCGATTTGCCTGATCAGTGAAAAGCCCTATGTGAAATACTAGGAACATCAGTAGAATTTATTAGTATTGGGATTAGTTTGGGTATCAATAGCTCAATTCAAGCGAGTAAGACATAGGTTTACCTGTCTAGAAGCCGGGACGAAGATTCGAGCGCAAGAACGTGAGAGGAAGAAGAGGCGTCCGTGTACGTCGGGTCCATGCGTAGACGGGTAAAAATCCACAGCTTCCGGGGTCCAAAATCTTCGGCCGGGTTGCCCCGAATTGTGAATTCTGCTTTGAACTTGGGCAACTAGATGTGACTTGACTTGTAAACTCACAAATTGTACCTGCCAACCGGTTACAATTCATCCAGGCCAAATATAGTTCAAATACATCCAATCCAGTACGTGAGGGTTGACGTCACCGCGTAAGATTCCGAAAAATTTAAGATCTTATGTATAAATGTTATTTAATTTTTAAGTAAATTATTTTTTATTCTAACTATTAAAATATTTCTATAATAATTAATTTCTTCAATTTATTAAAAAAAAAAAAAAAACTCATTGACATCCTATTATTTTTGGAGCCGAATGATATGGCACTCGTTTCTACTGAATCTATTCATTCAAACTACCAATCTAACTTTTTCCGTTTAAATATCTTAATCCAAAAAATTATATCCTCAATTTTTAATTATTTTCCTCACCAAAATCATAACTTGGTTATACTCTTCGTTCATTTCCTAACCAAAATCATCCATGTTGATATATATGTAGTGTTTTGGATTTATAATTAGGTTCTTTGTACCTATTTTAAATTGTATTGTATTTTCTGTTACTTTCCAATCCTATTACACTCTGTTTGGAAACCTTCATTTTTTATAATTGATTTCATTTTTGAATAAAAAATTAATTTGATTTGATTTAATTTGATTTAGTAAATAAAATTTTGTGTTTTAAATAATTTCGATTGAATAATTGATTTGATTTGATTTAAAAGAAGTACAAATTTTGACCATATTAATAAAAAATAAAAATATGATAAATATGATATATGAAAATAAATTTGTTTATGTAGTTGGATAATTTAAAAAAGTAACGAATTTTTATTAAATTCTATTTATTTAGGACTGGATTTCAAATGATATATAAATCTCAAAATTCAAGTTGTGAAATGAAATCAAATTCAATTCATAAAATTTTATTTTTGTTCCAAACATAAGAATTAATAAGAATTATCATCAAATGAAATCAAATTTTATCAAATCTACCATTTCAAATGAAGTGTTACAAACTAGGCAACATTATTTGTATTCATTTTTGGATTTATAATTATGTTCATTCATGCTTCATCGTGCCATAATTTTGTGAATGGAGGAAAAAGTGCAAGATAATCTAATTAATCAACCCAAATTTAATATTTGTTGTAGAGAATGACAAATGATGTTGTCTATCTTACTAATTACTCCATTATTTTTTCAACAATAATTTGACAATTCAAGTTTTAGAGAACATATAAAGACTTACAACTCATTATTGTCTTTTAATTCTATGGGTGAAAAAATTGAGCAAGTTATGTTGAATAGAAGGGGCTATTATTTTGTAATAGTGGAGCAAAAATTTGCTCTTTATTACTAGAACAAGGAAAAAGACCAAAGTTTGCTCAACTTTATATTTTTTGATACAGAGCATAAATATACTAATTAAATGAATGTTTTAAGAAGATAAACTGAAGATTTTACAAAAAAAAAATATTGTATACAGAAGAGTCTTCAATAGAACTATAAATGTTATATTATGAACACCAAATATTATTTGTTGCCATAATAGAATTTAAGATGTTTATATTTGGGATACAACACGTATGTTTTCAAATTAATCAGTAAATGCTAGTAAAATTAAATTATTTTAATTTAATTTTATGTTGTATTGTTTGAATAAAAGTTGTGAAATTTGAATGAGTAATCATTTAGTTATATAACATACAATTTTTTTTTTTTTTAGGAAAAAAGCAAATATATTAGTAATTTAACCTTCAACATTAAGGAGGTTACTTGCTCAATTTTGCCTCAATATGCATTTGTTACTTGTTTGGATATAGGGGCCTGTGAACATTTTGTCTAAAAAAGTTATTGATCATTCAGATATTATATAATATCTAGTTGCACGAACCAGAAGAAAGTGTTTAGAACAATCTTGTTAAGTTCTATTATTCAATTAGTTAAAATGTATTGTAAGCACTCGGCAATATATGTTTAAAAGTGGGCTTGAATTAGGGTTTTTTACAAGAATAATTATATTAATTTCATTATATACAGAAATAGGCTCGCGAGAAATTATTTACAAAAATGTGCTGGGTGTCGTCAGTGCCATCGACGACACCGGCTAATTTAAAAAAATCAGATGGGTGTCGTCAGTGCCATCGACGACACTGAGGGTGTCGTCAATGCCACTGACGACACCGTGGTTATATTTTAACCCCTTCATCACCCCTGCTCAGTTCGTGCATTCTCCTTTCCTCCGATTTCTCTCTTAACGGTCGACTGCTGCGAGGTCACCTCCGTTGTCAGGCGTTGTTTGATCCATCTTCTCCATCACCTTCGTCTCCAACGGTCCACAAAATGTAAGTTTTGCTGTGCCCAACCATTTATATATATATATATATATATATGAACATAAGGGCTGCGGCTCATTTCACTTCACATTCATATATATGTTGAGTAAGTTAAGTTTGTTTGTTTGATACTTGATTGGAGTTATTTGGGTGTCTGATTTGAAGAAGTTGAAATCTACATTTGGGTTGTCAAATTTGATTTTGAATTCGGGTAGTATTGGGCTAGATTGAATACTGTTATTAAGGTGAGTTACTATTTGTTTGTTTGAGAATGTATAAAATTTGTTGCATGTAAATTGAATTTGTTCAAATTGACTAAATTCTGTTCAACTTTGGAGGATCCTAGGTATTTCCTTTTTGTTTTTTTTTTCATTTTTTTTGTGTATGGTATTGAAGCATAACTTGGCTGTTTTTGTTTGATAACTTATTTGTAATTTATGTTTAGTTAGATTTAATTTAGTTAAATTTGGTTCTATTTAACTTATTTATTTTCAATTTATGTATATAATTTATTGGGTGTCTATAATTAAAACTACACATTAATTTAATTTTATTCGTATTAATTTATATTAATTTAATTACAGAAATTAAGACAATACATAGGTTAAATTATACCAACTATATAAATTGATAAATATTTATTAGTTGTGGAAAAAAATAGAAAGTAAATATACTAACCACATATTTGAATTTAATTATATCAATTGATTAAAAAAAATCATAGTAATTAACATATAGATTTATATGATTAAATGAAGTTAATTAGTTAAATTTAAAAACTAAAGTAAATAATTTTATAATACAAGTTAGGTTAGGTTAAAATAAGATAAGTTAGCTAAGTTAGTTTAGGTTAGATTATAATATAATCTATCTTTATTTGGAAAAAAAATAACCCTTAAGTTTAAACGTAAATATAATTTATTGTTATTTGTTTATTTTACTGTTATTTATCGATTGTATTAATTATTTTATTGAAGCAAAATTTAGGTTGTATTTCTTTGATAACTTTATTTTTATTTATATTTAGTGAAATTTATTTGATTAGGTAAAATTTAATTATGCAAACTATATGAATTGATGAATGTGTATTAGTATGGAGAAAATATAAAGTAACTATGCTAACAACATATTTGATTTTAATTCTATTAACTGATAAAAAGATTAAAGTATAAATTAAAGTGAAAAAATTTATAATATAAACTACGTGAGGTTAACTCAAGATAAATTACATAAATAAGTTTAGGTTAGGTTAACATAGGATAAGTAACCAAAGTTAGATTAACTTAAGATAAGTTACACAAGTTATTGTCTCATATAAGAAAACTTGAAGGAAACCTTTTTCACCCTTGCAAATATATAAAATTACGAAGGTACGGTCCTTAACATATATTTCGTTTAGGGCTGTTATCGATCATTCGTCCATTGCTCGTGATGTCTCAAGAACAAATTTCACTGTTTTGTTTTTGGGGATGGAACCTTATAGATGTGGATGATGATGTGGGTTACAACATACAATTCAAGCGTTGTATTAAGGTTAGCAGCCAGTCTACCTACACGATGTTGCTGACGAAACTGTATGAAGCTGTTGGTATGGACCTGGGCTAGGTGGTTTTAAAGGTAGTGTGCAGATATCCAATTGTTGGTAGTGCGGGTCAAATACTTTACAAACCTCTACAACTAGTGGACGATGATACAGTCAAGGCAATATTTGCTATCGTTCATAATTTGAACCGCAATCACGATGACCTGTACTTGGAGTATGAGCCAACTAATCTTGAAACGGTGGGCAGTGAAGGCAGCCTTCAATTGAATGCTCTGACTGACAATTTGGTGGGAATCTACAACGAAGTCATGCCCTATTCCTCCCACAATGAACTAGAAAATCAGTTCGGCGCCACTTATACTAGTGATCCTGTTCGTGACTACGTGCAGCAACAGGATATGTATTGAGATTACATGGCTGACTAGGTTGATGATTCGAACATTGCTGAAGGCCCAATTGACGAAAAAGACATAGAACTGTAAAACATGGACATGATGGGGGAGGGAGTTACTGAAGACTTGGCTGTGAATGAACATGATGAACGTACAGATCATCGACTGCATGAACCCATGTCTGAAATGTTCACTACTGTTGAGTTAGATGACAGTGCATTTCACTGGGCCCCTTCACTTCGACATCGAACATGGAACCCAAAGAATAAGGATCCTTGCGTCGGACAACTTTTTAAGGACCAAGATCACCCACTCCAATCTATGAAGTTGTATGCTATTAGATCAAATCAGCCCTACATAACTATGGAATCAAGCAAGAAATCTTGGGCAACTGAGTGTCCAAAGAGGAAGGAAGGACAGTGTAAGTGGCGAGTCAGAGTAACCAAGCTAAGTGCGCATTGTCTATTCAAAATAACTAAGTACGAAGGCCCCCACACATGTATATTTGCATGGCTGACTGAAGACCATGAACAATTTGACTCGAACTTTTTTTATAATAACATCATCCATTTGGTTAAGTCCAACCCCGCTTGTTCTGTTGTCTCGCTGCAAGCCGAACTGAAGGATCGGTTCAAGTATTCTGTGTCTTACCGAAAAGCATAGCTTGCAAAGCAGAAGGCGGTGGCCCAAATATTTGGCAATTGGGAGCAGTCGTACTTGTTTCTACCGAAGTTCATGAATGCAGTACAGACTTACAATCCGGGAACGATAGTTCACTATTGACATCATCCTTATATGCGTGGGGCCCAATGGGTTCTGCAGTACGTGTTATGGGGCTTCAAGCCTTCAATTGATGGGTTCGTTCACTATATTCTCGTTGTTTCGATTGACGGAAAACACTTGTACGGTAAGTGCCGTGGTAAACTATTGATAGCAATGGCCCAAGATGCAAACCTACAAGTATTCCCATTAGCATTTGCCTGGGTTGATGAAGAGGACAATGACAGCTAGTTATACTTCTTAAGGATGCTTCATAGGTATGTTTGCCCAGACCGACAGTTGTGCTTAATCTTCGACAGACACAGTGCAATCAAGTCTGCAGTTGAATCCCTTCAGTCTGGTTGGGCAAATGCACACCATTGTTTATGCTCAAGACATATGGAGGCCAACTTCAAGAAAAATTGGCCTGCCAAGCAACTAATTGACTTGCTCAATCAAGCAGGAAGGGCTACTCAAGTTTGCAAATTCAACAAGGCGATGAAGTTACTAAAGTCCTTCAACCAAGAAGCATGGAAATATCTTACTAAATTGCCAAATGAGAAATGGACGTTTTGCTACGATGGTGCTTACAGATACGGAATCATGACAACCAATCTTTCGGAGTGCTTCAATAACGTACTGCATGGTGCTCGAAGCCTCCCAATCACTGCAGCAGTTTAGTTAACATTTTACAAGCTCGTTTCATACTTACACCAGCGTCGCCTAATTGCTATGAATGCAACGAACAACGGGTTAAGGGTCAGTCCACGCATGCAAAAGCTTTTGATTGATTTTCCAGAATGATGCATTGGGTCATCAAGTAATGGAGTTCAATCACATTACTGAAGAGTGCCAAGTCGTGACTGGTTCCCATCTGAGTAGGGGCAGCAACACACAGATTGTTCGATTAAGGAATGGCACGTACAGTTGTGGAAAGTGGGAGGTTTTGAAGCTACCTTGCTCACATGTTATAGCTGCTTACGACCGAATACGTATCGATTGGATGCAATTTGTGTCCTATGTATACTTGCTTCAGTCGTACGTCGCCATTTACATACCAGAGTTACATCCCTTAGAGCATGAGGACTATTGGTCCAGCGTTCAAACACCCTTCTTTATCCCGAACCCAAATCTCCTCCATGCACAGGGCCGACCCCGTTCAACCAGGTTGACAAATGAGATGGATAGATCGGAACGTAGCTTCGCCCAACATTGTGGCATCTGCAAACAATAAGGGCATGATCAACGCAAGTGTCCGGCAAGGGCTTCATCATCATCATCAGCCACTAGGTTCTTGGCTTAAATTTGTACACCGAAACAACTTATGAGTATTTAAATGTGAACACTTTAGCAGCTTTAAAGTTGGGATGATCATGTAACCTTGCGAGTATTCTTAGTAATGAAAGAGCAATTTGATTTTCAAGGCTCGTAAAGTTATAAGTATTTATGAAAATTCATACTAGTGAAAGAGCATTTTCATTTTTATTTCTAGTAATAAAAGAGTATTTTGATTTCTATGCATGTAAAGTTATGAGTGAATCCTTCATTTTATATCATGCTATTTATTAGTTTTTTTTTTTACTTGCCCAAAATGTTACAATTGATACTAATATTCCTTTTATACTATCTGTATAGTGAGATGACTCACAGACAACATATGTTAGATCCTGGGCCGTTAGACCCCTGTGTACTCCACTCCCAGGCTGAGCATCAATCGACTGATATTTGGGAGTCTCGCGTTCGGGTACGTATGTAAAAATTAGTTATGATGGTTGTCATACTCCCTCATGTGCTATTTGTTAATACTTACTATATTTTTTTGTGCTGTAGTTCGAGGAGGTCATTCGAGTTCGGGCCACACAGACTGCTTTATGCCAGATATTGGATCCACCCCAGGATCCTCGTGTTCTCCAGCAATTGCATAGGGCCGGATTTTACGGTATATACCGACTGGGAGCTATCCATTTGTACTGGCCACTGATCACATCCTTGGTGGAACGATGGAGACGCGAGACACATACCTTCCACCTCCTTGTCGGCGAGGCCACTATCACCTTGCAGGATGTTGAGATCATTTCTGGCTTACGGGTTGATGGTGATCCTGTTAGCGGGACTGATGACCTGTATGGACTCCTGGCACGACAGGCACTATGCCAGGAGCTACTTGATAGGACACCAGATGCGAAGGATTTTAAGAGGGGACGTTTAAAGATTAGCTGGATGACAGAGCATTTCTTGGCATTATCAGATGAGGCTACGACGGTAGACATACAATGCCATGCCCTAGTACTTATTCTCATCATTATCGGACCACTTCGGTAATATGGTAAAGATACATTACCTATCTTTGCTTCGAGACTTAGATGCTTGCGGCAGACTAACATGGGGAGCAGCTGCTCTAGCCTGCTTATACAGAGAGATGTGTTCTGCTTCCACCATCCACACGACCGAGATGGCAGGACCGATTTGCATACTTTAGGTAAAAACAAAATTTATTTACATTTGATACTAATTTATATTAAGCCTATTTTGGAATCAATTGATAGTTTGCAATGATAGGTTTGGGCATGGAAGCGACTAGCATCGTTTAGGCCGGTTATTACATGACCACCTCCCCCAACTGATTATGCACTGGATGATTTTGGGCTTTTCCCAGAGATCCTTGGGGCTGCAGATGGAAGGGAAGCCTAGTAGTGAGCTTCGCCAGGCCATTAAGAGATTACCGAGAGCAGCTGACACTCCTGAGAAAGGATCAGATGACCTGGTGTCCATACCTAACATCCATTTTGAGCAGACTTCCTGCATACTGCTGTGCTGGTGAGGTAGTGTGGCGTTCGACTTGTCCGTTGATTTGTTATGAGATCGTCAAGTACCACCTACCGGGACGCGTGATGAGACAGTTTGGCCTCTGTCAGGTGATCCCAACTGAGTTTGACACGGAAGCCGCACTACATGAGCTGACTAGGTGTGGCCGGGGAAAAGGTCAACTGGCTACAGTACCATCAGCGATATGTAGAAGAGTGGGGTAGATGATAAGAGACGATTGTGCAGGGCGAGGTTTTCACTGCGCCTATCGCATTCGATGACCCGTATATGGAGTAGTTTCGTCACATCACATGGAGTCACATCGCACCACCCTTACATGTGCCGCCTGTTGGTTCTCAGCCAGTGGCATCAGATATGTCAATTTTGGTATGATATTATATCTATGGGTATTTTAATAACAAATGTACTTTTTATTTATGATTTTACGTTTGATCTTGACTAATATAGTTTATTCAAACGTTCTAGGTTAACACTATTGTTAGCTTGTATTACATTGTGGTTACAGCCGTCACTGGTGCGAATCAGGCTGGTTATCTTCGGGCACTACAAGAGATTATTCATCAGGGAGGACCGGGGATCACTGCTATCGATCATGAGGAGAGACTACGAGCACCTGTTGACAGTAGGCAGCCAGGCTCATCATCTCAGGCCAGACCATCACGTCCCATTAGACTTTAGCCTGTCGGTAGATGAGCACGGGAGCATCAAGATACATATAGCCCTGATCCCACAGACGATTTGCCCCCATCAGTTAAGTCAGACATCCCTAGCAGTTTTACAGCAAGGTAGCGTTTGCCTGCAGATGAGACGCATATACCAGTTTCAGATCCCGTCATCGACTACCGGACCCCACCCCCAGCTACACAGGCATACGCTTCACCCTCAGCGGATGTGGATGACTTTTGGTCTGCCGTTTTCCACATAGAGCCATTCTCTGCATCTCTAGCATACATATCACCTGTTTGCCTGCCCGTATCCGATATATAGACATCAGTGGCGGCCCCCTAGGCTCCAGCTAAGTATTACACTTGACGACGTAGAGCATGAGGGGTAGACATATCATCATCGCCACACATTTCTATGGCTTTACAGACAGAGGAGAAGCATGAGCCACTAGCAGGAGAGACACGTGTGGAGGACACATCGACAGCAGCACCTGCTGAGCAGGCACTGGCCCAGGAACCAAGTGTGGAAGAGCCACCAGTGGTATCAGCGGCCATGGCTGAGGATGCGCCTCTACACCCAGATCCACCACGCCATGCACGAAGGAGGCCTCGGCGTGGGACGGAGTGATCCATTACATTTTTCTCTTTTTAACATATAAACACAAAAAATTTTTGTAAAGGTTTAGAATTAAGGGTTTAGATTGGAGGTGTAATCATTCGAAAATTATTTTTCTTATGTTTTGATTTAGTTTAATCATCTTTCATTTTATTTTCTAATTTAGCAATTAAGGAAGTAAGCTTTTTTTTTTTTGTTAATTGTTTGTAAAGATTTATACTTAAATTCTGAAAATGTTTTTGACTTTAATAGGGTTGTTGTATTGTTGTTTTGCTGTTTGGGGGCAGGATTAGACAAATTGTTATGGTTGAGGGGTTTTCAAAGGTGTCGTTAGTGCTACTGACGACATTGTGTCGTCAGTGCTATCGACGACACACAAGCAGATTACACCAAGTGTTGGGAGGCTCAAAGGATGTCGTCAGCGCTATTGATGACATGAATGGTGTCGTCGATAGTACTAACGACACTCAGCACATTTTTGTAAATAATCTCCCGCGAGCCTTTTTCTGTATATAATGAAATTAATATCATTATTCATGTAAAAAACCCCTTGAATTAGGTGTAAGTACAAATATTAGAGTCATATGTTATACCACACTCGTTGATATATTTTGGTCTTTCATAAAATTTAAAGCGTAGATCTAAAGGAAATATGATATTCCAAATTCATTTATGTGTTTATATATATTTTACATTATATATGAAATTAAAATAATATAAATTATATTTATTATATATTAAAATTGAATTGGACTAAACTTTGAAATATATACACAAATTCAAGTTCGTCTTCCAAAAAATTGGCCGTAAATTAATTATGTCCGAATCTATCACGTGGATAAATTTTCAATTATTGAAGACGGCAAGAAATAGGATTGACTTAACTAGGCCAAGGGGGCCGGCCGGCCATAACCAACTCTAGTACCGTCGTACCGGGTTTGGGTTGAGTTGGCGTGAATACTGGTCCAACCCAACCCGGTTCCATGTGATGCACAGCACCGTAGGCCCGTTGCTCCGCAAATTTCAAAATCCACCAAATTCCGGAATCCACTCCCAAAATCACTCTTTGAGATCGGACCTCGGGTTCGCTTACACGCCGCCGCGTTGGCCGCTGCCCGCTGGCAGCAGAGAGGTAGATGGAAGAGCGAGCGAAGTGCCTGGCCTTGGTCGGAGTTGGAGCTCTGTTGGGTTCTGTCACCACCATAGCTCTTCTTAGGATCCTTACCAGGTAAAATATACAGTGTTGCGTACATGCACATATATATACAAGCACGCGCACCGCAGCATTTCAATTGATTATTTTCACTAGGTATGAATAAACCCTGTAGTGTATTGCCACACTAGCCCAAGACCACAACCAAATTGAAGAACCCCCCCCCCCCCCCCAAAAAAAAAAAAAAAAAAAAACTATAGAGCATTTCAAGAATAATAGAAAGACTGGTAACACTCAAATAACTTCAATTCAAGAGAAAATGGATACCTGTGAATAACATCAACTCTAACCCGGAAGCCTTATACAAGCAATAGAGACTTGCAGAGATACATGAATATTCATAGGAAACACAAAAGACCCTAGGTAATCAATGAGCATAAATTAAAGACACTTTGAAAATAAAAAGACAAGTGGCAAATGTACCTGGTGCAGAAAATCAACTTTATTGCGTTTGTTTCCCGAGAAAAGGAGGGATGGAAGTGAAATCAACATTGTGGTTGTTGTATTATATTTTGTTTCTTTTTTCAACCATAACCATAAAGGAAAGGACTCAAGAAGTTAAAAAAGCTTAACTCAATTTGACCCAACAAAAACATGTGGTTCAGTTTGGTGGAGATTTCAGGTTATTTTGGTTTTCTTTTCCTTGGTTTTACAAGATGGGCTTAGTGTAATGGTTCTTTGTATTTTGCAGAAATTTTGCAAGCCAATCAAAGAGGAAGGTAATTGACTCAGGTGGTAAGTTATTTACACTTTCTTATTTGTTTTGTTATTTATGATGTCATGATTATGCATTTTGAATTTTAATTTATTATTTTAATTGGGTTGGGGTGTGTTTTGGGTGCTAAGGTTGAGTACGTGGTCAAAAATCTAGAATTCGTGGTTTTATATTCGTCGTGTGCATGCATGTGTGCTTTCTGTGTGCGGGGGTTTGTGTGTTCTGGATAGCTCACCTACTCTCTCTGGTTTCATGGCGTTTTGTTGATCGATGGTTTGGTCAGAATTCAGCCATGATAGCTATCCTATTCTATTCCTATCACCACCAAAGATCACTATTCTGTTTCATATTCTTCTTTTTCTTCCATTTTCTATATCTGTGTGCATTCAAAAATAGATATATATAGAGAGAGAGTGAGGAGGGTTGTGTTGAGTGTTTGTGAGTACTTTGCTTGGAGATTGAGCTGGGCTTGTGTTCATGTGATTTGAGACCTTGTTGCTGCTTGGAGTGGAGCTTGACCTTTGAGGGTGTGCTTTCCGCCTTTCGCCATCATCACTGTCATCTTCTTTTCTTCCTTTTCTTTCTTCAGTGTCGGCTAGAGGTAGGGGTCTTTTTAAATCTTTGATCCAATATGAACTAAGTCTTGTTGTGAACATGTATGTTACATTGTTGTATAAGATATGCCATGAATCGAATTGTTTAGTTTGAATGAAGAAGTTTGAACTTATATACACATGTATGCTTATATAGTGAGAGAAAGTTGAATATCTATTCGATTGATTAAATTTCTTATTCTATGATGTAAATTGATGCGTAAAAGTTGTTAGGATTGATACTAGCATGTTAATACATGTCTCGATTCGAGAAATTTGAACTTTGCTAAGTTTGAAACATAAGATGATTTGAAAACCTAGAAAACAAAGTCTGGTTGGTTGACGTTGCAAGTGGTCTATCTTACGTACACCTGCCACTTTTCCCTTCTGTGTGCACGACATGTTGAGTTTGTGCACATGATAACAGGAATCTTGTCTCATGAGTATGCGACGCTTAGTCCTGTGCGCACGCCTCTGGGCCTGATAGTCTTGTGCGACCAAGGTTGTTTTCTTGCCACGCTCGACTATTTTGCCATCTCATGCGCATAATGTGTGCCTTCCTGTGCACATGGCTTGTGCCTTCCTGTGCGCATGATTGACCTTGGCTATAATCGATTTTGATTTTTTTTTTTTAGGTTCTAAGGATCATTGACCCACATTTTGCGCATATGTTGTCAAAAATTCAGATTTTATAAAAATATAGTTAGTGAAAACACAAAATGGTGTTGTGGTTTTGAAACTGTGATATCATTACGCGGTTGTTATCAAAAATTCCAACAAATGTGAAACCATTTCGCGGGTCTTACCAAAAATTAGATACACGCGAAATGATTTCGTGGTTTCAGCAGCTCAAATTTGAACAGTTTTGAGTGCATGATGAGTTGTAATTGGGTAGGTGTTTTACTAAAATAAAGTTAAGCTAAACTTATTTATTAGGATAAAGGCAAAATTTTTTTAAAATTCAGGATAAGACGTCGGCACATAACTTATAACAATAATGGATAAATTACAAAATAATAAGGATAAGTATTTAAATTTATAAATTTTTATAAAATAATAAGAATAAGCATTTAAATTTATTTATTATTGGATTTATAAATTAATGAATGGATAAATATTTAAATTTAAAAATAGTTGATAAGTATTTTAATTTATAAATAATTGAAGATAGATGATAAAGTTTATAATTCTATACTTATTATAGAGGTGACCTACACATAAACGCTATTTAAAATAGTGTTTTATAAAAATATTATTTCATTTATCAAAATTTGTAGAAAAACACTATAACAAAAATTCATTTTTTTAATGGTAATATTGTTTAATAATTTTTAATTTTTAAGGCCTTTTGTAATAAAATAATATTTTTATATTTCAATTTTTAACTTTTATAAATAAAATAGTATCTTAAAAATTTGTAAAAAAATATTGTAACACAAAATGATATTTATAATTTTCAAGTCCTATTGCAATAAAATAATATTTTTATATTTCAAATTTTAATTTTTATAAATAAAATAATATTTTAAAATTATAATATTTATAAAATACAATTTAAGTAGCATTTATTTGTATATTTATAAAAGGATCTATAAATAAAAAAAATTTTAAAATCGACGTCATCTAAGATAGAATTACAAACCTATATCTTCAATTATTTATAAAGTTAAATACTTATCAACTATTTATAAATTTATAAATACTTATCTATATCCGTTCGTGAATTTTTATAAGTTACAAACCCTAGATAATTTAAATATTTATTCTCATTATTTTATAAAAAATTTATAAATTTAAATACTTAAACTTATTATTTTGTAATTTATAATTTGTACGTGGATTTATGATATGTGTAAGTATTGTCCTCCTAAATCTTATCTTGAATAAATTTAAATATTTATCCTTATTTTTTTATAAAAATTCATAAATTTAAATACTTATCTTTATTATTTTGTAATTTATCCATTCTTGTTATAAGTTATGTGCCGATGTCTTATCTTGAATTTAAAAAAATTTTGCCTCTATCCTAATAAATAAGTTTAGCTTGACTTTATTTTAGTAAAACACCTTCCAATTACAACTCATCATGCACTCAAAACTGTTCAAATTTGTGCCGTTGGAATCGCGAAATGATTTCGCCTGTATCCGATTTTTGGTAAGACCCAAAATGATTCACATTTGTTGGCTTTTTGGTAACAACCGCGTAATGATATCATGGTTTCAAAATCGCAACACCATTTTGCGTTTTCACTAATTGTATTTTTACAAAATCTAAATTTTTGATAGCATATGTGTAAAACGTGGGTCAATGATCCTTAGACCAAAAAAAAAAAAAAAAAATCAACTGATTTTGCTATACTCTATTTCAATGGTTATGCTTATTTAGTTTAATTCCATTAACAAGTTATACTTCTTGACGTAACATATGTTGAGTATTTATATGGTGGGTAAATACTGAATGCTTTAGAGGTTCTCACTAGTTAATAAGCTTGGTTCAAATTAAGATTATGTACAATATATCACAGTATTGATAGAAATATATGAGTTTTGATTTTGGGTTTTGGGTATAAAATTATTGAAATAAGAGGTATATTTACACTCAGTGGATGAAAATCACGAAACCTGCGCAGGGGTTGGTGACTCATGTCCAGTAGCCTACAAAGTTAGGCAGATGTTGATTAGCGTGTAATGTTAATCATGAGACTTAGCTCAGGTAGTAGACATAGATTTGCGTGGTTCACTCTATGACCAGGGTCATATGAGGCAAGCATTGAATGTGCGTTTTGGTTTGGGTTCTGTGATTACAGACCCATTTGATAGAGTACCTAACTCACTATCATATTGATTTGGTTTAAACTATGTATGTGGATATAATGAGTATTGATTGTTGAGTAATAAGATGAGATGAGGAAATTGACTATGGATTTTATCATTTTTTATCCAAGAGCATGAGAGGAAGATGTATTGTGTTTGTTTTGTTGATAGTGGGCAGTAGTGGCTATGCTCACTCCTCTGTAGACTTTGCTGCAGGTTTTGGTGCCAATTCCTAGATTGGACTTCCAGTCGAGGATACTAGCCCTTTTACATTTCTTTTGTCTCATTGTTTTGAGGAATGTATGTGTATTCGACTTTTTATACCTCTGTTGGATGAGGTTTACTCATATATACTTTTGATGGGGTTGTATAGGCTGGGATATGCGCAATTTATTATTATTCTTTTGGAGCACAGTTGCTTGACCGATAGCTAGGGCTTTATGTACATTTCAGTTTCTTTTGATTAATTTATTTTTGCTTTGGTGGGTTTGTATGGCTTTGATTGGGTACAAATTTATATTATTGTAATGTGATTGCATGATCAGCGATTTGCGCTTTGGGTCATGGAATCTGGGGCACAACATTCTTTCTCTGAACTAAATTGTTATGGGGTTTATAGAATGGATGTTATATGTTCTACTTTGCTTATACTGTTATTCCTTTTTTTTTTTTTTTTAATTATGTTCTCCAAATTTTAGGTTGCCCTTTTTTATGAGTTCTTTTCAACTACAAGTTTTGACTTTATATATATATATATATATATATGGAGGTTGGTTTTATGTCTTTCCAGGAAGCTATTTTCCTAGTAAAAATGTAGAGAAAACAAGAAATATTTTCATTACATTTTTATTGATTTAGAGAAATAATATAATAAATTCGAGAGAAATTTTATGGTGGATGTTGGAAAAGAAATGATTGGCTAACAAATTATGAAATATTTTAAATTGATCAAGGATATGTATGCTAAAGCAGTTATTCACTTGCTAGTGTGGGAATTGTTGGTGGTGATATGATTTTATAATTACAATTCGTCTGCACTAAGGATTTGCTTTAAACCCTTATCTTTTCACTTTGGTTATGGATGAGCTTACCAAGCATATTAAAGAATACACCTTAGTGTATATTGTTCGTAGATGATACTGTATTGACAAATGAAACTAATTATGGTGTTAATCATAAGTTAGAACTTTGGACATCCCATAGAGTTAAGAAGTTTTAGAGTAAGTAGCTAAACAAAATATATGCGTTGCAATTTTTGTAAAATTAAAATGCTTGGTAAAAATTGAGAATAAAAAAGTGCCAAAAAGTGATTATTTTTGGCATCTTAGATTAATTATTCATATAAATAGAGGGCTTGAAAACTCCGCCTATGTTTTTTCATGGCCGGTCCCAAGCCCGGATAAAGGAGGAGGATTGTGTTAGGTAGTCGACAGCCAGCGTAAAACTTTGTTGAATTTTTTTATGGATTTTCTGACACCTAATGAGATTTCGTGGGGGCGTTCTCTACTTAGCGACGCGCTGTATGGTCCGAGTACAGTGTTAAATAAGCAAAGACTGCTGCATCGGTGCCCGGGTGCGGTGCTAAATAGGCAAGGGTCCTCGCACTTTCCTGGACGAGTGGGGTGGCAAGGAAGCTAGTCCAAAATAGAAGGCTGAGATTAGGTACTTGGAATATTGGGAGCTTAACGGGGAAATTTATGGAAGTGGTGGATACAATGGAAAGGAGAAGAATCGCAATTGCTTGCTTGCAAGAGACGAAGTGGGTGGGACAGAAAGTTAAAGAGATTGAGAGGATTGGGTATAAGTTATGGTATACGGGACTTAATAGATCGAGAAATGGGGTCGGCATAGTAGTAAGCAAGGACCTAAAGGAAGATATAGTTAATGTGAAACGCTGTGGAGATAGGATTATTGCAATTAAGTTAGTGTTAGGAGAAGAGATAGTAAACATAATTAGTGCTTATGCCCCCCAAGTGGGCTTAGGAGATGTACATAAGGAGAAGTTTTGGGAAGACTTGGAAGGAATGCTATTAGAGATACCTCAAGGAGAGATGGTCTTCATAGGAGGAGATTTGAACGGTCATATAGGACGCGATATAGATGGATACATAGGAGTACACGAGGGATATGGTTACGGTGATAGAAATGAAAAAGGGAAGGATATTTTGGAGTTTGCAGTGGCTTATGATCTCATGGTGACGAACACCTTTTTTAGGAAGAGAGAGGAACATTTGGTGACTTATAAGAGTGGCTCCTCAAAGACACAGATTGACTTATTCTTAACTAGGAAAAGAGACCGTGTCGCTTGTAAAGATTGTAAAGTTATACCAGGGGAGAGCTTGACTGCCCAACATAGGTTCTTGGTCATAGATGTGCAGCTTCAAAGGTGGGTTAGAAAAAAGAAGTCGTATAGATGCTCAAAGACTAAATGGTGGAACTTAAAAGGTGATAAGCAAGCAGCATTCAGAGAAAGAGTACTAGAGGAAAACATTTGGACGGTAAATGAGAGTGCAAATATTACGTGGGATAAGGTAGCAAAGTGTATTAGGAGGGTAAGAAAAGAAGTCTTAGGAGAATCCAAAGGGAGTGCTCCGGCACAGAAAGAGGCATGGTGGTGGAACGAGGCCGTCCAAGACAAGATAAGAGTTAAAAGAGAGTGTTTTAAATCTTGGCAAAACGACCGAAATGAAGCGAACTTGGAGAGGTATAGAGAAGCTAGAAGAGAAACCAAAAAGGCAGTTAGTGAGGCTAAGGCAAAGACATTTGAGGATTTATATAGGCGACTTGACACTAAGGAGGGCGAAAGAGAGATATTCAAGCTTGCTAAATCTAGAGATAGACGGACCAAGGATTTAAACCAAGTTAAATGCATTAAGGATGAGGATGAAAAGGTATTAGTAAAGGAAGAGGAGATAAAGGAGCGTTGGAAGAGCTACTTCTACAAGTTATTTAACGAAAGCAGTAGTAGTGACATACATTTGGGGCAGTTTACCACTTTTAGGGAAGAATTAAATTTTATGTTCTATAGGAGAATCAGTAGAGAAGAAGTAAAAGAAGTATTAAAAAGGATGAAGAATGGGAAAGCGGTTGGGCCAGATGGGATTCCTATTGAGGTTTGGAGGTGCTTAGGAGAGGATGGCATAAGTTGGTTGACAAAACTTTTTAATGTAGTGCTAAAGAGCAAGAAGATGCCTGATGTATGGAGGAAAAGTATCCTTATACCCATATACAAGAACAAAGGAGATATTCAGAATTGTGCGAACTATCGCGGGATTAAATTGATGAGCCATACGATGAAATTATGGGAGAGAATTATTGAGAGGAGACTAAGAAGGACAACAAACGTTTCAAAGAACCAATTTGGTTTCATGCCTGGAAGATCAACCATGGAGGCTATCTTTCTCTTGAGGAGGTTAATGGAACAGTATAGAGAAGGTAAAAAAGATTTACATATGGTGTTCATCGATTTAGAGAAGGCATATGATCGGGTTCCTAGGGAGATTCTAAGGAGAGTATTGGAAAAGAAAGAAGCGTGTGTCGCATATATTGAGGCGATAAAGGACATGTATGATAGAGCCATGACATCTATACGGATGACTGGTGGAGAGACTAACGAGTTCCTTATCACAATTGGTTTACATCAAGGCTCAGCGTTAAGCCCGTACTTGTTTGGTTTAGTTATGGATGAGATTACAAGATATATTCAGGATGAGGTGCCGTGGTGTATGCTATTTGCAGATGATATTGTTAGTAGATGAGACGAGAGAAGGAGTAAATGTTAAGCTAGAATTGTGGCGGGATACGTTAGAGACAAAAGGGTTTAGGCTAAGCCGATGCAAGATGGAATATATGGAATGTAAGTTTGGTCAAAGTAGGATAACGGGTAGTATAGAAGTAAGTTTAGGCACACAAAAGATTGTAGAGAAAGATAAATTTAGGTATCTTGGATCTATGGTGCAACAAGATGGAGGGATTGATACTGATGTAAGTCACAGGATTCAAGCTAGGTGGACCAAATGGAGGAGTGCTTCGGGGGTTTTGTGCGACCGAAAAATCCCCCTCAAGGTGAAAGGAAAGTATTATAAGGTAGCGGTTAGACCAGCGCTGCTATATGGATCAGAGTGTTGGGCAGTAAAGCATAATCATGGTCAGAAGATGGTAGTTGCGGAGATGAGGATATTAAGGTGGATGTGCGGGATTACAAGGAAAGATAGGATTAGGAACGAGGAGATTAGGGGCAAAGTAGGAATAGCACCGATTGAAGATAAAATGAGAGAAAGCCGATTGAGATGGTTTGACCATGTTAGAAGGCATCCAGCAGAGGAACCTGTTAGAAGGTGTGAAAGTATGGAGATTGCTAGGAGTAGGAGAGGTAGAGGAAGACCCAAGAGAAGCTGGAAAGAAACCATTAAACATGACCTAATTTACCGAGATTTATCGGAGGACATGCCCCTAAACAGATCTAATTGGCGTCGACAAATCCATATAGCCGATCCCACCTAGTGAGAAAAGGCTTGGTTTGGTTTGGTTTGGTTTATAAATAGAGGGCTTGAAAAGAGTGTTATCCATAACATTCAAGTTAGATGGTTAAAATGGAGGAATGTCTTCATTTATGTGACCACAGATTACTCATTAGGTTGAAAGGAAAATTTTATTGGACGGTTATAAGGCCGACTATACTTTATGGTACAAAGTGTTGGGCCATTAAAAGGTAACACTCTCATAATATGTGTGACGGAAATGTGGATGCTAAAGTGGATATGGTAATACAAGAAAAAATAAGATAAGAAATGAATATATTTGAAACAAAATTGATTTGACACCGATAGAAAAGAAGTTGAGAAAAAGTCATTTAAGATGATTGGGTCATGTCCAACATGATTGGTAAGAAAAAAGTGATTGGATCAAAATAGAAGGTGTAAAAAAGGCAAAAATTAGATCTAAAATTACATGGAATGAAATTATGAAGAACGACTTAATTGCAAATAACCTCACATAAAACATAACATTTGGAGATATGAATGGAGGAAAATGATTCATTTATCCGACCATAGCTAATTTGGGATTAAGGTTTCGTTAGGTTGAGTTGAGGTTGGTTTTATGTCTAAAAAGGGTTTTCAATAGCTAATTTTAGTTATTAGGACATGCAGTGGACGGATTAAATGATCACACTTCATGGCTACTCTGGTGCTAGGATTAGTAGGCTGTAGAATGGCACCCAAACGACCTTGCTTTTGGATGGAGTTGAGCATTAACGTGGTCAACATCTAGGAGACTCGTGCCCAAGTCTCCTCATTTTCACAATGACAGCACGTAAGTATTTAAAAAAGCACAACCTTGCTTACACGAGGCCTTATATTTCTTTGTGCTTGTAGGAAAAAGATACGTAGAATGAAATGGTTGAAAGTACTAAACCTTACCCTCTTAGAGTTTAGCCTAAAAACACAAGATCCGTATAGTTTAAAAGTTAAAATACAACCCCTTGGGCAACGTTTGTTTATTGAACACAAATGAGCAATTGGGGTTCCCACTTTGTGGGCTCAATTAATCCCACATTTGATTTCAATTTTCAAAGCCGGATACATAATCCAAATGGGATATCATCTCTAGTAAATCATGGAATTTAACATCAACGGGAGTGTGGTATTGGTTGTGAGGTGATGTGGGATGATAAGAGTAAAATGAGTTAATTGCCCTTCTTTACTTGATTTAACATTCCAAATTTATTTCCCATTAAAATCTAATATTTTAAAATTGTCTTCTGTCAAATGTGATGTCAAATCATATTTCTTACTTCACTGTATATCCCATCAACCAAACGCTAAAAATAAATAAATAAAAAATAATCCCACAAAAAGAAAAAATTTAATTCCACATTGAACCAATCATATATATTATTTATGGTATTATTTATCCCCCATTATCCTATCACTCCAACCAAAGGTAGCCTTAGTGATTTGGATTAAAGTGCAAAATTGGCATAATTTGTTAAATTTTGACTAAATTTGTACCTCAACTCAACTCAACAAAACTCTAGCCCCAAACTAGTTGGGGTCAGCTAATGATTATAGGAAGCGACTGTATTTTATGCTAGTTGTCAACCTACTGCTATCTTCCTCCTTTATTCAAGTTTGGGACCGGCTGTGTTAAAATAAACATTAAGTACGCATGAGTTTGTACCTCAAGTGTCAAAATTGAGTGTAGAAAAAATATTTCTGTAAAAATAGATAAATAAAAATTCAGTTTTACCCATTTTTTATCCTAAAATGAATAAATGAATATATCTTTAATTTCCTTAATTATGTTTTTTGGTGCTTTCACATGATTATCCATGGGATGTGAGGCACAAATCTAGTTAAATTTAATAGATTTTGTCAATTTTGCATTTTAATCCAAATCATGAGGTGGTTATGTGTTGATCTTTAAACCAGAGGGGGTTGTGTGTTTTTGGGCCATATCTGAATGGATAAAGTGTAATTACCCCAACTTTGATATTGATGAATCTTTGTAATCTTTGTTGACCTTCCAGTCCTTCCCGCTTAAACTTTTGGCTTTCCATCATGACTTGATATGCAAATTCAACCACTTATGGGCTAATATCCCACTTATACATTGTTGGAAAATCTCGATAAAAGATTGATGTTGCTTATGTTCTTTTAATCCTTACTGACAGGTAAAGGATTTGTACCTGAAAGAGCTCGCAATGGGCATGATGTTCATGTGGACCAGAACCATGGAAGAGCTAGTTTAGACCTGCTAAATGATGATATAATTTCAGAACATCTCACCAGGTACTTTGTTTGATGCCCCTGATAAGTTGAATGCAAAAGATATTAGAAACTCACCTTGTTTGGAATGATGGGATCATTTGTGAAAGTATTCCATGTACTGGGAATTTTTTGTCTTTTTGGTTGAATTTCAGAATTTTATTTCTAGTCTTATAAGTTGTAATATTTTGCTGTGTAAAAAGAGAAGTAAATGCGAGGAGTAAGAATGTTTATTATATGAAATGTGGAAAACGTGTTAGAACTTAGAAGCTGGCCTTGTTTTCCAGTGATGACACCAATCCATGAAAGCATTCCATGTGTTAATCCCTACTTTGTATTTCAAGAATTTGTGTCTTGGTAAATTGCTGTAAGTTTGCCAAATTGGGCAGAAAACAAGGAAAAGAAGGGTGAAAAGGACACAAGAAAGTGAGATTAAAATTTTCTCATGTCTAAAACTCTCTTTTGCATTTCAAATTTTTGTTTTTTTTTCTTTTTTGGGGGGGGGGGGGGTTCTTCAAGTTACTGCATGTTTGCCAAGTAGCGCGGCAAAAAGACTGGAGAATTGTACGCAAGGAAGTGAATTTAAAGTTTTCTCATATGATGTGTTTGATAAGAATTATGATTCTGCTGATAATGCCTCTATTGAATGGAATTAAGTTCTTCTGCACTTGGATGATTTAGAAATGCTTTCATTATACACCAATCATGTTATCAGGTTAACCATTTGCCAGTCTTCTTGAGAATCAAGAATCTCTCCATTGATATTTGGTTTAATTTATAAAGCTCTAGCCTCTAGCTTATATCAGACCATTAAATTTCCTGACAATTTTTCACCATGCCACATGTGCAGGGCTTGTGCATGTATACCAGTGTAACAATGTTAAGATTGTTTTAGTTGAATAAAATGTGACTTGTCATGTTTGATTGCGCACTTGCCTAGATGCTTGTTCATGTTGCTGCCTGAATTTCAAGCTTCTGCAGGTGCTTGATAGTTAAATACTTTGTTTGGAGAATCTGGGTGTCATTTGAAATATTTATCTAGGGGTAAAATTGTCTCTAAAAAAGGACAACTGTAGTTCCAACCATTTTCTTTATGGTTCTTGTTTGATCAACAAATGCTGCAGAGAGCTTTGCAGGGCTGGAAATTGCTGCAAGAGAATTTAAAATACTGATAAATGTTGGTAGAAGGAGCATGTCATGTTTCTTGTAATCTCGTTGCCATAGCTATGGAATTTGTTTGTATGGTTATTTTTGTGTGCATTGGTAGTCACGGTCGCAACTCCTAAACTTTGATGAAATTCTAAAACCTCATTTATATGTAAAAAATGTGTAGACAAACATATATGTCAAAAGTTATGTCATATTCCTATATTTTGGTGATACACTGATAATGATCTTACATAGGTTGTATACATTTCAGATGGGAAGGCATGGATGATGTATTCATGGTTTCAGCCAATTTTTGGGTCATAAAATAGTATTATATGGATGGGTTTTGAAGGAATTTTTTTGGATTTCATCAGGCTTTCACTAGTCACTGTGATTGAAATTATTGCTGGAGAATATAGACAGTTGTTTTACTTGTATTATATGCTCATGAATATATGGATGTATTAGATATAGAGAATTGTATATCTGTTGAAGGGGATAGGTTTGAATCTGTAATTTTTTGTTCCCCCCTCCAATCATGATAAGTAATTGTACTGAATTTAGCATTATTTAATTTTGTTTTATGACCATAATGTGAGCTTTAGTCAGGCATTTCTTGTATTATTAGGAACATTCAGTTCCTCGGCATTGAGTCCCAACAGAAAGTGTCTGCATCATATGTTGTCGTCATTGGTCTTGGAGGTGTTGGGAGCCATGCAGCATCTATGCTATTGAGATCAGGAGTCGGCAGCCTCCTCCTTGTGGATTTTGACCAGGTATCATCATGTGAAGCCCAGGATCTTGATATTTCTCTAGACATGTTGTTTTTTGTCCACCATTTTTTGTTGGCCTGCACATCACTTCTGGAGTCTTGTTCCACCTTAGGATTTGAGAACTTCAACCTTTGTTAAATGATACTCTATATTTAGAGCTTCGGTCATTCTACCCAAAATTAAAATTTATGTTCTTGCATTTTCCTGATTGTTCCTTGTAGTTAAATTCCTTCAAATGGGTTGTTTGAAGAATCTTAATCAAAGAAACAATCTTGCTTTTATCCTTCTGAATCCTAAAAACTCCACTGAGAAAATGCTCAACATTTGTTCCCTTTCCATTTATTTATTTATTTTTACAAACAAAAATTAAATAGGTTGATAAAAGTGCATCAAGGGGATGTGGCTCATATACAAAAGCTATTCAAGAAGTTCCCTCTCCATTTGTTGCCATATAATCTGAAATATTTCGGAGCCCTGACTTCTAAAGCCCGTAATTTTCAATTCACTCCCAAGGTATTGGCAAACTATGTTCATGTTGGACGTCTTTGTGAGTTGAAGCAAACATAAAACACCAGATATTAAACCGCTTCTCTAGGGGTTGATGCCTTTTTAGTGAGTGCAATCACATTGCTGGCTGCAGCAAACATGTAGAATCTGTGCAAGCTGAAGTCAGCAAATAAAAGATTTATGGCTTGACCTTTTATCTTGGTTCAAAGAAAATTCTACACTTTGGAAGAGTCATCTGTAATTGTTAATCCGTTCATTTGTTCAAATAACACGATAGTTGCTAATGTCGCTTTCACATTACATCCATCAAATGTAACATCGTTATATATTCATAACATTCTGTGATCTAAAGGTGTCACTTTCATCACTAAATCGACATGCTGTTGCAACAAGAGAGGATGTTGGTATTCCAAAAGCCCATTGCCTGAAGAAGCATTTCTCATCAATTTTCCCAGAATGCTGTGTTGATGCAAAAGTGCTTTTATATGATGCATCATCTGAAGACGAAATTCTTTCTGGAAACCCTGATTTTGTACTGGATTGCATTGACAACATTGACACAAAGGTACTCAACATGTTATGTGTACGGTTTGCTTTTTTAGCAGATGTTATTTTTTATGAGTGGTTTTTAATTATTCCATCTTTTACATATCTACCTTTTCTTACTTCTGTTTAGAAGTTTAGGGCCAAAATAGGTTGCTGATATATATGTACATATAATTGTTGTTAGGGGATAATATCTTGATTTAGTTATGCTTTGCTTGGTTTTTGCTTTGTGTATGAAATTGTTTTGTTGTATTTGGAAGAAAAGCTTATATCGTATGTGATTTCTGCTAATTGCAAATTTACGCTTGGTTTGTTCGTGCAACAGAATGCTTGGTCAGTTCCTATTAGAACTTTTCACATTGATCCACATGCACATGTTTGAGCAAGCATGCATTCTAACATTAACACACATCATTCCTTTTGTCATTTGAAAGGGATTGCACTTGTAGTTCAGAGGATTTCTACTGTAACTTAAATGATGCAGGTGTTTTTGAGGTTGTGCATTGTTGCCTTTCTGTATAAGTATTATATATCATCCACATTTTAGTTGTTTGATAATCGTTCACATGATCATTAAGCTGTGATTAAGAGATGGTTTTACTTTTTAATTTTATAACTTCTTGCTTCATTATATATGATAGGTGGCACTTCTTGCTGCATGTGTACGTAGGGGTTTGAAAGTTCTTTCTGCAACAGGAGCTGGTGGAAGAGCTGACCCTACAAGAATCCGTGTGGCTGATTTGAGAGAGTCAACAAACGACCCACTATCTCGAGCAGTAATGTTCCTTTAAAATGATTTGTTATTGTGGACTTTGCTTCGATTATAGGTCTATCTGGAACCATGTTCCGTAGGGATCCTTCATTTTCAAGCTTTTCATTGTCATTTCTGCTTCATTTAAAGATCCCTGTAATTTCTCTCTAGATAGTGCTGAGTTGATGCACATCTGATCTTTTCATAAATTGCTGTATCTCAGGCACATCTTTTTAAAACTAGGTATCATTTTCCTCGATTTTTGTCAAAAAGATATTCTGACATAATTTAATACAAGTACTACTGTTCAGAAACAAGATTGGTTTGTTGACCTCGTTATGTGTAAATTATATTATCTCATTAGTTCTCCACCCTATGCGATTTCTTTAGGATCAAGGTTGAGAAATGGACAAACTTAGAGCTTATGGTCATAGAAAGTTAATTTCCTTAAATGTGTTAGTTCATTTTGTAGGTGCGACATCGTTTGAGGAGAGATTATGGTATTGAAGGTGGCATTCCTGTAGTTTTTTCTTTAGAGAAACCTAAGGCAAAGTTGCTTCCATTTAAGGGATCAAGTGGAGAAGAAGAAAATCCTTCAGACTATCAAGTGAGATCTTTTATCTGTTCCTTCAAATATTTGCTGCCATCTTACTTTATTTATTTTTATTTTTGTTTTTTTAATTTGAATCTCCATTCCTATCACCTAAGAAGTACGAACACTTCTAAGAAGGTAATGTACTGGTGTCGTGTCGGATGCCTACATTCATCGGACACTTGAGAGAAAGACATGTTCGTAACTTACACGTATTCAAAATATATTGTAATTTTGGAAAAAAAAAAACTTGCAATCAAATAGTAAGATAAAATTGATATGAATAACATTTATTAATTCCTTATCACTTATTTAAGATCTAAAAATTTGAATTTGTTTGTAAATACAATCTTTTAAAATAGATATAAATAAAATATAAAATGTATTCATGGTACAAAAATGATTATGTAGTAGTTTTTTCATATGCATAAATAAAATTATATATTTATTCATTAACGTGTCCTTGCCGTATCGTGCCTTGATAATTTTAAAAATTGAGGTGTCAATATATTCATGTCGCGTTGTACCTATATTGCGGTCCGTGTCTGTATCCATGCTTCTTAGCGTATTGCAATTCTCAAACACAGAATGTATAGTTTGATGTTTCTCTTCTAATTACTTGGTAGCTGTGTCCCATCATGAACGTATTAGGATTCATTCTTATGTTAAATATCTGCATCTCAGATAGTACCGGGTTTTAGGGTTCGGATCATTCCTGTTCTTGGTACCATTCCTGCCATTTTTGGACAAGTTATGGCTTCCTATGTTGTCACACAACTGGCAGGATTGGAAGTTCAAACAGAGCCAGTGGTGAATCTTGACACGGATCACTACCGTGTGCTTCATCAGCGCCTTATTGAGCACGAGGAGTTATTATATGGCACATCCATGCAAGTACAGGTTAGGACGGTTTGTGTTTGCTGGCAAGTTCATTCCTCATTGTCTATATTAAACATTCTCACGGTGCACTAAGCAGTGAATATCAGTCATTATTTAATGTTATGGTTTAGTGATGATTAGCATTTTACGAGTATGCTTTTATGCTAAAGGATTTTCTATTTTAGTGGATAATGTAACAGATAAAGTATTGGCAAATTGTGGGAGGTAAGTTGGAATTTGAGAACCTAGCGGCAAATATATCTTGCTGGCTCTGCTGTGGGTTGAGGCCTATTCTAAAAATCTACAGGGAATTGTAGGAAATTTTGTAGATTGGCTTGGCATGTCATTATTCTTAGGTAGATTCTCAAAAGTTTCTGAAACATCTGCTTATTATTTCCAGCATGCTGGAATTCAAAACAATTATATGTTTTCCTGCTTTTGACATTGTTGTAAATCTTTTTGGTGAGTAAGATCACTTTACAAATACATTCCAAGCCAAACACATATGGGATCGTTGTAACACCAGAGTTTTAACCTTGCTTTTTTCTTCAACATTGTTGTAAAGCTTTGTATTGAGTGAGTGAATAATATAGCTTTACTGCACAAATATATTCCAAGCCAAACACAAATGATTGTTTTAATGGTACAATTTCATCATAGGGTTCCACCTAAGAAACGCATATACTCATGGGAAGGTGCCATATCTTTGTGGTGTCTGTGGTAGATACTGACACTTGCTAGATGCTTGTGTAAACATGACCTATTATTTTTTTTCCGAAAAAAAAAAAAAAAAGCCAAACACAACTTTGAATATTTAAAAACATGCATGTCCATCACGTAGATATACTTGAAATTCATTGTAATTTAAAGGAAAATAGATGGAGTTAAATAATAAGATCAAAGCAAAATGAATTTATATCTATTTATTTATTTATTTTTTTGAAATGTATCTACTTAAACTTTCTTCTTCATTTTAAATTATTTTTAGGAATTTTAAAACTCAAAACTTTCAATATGTTTATGAATTGCAAGTAAAATATATTGGTTAATTTCATGTATGTATATTAATATGTATTTAGTCTTTGAAGTCCCCACTGTGTTTGTCTTAATAAATTTTTAAAATCAGTGAATTGACTTATCCGTCTTGTGTCGTATCCATGTCTCATGTGCCTATCTGTGTGCTTGTTAGGAACTAACCACAGTTTGTGTGGTATCTCTTCATCCATGAGCGGGTAGATACTTGCTGCAAATTCCTTGATTATAGCTGCCAATAAATCTCCTTTTGTACGATTAGAATGTGATTTTTTAGGAGGGATGGGGGTTGGTACATTGCTCCTTTTTCCTATATCTCTCTAGGTGTGGGAAGATATTTTTTAAAGCATTTTTAGGGTGACTCACTAGCAGCATTATTAGATTGAGCCACTATAGAGGTCCTTGGACTCTTTCTTTTCCTTTAATATACCCATATCTACCGGATATGACAAGGATAAGTGTACACGTGTTCGACTCCTATGCCCAAATTTGATCATTGGATTCTCTATTTTTTTTTTTTTAAATAAAATTTGAAGAAGTGACAACATAAATTGGAATGGCTATATAGTGGATATGCCCTCTAAAATTTCTATAGTATTTCTCGTGTTAATCCAAATGAATAGTTTACTTACCAAAAAAACTTTCATTGGACGATAAAGAAATTGTCTACTATTTAGGGATGCACTTGAAATTAAATGAAATTTATGAGGAAAAACGAAAGAGATTTGTATCTTCTATTCACATGATAATATACTCCCAAATTAGTTGAGGTCAACTACATGAAAACTATTCAAGGATAAAATGTATTGTTTGTAAAGGAAGCATGATCATGTATTGTTGTTAAGGAAATATGATCTATGCGAAACCCTGATTGCTTTGGGAGACAGTCCGCGGGAGATGTTGCCGGAGACCAAAAAGATGAGAACCTTAGGTGTCAATCTAGGTTCAAAAGCTATTGGATCTAATATCATATTAAGTCACTGATTGTATCAAAAACTTAAACTGTTAAGAAATAGGTCCAATAATGAATATCGAGCTATTTCAACAAAAACTATAAAATATTCATGACTTGTATGCTTTTTTCATGTCTATTTTTTGGATACATCTCCTAATATATTATGAGAGCTTTGACACCTAAAAACATACTCGCACCTAATATCCATGTCTGATGAAGTACGAACACTTCAAAATGGATGTCGTATCTATATTTAACACCCATTGGACAAACCGAAATAAGTGTTAGACACGCCACATAATATATCCCATTATTTTATACTTTGCTTCTAACATATGACTAAAACAAGTAAAAATTTGAGTACTTGAAACTATAAAAATCATAAATTTTTTTATCTCAAATTCTTTGTTATGTTCTATATGTTGAATAATGTATTGATACTCCAGCGCCCCCCCCCAAAAAAAAAAAAAGAAAAGAAAAAGAATTAGATATTGAATTAGTTTTCTTGTGAATGTTATATTCACATATATAGCCAATAAAAATATATAAAAAGTATATTTCCTTTCGTATTCCCTCTGTGTCTATATCCTTATTTATTTATTTGCTAGTGAATAACCTTTGCCTATGGCACTTCCCGACTAAAATAAAATATGCATGTATTTTTGTACCCACTCTCCTTCTCTATCGGGTAACATAATACTAAGAAGCAAAATTTTTATTTTTCTCAATGTAACACTTTACATATTATCATTAAGTTCAACTCAATGGTTTATAAGAATGTGAAGTGACGCAAAGATGGGTGGGAGTTTGAAGGAAAAATTTGTAAAAGATTTCAGTCATTCATTGAAGAATAAAACTCAATCTCAACATTTGGATTTTAGTTTGTAAGAAGAACATTTTTGAAGTTATGTTTTATTATATGGATATAGATATAGTTAGCCTTATCAATTTAAATTTAAAATTAGAATTTAGAAAAAAATCACTGCGCAAAGACTAATTTTATTCAAATATTTGTAAAAATAAAAAAATAACTCATATAAAAAAAAATTATTATTAATTATATGCGCTTTATAAAATAAAACAAATATTTTCAATATGACTAATTTAAATCTAAAATTAGAATTTAAAAAAAATAATTACCTTCGATCCTGATTAATATTCGATATTTTTTTCTACTTTTAAATATTAAAAATACTAAGAGTTGTTGTTATAAGAAAAATAACCTAATTATTATTTAAACTTTTTCAATTTGTATTTCTTGATTCAATTCCATTTCTTATTTGTATTTTTAATTTAATTACTAATATAATTCAAATATATAAATTTAATAACAATATTAAATTTTTAAGCAAGTGGGTCCGCTTTTGAAACCATGAGAAGGTAGATCCTTTTTTGGAACCCAAGAAGGTGGGTCCCTTTTGCAAGAACCCATGAGTTTTTTATATTTATTAATATTATATGTCACAATTCTAATGCCTTTATAAGTAAAGGGAAAAGTGAAATTGTAATATTTTGGCAATGTGGGACAAAGAAACAAAAGTTTTGAGCGGCAGTTTTGGTTTGTAAAAGATCTCAGCCACTCGTTGAAAAATAAAACTTAATCTCAGTCGTTGAATCTTAGTTTGTGAAATGAACATTTTTAAAATCCGTCTTATTTTATTATATAGATTTTTTTTTTTTCAAAATTTCTGTATTTGTGTGCATACCCCATAACCATATCAATACTTCTTAGTGATGTAGGACAAGGAAGCGAGAAAGATATAGAGGGAAGAAAAGGGGTGAAGAGAGGGAAAAAAAGAGATTGAGAGAAGAAGAGAATTAGGGGAGAAAGGAAGGACCTCAGTCGGGAGGGAGAAAATTTAATGATCAATTTCAATTCATCAAAAACTAATGAATCTCATACAAATGTAGCCTTTATATAGGCAAACCCTATTCAACATTCCTAAATTTCATAAAATCAAATAAATTCCTATAATATCAAATCCCAATAAATCCTAAGACATAGATTTCCTCATTTATGATTCCCATTACTTGATATGATTTTTTATAAAATAGTCAGAGGTCTTGTGATTACAAGGTGGTGGATGTTGCAAGAGTTCTTTTGAGATCCTATGTTAGGCATATAAGTGGGATAGAAGGGAGGATGACATGAAGTGGCTAGCCTTGAACATATTTTATTTGAAGTTAACTCGTTCTATAGGTCTTTCATTGGTGGTTCTTCTTCTTCTTCTTCTTCTTCTTCTCCTCCTCCTCTTTTGGAACGGCTCTGGTCTCTCAAGCAAAATGTTTATCCTGGATTGGTATTATTTGATTAAATATGCTGCGGAAAGAAAATCATTGGGGGTGTCATCTAGTTTACTTGTTGAGATCTGGTGATCTATAGTTAGAAAATAAGAATATGGATATGGACAGGATATGACATGACATGTCACTGATCCATCAATATGCTAAATTAAAACAAATATCAACACACATCACGGAAACACGTCAATACATATATTTATTTGCATGAAAAGTAACTATTTATTCATTTTATATTATAAATATAGTTTTCTTTTTTTTTAATATCTATTTAGAATATTTTAGTCATAAAAGATCCCTAAAATTAAAAAATGTTAATGTTGTTTCCATTTTATTTTTTTATTCAATTAATTCCCCCCCCCCCCCCCAAGAAGTTACAATATGTTTCATGTGTTTCTGAGTGATCCATGTGTCCCTTAGAAGTGTTAGGTCCTAAAAAAATAAAAATAATAGGATGGTAGGATCTGTTTAGATGAGTGTCTAATACTTGTTGGAGTGGCCTAGGAGTGTTGGATTCCAACATGGATGTGAGACGAGCACGTTACTTTTCTAAAAGTATGTCCGTGCTAAATGATGTGATTAGTTAGGATAGGGTATGACTTCTTTGAAGAAGTTGAGGAGCATTTGTCTAGTTTTAACCTTTTGTTTTATTGCATGATGTCCATGTCTCCACGCGCTATAGTCATTCTAGGATTTTTGTCAAAATATGAATCTGCAGTTTTCTGATAGCATTACTGTTTTAGTATTTATACCTTGCATGTAATTTTTAACCCCTATAGACCTCTTTTTGATGCTCTTGGAAATGAAATTCTTCACAAAGGAAAAAGTTGTCATATAAATATTTTAATCTTGTTAGTCTTCGCAAGAATGGTTATTTATTTGGTCTCTTCCTTCTCCAGAAGAAAAGAAAACAATTGGTTGTGCTGTTGGAATGGCCTTGCCAAATATTGTTTATTCTTGTTTCCATAATGATTTTCCTTGAATGCATACACTGCCACCATACATAAAGTTGATTAAATATCTTGCTTGTTAATTGTTTTTTTTTTTTTTTTTTTTTTCCCACCATTCGATAATCTCTTACTCTAGCATAGAATACTTGTTTTGCATATTTTATGTACTGATTATATGTATAATATTGTTTCCCATTGTCTTGGGTTACTCTTTAAGGTAGATGTTGATGAAGTTATGTATATTGTAAAAGAATTATGGCGTGGACGAAGTGCAAGAGATCAATCTATAAAAGATGTTGGGCGGGGAATGTGGCGTTCTGTCAATGATTTAATGCTTGTGAGGTATGTAATTCTTTTTAACTGATTATGTAATGAATTATCCTCAGAAATATTTATTTGGCGAGGTAAGCTCAGAAAGAAACGCTAGTTGTTTGGAGATGGAGGAAGAATGTAATATTACACATCTTTCAGAAATTATGTTGAGGATGAAAATTTCTTGTCGCTGTTAAAGTTCCCTCAGATAGAATTACATCATTTTTGGTAGACTTTGTTGGAGGATTGAGGAATATCATCTCCTTAATATTATTTACAGAATATTATTCATAAAAAAAATATATTATCTCCAGAATATTCTCTAGAGTAATATCTTTAGATATTCTCTTAGATATTATTCCTGATAGTCTAGAGATTTATTTTCTTGTTATTTTCATGTATTACTAGTCTTAAACTGCAAATAGGTCTTGCCTTCATATAGTTTAAAGTCTAGATAATCAAGGGAGTGCATGTCATTCTTCACATTCATATCCTCTATTTTTTTAGCATGGTTTAGACTGTTGATCCACCTGTGACCTTTTCTACAGTTCATTTTGTTGCTTGTTGAACCCTCATCTTTTTATTAATTGTTTTTGTTGTTGTCTTGTTTCAATTTTTATCATTGTTTTGTTGCTGTTTCGCCTTTGTCTCGCAACCATTTTTTCAGATGCGCCAGTACCGTCTTGCTGACCTTTTCACTACAGTTTCATTGTTGTTTGTAGCTATTTTCCCAATCTGTTTGCTGCTATCTTGCAGTCTTTTTGTTGTTGTCTCGCTATTTTTTTGTTTTAGTTTCGCAGTCATTTAACTGTAGTCTCATTGACATTTTGTTTGTCTCATAACCATTTCCATTGTTATTTCATTGTGTTTTTCTTTGTGGTTTGCAATTGGTTAAGACACATGTTCCTGTCATTTTTCATACTATAATTTTTGAACTCAAGCTGGTGTATAATTTACCACCTTAGAGTTTGATGGGAGTGTGAGAGTATTAAGGCTTCTTGATGTCATTTCTAGAGAATATTAGGGAAATACTATGCCCTTCATAATATTTCTAGAATATTCTCTTAGATATTTTCTATTATCTATAGAATATTCTATGAGATATCGTGCCATATATTCCTGGAGAATTACTTTCTTATTGTTTTACGCATTATTGGCCTTATTCAATTATAAATAAGCTTTGTTGTTCTACAATTTAAATACTCAATAAAATATAAATCATTCTCCATATTCCTCAATGCCCAGGGCACCAAAATATCAAACCATGAACTAAGAAAGGCATGAGAGAAAAGTATATTGGGCCAGTGATTATAAGGCCCCCAGCTCTTGACTGGAGGGGACACCAAAGGTCTTGTACCCCTCCATTACTTCGATAGATAGAGAGGGAGGGTAGAGCTTTTGTTTTTCATGGAGAATGATTTGTATTATTGATTATTTAAACTATATAAAAACAAGGCCTCAGAAAGGGCCAATAATATGTGGAGATAATAAGAAAGTAAATCTCTAGAATATTAGGCATGATATCTTAGAGAATGTTATGAGGATACTAGAGACTATTTTAGAAATAATATCAAGGAGATTATTCCTTTAATATTTAACAAACTTTGGGATTTTACAATTTTTCTTTCGACTTGTGTGCCTCAATAGGAGGTTCGCCCAACACCACCCCCCCCCCAAAAAAAAAAACGAAAAAAAAATTATAAAAATTTTGTTTCGAGTAGCATGAAAAATGAAACATTTTGAAAATGTATTGGAAATGTCTCAGAAAAAGTTTTGAGAGCAATATAAAAAATTAAAAATATTAGAATATCTAGAAGTGTTAAATATTTATTTAAATCTATCTAAATATGCAAAAGCTTAATAATAAAATACGTAATGAACTTATTGTTTTGGTATCTTGTATTGAACTTTCAGTGCGTTTTACTATTGCGGTGGAAACGTTAGAGTTATCATTTCACTAGTGTTTTGTTTTGGTCTTTTAGGAAATAGGAACTTTTTGACCGTTTCGTGGAATATGGTTTAAATTGGCAATTTTGTGGTAAAAGTCGGAACTCCAGGAAACTGGTTGCTTGATTAAAATAATGAAAATCGTGAAGAGTTATCTTAAGCTTGCCTCCCCCCCTTTTCTTTTTTCTGAACAGAACACTCTAACCCAACATATCAAGTCAAAACTTGGTAGTAAGGTAGAAGTTATAAACACACACACACAACTTGAACTATCTCGATGTGGGATAGCCCCCCCAGTCAACTCCTTGGGTTGAAGCCCAGACTGACGGAGCAGCCCATAGAGGGCTGGATGGGCAGAGAAATACACATGGTTTTTTTGAAGACTCTAACCCAACATAGTAAGGTAGAGGTTATAAACACGCACACACAATCTAAACTATCCCAATGTGGGATAGCCCTTTCTCCTTGGTCTAAAACGAGATATTTCTTGATGCAACAATGTACACATGCAGTACCCTGAACTAATTATCAAAATCATCTATTAATGGAAAGAAAACGCAGCTGCAATTTGGGTAGTCTCTCACATATCCTGATTGAGTGATTTTTGTTTGTGGCTATGTATAACTTGCCTAAATAATAGCATTTTTCCCTTGAGATCTACACATTGAGCGGTAGTACTGCCTTTCACAATGTCGTCTGATTTGGTATGCACGCAAGTATAATGTGCTTGTCATATTAAATGATACATTAACTGCCACCTCACATTCGTTGTTTTGTACTTGCCAAGTGTGTCCTATTTTGCTGACATTGTTCTGTTGTTCCTGGTAACTTCTCAGGTGGGATCGGGAAAAGCCAGCGTCCATCTCAAATTTGATTCTTTTAAGATTTAAAGAGGTAGTGTATACTGTTTAGTTTTATATTAATTGAAAGCAACCCACGGAAAGAGACCCGTGTTAAATGTTAGTTTAATGTTATTTGAAAGCAGCGTATGGGAAAAAGGGGGAGGAAGAAAAACGAAGGGAGTGAAGCTAAAAAAGATATCAACTCATGTTAGATGAGCTAACTTTTATTTTTGATTTTGTTTTCTTTTGAATTTGTTGTCAAGTTTAATATGTATTAATTTGGAGATCCATCATTTAACTGTTATGGCAATCTTGACAAATTATTCCACTCGATTTGTACATGTAAAAGAGACTTTTCTTTTTCCCCCTTCTTTTTGTCTTTTTTGAGGACTTATAAATGGAGTAATGTGGTCCATTTTTCCATTAGGCTGATGAACACGAGTCAACGACACTTGAAGAAATAAAAGACAAGGAACCACAGTTTTTCTCGAGGGTAACATCTGTGCTGAAGCGTGCTGAAGGAGATTTTGGTTTGTAGCTGGCATTTCTACTCCATTAGATTTTAAGGTGTCTCTCTCCTTTAAGCTTGGCACTAGATCACCGGTTGCTGGTTTACTCTGTCAAGTTTCTTTTCTGGCGACTGTTGGTTTGTTATCTTTGACCTCTTGGAACTTCAGAAGCTGAATTAATGGTGCATAGCCAGGACTTGTTTGGAAGAACTGTATGATTTGCTCAATTGCATGGAGCAACTAAAGAAACTCTTGAAGGGACTTGCTCCTTTGATGGCATTTTAGGGGTTTAGGATGTTCAGAACAGAAGGAAAAAGACCAGAGGAATGCTTTTATGGGAAAAACAAACATTTGTTTTATTTGCCTCCTTTGTTTTTTTCCTCTATTTTCTTTTGGGTGATGGAGATTTTGAAGACTCCAAATAAATAAATAATGTTCCTAAATTTCCTGAATGTGAATTGACAGAAGCAGCATGAAGAATGACTTTGTTGACCCGTCTTTCCCGTGAGGGGAAAAAATGGTTTGGTTCCTACATTCTTACGGACACCAAATCATTAACTCTTCACCCCACAGCTTGGCAAGGTTGTTTTTCTCTTCTTTGCTCTCTCTCTCTCTCTCTCTCTCTCGCGTTAGCCAAGAAGTTATTTTTCTCTATTTGTGAGGCCAATAATTTACTGAATGAGTTAAAAAAAAATTGCTAAAGGAGTTAAAATTCCTATTACCAGAGTGAGTGGTTGAAGCTTTGCAGTTTTTTGCGAGAAGATTTGCTTCAACCCGGCTTTGCAACAGTTGTGTTTTCCTGTTTTATGGTTATGTTCTCATTCTAGTAATGCTTTTAGGTTGTGTTACTGTCAATTTGTTTTATTTTATTTTATTTTATTTTTTATTCCATTGCTCCCTCCCTCCCATGGTGATATCAACATGCTTTTCTAATTTTAAAAAATTCCCTAAATTTATTTTGGTTTATTTTCATCAAATGGGCATACCTTGAAATAAAATAATATAAACAAAGATGTAGGTCCTTACAGTTCCTAACTACTTGGATGAATAATGCAAATAGTTTTGAATTAATTGACAAAGTATGATTAGTAGAAAAAAAATTACCGTTAGAAAGACTGTTTTTTTAGCGACCACTTAGGGTTATAGGCGATTTGCTTCTAACGGTCGGGCTAATTCCCATATCCCAATTGTGATACTGCCTTATTCATCAACCCGTCAATACATATTCATCAATCAATTAATATTAGCATTTTTGTATTCTCAATCATAAATAACATTTAATTTAGTTTATATATATTTTTAAATGAGCTATTGTTTAACATTAAACATGTTACTATTGCAGACACACAAATTTTGGCCAAATCAAATATTACCAAGTATTAGATAAAGCTCAATTAATTGAACAAATTAAATTTTGTCACGTCTTGTGGAGGATTTCAGTAAAATTATACAAGTGGATGAATCGCATGTTGCCACGTATAAATAGTGATGCAGATTGAGGATAACAAGATTGATCAGTCAAATTGAGCCACTTGTCAGTAGATAAGGGCGGAAATGAATCGAGTTATTCGCGAGTTATTTGAGCTCGGCTCAACCTTGGTTCGTAACTAAAACAAGCTCGAATCAAGTTTAATTTATGATTCGTTTAGATCCAAGTTTAAGCTTAAGTTTAGAAAATCTCGACTCGAAAGTTTGCAAGTAGACTTGTTAAAATAATGTATATATATTTTTTAATAATAAATATATTATATTTTTAATTTTTTAAATAATTTATTTATTATATTTTAAACTAAAACGATGTTGTTTTGGATGGTTTTAGTTTAATCGAACTACTCATGAGTCAAACTTAAGTTTAAATTTTTTTTTATCGAGCCGAACTTGAGCCTATATAAAAACTTGAATTGAACTCGAGCTCAATAATAAAAAGCTCGAGATGAGCTCAAATAAGTTAATACTCGGTTTGATTCCACCCCTATCAATAGGGTCTACTGCAAAAAATAATTATTATTTCTTAATTTTTATCTTTTAAAAAATAAATAAGAGATAATTATTTGAGAAGTAGGATATTACCTTAACTTTTTGATATTATCTTTCATTTAATAAATAATATAATGAGATAATTATTTTGGAAAAGTTAAATTCAATTGTGACTTCTCCTACGTATTTACAAATATGAGTCGCAGCAAAAAAGAAATAGACATTTTTTTTTTGCAGCCAAAAGGAAATAAACATTTTTTTGTATACAAGAATACTATGCTGGATTAAGTTACCAAAACCCCACGGGCTCTCAAGCACCAAGACACCCAAAAGCACCCAAGTGTTGGTTCGAAATCAAACTTTAAATCCTCGAATTGACAACGTCAAGAAGAAAAGAATCAAAGAGTTATTTCTTTGATTAAAAGTTTCAGACATTGTAATTTACATTTTTTTTACTTTAATAAAATTCAATTTGTTTCTATAATTTTCTGTATTTATTTATAAACACAAAATTTGTGTGTACAACTACATTGATGAACAGTAAATAATTTCATGAGGTGTGTTTTTTTATAATTTATAAATTCAAAATTATGAGAAAACTGGTTTAAAAATTTATGCTCAATTATCGAAAAAGCAAGTAATATAACACATAAGGGATGGGTTAGTCATAATTATCCATTTAACGATGATAAAAACTTTTGCACGTGAATGCGCAACTTTTTTAGGATTTTTACACTTTTAAGGAAATAAAGTTTACAAACTACAAATTAATAGCCATAATTTTTATTTTTTAAAATACATAAACGTTAATATTCAAATTATACACACACGAATTCTTCCTATAATATTTGTTTCTAAGCTGTAAAATTTCTGTCTATTCCCACTATATTAATGTTGTTATTTTATCTAATCTTATCCTTATTGTGTCTAATTTATCATATCTAAACTAAACTTGTCACACTCATACTTTATCACCCACCCTTACCTATTCCGTATTGACTTGTCATTCTTCACTCTAACCCAATTGCCTTATTCTCGTAAACAGGCCCTTAGTGTTAAATTCAATCATTTCAAATTATTAAATACCAACGCAAATAATCCCCAAATCTTATTTAAAATTTAAGAAGAAAAATTATTAAGACAAAAATATAAAGAGAAAACAAGGAAAAGTTGAAATATACTATATAAAGCTAATTCGTCTCTCTTCTTCACTATCAAAACTAACTTTTTAAATACGTAAACTGTCTCACCAAAATAAAAAACCGATCAACATGAAGAAATAAATGATCAAGACAAAAAATGTAAAGAGAAAATCAGAAAAAAATTTGAAAAAATCGAACCGATTAGTCTTCTCTTCTCTGATTCTCCCTAATGAGGCAGGTGAGTAATGAACAGTAAGAATAGTTTAGGGGAAAAAAGTAGAGTGATGGAGCAACCCTCCATACCCATGATTTATGGACTCTCTTGTCCAATGGAGAAGAAGATTCAGAATGACGTGGATTTGATGATAGTTTCGACTATACAAAACATGCATTTACAATGTGCATACACACATGTTCTTCTGTCATTCTTAGTTAATGATTAAACAAAAACAAAAGGACAAAACCATCCTAAAGTGAAAATATGTTAAATGACCAAAACTCATTGTATCCAAGCCTCTTTTTAAAGAATGGGACAAAACCGTTCAAAAGTGATAATATATTGACCCAAGCCTCCTTTTATATGGTTTGATTAGGGGGTTTTTACAAAAATAATAATATTAATTTAATTATATACAGAAATAGGCTCAGGGATGAATATTGACAAAAATGTGCTGGGTGTCGTCAGTGCTATTGACGACACCCTGATGACATCAGGCTAACTACATAAACCGCCAAAGGTGTCGTCAATGGCACTGACGACATCATGTCGTCGATAGCACTGACGACACCCTACAACCACCCACCCCACAACAGTTTATATAATCTAGCCCCCAAATAGTAAAACATCAACACAACAACAACAACCCTGTTAAAGTCAATAACATTTTCAGATTTTAAGTATAAATCATTATAAACAATTAACAAAAAAATAAACGCTTCCTTCCTTAATTGCTAAATTAGAGAATAAAATAAAGGATGATTAAACTAAATCAAAACATAAGCAAAATAGTTTTCGATAGCATTACACCTCCAATCTAAACCTTTAATTCTAAACTTTTACAAAACATGTTTTGTGTTTACATGTTAAGAAGACAAAAATGTAATGGATCACTCCGTCCCACACGGAGGCCTCCTTCGTGCACGACGTGGTCGGTCTAGGTGTAGAGGCGCATCGTCAACCACCGGTGGCTCCTCCACACATGGCTCCTGGCCAGGTGTTGCTGTCGATGTGTCCTCCACATGTGTCTCTCCTACTAATGGCTCATGCTCCTCCTCTGTCTGTAAAGCCATAGGAATGTGCGACGATGATGAAATGTCTATCCCTCGTGCTCTGCGTCGTCGAGTGTAATACTTAACTGGAGCCTGGGGGGCCGCCACTGATGCCTGTGTATGAGATACGGGCAGGCGGACAGGTGAGATGTATGCTGGAGAGGCAGGGAATGGCTCTATGTGGAAAACGCCAAACCAGAAGTCATCCACATCTGCTGAGGGTGAAGCATATGCCTGTGTAGCCGGGGGTGGGGTCCGATAGTCGACGACAGGATCTGAAAATGGTATCTGCGTCTCGTCCGCAGGCAAACGCTCCCATGCTGTAGAACTGCTAGGGATGTCTGACTCAACTGGTGGGGGCAAATCGTCTGCGGGATCGGGGCCATATGTATCATGATGCCCCCGCGCTCGTCTACCGACAGGCTGAAGTCTGCTGGGACGTGATGGTCTGGACTAAGATGATGAACTTGTCTGCCTACTGTCAACAGGGGCTCGTAGCCTCTCCGCATGATCGATAGCAGTGATCACCGGTCCTGCCTGATGAATAATCTCCTGTAGTGCCCGAAGGTAACCAGCATGATCCGCACCAGTGACCGCTGCAACCGCAATGTGATACATGCTAACAATAGTATTAACCTAGAATGTTTGAAGAAACTATATTAGTCAATATCAAATAGAAAAACATAAATAAAAAGTAAATTTATTATTCAAAAACCCATAGATATAATATCATACCAAAATGGACATATCTGCTGACACTGGCTGTGAACCAACAGGCGGTACATGTAAGGGTGGTGCGATGTGAGTCCGTGTGATGTGACGAAACCACTCCATATACGGGTCATCGAATGCGATAGGTGCAGTGGAAACCTCGCCATGCACAATCGTCTGTAGTCGTCTAGCCCACTCCTCTACATATCGATGATGGTACTGTAGCCAGTTCACCTCTCCCCGGCCCCGCCTAGTCAACTCATGCAATGCGGCATCCGTGTCAAACTCAGCCGGGATCACCTGACGGAGGCCAAACTGTCTCATCACACGTCCCGGTAGGTGGTACTCGATGATCTCGTAACAAATCAACGGACAGGTCGAGCACCACACTACCTCACCAGCACGGCAATATGTAGGAAGTCTGCTCAAAACGGATGCTGGGTATGGACACCAGGTCATCTGATCCTCTCTCAGGAGTGTCAACTGCTCTCGGCAATCTCTCAATGGCCTGGCAAAGCTCACTGCTAAGCTTCCCTTCCATCTGCAACCCCAATGATCTCCGGGAAGCCCAAAAACATCCAGTGCATAATCAGGTGGGGGAGGTGGTCGTGTAATGACGGGCCTAAACGGTGCTAGCCGCTCCCATGCCCAAACCTATCATTGTAAACTGTCAATTGATTCCGAAATAAGCTTAATATAAATTAGTATCAAATGTAAATAAAGTTTATTTTTACCTGAAGTATGCAAATCGGTCCTGCCATCTCGGCCGTGCGGGTGGTGGAAGCCGAGCACATCTCTCTGTATAAGCATGCTAAAGCAGCAGCTCCCCACGCTAGTCGGCCGCAGGCATCTAAGTCTCGAAGCAAAGATAGGTAATGTATCTTAACCATATTACCAGAGTGGTCCGATAGTAAATGTGCTCCGATAATAATGAGAATAAGTGCCCGGGCATGGTACTGTACGTCAGCCTCCGTAGCCTCATCTGGTAATGTCAAGAAGTGCTCTGTCAGTCAGCTAATCTTCAAACGTCCCCTCTTAAAATCCCCCGCATCTGGACTCCTACCAAGTAGCTCCTGGCATAGTGCCTGTCGTGCCATGAGACCATGCAGGTCATCAATCCCACTAACAGGATCACCATCAACCCGTAAGCCAGCAATGATCTCAACATCCTGCAATGTAATAGTGGCCTCACCGACGGGAAGGTGGAAGGTATGTGTCTCGCGTCTCCATCGCTCGACCAACGAGGTGATCAGTGGCCAGTAGAAATGGATAGCTCCCAGTCGGTATATACCGTAAAATCCGGCCCTATGCAACTGCTGGAGAACACGAGGATCCTGGGGTGGATCCAATATCTGGCGTAAGGCAGTCTGTGTGGCCCGAACTCGAATGACCTCCTCGAACTGCAGAACCAAAAACATTTAGTAAGTATTAACAAATAGCCCATGAGGGAATATGACAACCATCATAACTAATTTTTACATACGTACCCGAACGCGAGACTCCCAAATATCAGTGGATCGATGATCAGCCTGGGAGTGGAGTACACGGGGGTCTAACGGCCTAGGATCTAACATATGTCGTCTGTCAGACATCTCACTGTACAGATAGTACAAAATGATAATTACTATCAATTGTTACATTTTGGGCAAGTAAAAAAAAAAACAATAAATAGCATGATATAAAATGCAGGATTCACTCATAACTTTACATGCATAGAAATCAAACAACTCTTTTATTACTACAAAATATAAATGAAATTGCTCTTTCACTAGTATGAATTTTCATAAATACTCATAACTTTACAAGGCTTAAAAATCAAAATGCTCTTGAGTTACTAACAAAATGCTAAAACTGCTATATGGTTACATGAGCATCCCAACTTTAAAGCTGCTATAGTGTTCACATTTAAATACTCATAAGTTGTTTCGGTTTACAAATTTAAGACAAGAACCTACTGCCTGATGATGATGATGAAGCCCTTGCCGGACACTTGCGTCGATCATGCCCTTGTTGTTTGCAAATGCCACAATGTTGGGTAGAGCTGCGTTCCGATCTATCCATCTCATTTGTCAACCTGCTTGAACGAGGTCGACCCTGTGCACGGAGGAGAGATGGGTTCGGTATAAAGAAGGGTGTTTGAACACTGGGCCAGTAGTATTCGTGCTCCAAGGGATGAAACTCTGGCATGTAAGTGGCGACGTACGATTGGAGCGAGTATACACTGGATACAAATTCCATCCAATCGATGCGTATTCGATCGCAAGCGGCTATAACATGCGAGCACGGTAGCTTCAAAACCTCCCACTTTCCACAACTGCACGTGCCATTCCGTAATCGAACAATCTGTCTGTTGTTACCCCTACTCAGATGGGAACCAGTCACGACTTGGCACTCTCCGGTAATGTGATTGAACTCCATTACTTGATGACCCAATGCATCCTTCTGGAAATCAGTCAAAAGCTTTTGCACGCGTGGACTGACCCTTGACCCGTTGTTGGTTGCATTCATAGCAATTAGGCGCCGCTGGTGGAAGTATGAAACAAGCTTGTAAAATGTTAGCTGAACAGCTGCAGTAATTGGGAGGCTTCGAGCACCACGCAGTACGTTGTTGAAGCACTCCGAAAGATTGGTTGTCATGATTCCGTATCTAAAAGCACCACCATAGCAAAATGTCCACTTCTCCTTTGGCAATTTAGTAAGATATTTCCATGCTTCTAGGTTGAGGGACTTAAGTAACTCCATCACCTCGTTGAATTTGCGAACTTGAGTAGCCCTTCCTGCTTGATTGAACAAGTCAATTAATTGCTTGGCAGGCCAATTTTTCTTGAAATTGGCCTCTATATGTCTTAAGCAGAAACAATGGTGTGCATTTGCCCAACCAGACTGGGGGGATTCAACTGCAGACTTGATCGCACTGTGCCTGTCAGAGATTAAACACAACTGTCGGTCAGGGCAAACATACCTACGAAGCATCCTTAAGAAGTATAACCAGCTGTCATTGTCCTCTTCATCAACCCATGCAAATGCTAATGGGAACACTTGGAGGTTTGCATCCTGGGTCATTGCTATCAATAGTTTACCACGGTACTTACCGTACAAGTGTGTTCCATCGATCGAAACAACGGGCATACAGTGAGCAAACCCATCAATTGAAGGCTTGAAGCTCCAGAACACGTATTGCAGAACCCGTTGGGCCCCACCCATGTAAGGATGATGTCGATAGTGAACTATCGTGCCCGGATTGTAAGTCTGTACGGCATTCATGAACTTTGGTAGGAACAGGTACGACTGCTCCCAATCACCAAATATTTGGGCAACCGCCTTCTGCTTTGCAAGCCATGCCTTTCGGTAAGACACATGGTACTTGAATCGATCCTTCAGTTCGGCTTGCAGCGAGACAACAGAACAAGCGGGGTTAGACTTAACCAAATGGATGATGTTGCTGCAAAGAAAGTTCGAGTCAAGTTGTGCATGGTCTTCAGTCAGCCGTGCAAATATACATGTATGGGGGCCTTCATACTTAGTTATTTCGAATAAACCATGCGTACTTAGCTTGGTTGCTCGGACTCGCCACTTGCACTGTCCTTCATTCCTCTTTGGACACTCAGCTACCCAAGATTTCTGACTTGATTCCATAGTTATGTAGGGCTGATTTGTTCTAACAGCATACAACTTCATAGATTGGAGTAAGTGCTCTTTGTCCTTGAAAAGTTGTCCGACGCAAGGATCCTTATTCTCTGGGTTCCACGTTCGATGTCGAAGTGAAGGGGCCCAGTGAAGTGCACTGTCATCTAACTCAACAGCAGTGAACATTGCGGACATCGGTTCATGCAGTCGATGATCTGTACGTTCATTATGTTCGTTCATAACCAAGTCTCCAGTAAGTTCCTCACCCATCATGTCCATGTTTTGCAGTTCTATGTCTTCTTCGTCAACTGGGCCTTCAGCAATGTTCGAATCATCAGCCTGATCATTCACGTAGTCCCAAGACATATCCTGTTGCTCCACGTAGTCACGGACAGGATCACTAGTGGGTTCATGAGTGGCGTCGAACTGATTTTCTGGTTCATTGTGGGGGGAAGAGGGCGTGAATTCGTTGTAGATTCCCACCAAATGATCAGTCGGAGCATTCATTCGGAGGCTGCCTTCGGTGGCCACCGGCTCAGGATTAGTCGGCTCGAACTCCAAGTACAGGTCACAGTGATTGCAGTTCAAATTATGAACGATAGCAAACATTGCCTCGACTGTATCATCGTCCACTAGTTGTAGAGGTCTGTGAAGTATCTGACCCGCACTACCAACAATTGGGTATCTACACAGTACTCGTAAAACGACCTGCCCCGGGTCCATGCCAACAGTTTCATACAGTTTTGTCAACAGCATCATGTAGGTAGACTGACTGCTAACCCTGACACAACGCTTGAATGGTCTGTCGTAACCCACATCATCATCCACATCTATAAGATTCCCTCCCCAAAAACAAAACAGTGAAATTCGTTCTTGAGACATCACGAGCAATGAACGAACGACCAATTACAGCCCTGAACGAAATAAATGTTAGGGATCGTACCTTCTTAACTTTATATATTTGCAAGAGTGAAAAAGGTTTCATTCAAGTTTTCTTATATGGGACAATGACTTGTGTAACTTATCTTAAGTTAACCAAACTTTTATTACTAACCTAAACTAACTTATATTTTAACTAACCTAAACTAACTTAACTAACTAACTTATCTTAACGTAACCAAATTTTTTCACTTTAATTTATACTTTAATCTTTTTATCAGTTGATCGAATTAAAATCAAATGTGATGTCAGCATTACTCTAACTTTACGTTTAAACTAATACATATTTATCAATGCCTAAATTTTTTTTCAGAAAAATAATTAATACAATCGATAAATAATAGTGAAAATAAACAAATAACGACAAATTATATTTACGTATAAATTTAAGGTTATTTTTTTTTTCTAAATAAAAGATAGATTATATTATAATCTAACCTAAACTAATTTATCTAACTTATCTTATCTTAACCACTCATAACTTATATTATAAAATTATTTACTTGAGTTTTTAAATTTAACTAATTTACTTTTTTTAATCGTACCATTACTATGATTTTTTTATCAATTGATATAATTAAATTCAAATATGTGATTAGTATAGTTGGTATAATTTAACCTATGTATTGTCCTAATCTCAGTAATTAAATTAATATAAATTATTAGGAATAAAATTAAATTAATATGTAGTTTTAATTACAAACACCCAATAAATTATATACATAAATTGAAAAAAACAAAATTAAATAAAACTAAATTTAACCAAATTAAATTTAACTAAACAGACTATAGAAATAAAGTTATCAAACAAAAACAGCCAACTTATGCTTCAATACAATACAATAAAAAAATTAACATGTTCAAAAAATTCCCAACCCAGGATCCTCTAAAGTTGAATAGAATTTAGTCAATTTGAACAAATTCAATTTACATGCAACAAATTTTATACATTCTCAAACAAACAAATAACTCACCAGTATACAAATGTGAAGTGAAGAAATGAGATCAATCCAGCCCAATAATACCCAAATTCAAAATCAAAATTGACAATACAAATGTAGATTTCAACTTCTTCAAATCAGGTACCCAAATAACTCCAATCAAGCATGAAACAAACAAAATTCACTCACTCAACAGAGATTGAAAGTAATCTGAAACTTAATGCACAACTCGCATGTACATATACGTATATATATATAAATGGTTGGGTACAATAAAACTCACATTTTTTGGACCGTTGGAGATGGAGGTGATGGAGGAGAGGAATCAGACAATGCCTGGCAATGGAGGTGACCTCGCAGCAGTCGACCGTTGAGAGAGAAATCGGAGGGAGAGAGGGAGGAAGAACGCACGAACTGAGCAGAGGTGCTGGGTTCGGGAAGTATATAAGCCGGTGTCGTCGATGGCACTGACGACATCCGGTGTCGTCGATAGCACTGACGACACCAAGGGTATTTTAGTAAAATCAGGGTGTCGTCAATAGCACTGACGACACCCAGCACATTTTTGTCAATATTCATCCCCGAGCCTATTTCTGTATATAATTAAATTAATATTATTATTTTTGTAAAAAACCCTTTGATTAGATATAAGAGAAGTATAACATCTCCCAGCCGGGCGGGTTGTAGAATTGACCCGCCCGGGGCCCGTTGTAAGAGTTTGGCCCATGACGAAGAGTCTCAAGTTCTCAACTTTGAATCAGAGACAAGTCTCCCAATTTTGGCCAGTGACCCGAAAAGTTCGACTTTGCATTTGTATTACGGAAAATTCAAAGGAGATAGACTCTGTGTATGTGCCGGGGGGGCTGTGTCGGACGACGTAGATGGGCGTGGAGTTTTAAGGGTTTCTGATCATTTATACTTGTACATTCCTCTTCGCCCATGGCCTCGAAGCTCTTCTTTCTTCTTCTATGCTGCCTCGTTCTGCTTCACACCTCCCTCTCAGGCGAGTCAATCGACTTCGATCGGTTGCATATTCTGTATTTTTTTTCCCTAATTTGATTCCGAACTTCACAACAACTACTGAATTTCTTTTATGTATTTCAAGAATCGTGTATCACCATTTTGTTTGGTTGCTTCGAAAATCTGAAATGTTGAGACCCCTCGTTCTGTTCAATTTATTTTATTTTATTTCTATTGTTGTTACTTATTTTTTTCAAAATTTGCGCGCGTGCTCCGAATTATATTTTATTGTGGTGATGGGTTCCAAATAAACTATTGTTTAGCTTTTCAAACGTTGGCAACTGAATGTAGCACGGATTGGGATGTCATTGAAAAGGGTTTTATGGAATAACTTAAAGGGGGTTTCGAGTTTAATCATATGGCATGCCACATTCCTGATTAGATTGTTAAAACAATAATTGGGGAGATTGTCTGTTTTGTGTTATAATTTCATTGGATACTCAAATTTCTAGGCCTTAGCAGGGCTTAGGTCCTCCGGTAACCCAAATATAAATGAAAAAGAAAGCAAAGATCAAATTTCTAGGGTGTTACCTGGACTAACTAGTTGGCATTTAGCTTACTTTTACCTTTTTAAGGTTTTGTGAGCTGTGGTCGGGACAGAAATATGGAGTCTTGCACAAGAGAAGCTCTAGAGCCCATTCTTGATGATCACTGTTGATTGGTAATAATAAATACTATTATATAAATGAAACTCTAGGGGTATTGGTGAAGCCTAAAATTTAATGAAGCTTCAATTTTGGTGAAATTCTTTTAGTTTCCTAAATAACCCTTCAATCTTCTATCAAATTTAAATTTTAAATAAAACATCTAAAAACTGCCCCCTAATTAAGTAATTTTATAAATTTCAAATTTTTAACTACTGCATTTTTTTACTTTTATACCCTTAACTAACTTATACAAATGAAGTGATAACCACATACATTGTGTGTGCACACCTCTAGTAAATAAATGAACAAAAGCAAGTCACTTAGAAGTGTCTGCACCTCTAGACTGAGAGTATCCTTCTAGCTATTTGTGGGTATATCTCTCTATGGGATATGTATGAAAATGTTGACCCAAATCTTATGTTAATTCCATGCGTAATTGGTACCAAAAGAAACTGAATTACTTGTACGAGGTTTTTGAGTATTTTCTTAAGCTCCACAAGTTAAGTGATTTTCACTATTGGGCTATTTGTGCCTATTCACCAAGCCTGTTTGACTTTAGTCATCCATTGGTGGATGACTAATAATTTCTAGCCAGTTCCAACTTTATTTCATTGTGAGATATAGTGTTGGTTGGCTGATTTTGGAAATTGGCAGATGTTGTTCTCTAAAGTATATTTACCTTCCCTTTCTTTTTTTGGGGGGTAGGGTTGTTAATGGTTTAATGATTTACTAAATTAGGTCTTGATTTATTAATGTTTATTCAAACTTCTATTGTAACCATGTTTGGTTGTTTATTATATGCCTTCTTGAAATCAAAATTAGTTCCTATTTTTTCTGGTTTTTTATATTATTGATTTGTATGCTTGAGATTTGGTCATTTTAATTTTGAACAGCTCCAGAAAAGATAAACTTGCTAGAGTCGGTTCCTGATCTCGAGAAGTCAATGTACATGGTTGTTAATGGATTTCCTTGTGTCCGACTTCTTAACTTGTCTGGAGAGATTGGTTGTTCAAGTAGGTATCCAAATAGTTTACTTCATTTAGAGTATTAATCGACATAAACATTTAACTTCTAGGTATTATTTATTTTGTTTCCTTATATCCTTAGATCCTGGTCGTGAGAAGGTCATTGCTCCAATCGTAAGATTCAAGAATGACATCAAGTTATCTCAGTTATCTACGATATTGGTGTCATTACATGAATTTGATAGCTTTTTGCTTAGGTATGTTGATTGTTGATGTTTTGCTTTACCATTTTTCTCTAAATATTTTTGTTTATTTATTTATTTATTTCTTTTCGTTCCCTTGTAGTTGTGCATCAGTGAAGTAGTAATTTGCATTGCCTTACATATGCTCTGAATCTCTTTGTTACACCACATGCTTCTTTTATTTGCCAATTTTTTTGGGTCATATTCATATCTAATTTTTATTGAATGTGAGAATTAAAATTTCATTTCGGTAGGTGTTTTTGTTAGCACGAAAGAACATTTCGGATGTGTTTCGTTAATGTTCAAGAGAAGCACAGAAATATTAAAATATCTAAAAATTTTTAGAAGAATTTATCGAAATCCATCTAGATATACATAGTAATAATATAATTAAGCAACTTATTATTATTATTTTTTTAATAATTGAGGGTGTCCGGACTAGCTTGCACACATATACTTAGGCAACTTATTATTTTAATATATTATGCTGTATTTTTGGTGAATTTATTTCGATAGAAATATTAGAATTATTATACTAGTAGTGTTATGTTTTGGTCTCTTATAATATTGAAAATTTTGACCATTTCATGGAAAAGAAACGATATTTTGATCCTTTTCTGAATGACATATAGTCTAGATTAGATTGTGGCCTAATGAGGGTGATAGATTGTGGAGAAATTTGTGATAACAAAATATGGTTACAATTGGGTGGGGTGATCTGCTCATATTGTGGAAGGCTCATATGGTACTCTATAGAAATGCATACCAAGGTTTTGGGATATTTTTTAGGAGCTTCATTTCATATGAAGTTGGCCAAAGCTACATTATCAAATTCTAGAGTTTTCCCACGGCTTGAACAAGGAATGATAAAGGATTTATTTTTAGAAATTTTTTGCTTTAGCAGTGAACAAGGAGGCTACAATGGCTAATTATTACTCTAAAGAGGGCCAAAATGTTGTTTGGAATATTAACCTTGGAAAGAATTGTGAGATTTGATATTTCCCTTAACTTACTGTAGATGTTGTATATCAAAAAGGGTTGCGGATGGAGTGGATGGCATTTGTTGGGAAGTGTCTAGTTCAAGGATGTTTGAGGTAAAGTCTTTCTATAAGGTGTTAAAAATGTTATTGATTTTTCGTGGATGAAAATTTAGAAATTAGGGGTGCCAACAAGAGCTACATTTTTTTATGCAGTGTTTTACTCACGGTAGGGTTCTCACCATTGGCAATCTAATGATAAGAGAAAAAATTACGGTTAAGTAGTGTTTATGCAAAAAAGAGATAGTAGGTCCATTGTTTGTCTTTTTATTCTTCAAGCTATAGAGATTTGGGGTTGAGAGGAGACCTTTTATGGAATAGCTAAGAGATCGGAACAAAGGCCACTTTTAATCGTCTATGTCGAAGAAGAAGGCAGTGCAAAAAAGATGATCTTGCGGGTGCGTGAAACGAAATGGCTGAGAGTGCATTGACTTGGAGTGTAAGGAAGCTTTTGGAGACAGTTGGAAGGTGTACACCACACATGAGAGGAGATATTTTTTCTCATCCGGTCGGATTCTAAGACAGGGAAATCAGGAGTTGGATGTGGGCTTTTATCTCAAGGGACCAACTTGGTCCCCAAGTTATATGGCGTGAAGAAATCGGAGGCCTGGGCCACCAAGGGCCTAGAGGCCCAAAATCCCTTCAAGCCTTTGTTTTTAGAAGCAGGCGGCCAGATTACTAAGGCAAACCCAAAGCGAAGGGAACCTAGATTTTTTTGGGCTTTAAAGGGAAAAAGAATCCTGGGTTATTTTCACAAACCCAAGCTCTTCTAAAGAGAAGCCTGGTTGGGCTAAGGTAGTTTGTATGAGGGATTCCAAAGAGAGTTCTAAGGAAGGGGTTGCGTAGGGAAGACCAAGAGGTGGACTGAGCTTTTTTTGGGAAGCTTTTCTCGAGTGGGGTAAAGGCAACTAAAGACTTAGTTTTTACCAAAAGGGGGGGTATTTTAGTGGTCCAGGAATAGAAAGTCTTGTTCTTAGGTAGGCAATCTTTGCCTTTTCCATTTGAATTCTTCTTATTCTAGAGCCCGTCTCCTTTTTATTTTTGCAAAGGAGTGGATGATTTTTCTAGAAGGTTCTTGGTTAGAGAGGTAGGTGAGTTGGTTGAATGGTGAAAAGGGGGTTCAAGTTCCATAGGGGATGTGGGTGACAATCAGCAAGAAGAAGAGTGGGGTAAGAGGGTGCCAGAAGAGGTGAAAGGAGAATTAACAAGGGTGAACTATGAACTCGATTGCTTGGAGGTGGAAGAATGCCAACTTGTGGCCATTTTGGCCCTTGGGGACATGACTCGAACGGGTTTAATTGGGGAGTGTGGGGAAGATGCTCAAAGGTGTTTGATCGAGTGTTGAGAATGATGAAAACTTTTAAGAAGGTTTTGGGAGTATCATGCGAAGGTATGGAGGAAGAAATTTAGAGTTTATTTTCTAAAATTGAAGAGAGGTGGAGGCCATCTTGAGGCAACAAAAGGTGGCAGTTGCATCACAAGGGACAGAAGCAAAAGAGAACTGAGGCTGTTGGAGTGCTCATAGAACTTTGATAGAAAGGTGGTTGTGGAGTATAGTGGAGGAGGGGTTCACTTTATATGCAACCCATTTGATGGGTTACAAAATTTTAAACTGAAATATTAGCGACCTTGGTGGAAAGGAAACAAGGGCATCTGTCAAAGCAACCCATAAAAGAAGGAATCTAGATTTGGTTTTTTTACTAGTAACCAAGCTAGAGCAAGCTAGTGTTTGTTGGTGAGAGGTATATGGGGAGGCAGGTGGGTCAAGTGGTTGGATATAAAGGTTGAAGGGTCTTTGGGGGCATTTTGCTACTATGGGATGAAAGGATCTTGGAGCTAGAAGAATAAGAAATTTGAAGATTTTCCATATTGGGGCAGTATAGAGGTCCATTAGATGATTTTAGATGGATCTTCACTTGGGTTTATGGACCCACATCTAATGTAGAGAAAGGCATCTTTTGGGAGTAGCTTGCTTACAGATGGGATCTTCCTTAGCTTGTAGGCTATGATTTTAATGAAGATTCGATTCATGGAAGAGACCAGGTCCATGAGGCTATTCAATGACATGGTGGAGGAAGTGGGTTTGATGGATTTATTGTTATATGGAGGAGCTTTTATTTAGTCCAATTCTAGGAGTAGATTTAGGATTGATAGATTCCTGGTTTCTAGAGGGTGAGAGGAATAATTCCTGACAATTACTCATTGTTTATTGCTTAGGGTAACATTTGACCATTTCCCCATTCTTTTTGATTGTGAAGGTATAAAGTGAGGGGCCAATGTTGTTCAGATTCGAGAACATTTGGTTGTTGACGGAGGACTTCATGGCTAGATTAGTCCATCTATGGTTGAGTTATCAAATAAGGAGCATAACAAACTATGTCTTTGCGTCTAAACTAAAGCTTTTAAAGAAAGATTTGATTCAGTGGAACAACGAGGTGTTTGGGAGGGTAGAAGTCAAGAAGTTGGTTGTTGCAGGAAATCTTCAGTTTTGATCAAGAGGAAGAGATGGGCTAATTATTGGAGGAGGAGGTTATTTAGAAGGCCATGAAGTTACAGACTGGTCAATTTGCGTTTATGGAAGAAAGTAGCTGGGGGTAGAAGTCCAGAATCCTCTGGCTTAAGGAGGGAGACAAGAATGTCAAAAAAAAATTTTTTTTTTATTGCATTGCCAATATGCACATAGGGTCAAATCATTTGGAGAAAATCAAGATCGACGAAGTTCTTTTGGAGGGGCAAGTTGAGTTAAAATAAGGAATAGTGTAGTTCTATTTTAGTTTGTTTAAAGAAAATGAGCAATGGAGACCTTGCTTGGATGGTTTGGGGTTCTCTTCAATTTCTTTGGGGGGAGGCTAACTCTTTGGAGGACTTCACGGAGGAGGAGATGTGGGTGGCCTTGAAGTCTTTGAATGGAGATAAGGCTCCAGGGCAAGACGGGATGACTATAGCTTTCTTTCACAAGTCTTGGGGTGTGTTGAAGGAAAGATATAATGAGAGTGTTTAGGGAGTCTCATGAGGAAGGTGTTTTTGTCAAAAGCTAAATGCCACTGTCATAGCTTTGATTTGTAAAACAGGAGGTGCGGAAGACATTAGTGATTTTAGACCCATTAGCTTGGTGGGGGGTTTATTTAAACTTCTAGCTAAGATCTTAGTTTTGAGACTTGAGAAGGTTTAGGGAGGACTTGTGTCGAACTACTAGAATGCCTTTGTGGAGGGGTGATGGAGTCTAGATGTTATTCTTATTGCTAATGAGGTTGTAGATGCAAGAGTGGAAAGCCTGGTTTGATTGTCAAATTGGATATGGGGAAGGCCTACAGTCATGTTAATTGGTCTTTCTTGTTGTACCTTCTGGAATGAATGGGTTTTTGGAGTAAGATGGAGGAGGTGGATATAGTGGTGCTTCTTGATGTTTAGATTCTCAATTTTGTTTAATGGATCCTAGAGCAGTTTTTTCAAATTCTTGAGTCAATTGAGACAAGGAAATCCCTTATCTCCTCTGTTATTCTTCTTAGTCATAGAGGCTTTGAGTAGACTCACCAACAAGGGGATAAGGAAGGGCTTTGTTGAAGGATTCAAAGTGGGCGTGTCTGACCTTTCTTCCATAGAGATATTTCACTTGTTGTTTGTGGATGACTATCATATTTTGCGAGTGAAATAGTCTCAACTTGGGCCATTTGAGGTGCATTCTTTTGTGTTTTGTAGTAGTGTCATGATTGAAGGTGAATCTAGGCAAATTCGAACTTATTCCCATAGGAGCGATCAAAGATGTAGGCAATCTAGCTGTGGTTATGGGGTGCAAGTTTGGTAAAATATAGTAAGTTCTTTTTTTTTTTTAAATTTAAAAAATTAAATAAAGTGAAACATTTCAATAAGGTAAAAAAATAGTAGCAATTTTTTATTTTCTGTATGCATTTGAATTATATTGACCATGTATGGTTTATCTATAATGTCATTAGTGTCAAATTAGCTCGTTCGTATGTTATGAGTAGTTATCTAATATTTAGTAAAAGAATTACTATATTTTTTGTCATGTATATATTCATTTTATTATTTAGGATTTTTTATATTTTCTTGAATTTTGTAAATTAAAAAAACAAAATATCACGTATCGCTTGATATCGCGATATGACATCACGACTGCGTTAAAAATTCTCAAGCCAATACGACAGCTATGATCGCTACTTTGATGCTAGAACATATACATTATATGTTTAAAGCTTGTTACAAATGACCCATATATGAAATTGGTTGTTGGATTCAATCGAAGTTGGGTGCTACTAGACCATATTGAATTCTATCGACTCCTATTGACTTCTTGGAATCTGCAAAAGTTGACTAAGACCTCCTTTGATGGAGAACTCTATAGACTCCAATTGACTCTCCGAAATTTGGAATAGCTTACCATGAAGAATCCTAGTGATTGTGAATACATTATGAGAGTAAAAGGATTGATATCTCCCTTTGCTCCCTTTGAACCCAGTGCAATTGTGAAGACTTCTAAACCAATTGGTGATATGATGATTGGGAGAGGACGACAAAAATGATTACATCAATTGTTTAGGTTGAGTGCTTAGGGTTTTTTGATACAGACATAAGAACCAAGAACAATGGCGTTAAAGTTTTTTGATATGGATTCAAGAACCCAAAGAAAAACAACAATAGAGATTTTAATATTTCTGCTACCATGTTAAAATATTAATTATAAGAAATTGTGAGGAAGATGAGAGTACGAACGAGGACAAAAGTCGCCACTCGTCAGTGGAGCAAAATTCAATAAAATAGGTGAATAGATTGCTTTGATACCATGTGAAAATATAGAGATCTGGGAAAACTAGATTCACACATGGGAGACTAGGGCTTTTGAGGGTGTGAAATCTCCTTTAGTTCTTGTTCTTGTCAAGGGGAGATTCCTAACTATACTGTATTTTTGGTGTAAAAGGGTTTTTTGTTTGTTCTTTGGTAGATTTGGTTGTCTTTCATGACTTTCATATAGCTTCTTTGTTGTTTTTCTAGTTTCTTTTGAGGCTTTGTATTGCATTACACTCCCTTGTACAGTTTAAAAAACGGTAACAGGTACCGTAACGGTAACAGTTACGGTAACGCAGAAGCGGGATGTAACGGATGTTGCGTAACGGAAATGAAAATCGGAAGCATGTTTTTTTTTTTTAAATTCACACCTCACCTAAATTGGACAGTTTTTTATGGTTAATGGAGGGTTAAGAAATATATATGAGGACCACCCCAACGCGTGGCTTCCCATTAGCTCTTGGTTCAAAAAGATTGGGGAGAAGAAACCTCCACCTTGCCGCTTTTCCACTTAACCACCTTCCCATTACGTAACAGAAAGGACATGGTCTCTCACACCAAAAAAGAGGAGGAGGTATGTTTTGGAGGAGAGAGATATATAAATGTATATTTGGGTGGGGGGCTCGAGGGGGGCTCTCTTTCTCTCTCTCTCTCTATATCTCTCTCTAGCTCTCTTTCTCTATATATATCTTTCTCTAGCTCTCCTTTTCTATATATATATATATATATATATATATATCTCTAGTTCTCTTTCTCCATATAGATATCTCTCTCTCTCTTCCTTTGGAGCCTGATGATTTTCTCTTCTTCTATTAGAACCCAACACTAACTTAGTTACGGAGGGCTTTCAACCGGCTGTCATTGGTTGGACCTCTAACACTGTTCTTCCGTGGTGTTGTTTATAGGTTTAGTGGAGGAGATAAAGGGAGAGGGCTTACAAAGGAGAGGGTATGTGATTTTTTTTCCTCTCCAGTTAACAATTAAAATACATAAATATAGATTATTAGTGTTGTTTAATGATTTTATTTCAATCAGTAATGTTATGTTTATATATATACACATTAATATTACTTTTTTTTTTCAGACACCTCTTATATAAAAATAAGCTTATATATATTAAATTATTAATATTTATATAATAAAGATAAAAATCAATGTACAATTATTAAAATAAAATAATATATGTTATAATATAACAATTACGCTTAATTAATAATTTTTAATGTAAACGCTTAATTATATCTAATATAACTAATATAAATTATATAATATGTTAGTATAATAATATTATTAATTATATTAAATTAATATGTTATAGTACAATAATGATGCTTAATTATTAACTTTTAACACAACTAATACAAATTATGTAATATCTTAATATAAAATTTTATTATAATATTTAATTGTAATTAAAAATAATTAATATGCTTATACTAAAATATAAATAATATACTTCTGTATTAATATTTATATATCATAGTTATATTTATATATTTAATTATTTACAACCAAAGACCCACAATCAATGATGGACAATTTGATAGACAAATCGGTTTTTTAGAAACTAACCCACCGCCCAAGTCACATCCCAATACCCAAGAAATGCTCCCACTTGCAAGCTTTGCAGCTTCTTCAGTCTTCTTTTTCAAACTCTTCGGTCTTTGTTACTATTTCACTGTTACACACCATAGTCTTCTGAAAGTTGAAGCTGGAAGAACACGAACTGACGAAGTTGTTTGCTTAATCTTGATCTAGAATTAGAAGGCTTCAATGGTTCAGTTCTTCGCCATTTGCTTAATCTTGACCGGGAACTGGAAGGCTTCAATGATTCAGTTCTTCACCATTTGCTTAATCTTGATGGAGAACTGGAAAGCTTCAATGATTCATTTATCATTTTTATTTCTTTAACAGTTTTTGATTTTTTACGATATCCAAATCTGGTACTTCTTGAATCATTTCTTGTTTTTAGACTTTGGATCAGAAAAATTAGGCCTTCTTTTTTTGAATCTCTATTGAAAGACCAAAAGGTTTCAAATGATACTTTTTATTTTTAGATGCTATTTATGTTTTTCTACCTTATTTTGGTTGATTTCTCTGTCAAGAACTACCGAACGCTGGCATAACGCCGCCGTAATGGGCGTTACGGTGTGATTGCCACTACACACCTTGTAATGTGGCCATATCCGTCTCAAAGGTTACTGATTCTGTTATGTAATGGTGTTTTTAACACCATGCTCCCTTGACACTTTTTATTGAAACCTTTCGTATTTTTCTATATAAGAAAATATGCGGGAGCTAAGCCTCTATTTATAGTAGTAAAAATCCAATACAAAATAGGAATAAGAATAACAAACCTATGCTAAGTAGCAATGGAAATCAAATCCAATGCTAGATAGGAAATAAATCAAGTCCTATTCTAAATAGAAACAGAAATAAGAATAAACCTTAAATATTTAGACTAATAATATTTTTTATTATTAGTAAAATATTCATTGTTCTTGGGCAAAAGAGTTATGGGACTTAGCATTATCTTGTTTTGGGGTGGATTGGATGTTTCCTTACAAGGCGTCTCGGGTCTTTGAAGCTTGGTGGGGTGTTTGGGTTGATTAAAGGAGGAGGAAGGTGTGGGGAATTGTCCCTTTTGGCATAGGATGGACCGTTTGGGGAGGAAGGAATAGGAGATCATTTCAAAGAGTGGAATTTCGTTTGTATAGGATTAAAAGTATTCTTTTGTCCATTTTGCATATGAGTCCGGAAAGGATCTTGATTATGGTCTTTCTTGTCCTTTGTTGAATCCTTGTCATTTTGATTGATGCTCCTTTGTGAGTCCTTTTTTATGTTAATGGGGGTAATTTCTTGATGCCCTTCTAATAAAATTTTTTTACTTATTGAAGAAAAGACTTTAGTGCATTGATAATCATTCAATTGTAATAGTAAGGTTCTTGATTGACAGGGCATGTTAAATGAAGTTGGTCCTTTAATCTTTATGATTTTATTAGCTAATGGGAGTTGGATGGACCCATTAGTTCAGGCGTACTAGCTCTTATGCTACACACGTAAAAACTTAGCTCGAAGCCTAGAAAGAGAAATGATTTATCTTGAATATTCTGTGCTACTAATTCAATTAAAGAGTTTTGACAATGACCAGGAAGGATGGGGATGATTTTAAATGCTAAATAGAAATAAGTATCTCTATATTGATGCAAATGATTGTTAATTTGCATTTTACTAGTGTAATTGAGGATTAAAGAACGTGTCTACTTGGCTGTGAAGTTTTGTTGAATGAATTTCTATATTCGGCTTCTTGCCCAGACGGATACCATATGTACTTGGGAAGTAAGACCAGAAGTGCTATTTGGACTAGTTTAAGTGTGCATTGCTTTAAGATCATCTTCTTATTGCTTTAATTAATTGGTTTAATTTAATTTTGTTCCTCTATTAAACAGTTCTACTCAATTTAAAATTGGTTCATGAATCATGGCCAAACAGGGAAAAGAATTATCACACCTACCTATTGGTGGTTATGTTTTTGTACATCCGATGGAGTAAATTCTGTGCGTATACAATATGTGAAATGGATAAAGTGCTTCTGGAAATCGATGCGGTCATTCTTCTTATACTATTAACTAATTAGATGATTTTCTACATCATTACTAATGTTAATTGCTATTTATTCTCAGTGCATCAAATGATTTGAACCTTGCTAGAAATATAGGTGGTGTTTTAGTTGAATCAGGAACCGCACTCCGAATTAAGTTGAAAGGTAGGTACAGCAATGCTGAAATGACTTGATTTTTTTTTTTTTTGGGGGGGGGGGAGGCTATTAACATTGATATTTCTGTGTCACAGGATTTTCTCCAGATGAAAAATTTCCAGAAGCTGAATTCTCTCCATACCGAAACATTGATTACCAATGGAACCCAATTGTATGTATTGGATTATTGTGTATGTATTGGATTATTGTGAAATAAGATTTCTGTTATATATAACTGAATAGAGATTTTTCAGTAGTGAGTATTCCACTGCATATTGCTTCAGAATGCTAACCCTGACAAAACATTTATAATCTTGAGGGTGAAGGATAACTGCAATATATTTTACATGGACTTGCATACGGGTGTTGGGTACCTCTTATTCAGGAATACGGGAACATAGGAAAATATTCATATATTGTATATAATTATTTTATTTTACAGAATAATATGATATTAATAAGATTCCATTAAAGTATTTCATGTATAAAATACAATTTTTATGCATAATTATGTGCTAAAATTGAATTTTAAATATGTATCCAATTATATTGGGACACATGTACCATACCGTTGTCCAAGTGTTAAATATCCGTCATGGGTACACTATACATTTAGAAGAGTCTGTGTAACATAAACTGCAACTGAATAGGATCTATAGAAGCCCAGATTTGAGAACATGTTTAATTTGAAAGACACATTATTGTCCTTGAGTTTTGGAGGACTTTGGGTTTTAGTTTGCGGGCTCTAGTTTTTTTACCATGTCTTACTATCTTGAGTTAGAGAAGCTAAACCATTGTTACTTGCCAATTGCAGGGATCTGCTAATATGTGGAACAATTACAATTTTCCCATATTCCTACTTTCTGAGAGTGACACATTGACCCTGAAGGAGGTATTTGTGTTTTATGAGATTTATTTAGCCCTTGAAATAATTTATTCATTTAATTATAGTGGTCCAGTTGAGCAACTGATTAGCCTTCATGGAGTGAATTTTATCTGGTACCAGTCTGTAAAAATTAGATTAAATTATTTACACTATCATATAGCATTTTGATGAAGATTTATCATGTAATATTTGAGTAGAACCCAAGTTCCCTCATGTACTATTTTGAATAAAATGTAAACTCCCCTATAGTTTTAATAGTATCTGAGATCTGGTTGGACTTCCTTCTGATAGTGCTGGAATAGCATGGACATCCTTGTGCTAAACAGACTACCAATAGTTTGTAATTGTTGCAGAAAACAATAGGTCACTTATTTATTTATGTGAGCTACAGTGTTTTCCGACTAAGCATACCGAACACAAACCATAGTTGCTGTTTATTCTGATAACAAGTGGTTTCTCAAGTAAGCATTTTGAAAATTTTAATCCCTAGGCGAAGCTAGTTCAGATTAACTCAGTCAATCAAACTCCATCCATTCACAAACACAAAGAAGAATGGATAAGGTTTTTCATCGTGAAAATCCTTATTGAACTTAAAGAAAGAAAACCCTTGGTCAAAATGGAGATGATGCTATAGATGAAAGCAAACTAGGTTAAGAAGGAGAAGGAGAAGAAGCAGCAGCAGCAGTTAAGAGAGAGATGCAGCAGCAAGGAGAATGTTTAATCAATATTCATTCAACAGTAATCTCTGTTAACCCTAATTAGGGTTTATATACCAAAATTCATTGGCCAAAACACAAAAGGCTTATAATAAAATAAACTCAAAAACAATGTTGCCCAAAATAAATGGGTCCAAATAATAGATGAAATGAACCATTATTAGATAAACTAACTACTAATAATTAATCTATAATGCTAATGTTTGGGCCTTTTTGGCCCAGCGTTTATACATACGTCCATATCATCTACTGGTGTCCGCACTAGGAGACTGCCCAAAATTTCCATTCTAAGGACTTCGGTTACAAAGATTTGGAACATAAAGCATATACAAACTATTTACCAAACCTTTTGAATGCACCAATCAAGTGGATCACCTTCACCAATTTATGATGAACTATCACTCACCCTTCACCAACACATGATGAAGGGCACAAACAATGGAATGAATTCCTTTGGTGGCTAAGTGATGAGAGAAGCTTTTGATCTTCAAGCACAATATTCTTTTTTTGTGTTTCATCCTCTGTAAATCCTTAGAGGAAGCGTCCTTTAAATAGGAAATGGAATCCTAGTCTAAAATGGATTTCGAAAACTGGAAAACCAATTTGGGAAATTTTTCGCTCACTGGGGCGAGTATCCAACATGTTCTTTTCTTTTGTCAGAAATTCAACTTGCAATATTTTCCAGCTATAACAGGTGAGCTTTCTAGTGAGTTGCATAGTGAAAAATGATGCTCTCAGTATTATCCAATGAAGCTAGCGAGACATCCAGCAACGATTCACTTATGCTAGAATGTGTTCTGCTGTGCTTTGGTTCTGACCTTTTTATGCTCAGGTTCAGTTTTCCAATTCTAGGCCTAAGGTACCTTATCCTATGTGTGGGTGTACAAGGGACAAATCAGGAAATTTTTCACAATCAACTCTATGCTGTATACATTAAGAAATGTTCATTCCTAATCAAACAAGGAATTGAACTGTCACAAATATCGAACTTCCTAAAGCATTACAAATCACAAACCAAAGTCCTATTAGGATTACAATTTGCTAGAAAACATTGTAAATATAAATATAGAATTAGGGGTATTAGGGCTAGTATACTCTCTTTTCTAGTATAGGAGATTAGATTAGATTATGATTTATTTCCATACTTGTTCATGATATTGTGAATATAATATAAAGATATGTATTGAGACTCAAAGGGAATTAAGCAATTCCAGTCATTCTAATTTTACATGGTACTAGAAGAAAGATCCTATAATCTTTGTGTTTGATTTATCTTAGGTTCTTGTGTATGCATCATGAAACCCTAGTTGTCTTGGTTTGTGTTTATATCAAGAAACCAAATTGACATTATTACCACTCACCAGAAGCCTTGCCCATAGGTTCGCCAGTCATTGCCATTGTCTCTCTATTAGGTGGTGTTGTCATCACCACCAGATTGATCATTGTCGAGCGACCTGGTATAGTAGATGCTATCACACATACAATCATACTCAATTCGATGGAATTGTTTGATCTTAAAGGAGATCACACTTGGAGAGCGCAGTACAACAGAGAGTCCAATTCTCTATTGTTGATGTTCTATTGCTAACCTCTATGCCAACCTCTGTATACCTCCATTTTAGTCACTTCGACTAGTCAACCAATTGATCTCATCTCAGTTGCTTCGACTAGTTGACACTGCCAATGCCAACACCAGTTGATATCATCAAAGTTGACATCATCCTCATCGACTTTGATTGTCAACATTAATTGTGTCGATATCTTTCTTGTTGGCTTCAATTGTCAACAATGACGAGCCCTAGTTGTTCCCTGTTCTCTGTTGATGACCAGCAATAGCTGAAGAGCGGATATCTTCTCAGCCAACAATGTCAAGTGCTACCTCAAACAACAATCAATAGTGTTACTTGGGATATTCTATTCCTTAATTAGAATATCCTATTCCTATTATAGGAATATCTAATTCCAACCATCACCTCCAAATAAAGTATTTTATATGGTAGCATCATGAATAGTGCATAGCAATATGTCCCCCTCTTCCTGGTCCATCACAAGGAAAAGTTTTTCGGATATGATGATACCAAATGGGCTACATTGTTTAATTACTGAATCCTTTCACAATTGTATGAAATCCCAATAGTAATATTTTCATGGGATCTGATTCGAGTGTTGTTTCTGTAGAAATAAAATTTATTGTTTCAACCAATGGTTCTACCAATTGGCCTAATCATTTGATAACTAGGAAGTTAAATGGAGAAATTATCTTCGGTTGTCAAAAGTTGTCACGATTGCTTTGACTAGAGTTAGCAAGCATAAACACCTTCAGGTAGATACTCTAGTATCAACTAACAATATGTATGAGATTTGGATTCAAGGTGATGCGAATATTATAGATCTTCTATAGAATTCTATGGAAACTGAGGTTACAGATATCTGTACCCATCTTGATATCTGTAAGGAGATTTGGAACTATATTCGCTTACTATATCCGGTGATCTCAGTCACATTTATAATGTATATATTGAGTTCTTTATGTGTCAACAATCTAGTATTTTACCATCTTGAAGATGTATGAGGAGTTGAATTTCCTTTAACCATTGTCAGCTGATATCAATGAGCTGTAGAAGCGAAAAGAGCAAATGGTTGTACTTAATTTTTTTTTTTTTTAAAAAGATAAGTAAGAATTGATTATTTTAGAAAGCAAGACTAAGCATCAGGATGATGCTTACAGTACAGAAGTTTACAATTTTACCCAGACCAGAGATTAGCATATGTCATCAAGGAAATTCAAAAAGGAGTACAAATCTATATCTCTTCCCTCACTATCCCAGCTGTATAAACATCTTAGAAAAATACTCTTAACCCTTTGATTGGTAGACTTGTCATTTTCAAATATCCTCCTATTGCGCTCTTTCCATATTATCCAAAAAAGGCAGAATGGAGCCAAATTCCAAGTATGTTTCTTCCCCTTTTCCAAAGACTGTCCCCACCAGAGTAGAAGAAAACTTCTGAGATCATTTGGAAAACATAGATGAACTCCAAAACAATTAAGTAACAAACTCCATGATTCAGCCGTCCAAGAGCAATGAATAAGAAGATGAGTAATGGATTCCTCTTGCTTTAGGCACAACGGGCATCTATTTGCTAACATATAACCACGGTGTTGTAAGTTGTCAACGGTCAAAATCTTACCTCTGACTGCACACCATGTGAAAAAAATAACTCTAGTAGGGATTGCAGCTTTCCAGATCTTTGACCATGGGAAATCTTCTTTGTCACCACCTTGTAAAAAATAATAGAAAGACTTCACGGAAAAAACCTTGTTCTTTGAGTGTTGCCAAATAATGACATCAGAAGACGTAGTCAAATTAACTGAACAAAGCAATTCCATTAATGACATTAAGCTATCAAACTCCCAGTTATTCACATTCCTTCGTAGCAGTACAGACCAATTGTTTTGGGTGCCTCCATTAGTACAATAATCAGAGATACAAGCTTCTTTGTTAGCTGCTATTGCAAAAATTCTTGGGAAAATATTTGATAGACAACCAATACCTAACCAGTCGTGCTTCCAAAATAGGATTCTGTCGCCTTTCCCAACTTGCCAAGAAATACAGCAACTAAATTTTTGCCAAATTTTCCTAATTCCTCGCCATAAGCCATGACCAAAAGGAGTCGACATAGCAGTAGTGGACCACCCACCAAACTCTTCACCATATTTAGTAGCAATCAAACTCTTCCAAAGACTATTTTCCTCTTGAGCATATCTCCAAAGCCATTTCCCTAATAAGGCTTCATTGTTCAGTTTCAATGGTCTCAAGCCCACTCCTCCAGCTTCTAAAGGTTTGCAAGCTGCCTCCCACTTCACCAGACTGTGCTTATAAACCTCATCACTTCTTCCCCATAGGAAATCTCTTTGCATCCTCTCCAACTCCTTGGTTACCGAGACTGGAGCAATGAAAAAAGAGAAGAAATATGTTGGTAGACTAGCTAGAACACTCTTTATCAATGTAATTCTAGCACCAGTCGATAAATACTTGATCTTCCACCCAGCCAGTTTGTTCCTGCATTTCTCTAAGACTGGATCCCAAACCAGTTTTGATTTATAATGAGCTCCCAGTGGCATGCCAAGATAAGTAGTGGGGAGAGAACCAATCTTACAGCCCAATATATTTGCCAAAACTCCCAAGTTGTCCAGTGCACTGACTGCCATGACCTCTGACTTTTGAAGATTTATCTTTAAACCAGTGACAGCTTCAAAACCCAATAGTGTGCAGCGTAAATGCCCCAACTGCAACAAGTCAGCCCCACAAAAAATAATTGAGTCATCAGCGAATAATATGTGAGAAATGCTGAGAGGGGAACTTTCAGTACCAACATTAAAGCCTTCGAGAAACCCAGCTGTTTCAACTTGCTGCAACATTTTGCTAAGAACTTCCATGATTAAGGTAAAAAGGAAAGGAGAAAGGGGGTCTCCTTGCCTTAATCCTCTGGAAGAAGCAAAGAAGCCTTTAGGAGTTCCATTGACCAGGACTGAAAATCTAGCAGTTGAAATACACCATTTGATCCATTGACACCATTTGCTGCCAAAGCCCATTCTTCCTAACAAATAAATCAGAAAATTCCAATTTACATAATCAAAGGCTTTCTCAATGTCCAATTTGCAAACAATGCCTGGTTCCTTTCTCTTTTTTTTAGAGTCAATCACCTCATTGGCCATTAAAACAGCATCCAAAATCTGCCGTCCTCCCACAAAAGCATTCTGGGAGGATGAAATTAGAGGATTAAGCACTTTTTTTAACTTGCTAGCTAGGACCTTGGAGAGAATTTTATAAACAGCCCCCACCAAGCTTATGGGCCTAAATTCTTTCACATCAACTGCTCCAGGTTTCTTTGGGATTAAAGCAATGAAAGTTGTGTTCATACTCCTGACAAACCTACAGCTTTGGTGAAATTCTTCAAACAGCTGTAATAAGTCGTCCTTCAAAATTCTCCAACATGCTTGAAAGAATGCTATGGTCCACCCATCAGGTCCCGGAGCTCTATCACCATTAAGATCTTTAATCTCTAAGGGCCTAGAGGATTTCTTGTTCTGTAAAGCGCTGTTCCAGATTCTCAACTTAAGTGAAACTGAGCTGGGAGAAGTCTAGGTCATCTACCTTTGGCCTCCAGCCAGCCTCTTCTTTGAAAAGTTTTTTGTAAAATTCCAAAATGCCTTGTCTAATGTCTCTCAGGTCTTCAGTGATTGTGCCATTTATCCTGAGTCTGTCAATCTAATTTCTTCTCTTATTAGCTGAAGCCATCTTGTGGAAAAATTTAGTGTTTCTGTCGCCTTTCTGTCGCCTTCTTTAAGCCATTTAACTCTTGACTTTTGCCTCTAACTAATATCCTCTATTCTCAGTATTTTCTTCAATTCCAAAGTCTTGTTTTCTCTAGTGCTTCTGTCCAAATCTGTAAGCCTGCCTTCATCGTCCAGTAAGTCCAAAAATTGAATATCCTTTTCTAGCTGCAGTTTTTGGAGCTTGATACTTCCAAAGGCCTCTGCGTTCCACTTTTTTAAATTAGCTTGAAGGCAAGACAGCTTCTGCAGCAATCTGAAACTGGTAGAGCCTGTAAATTGATAACTTTTCCACCAGTTGGCAATCATGTCTTTGAAACCTCAACTTGCAGCCACATGTTTTCAAACCTGAAAGGTTTTGGTCCTCCTTGTAATCCTTCCCCATCCAGCAGAATTGGAAAATGATCAGAAGTGATTCTACACAAAGTTCTTTGATAGACTTCCGAAAATAGTTCCTCCCAGTCAGTTGACACTAGAAATCTGTTGAGCCTAGATTTATTAGTGCAATTGCTCCAAGTAAATTTGCATCCTCCCAATGGCAAGTCAATACAACACAGCTCATTAATGAAATCAGAAAATATCTTCATCTGTTTGGTTCTCCTTTTGCAGTTCCATTTGTCTTCAATGCTTTTAACTAAGTTAAAATCTCCCCCTATACACCAAGGTACATTCCATCTGAACACAACAGCTCCAACCTCCTCCAAAAACTCAGCTTTTAGGTTGTTATCAACTAGTCCATAGACACCGGTGAAAGACCAGAAGATATCCTCCTTCACTTGCTTAAACAGACATGATAAAGAATAGGAACCAGTCTCAGAATCCAGCATTATCAGCTTTCTAGTGTCCTACATAATTAGAATACCACCTGATGCTCCGGTTGAATTAATAGCTAACCAATTTACCCATCTGCCACCCCACAGTGACCTAACTATAGAATCATCAATGAAACTCAGCTTTGTTTCCTATAGGCAGATCACGTCTGGATGCCACTTTTTTATAAAGGCTTTGATAATCAACCTTTTCCCTGACCTGCAGCAGCCTCTAACATTCCAACTCAAAATTTTTGACTTCATTAATAACACATTGGTAATGACTTCCTACTCCTCCATTCGCCAAAAGCAACCAGTTGAGTATCCTGTTGTGTCCCTTTCTCGTAAGAAATGGACCATTGCAGATTCTTCAATTCTCTGACACCCTTGCTGCTTCCTTGATGTTTTCTCCTTTCTTTGCTTTTTGATTTCTCCTTTTCTCTTCAATGGACAATAGTAAATCTATGAGTTTGTCTTCCATATCCTCACTGGATATTCCCAGAATTTTCTTAAAGGTTTTCATTCTTTTCAGTACTCAGGTGGAGATTTTTTGCTGGTCTTGATCACAGTCACCCAACAGCAGTATGTCATTGCTCCAGTCTTCAGGACTACAAGAGGCTATGGGGGTACAGTTTAAAAGGCAAACATTAATCTGCAGAACTGAATTCTACATCAGACTGATATCTTTCAATAAGAAAAGAGTCTTCCCCATCTTCAGGCTGAGATCCTTCACCAAAAAAAGGTTCTTCACTAACCCAATCAGTAATAGAAGTTGAACAGGTAGGGATTAAGGGAAATTCATCCTTTAATACATCAGGTTCAGAACTTTTACTCATCCTTCTAGAGCTATATTTCTTCCCAAAAAATTTTTCTCGATCTGGGCTAATTACAGCCGTCAGAGAGAAGCCATTCTTATCCTTGGATGGTTGTCCACAGGCAGCATTAATTGTTGTCAACTGGGGGGAGACACCATTACTGTGAGTAATACAATCATTAATAGTAGGTAGTAATTTCTGATCCTTCAAATTGCCAAGGAGTTCAAACTTATTCAATGAATGATATCCCTCTTGATTCATTGAATGGTGAGCAGCATTTTTATTTTCCTTTAATGTTCTGTCAACCTGGATCCATTTAACTTTCCCGGCTTCTTTGGAAAGTCTTTTAGGGTGCTGAGCCTTGGCTTTTGGGATTACTGTGACTGTCCGATTACCAATATTGGAATTAATCATTGAATCAGTTACTACCCCACGCGCCTCCTTCAACTTCCCTCCTGCTTGGCAGAAAACTCCATTGGAGGATGCTTCTACCCAGTCTACCCATGGTTTTCTTTTGACCCAAACTGGATAGTCATATTTGGTTTGGCCAACTAATAGAGGGACTGATGTCGGAATTGATCTGCCATCTCCTTTAACTTTAATTCTAACCCATCTATAATTCGATGAGCTTTTCCAGTCCTCTTCCAGGCCTTGAAAACCACCACAGTAATTCCCAATACTCTGGAACACATTGATATTCCAAAGGTAAACTGGTATTCCTACAACTTTAATCCAAACTGCTCTCTGATTCCATCCTCTTCTGGAGTAACAAATCCAACTATGCCATGCATCTAAGGATAGATAACTTCCATCTATAAAATGATCCTTCTTTAAAATTTGAGAGGCAATTTCTTTGGAAGGAAAGACAGAGATATTTACCTTCATCTAATTCCTTAACAGCTACTCCCCCAGGAAATGACCATTTCCTAAGCACCCAGGATTGGACTCTATTGCTGTCAGGCATAACAGAGCCTGAAACAATGAAACTCCGAACCAAACACCTATTCAGACTATGGCTACTTGCAACAGCATCTTCAAAATTGATCAGAACTTGCTCTTTGTTAAAAGAACTTCTTAATTTGTAATCGTTCCATTCAGGAATAGCAGCTGCCTGGAGATAGGATCTTGGTCCAGATTTCATATCCAGAAATGAACTAGGTTGAGATCTTGGTCCAGATTTCATGCCCAGAAATGAACCGGGTTGAGTAGAGTCTTTATTTAGAACATTAGGATTTCCGGGAAGAAATCGATCAATGAGTTTGGCAAAAAAGTTCCAGCCTGCCCCTTCTTTCAATTCTAGAATCTTTATCAGCCTTCTCCCATAAGGTGCAAAAAGACAAAGTTCAAGTAACCTGCCGAGACCATCTGAAATTAAAGAACATACCACAGTTCTTGCTCCTCCTCTGATGGTGCCCAGCTGCCGTTTCCTTTCTGCTCTCTCCTGAGATTTCCAACAAATCTGCTGAAGCCAGTGAAGTTCCTCCTCATACAAAACCATTACTCGGACATAACCTCTTCCTCTTTCCACTAATCTGATTCCTCCTTTAATCTTATAATCCTCAGCAATATCAATTATGACCTGGTCAACCTGAAATGATTTCCTAATGCAGCCCCTCAGAGTAGAGGGGTGCCAACCATTGGACTTCCTAAAATGGTGTATGATTTGTTGGACTTGATCTCGAGTTTAAAACTGTTAAGGCCTAGATGCTAGGAGGTGCTTCCCTCTTTCGTGAATTGGGACATATTCTCAAGTATTAACGATTGCCTCTTAAAATGCTCCTCCAATTGAGCCCGAGTCTACTCGTTTTGTGCTTGCTAGTTAGACTAAAATATTTGATGGGCGTGATTCTTGCAATAATTATAGTGGAAACTGCAATAAGGGCAAATGATATGAGCCCCAGTGGACTTATCGTGGAATGATTGGACTTGTTCATGAGAAATGTTGAAAATTGCATGGTAAGTCAGCTCATGAGGCACATGCAGCAACATTTGAGGTTGTAGTTTCTATTGATTGGCCTAATTGCATTGAGACTAGTTCATCTACACCAGTGGCAATTTTTGGTGAGGAATATTCTAAGTTCTTATAATATCAGTTAGCTCATCCTATGGCCTCTCTTGCGCATAGAAGTAATCTCGTTACTTCTCTATCAACATCTCCTTGCGTCTTGGATTCTTGACTTTGGTGCTTCAAATCATATGTCTGGAATACTTAGATTGTTTTCTAATCTTCAACATTCATCTTCAATCCTTCTTGTTAGTACAACTAATGGATCTATTAACCCAATTGGGGGAATTGGTATGATTAATATTTTTCCCACTTTATCTTTATCTTCTGTCTTGTATGTGCCATCTTTTTCTTTTAATCTTATGTCTATTAGTAAGTTTACTAAGCAGTTAGACTGTTCAGTAACTTACTTCCCTGGTTTTGTTATCGTTCAAGATAGAAAGACAAAAGACAAGATTGGTGGAGAACGTGAAGCTAAGGGGGTCTACTACCTGGATGTTCCATCTGCACTATCCTCTACAGCATGTTTAGCAGTTGCTTCCTCCCTTGACATCCATTACTGCTTTGGTCATCCCTCTCTTGTTCGGTTGAAGTTAATGATTCGTAGTTTGTCTCACTTGAAAATTTTAGATTGTGAGTCGTGTCAGTTAGGAAAGTATCACTGTGTTTCATTTCTTCTTAGAGTTAATAATAAGGCTTTACACCCATTTCATTTGGTTCATTTAGATGTTTGGTGACCAAGTCATGTTATTTCTAAATTAGAGTTTTTGTATTTTGTGACTATTGTGAATGGTTTTTCAAGGACTACTTGGTTATATTTAATGAAAGATCATTTTAAATTATTCTCTCTTTTTTTTTAAATCCTTCTGTATATGAATTTAAATTCAAATTGACGTACTACTAAAATTCTTCATAAGGAATATTTTCAAAACCATTTGGTAATTTCATGTCCTCCCTTAGTATGCTTTATCAATCATCTTGTCATCGCACTTCACAACAAAATGGGGTCGTTGAGAGATAATTTACATCTCATTGAAACTGAACATTTTTTAATGTTTCAAATGCATGTCCCTAAAGTCTACTGGCTTAATGCAACACTCATTGCTTCTCACTTGATTAATAGAATGCCTTCTCCAATTTTATATGGTACGTCCCCTAATCATCTTGTTTCCGAAACAACCTTTATTTCTTGTCTCCCTTTGTATTTTTGGGTGTATTGCATTTGTTCATTAATTTGATAGCAGGGTTGATAAACTTAATCCTTGTGCTCATGAATGTGTCTCTTTGGGTTATTCTCATTTATCCCATTTTTCTTTCATTCTCAGTCTCTGTCTTCTCTTGATAAAGGTCTTCCTTTACTTCTTCTTCTTACAACTAGGAGTTTACCTTCTCTACCATTACAATAGTATCATTCCATTCGTTTTTCTTATCCTGATCTGAAGTTTTATATATATATATATATATACATATATATATATAAAATGTCGGTCACCATTTCACCTAAAAGCTTAAGCTATTAGGGAGGAGAGCAACTTTATTATTTATATTGACTTATTTTCTCTCAACGTGTCCTCTCGTGTGGTTAAACTGACTTTGAAGGGGCGAAATTCGTGGGGCTATTGATTTATTTGGCTAACAGTGAAGTTTGAACTTGAGACATTTGGTTGCTCTAATACCATGATATAGTGTTAGCCACTATCTCACCTAAAAATTTAAGTTATTAGAGAGAGGAGTAACGTTATTATATTTATTAACTTATTTTCTCTCAACAGTTTATACACGACGATAAGTAGTTGCATCTCCATAAACTTCTACTACTCCAACATCTTCTCCCGCGTCTACAGAACCTGTTGATGAACTAGCTCTCCCTCTTGCCATTCGGAAAAGTAAATATACCTATAGTTCTCATCCCATTTCTACTTTTGTCCCTTATTATGTCTTATCTCTTTCCTATTTTGTGTTTATCTCCTTGTTATCTACTATCTTTATTCATAACTCGTTGCATGAAATCCTTTCTCATTTTGGATGGTGTACTATTATGAAAGTGGAGATATATCTGTTTTGCGAGTGAATGCTACATGGGACTTGGTATCTCTACCCTCCAAAAAGTTAATTGTTGGCTATAGATGGGTATATATAGTCAAGTTATAACTTGATGGTTCAATTGACAAACTGAAAGCCTGTTTGGTTGCTAAGGGGTGTACGCAAATCTATAGCTTGGATTTCTCCGAGACTTATACAATTGTGGCTAAGATTATATCTGTTCTTCTTATCTCCTTTATTGCCATTTGTCACTGGCTTCTTCATCAACTAGATGTCAAGAATGCCTTCTTGCATAGTGATCTCAAAAAAGAAGAGCATATATGGAGCAACATCCAAGGTTTGTTGCTCAGGGGGAGTCTAGATTGGTTTGTAAGCTTAGGAAATCCTTATATGGCCTAGAATGGCCCCCTATACATGGTTTAGCAGGTTTAGCACCGTGGCTATAAAATTTGGATTGACTTGGTGTTGATCATTCCACCTTCTGTAGTCATTCTACTTATGGTATAGTACGGCTTTTACTATATGTCAATGACATTGTTAGCACAGATGATGACAATCATTGAGGTAAAGTCATTCCTTCAGATTAAGTTTAAAACTAAAGATTTGAAGCCACTAAAGTATTTTTTAGGTATTGAGATAGTGCGATCACGCAAAGGTATTGCTCTATCCTAGAGGAACCATGTTCTAGACTTGTTATTTGAGACATGTATGTTTGGTTCTAAACTAGAGGACAACCTAATGGACCCCAATATAAAGCTATAGCAAATGAGGGTGATTTGTTGGAGAATCCCAGACACTACAGAAGAATGGTTGGGAAGCTGAATTACTTTACAATGACAAGACAAATATTTCATTCCTTATGAGTGTGATTTGTTAATTTTTGCAGTTAATTTAAACTAGTCATTCGGATACAATTGTCTAAATCCTAAGATATTTGAAGGGAGCACTTAAAGAAAGTTTATTGTATCAGGATAATGGGCATACTTCAGTACAAGGGCATACATATGCATATTGTGTAGGATCACCATCAGATAGACGTTCTACTATTAGTTATTGCATCTTTGTTGGAGGTAATTTAGTATCATGGAAGAGCAAGAAGTAACCAATAGTAGTAAGATCAAGTACAAAATTAGAGTATAAAGCCATGGCTCATACCTCACGTGAGTTATACTTGATACAACATATGATGGAACGGTTGGGAGTTCATCACCTACAAGTTATGGAGCTTTTGTGTGATAATCAGGATGTTTTTATATTGCTTCCAATCTAGTATTTAATGAAAGTACTAAGAATATTGAGGTGGATTCTAACTTTGTCAGAGAGAAGATCTTGCACAACATTATCAAGATCAGTCATGTCAAATTCGAAGACTAGCTTACTGATTTGTTTACCAAAGCTCTTGGGGCATCTCAGGTTTGATTCGTTTTTAACAAATTTAGAAGGTATGACATATTCGCTCCAACTTGAGGACTGTTAGAGAATTTTATCAATATAGATACATAATTATGGCTAGTTTATTCTTTTTCCTGGTATAGGAGATTAGATTAGATTTTGATTCCATTTCCATACTTGTACATGGTATTGTGAAAAAAAATATATGTGCTGAGACCCAAAGGGAATCAAATAATTCCATTCATTCTCTAATTTTCACAGAACTCATGTGAAATCAAATCAAAATCCTAATTGATCTAGAAATCACGATCTTTTCTCGTATATAATTCTCAATCTTGTTTGGTTTAGGAATTTGCCAAAGCAAGAATTAAAACCTAACAGTTTCAAACATGAGGAGTACTTGTGTTTACTGTACCAGTCTGCAGTTTTTTACTTTTAACCAGATGAACTTTATGGACTCCAGTGGTTGTTGCTCCTCTATGGACTGCATCTTTGATTGGACATTTGGTTTATGTTATTTTTTGTGCATTTAATGCTCTCACTTGTATATTCAGGCTGCCTTAAAGAATGAAAGGAACAAGAAAGCTTATACTGCAGATGTTGCTGAATTTGATATGGTGATGCAGGTTAGAGATTGTGATGGTGCATATTGATTGATATAATATTTAATAATTATCTCCAGTAACTCTTTACATGGTTTATATACTTTCTATTGATTACTAGTATTTTTATATTGATTAGACAACAAAAGCGGGAACTCGTGATTCAGAATCTTGTTTGAAAGAAGAGACTTGCCTTCCATTAGGTGGATACAGGTCAAGTTTGTATGATTTTTCTGCTTGCATGGTATTTTTATCATTCCTGTTTAAATTTGGATTTAAAATATTCTGGGTGGTGATAAAACAAGCAAGGAGACGATTAAGGGTTATTTTTAGGTTGAAAAGTCTGTCCTCTTTGCCACGTTTTGTTTTCATTTTATATCCAATGGTCTTGGTGAATATGTGATATTTTGATACATTTATATTAGCGATTGACTTCTTCATTTGAGGTTCAATAGGAGAACAATATAGTGTGAAGAGCTTGGACACTATGAAGCATAGGCACCAGAAAGTAGGTGTCATGTTCGTGTTCTATTTGTATCAGATGTATACGTGTTGCCTGTATGCCAAAATACATGTTGAACATGCCACGTGGCATGTCTAATTTTTATGTTCTATTTTTTGTTTTCATCAGAGATGATTGGGGCACACACAGATCAAGTAATCAAAAGTCCTAAAATCTTTTGTTACTTTGTATATCAAACGGAATTTTTGTTATGAATTGAGATGCTGAATTAGTGTTTTTTGTGTGGTGGAATCAGGGAAGAATTTAAATACATTTGGTGTAATGAGACATGCCATGTTGGCCTACTAGAGAGAGGATTTGGCATTTGTAGACTTGATACTCCCAATAATGTTTTAAAAAAAGGGTAAATGGTTGTGGAGATTACGGAGGAGAGTGGTTTGAACCAAATATGGTGATGATTGGGGTGAATGGACTACCAAAAGGATTTTTTGAAATTCAATTTGTTGGAGGTGGGAAGACACAATGGAGTAAAGTTTTGGGGTGATCATTTGGTTAGTAGTAGATGTTTGAAATACGAATTTCTTGATATTTTTGTCTTGTTGGTGGATAGGGAAGCTATAATTGAAAAGTTTGACAGTGGAGAGGGGATATATAGCTTGATATCTTTGTTTGTGGAGAAATTTGCAAGATTGGGAGTTGAACGCCTATGTTGATCTCATTCCTTTGCACTCTTGGAAGCTGGTGGAGGGAGAGCACAATATTAGATGGAGAAGCTCTAATTCAGGTTCTTTTGAGGTAAAGTCTTTTTATCATACCCTTGTGGGAAGCATGGAGATTGATTTTCCCAAGAAATCCATTTGGAACGTAGTATTGTTTATGGAAGGTCAAGACTTTTGGAGGCTTATTACATCTAATGTATGGAACATGTAGAAAAGTATGTTACGTCCAGTTTTCTGTTCTCGTTTCAGATGCATCCTAGGATGCAAAAATCAGCTGTGTAGGCTGGACTCTGCATAACTTTGGCCCCTTACTCCTTAGTCCTTACCATTTGAGATGTCTACATGAATCTTCGCTTCCATTCTGGCATGCTGTGTTTACGCTGGTGATGGCCTATTATAGGTCTTCATGCCTGTGGTCCCCCTATGGTGGATGAAGGTGGCATTTGGTACCAGCTCAAAGCTACCAAGATACTATACTAGCTAAGCTTCTGGGTGCCCCTTGGCTAATTGCAATTTATTTTCTTTTGCTGAATAATCTTTTTACGTATTTGGGTTGTGGTCACTATTTCTATAATCTGGCTGATTTTTCAAACACAAATGGTTCTTAGTAAAGTCAATACCATATATTATCTTTAGTTGACTGAGTGTGTTAAAGGCAGCTCCATGCTCATCACTTTTTGACTAAACATGTATAAAATTGCTATTATTAGCCCTAACCAGAACATGTTTCTTTATTTATTGTTTTTGAAGATGGCCAACACCATGACATTTTTATTTTTTAGGCATCTGAACATTGTGATTAATCAAGTTTACTTTCATCTTTTTACTGCAAGTTTCTGCTTGTAGCTTTCAAGGATGGAGTGTTGTGGTTTATACAGGGGAGAGAATATCTTCATGACATAAATCAAAGTGGATTTTTTCTTTTTCTTAAAGAGACACCGATCTTGCCTATAAGATAATGAATAAATCTTTGTCGTGTCGTATATTGCTTATGAATTGACGCTATAGAGATTAATACATAGACAACTCAGAGGAACTTTCGTCTTTATCTTTAACTTCATGCATCTCTAATATGATGGGCAGTGTGTGGTCGGCACTTCCGCCAATAAGAAATTCATCTTCGGAATCATCAAAGCGTATCATATTAACAGTGGCATCCATGGATTCTGTGTCTTTCTTTCGTGACAGAAGCCTTGGCGCAGATTCCCCCATATCTGTAAGTTCAAGTCTCTAGACACATTTTTATCATTTAAAAGCCATTTTTTTTATCTTCCTTTTTTGACATGCATTAATGCAGAAAAAAATGTTTGAACCACTATTTAGGGATTGATCTCATTGCTGGTGGCAGTTGATGCTCTTTCTCATGTTGAGGGCTTGGATGATCTTCGTAAACAGGTTTGCATATATGCTGGTACTCAGGTTTACATTGCCGTTGACGAGTTTGTTTATTCTTTGGAGTTCAATAAGTTAATAAAAAAACTCCTGTAAATTGTTGAAGTCGTCTGTTCTTGTTAATTATTTAGTCTTTCTGGATGTATATGTGGTAGTTTTATATTTAAGTTAGTATCATGTTTTGTTGACTTGCATCTTGAAATATATGCCTGTGTATTGCACCTCCACTTAAATGGTCAGCTTAGGTAAAGATTGCATATTTCATGATTCTGCCCTGAGTGAAGAGATTAGCTTGCCTTGCTGGCGTTTCTTGCCTTCAGATGAAACCTAATGCAGCCAGTTGGAATTTGCTTTAATTTTTGGTTTATTATATTTTCTTTTATTTTCCATTGCTTTCAGTGAAGTTGACATGGCAAATGTGTACTATGCTCATTGCAGTGATGTTGATATTTTTCTTGTTATCCATGAATTTCTTGGTTCCATGCTGAAGTATTTAATGGGACTGGTAGAGGTCATTGGTCCATTGATTTGTTTGATTTGCTTTAATGTGTGTTTGGAACTCTTGACTTGTTTTGCTGATTATCTTGTTGTTTACTCCTCCTCTTTGTTTGTCAAATATATTGCGGATCTGCTTATGGGTTTCTGTAAATTATCAAATGTTGGCTGCCTATAGTTCTCATTACCCCTAACTTTTCTCGTGCAGCTTGTTTTTGTAATTTTCACAGGAGAGGCCTGGGGTTACCTTGGTAGCCGAAGATTTCTACTCGAACTTGATCAGCTTTCTGATGCTGTTGATGGGCTTAATAACACATTGATTGACGCGGTAATCTTCTGATATTGGCTGAGTGGAATTTATATATAACTTCTAAAGGCTTGTTATGTCTTAGATTATATTAAGATGAATTTGATATGGTAAAAGAAAAAATAATAATAATCTAAGATTAATTAAACTGCTAAAAATATTGGATAAAGGATTTGATGGTGAGTTTGGTTAAATAATTTGCTAGAGCTTGGACCTTGCTCCAAGCCCATGGTGGAATTAAGCCTTGTTCGTGGTGAAATGCCCCCTAACTAGGTGATGATGTTGTCTTCCTCTACCCTAGGTGCTGCTGAGATTGTGATATGACAATACAAGATTAGCACGCCTCATTAACTGTGTGTTTGTTTTGAGGGAAAAGTGGAGGGATGGAAAAGGACGGAAGGAAAAGGGAGGATGATGCATTTTATTTTATTTTATTTGGGAAGGAAAATGGAAAGGAAAGTGCAGGGAAGGAAATGTGGGCTTCCCCACCCACCAAAAATCATCTGTCCACTTTTGGGTGGAAAAGAGGGGGGAGAGAGAACGGGGTGGGGAGGGGGAGAGATTGGAGAGAGAGGAGAAGCTGGTTTGACCGATCTGGAAGCATGAGGGGATAGAGAAATAGAGGGGACAGTGGGTGAGACCCACAATTTTAAAAATAATTTTATGTACAAAATTTAAATGATAATGTATATTTACATATTTCTTTCCTTTCAACTGAACAACATTAAGGAAGTAAAATTTTTGCCCTGTAAAGGAAGGAATATCCATCATCTTCTATTTTCTTTCCTTCCAGTTCTTCATCCTTGCTGCGAAATGGAGCATAAATGTTATGTTTTAGTAGATATCTCTCTTTTTAGGCTTATTCAGTGAATGGCTTTCTTGGGAAGGACCTAATTTAGTTGGGAACACCTGCAATGGAGAATGCTGTACAGAGAGGATGTATTAGGCTAGGAGCTACTTGGCCATGCTGAGGGAAAGTTGCTGGAGAACACACTTGACAGGGTGTTGCTTAGTCGGGCCGAGGGGAGATTTGAGTGCACTTAACAATCTATGCATGGGTACTCAGTATGGTGGCTGCAGTTGTACGCATGGTGAGATCTGATTGGACCGGATGTTGTAGCATGAGAAAGATGCATGCTGATGAGAGATGAGGTGGCATCTGATCTAGTGCGTCATTTGTGCCAGTGGACCGACAAAGCTGTACAAAATATTTTCTGACCTATTGTTGGGTTTATATATTCAAAAGTTAATAGGACATCTTGGGAATTATATAACTTGTTAAATAATTTCGAGTGTGAAGAAGAGCTCATAACCAATCTTGTTTACGAATTTCATAATCAATCTTTTTTATGGATTTTCTTTCTTCTCCCTCATTCTTATTTTTCAGTAATATGAGATAGGAGTGAGGCATTAGGAACTTCCAAGTGTTGATATACTTCCATGCCCCAGCCATCAATCATTCAGTTTGGATGAAAAGTTCAAGGCATCTAATACCCGTCTCACCTCCTTGTATGCCGCATCACACTTTGTCCCTTCCCATAGGCTGATATTTGATCTTCTCACCTGAGCCTCCCAATTGGAAGTCTCTTTGGAGCCTTAAACTAATTTTATTTTCCATCTAAGAAGTAAAAACACTATTCAAATGGTGTAACGTTCTTGTTGAAAATATGTGGACACTAACGTAATGTTCATCAGACACCTCAAAATGTATCAATATTTCAATTTCGACAAAACTTATGGGAAGTGCGTCCATCGACATGCATAAAACACATTGCAAGCAAGAAGAAAATACTTGTAAGCTAATGATTTACAATCAAAATTATGTGGATGTGTCCATTATCAATCCTTCCTTCTTTAGGTTTTTAATTTCGGGAACTCCAAATGAAAAACTCCTGACTTGTTTGTGATTAAGGTTTATCTAAGATAGTTCTTAATAATTTTTATCCGCATTTGGTTTGCAATATATAATTTAAGTCACCAATTGTCGTCAAAGGTTAAGTTATTAGGAAATGGGCACAACAATCTACATCAAGCTATCGTAACGCTTCCCCTCATGGGGAGTGTGGAACCTACCTTGCACGTGCACTAAAAACAAACTGAAGCAAGCAAGTAGACTAACCAAGACAGAAAAATGCACAATAATAAATGGGGGTACAAGCATAGTTAACATGACTTGAACCTAGGTCCTACTGGTAGCAGAGCTCTAATATCATGTTGCTTTATTAATTGTTCTACAAACTGAAGTGCTATAAAATAGTCCTAACAATGCATATAGAACTATCTTAACGATATAAAATGCCATAAATACATCTTACTATTTGAGTTACTGATATAAAAATGTATTTGTAATGTAACAGATGACGACGTTGTTATTATTTTTATGTATATAAACATACAAATAAATTATGAAAGTTGCTGGATCATGCCAATTTTTGCTCTTATGGATTTTGCATAGATTGTGCAATCAGTTTGGTGCTTGGCAGTAATATTTTTTTTCTGGAAATCACGGACACATACTAATTGTATAATTTTGTATAGATTGTGGAGATCGGATCTGTTGGAAAGAGCTTTAGTCAAGGCATCAATCGGTTTTTTGCTCATGCTGCTCAGGTGAGAAATCATGCGTTTTTGAGGCAACACAAAGCATTCCTGCTCATGCTATTAGCAATTCCTGCTTCAACATCTTGTGTTTGGATTAACATTTTTTTCTTCTTTGGTATTCACATCATTCATGAAGCAAAGAATATATAAAATATTTCTAAAATGTAAAAATATAAAATTGTTTAGAAATATAAATTGTAATATGTTGAAATGTTTAAGAGCTTAATAATAAATTAAGCAATATTTTTGGCATATTGTATAATCTTTTGGTGTGCTTGGATTGAAATAAAAAAAAGTTGTTATAGATGCTAAATCTTAAGTTTATGATAATATTTATAATAAATTAGGAATGAACAAAAAGAAAAGAAATATATATATATATATACACTTGCTAAATTGAGATAAAGAAAAACTAAAAAATTTAATCATATAAAATGCATTAAGAATGAGGATTCACTAGTTCTAGTGCAAGATGAGGAAATCAAAGAGAGGTGGAGAACTTACTTGATGAGTTCTTGGATGAAAATCAAATAGGAAGCATAGGTTTAGAACTAAATGATGGCAATAGAAACGTTTTAGTGAATGGATTGTTTCATAAAATTAGATTATTCTAAGTGGATTATGCATTGAAGAAGATGAAAGTAGGAAAAGTTTTTTATTTTTTATTTATAAAATAAATATAGAATTTTATTGAACAAAAGGAAAACAGAAGGGTGTCAAGAAGATGCCTGTACAACGCCAACATCAAGCCTCAAAATGCCTCCTCAACGAAACTCAGAAACGATTCTATATTTGGATCTATACCCCCATGAACCAATTATACAATTGACTCAACAAAATGCTTTTAATTCTACATAATGATAACTCGGGTCAATAGAAAATTTGAATTTAGGAAAATGCTTTCGGCGCATGATTAGGCAATTATGCTAACATGCACCACCTTAGAAATACCAGTAGGTGGCACCCCTCTTCGCTGAGGGGTTGCATTAGGAAATCTTTTCAAGTGGATCAGGTCACTATTGACGTTGCTGTAGATTATAAGATTAAAGGAGGAACCAGAATTGTGGAAAGAGGAAGAGGCTATGTATGAGTAATAGTTTTATACGAAGACGAACTACGGTGGTTGCAGGAAATGTGCTGCAAATCTCAGGGGAGGAAAGAAAACAATGTGCAGTTGGGCAGCATCAGAGGGGGTGCCAGAACTGTGGTATGTTCACTAATCTCAGATGGTTTAGGCAGATTGTTTGAATTACGATTGTTTGCTCCTTTTGGGAGAAGGAGGGTCATGATTCCTGAGTTGGCAGAAGGGGTAGGTTGGGATTTTTTGCCAAACTCATTGATTCATTCCTCTCTAAGAGCCCTACAGTCACAAATAATGCTTTTCCTCAAACTGGTTTTTTGGGTTAGAATGTTGGTAGCACTGTGCAGCATAATATGGATTCAAGATTAAAATTTCAGGGAGCTGGTAGTTCAGTGCAGCAGCATATGGATTCAAGATCTTATCTGCAGGCTGCTGCTATTCTCGACTGGAATGACCACAAAATCGGAAGTTCCTTTAATAAACAGCAAGTTACGGTCAATTTTAATGATGCAGTAATGAGCAGTCACAGCATGACTAGATGCTTGGTTGGGAGTTTTAGGAATACAGGCATAGTTTTGCCTGATATCAGCAAAGTCCAAAACTGGGTACTTCGGAAATGGTCTTTTCCTGGGGGAGTGGCTGTTAAAGAATTAGAAGAAGGAAGATATCTTTTTATCTTTCCCTCCAAAGAGTTAGCTTCTCAGACTCTTCAGAAAGATCATTTCATAGAAGGAAACTATTTATTCTTGGATCCTTGGCATAGCTGGATTTGTTGCTCCAGAAGAGGTTAGAACAATAGCTCTGTTTGGATAAAAGTAGTAGGCATACCAGTTTATCTCTGGAACATCAATGTGTTTCAAAGCATAGGAAATTACTGTGGGGGCTTTCAAGGTATTGATGAGGGCTAGAAAAGTACATCTCATTTCAAATGGATTAGAATAAAAGTTAAAGAAGATGGTAGATCAGTCCCGGCATCAGTTCCTATAATAGTTGGGCAATCTAAATATGACTGTCTAATTTGGGTAGAGAGGAAACCATGGGTGGACTAGATAGAAGCACCCTCCATCAATGGAGTTTTCTGGCCATCGCAGGGGAAGCTGAAGGTGGCACGTGAGATAGTGGCTCATTCAATGAAGGATATCACTCTTGGTAATCGGAAAGATCTAGTAATTAAGAAGGCCAAGAAAACCAAAAGACTCCCCAAAGAAGCCAGGAAAGTTCAATGGATCCGGGTTGATAGAAAATCAAAGGAAATAAAGAGGGACCCTTACAATACAATGAACTAGGTTGGCAGCCAATTAATGAACAAATTTGAAATTCTTGGGAATTTGTATGACCAGAAAATCAAGCACTCCCTTAATGATAGGATGACTCAAATTAATGATGTTCTCGTAGCAATTAATGTTCCCTACGAACAATCATCAAGGCAGATGCAAATCCCCTCTCAGTTGGCTGGGGATTGTCCTGACAGAGAAAGACTCTATGGGAAGAAATATTGTTCATGAAGGATGGGAACAAAACCTAAATTGGTTGAAAGCTCACTTTTACCCTTAGTCCCTTCCTGCTCAACTCCTAACACTGATTGGTCTGGTGAAGACTCCTTTTACAGGGAAGGAATTCAGACAGATGTTGTATCAGATTCAGAGGATATGTCCATACCTCTAGAGTGTACTCCTCTTGCTTCCTGTAGTCCTGAAGATTGGAATGCTGAAGTTCCTTTGCTGGGAGATTGTGGACAAGATCAACAAAAAATTTCAACTTGGGTCATTAAAAGAATGAAGTCTTTCAAGAAAGTTTTGGGGATCTCCAGTGAAGATATGGAAGACAAACTTTTGGAATTGCTTCAATCAATCGAAGAGAAAAGGAGGAATCAGCAAAGTGGGGATAAGAAAAAGTATCGAGGAAACAGAAAAGGTGTCCGAGAACTAAAGAACCTGCAATGGTCATTATCTTATGGGGAGGAGACTCAGTAGGATTCTCAGTCGGCTACTACAGGCGAAGGAAGGGGTAGGAAACCTTTATCACTATGTTTGTAATGAAGTCAAAAATTCTGAGTTGGAATATCAGATGCTGCTGTAGGCTGGAGAAAAGGTTGGTAGTCAAAGCTGCTCTAAAAAAATGGCACCCGGATGTGGTCTGTTTGCAGGAAACAAAGCTAAGTTTTATAGATGAGGCTACTGTTAGGTCACTGTGGGGTGGTAATTGGGTGCAATGGGTAGCTATAGATTCTACTGGAGCATCTGGAGGTATACTAGTGATGTGGGACAGTAGGAAGTTGTCATTGCTGGACTCAGAGGCTAGTTCTTATTCACTATCTTGTTTGTTCCAGCAAGTAGAGGAGGACATCACTTGGTCCTTCACAGGGGTTTATGGTCCAATCGATAACAATTCAAAAGCTGTTTTTTTGGAGGAGGTAGGAGTTACTGTGTTTCGATGGGGTGTTCCTTGGTGCATGGGGGGAGATTTCAACCTTGTTAAAAGCACAAAAGATAAATGGTACTGTAATAGGAGAACTAAGCAATTGAAGATGGTTTCTGATTTCATTAATGACTTGAGATGCATTGACTTGCCTTTGGGAGGTTGCAAATACACTTGGAGCAATAGCACTAGTAAATCTAGGATTGACAGATTTCTGGTGTCTAATGAATGGGAGGAGTTATTTCCGGAAGTCACCCAAAAAACTTTAATTAGATTCACCTCAGATCACTTCCCTATTTTATTTGATGGAAGAAGATTACATGGTGGGCCAAAACTTTTTAGGTTTGAAAACATGTGGATGCAAGTAGAAGGATTTAAGGACATGATAACCAATTGGTGGCAAAGCTACAATTTCACCGGTTCTGCCAGCTACAAGCTGACTCAAAAGATGACCTGTCTTAAAGCAGATTTAAAAAAATGGAATACCGGGGTCTTTGGAAGTATCACTTAGCAGAAGGCTCAACTAGAAAAAGACATCAACCTTTTGGATTTATTGGATGATGAGGGAAAGCTTATTGATTTGGGCAGAAGCAATAGAGAAAACAAGACCTGGAAGCTGCAGAAAATTCTTAAAATGCAGGAAATAAGCTAGAGACAAAAGTCAATAGTCAAATGGATTAAAGAAGGTGATAGGAACACTAAATACTTCCACAAGATGGCTTCAGCAAATAAGAGAAGAAACTGGATTGAAAAAATAAGGATTAATGGCACAATTACTGAGGACCCGAGGGAGATAAGGCAAGGTATTCTGCTCTTTTATCAGCATCTTTTCAAAGAAGAGGCTGGCTGGAGACCAAAGGTTGATGAACTTGAATTCTCCTAGCTCAGTTCCACAGATTCTGAGGCCCTGGAAAAGCCTTTTATTGAGGAGGAAATTTTCTAGGCTCTAAATGAGTTCAACGGTGAAAAAGCACTTGGGCCTGATGGATGGACTGTTGCTTTTTTCCAAGCATGTTGGAGTGTATTTAAATATGTCTTAAGCAAGAGGAATCTATAGCTCATCTACTCATTCACTGCTCTTGGTCGGCAGAGTTATGGAGTTTGTTGCTAAATTGCTTCGGTGTCCAACTGTGTTTCCCGAAGGATCTTAGGAGTCTTCTTTTGCTTTGGTGGGGTCAATCTTTGGCTAAAAGAAAGAAACACACTTGGAATTTGGTTCCATTCTGTCTTATTTGGATTATTTGGAAAGAGTGCAATAGGAGAATTTTCGAAGACGATAAGAAGACTATTTTGAGGATCAAGAGCTTATTCCTTAGCTACTTGTATGGTTGGGTTCGAGAAGGAAAGATCTTGACTTATGCTCCTTTTTGAACTTTCTAGATGATTTGTGCTAATTTCTGGTTTGGGTAATACTGTATAGTCATTGTACTGTGAGCATCTCCTGATGCTCTCTTTAATCTTTGATATAATGAATGCTTACTTATCTTTTTCCAAAAAAAAATAACGATAGCTCGTCTTGAAAAATTCTTCTGTTCCTCACCTGCCAAACCAACCAAATCAGGCTAAAAAAGGCCGACCTCTAAGCCTTCCTTGTCTACTTCCTTAACTTGGAGCCCCACCAAGCCAATTCATTTGGGACCCTACTGATCAACTCTTTTTCCTATTCAAAGATTAGCCCTTTGTCTTCGTGTGTTTGCATGGAGAATTATTTGCATATGAAGAGATGTCAAATGAACTTCTTACTTTCTAAACAGATCCTCTTACATCTATACATAAAGGCTGGCAAATAGATAAACTTTTGGTCTTGCCTAGGTTTATGGATGAAAGGTTTATTCTTTGAATCCAATGATGACTTTTTTTTTCTTTTTTTTTTCCTTTTTCCATTGCTATCGTATGGACATGGTGCAACAAGAAGAGAATTAGCAGAATAGGAAAAATAATTTCTTATTCTCATCTCTCCACATCACTCTGATACACAAAGCGAAGAAAGACACCGTCGGAGTCGCTGCCACCTTCCATATCTAAAAGTAACAATCTTCCACAACGTCGTCTTTTTCACAAGTGTATCTCCATAGCCATTTGCGCAGCAGAGTTTCATTGAATATTCCCAAGTCTTTAATGCCAATACAACCTACATCAATGGGATGACATATCGTCTTTCAATTCACTAGGTAATACTTAAAACCTTCTCCACCATCACCCCGTAAGAAATATCTCTGGATCTGCTCTAGTTTCTTGACAACAACACTAGGGGCTTTAAATAGGGACAAAACATAAATAGGTTGATTTGACAGAGTGCTCTTAATTGAAGTGGCTCTAGCCCCTTTAAATAAGTACTTTGCTTCCATTGAGCTAGCTTCTGCATCCTTTCTATTACTCCTTCCCATGCATTTCTTGCTATAAAAGAAGCACCTAAAGGGAGACCTAAGTATGTTGAGGGCAGAACACTGACTTTACAACCCATTATAGCTGAAAGCTCATTCTTGTTACCGACATTGCCAACAACAATCATCATTGACTTGCCAAAGTTAATCTTCAATCCTGAGGCTTCTGAAAGCAGATAGGGATGCGTATGAGGTATCCTATTTGTGTCACATCTGTTTCACAAGATAATCGAATCATTAGTAAACAATAAATGGGACACTTCATGTTACCACGAGAAGCACACCTCATAGAAACCCGCCGAGGTAGTGTTTACTAGAACTAAGAACCTAGCTGTAGACACGCACCATTTTATCCATTTCCGCCACTGCTACCCAAAACCCATTATTGGTAGTAAATATAATAAGAAATCCCAGTTAATATGGTCATACGCATTCTCAATGTCTGGCTTGTAAATTACACCTGGGATTTTACTTTTCAGCCTTGAGTCCTTTCCGATAATTAGAATTACAAAATACAAAATATAGACAAAAGAAAGAATTGTATAACTAAAGATGGATATCACAAGATGCCAAAAAGTGCCTTTATATTGGTAAGGAAATCACCAAAAATAAGGAAAGTCTAAGAAACCTAAATCTTTAGATTAGGGCATAAATCATTAAATAGATCATGCAGGAAACATGGAGCGTGTTTCCTTATTATCAAATATTTTGTTCTTTAATTTTGTTTTCTAAAATATCTTCTCCTCTAATACTCCCTAGATGAGTTTGGATGAACAGAAAGGCTCTTCTTGAGCTACAAGAATCTTCAACCAACAACTATGCTTCAAAACGAACTTCAACTACCGCAAAGGATCCCTAATAGAACCTTTTGAAGAGATAACAAAAGGAACTTAAGTATTGGTATGTGAACAGGACTTCTACAACTTGGGTAAAACACAAAGAAATGCAATTCACTTGATTTGCCAAATAAGTCACAGTGACTTATTATGACAACCCAACATATGTTTATCCAATGTCAAACAATATTGGTTTCACCAAAATAAACAGAGAGTGGCCTAATACTAAGTTTCCATCAACAACAAAAGGGATTCAATGCAGTAAGTGGAATTCGATCTGAAAGCACCAAAGAAAAGACAAGGAGGAGGAGATAGAAGGATTTTGATTTTTTGTTTTAATTTAAAAACAAATGCAAAAACACCCTTAAAGTATGTTAGAGTGAGGGGCTATGGGTGGGGAATTAAAGGAAATATCAATTAAAAAACAAGAACAAAATGACACGACTATGTGGTTTGATGGAGGATAAATGGGGAAAAAAAAAGATTCATGTAGGCGACCTTATTTAGTTAGGAAAATGCCGAGTTAAGTGTATTATATTTTGATATTTTATTATGTTTTGATAGAAATATTTTAATTATTTTTCCATTAATGTTTTGTTTTGGATTCTTAAGGAGTAGTGTTTTATTTCTTCCTAAGATGCACACTACTATCAAACTAGGTTTTGGTAAAATGACTATTTAGGGCCCATTTGACGAAGCTGCCAATTTTCAACTTTTTATATTTAGTTTTCATTTTCATAGTAGGAAAAAGAAAATAAAAACTTGTGAAAATGCGTTTGGTAACAATAGTTATTAGTTGGTAGTTATATTGTTGTGAGGATGGCCGGTGGCAGCGGTATGGTTGAAGGTGGGTGGCAGGAGTGGACAGTGGTGGTCAGAGTGTGGTGGCAATCGGTGACGAATAACTGTTGGTTGCGGTGATGTCTAGAGGTGGGTGGCAACCAATGGCGGAAGGAGGGTGGCTAGCGACGATGTGTGGTCGGAGTTGGGTGCCAGGTGAGAGCGGGCGATAGTGGCTTGAGGTGGGGTGGTGGTCGGAGGTGGCAGCTGTAGGCAACGGTGGCCGGAGATGGATGATGGTTGTAACTGGTGGTGGTGGAGGAAAATGAAAACTTGAGAAAACTACTTTTTTTTTTAGCTGCCATCATGTTTTGATTGTTACATAGGTAGTATTATCTTTCATAAATATTGCTAGAAATACCAGGATAAAATATTTTATTAATGCACCTTTAATTATCTTTTAGTGTGGCCACAGATTGGTTTTAGCATTCACCGTTCAACGTGATTATGGCTGATGATTTTCTAGGTTATTATTGTAGGCTTCAGCTACCACAAATGAAACGTTGGATGCCTTAAAACTTGCTCAGGAATCACTTCAATCGAGTGGTATTAAGATCTCAACAGCAAATGCATCGAATCCTGGAATACCGCCATCATCATTGATGGCATTTTTGCGGAAGGTTTGTGTCAACATAAATGAAATTACTCACACCTGCTTCTACTATCTGTGTTTTTGTTGTTTTTAATTTTTATATTAGGAGATTTTTGGTCCACTGTTGTTCGCTTGGAATACATACATTAGCTGTTACAAAATTCAGGCATAAATTAAACCATCCCTCTAAAAAAAAAAAAAACAATCCTTTATTTTTTTCTTTCTTTATTATTAGTTCTTTTCTTTTGCTTCGCTGTTATAGTTATCCTGGAACACAAATTATCACCTGGATGCCATGTAGATGCTGTCAATTCATCCCTTGTATTCGTTGAAATTATTCCATCTCTAGAATTGTAATATTCAAAAAAAAAAAAAAAAAAATCAGCAACGCTAGCGTATTTGGCAGTATTTTCTTGCATGATGTGAGTTCCTCTCTTGTTGCATTATTACATTGAAACGGGGTTTTAAGAAAGACTTTTCCCAGCATAAGAACTTAGAAACTGTGAAATTTCTTTCAGCTTCTGATTTTGGCCTTTGATCAAGCCTTTCGCTCCATTTATCAGTTTCTAAACCGAGAGAGAATTTTTTTATGTATCTGATGTAAAATTAAGAAATGGAAAGGAATAAAAAGGAAATGAAAAGAAAAATATGAAAAAAAAAAATCATTTTCCATTGATATTGCAATGAATGGAATATGATCACTTACTTCTTTTAGTCCTCTTGTAAACTTCTTTACTAACCTAATTTCATTCCTCTTACTAAAAGTAGCTGAAATAACTGTTACTTCTGAATGTCATGAAATTTTTTTGTCACAAAACATTTGTAGAAAGCTTGAAGGGGGCTGTTGCATAACTCAATCCTGCACCATTAAATTGAATATAGAGAAACTGTTCTTTTATTTAATATTAATACACTAGATGTAAAGAAGCTTCCTCCCACCCACCCCCCCCCCCCACACACACACACAAAAAAAAAAAGGATGCACACACGCAAGTATAAAAGAGAACTAAACAGCGTTGAGCAAAGAGCCTTCTTTTGTTTGATAACGAATTTGAAATCTCGATTTCAAACTAAATTTGAGAAGTTTTGGGTTGAGGCGAGCTTATTGTTTCCTGGTTATTTCCATTTAACAGAACTCTCAGACTTCTGGGATTGTTTTAGAAGATTTTGATAGTGTCTTCACCAACCAATTCTACCATAGTCATCTTGATGACTTTTGTGAGTTGATCTGAATTCTTGAATGCTTTTCTCATACTTAACTGTTCCATATTTAGTTTTGCACGTTTCTTCTGACCACTTGTCATTTCTATTTCAACATGTATTCTGTTGCAGCAAACATTAACTCCTCAGCCATAGTGGCTGCTGCTTCTCTTGTTGCCCGCACCCTTTACATTCTTGCCAGTGATAAAAAGGATCTCAGTAACACGGCTTTAAATGCTATCCAAGTGAATTCTTCTCTGGTTCAAGAACTTATGGGTTGCCTATTGAACTGTGAACCTGGCTTATCATGTGGGCTGATGAAACACTATATTACACCCACCAGCACCTGCCCCAGTCACTATGTTGGTGTCATTTTGGGGGAACCTTCATCCACACCTTATCCTGAATACATTGGTGATGTTCCACGGTTTTTGTGGAATTTTCTGGCTGACAAAACATCGAATCCTTCGCAGAGTGCCGGTTCTTGCCCAAAAAATTGCAGCAACGCTGGTCAGTTGTGCATCAGATCAGAGACTGATGGGAAGGGAGTTTGTGTTGTCTCTACAACCAGGTAACGTAGGTTTTACTGAGTTAAATAATGTAGTAATGTCTGCTTTGGGTATCATCGTTTCTCCAGATTGCCTCTGGGGCCTTTGATGTTAAAGTTTGGAGATGTAATGCTGTTGCGACCCTGCTTCTATTCTCTTGAAACCTACCATGTTTCGGAACTTTCAGCCCTACTCACCTCATTGTTCCTATGCTAATGTAGTCCACGTACCTCAAATATGGAACCATCTCCATCTTGTGCCACTGTCTGTATAATAGTCGAGGTATTAGCAAATAGGCAGTACTGGTCCTGCCTAAGCCTCCAAACCCAGATATGAAAATTCATTCTATTACCTTCTTTTCCATTGCATATTACGCCAGTCCTACTAAAAAGTGTCTGCATGAAAATGTTAGCGAATTAATATGCCATGTTGTCATTTTTAAATGCGTAATGGACATCAACAATCCATTCCCTCTGATGACCATAGGTAGATTTCCCAAAATGCTGAGTGTCAATGCTTAGGATTTTACAATGTGGTCCACTATTATTCTCTTCTACTGCACAATTACGTTGACTTGGGTGCAATTGCATTAGCTAAGTGATGCCAATATTGTCAGAACTATCGAGTGCCCTTTATTCTCTGTACTTCTCGACTCTTGAGTAACGTATGGTAAACAATTTCAGGTATGTACCAGCTTATTCAACCCGGTTGAAGTTTGAGTCAGAAACTTGGAAGGTGTTGCCTCCAACTTCCTCTGATCCCATGGGGCAGGTTGACCCTGTTTGGACGGAGAGTAATTGGGGTGTAATTCGGCTTCGTGTGTATACAGTGCAGGATGCAGCTTATGACAGACTAGTCTTGCTAGCCGGTTTTGGTGTTACAATATTGGCTTACCTTGCAATATTAATCACCAGGGCCGTCATTGCTAAGGCCTTAAAGCGGGATTGACGTTTGAGTACATTATTGTAACTTCTATCTTTTCATTTTCCTTAAGAAGGTGATTTAACAGATTAGCCTTGTGGTACACCTCTCCGAAGCTGCCAGACTTCTGGGTAAGTTTTAGATATATACCCATTAAAAATCATTTTCATTGAACAATTTACTGAAAAGGCAGCTAAAATTTTGATTACTCTGTGGAATTCTTGATGTTTGAGTGGCATCATTGCCATTCTATTATTAAGAGACTGTAATCAATTTAATTGAATTCATATTTCTCTGTTTCTGGTGCTAGGTTGATTCTTTTGTCTTGATTTTTTACTTCTGTGGTTATGTCTATAGGTTGGGAATTATTGTTTTTGTTGCCAATTACTAAATACAAATAAAAGAAAATGATTAAGTTTTACACTATGTTTAGAAACATTTCTCTTTTAGAATTGATTTTAAAATAAAGAATTGATTTGATTTGGTAAATAAAATTATGTGTTTGGAACATATTTTAAATTTAAAAATTGAATTAATTTGATTTAAGAAAAATACTGAATTTGATTATGTTAATAGGAAATAAAAAATGGATTAGAAGTCGATGAAGTGTAAAAATGCACAATCAACACGGAATATTTAGTCATATGTGATTGAAATGTAATCAAAGTAAGATCGTTAATTAAATATACTTCTGTTAAAGTTTATTTTGAATATTAGTTCCCTCAACCTATTAGAAAATATGATAAAATATGATAAATATGTATATGAGGGTAAATTTGTTTATTTATTTAGTTGGCTTAGGAAAATAATGAATTTCGATTGAATTTTATTATTTTGGATTAGATTTAAAATAATATAAAAATCTGAAAATTTAAATTATAAAATGAAATTGAATTCAACTCATAAAAGTTGATAAGAATTTTCTATTAAATCCACCATTAGTGTTAGGGATTTTCAGATTGTTTTTTATTAACTTTGTGTCTCTTAATGCATGATCTCAATTGATACCATAGAAACTGAAACATTAAATTTTGAAAAGTGGGTTTAATTGATGGAAATGGCTCCCTACTCAAGGTTTGGGGAGTTTTAGGACTATATGGAGATTCTTCTACGTCTGACTTTTTTTATTTTTTATTAAATAACCTGTTTAATCAAAAAGTTCAGAGATGTGATAAAAGAAAAAATTAAAAATAATTTAAAGTTTCACGTTTTACTTCTATTTCTATCTTTAGAGTTTGGTAAATTAAAAATTGGCATTTTCCTAAAATTCTTAGCACTATTATGATAAAATGAAGGTAACCCACTCATCTCTTTCTCCATCTCCCGTCCTCTCCTGTCGGCAAAGGTCCTTGAGACCTGAATCCATTTCAACCTTTACATTTCTTCTTGCCAAAGATGGTAAAATTATTATATATAGTCTTGTTTCCGTTTTATGTTCATTCTTTTTTCCAGAAGATATATGCTCTTTTGATGTTGTACATTTTTCTCTGTAAAATACTGAAAATTTTTAAAATTCTGTATTACATTTTGCACTCTTCGTATTTTGTAAAATTTTTATAAATTTATATATATTTACATATTCTAACAAATTTTTATAAAACTCAATAAATTTTTAACAAACCCTAATACCATTCCATAAGCTCCAATAACTTTTCTATAAATTTCAAAATTTTTTAACTACTTTCAATAAATTCTCACGTATGACCATTTTGATAAAATCAAAAAATTGTTCGAATGGTTTCTTTCTCCAAAAAACTGACGCAAAAGTCAAAAAATTTTATTATTCATCTCTGAAAAATATGATTTGATTGTTGCACGTCAAACACTAAAAATTACATCAAATTATATTTTTCGTTATCTTTCGTTGCGTTAAATAGACTCTTAATCATAAGATTAACTTGTTACTTCACCAAAGGAAAGGGGGGAAAAGAAAAACAAATCATCATTGTTATTCTATAGTCTGATTCAACTGTGATTCTTGCAATCATCACATGATATTTATGCTTAGGCCCATTAAATAGATGGTCAGATCGGACAATTACGGCTGTCCATGGAATTCCTCAATTAAATTTTATTGACGAGCGAATAGATGTGATCGAATTTTAGATTAGGCTTGAACTGATCTTTCACATAGATGTTAAGATTATATGCTCTATCTATACTTGTTTACTGGTAATTTAAGTATTTATGAAATTTCAACGTCCATCCTTAGAGTAAATATATAAGAAATATGCAGGTTCAAATTTTCACAAATTAAGTTCAAAATATATATAAAATTAAAAGAATATTAGTTATTTATTAAAATTGATTTGGGTTGAGACATAAATGCAAGCCCCTGACCCAAAAAAAATCGAGCTTAAATTCAACCAACAAACAATATCTCTATTCTCCTAACTCCTTTTTCTTTCATGGGTTATTGTCCAAACCCGTGGAAAGTAGAACTAGACCCGTTGGATCAACCCGGACCTTGGCCGCCATAAAAGGCTCTCCAAGCCAATTTATTCATTAATTGGTTGATGAACTGATGACATTAGTCAAAACACTCGATTCCTCGAAACTGAAAGGCCCATGTTGGATTTTTTTAATCAGCCCATATTCAGCTATTTTGCTATTGGGCCTTGAGATTGTTGCCATGGAAATAGGCTATTAAACCCGTAACCTCTAAAACGGATTACCCGACTACCTCCATTTGCCGGTCCTCTCATTCCCCTTCGTGTGGAGGACAAACGACCTCGGCAATTCGATCGCCAACCAGCCACTGAGAGACTGCTGACAGGAGACTGAGGAGAGAATCTAGAGAGAGAAAGAGACAGAGAGAGAAATGGGGTTGGGGTTGCTAGCTTCCAGAGCCCTGAGATCATCTAGGGTTTTCACATCTCCAAACCCTAGAAATGCTATCATCCGAACCATCGTCTCCACTCCTGACCTTCAGAAGCCAGAAGCCTCGGTGGCGGCTCAAGCCCAGGCGGACCCGCCGCCGGCAGATCTCCCTAAGCGAACCCCCGTGGGCGGAGCTAGGGTTGAATTCCCCAACCCAGAGGACGCAATCGAGGTCTTCGTTGATGGCTATCCCGTAAAAATTCCCAAGGGTATGACGGTCTTGCAGGCTTGCGAGCTCGCTGGCGTCGACATTCCCAGGTTCTGTTACCACAACCGCCTCTCCATTGCGGGAAACTGCCGTATGTGCCTCGTCGAGGTCGAGAAGTCGCCCAAGCCCGTCGCTTCCTGTGCCATGCCTGCTCTTCCAGGTTTTTATTTTTATCCATTTATCATCGTCTGTGTATATAATTAATACATACATATACATATACATATACATACATATACATACATATGCATATACATATGTACGTGTATATGTATATGTATATGCATATATATGTGTATATGTATATATATATTAATTCACGAATCTGTAGCGCCATTTGCCTAATTGATCGCCTAATTGATCTGGCTTTTAGTATTTCTGTGGAGTGTAGAGGGTTGGGCTTTGAGTGTTTCTGATATTCACCGAGTGGTTGATACAGTTGGTAATTTGGTTGTTTTATTATTTAGAGTCCGTAGATAATTTATGGGTTTGTTTAATAATGTAGCTTTTCAGTTTAATATATTTATCTATAATTCATCATTAGTCATGATGCGTTGAATTTATGATCCTATGATCTCCTTTATTCAGTTAAGAAGTTTTTTGCTTCTTAACCATCTGATTTGTTTTTCTATTGGATTCTAGGTTTCTCCACATTTTATGTCATACAAATAATTGGTTGGTTTCTTTCTGTTCTTGTTCATCCTGACTGGGGCTGTCATTAATTTGGTCTTTCAGTTGTTAGTTTTTCATTATATATTGCAGCATCATGTTTTGTGGAGTTTCTGTTCTTTATTTTTGAAGTTCATTGACTTTTCGTGTGTTAATACTTTTGTGACTTACTAGGGGTGGAGGTGTGTAATATGCCTTTTTTTTTTTTTTAAGTTTTCATCTTCTCCACTTCCTCCATATCCTAACCTTCAATGAGAAGAATTTTTTCAATAAATGAAAAACTTTTATTGAAAAGGCACCAAGGAGATGTCATCCAAGTACATATACAAATCTCAAACAATAATTAGACGACCATTTGCTCAATAAAAACCATTAATCTATGAAAATCTTGCTACACTTGGTGAATATCAACTATATAAGGTTATCTTGCTACACCTGATAACCATCTATATAAGGTTAAAAGAAAAACCCATATATTGGCAATTCAATGTGTAAAAAAGCATTCTGTTCCTTTCCTCCCCTACTAACCATTTAGATGGAAAAGATAGTACTACAAACTTTCCTCCTTTTGTGAACTCAAGCTCTCCACCAACGGGAATAATTTTTCTCTCTTCTTTAATCCCTCTTTATCCAGTCCTCCCTTTCAATGTTGGTATTTGCTCAGCAAATTGTAGGACTTTCAAAATTTTTTATTTTATAAGTAAAAGGTATATATAGAAAGAGCATCTAGGTGATGCCACCCATGTACAAAATCACTCACACAGAGAGCTTATGGAGGGTCCATTTTTCTAATTTAGTATGTAGAATTATATAAATTCGGCTGTCTACCCTTCGATAACCAACTGTACAATGTAGATAATAACAAGATAAAAATTTGGCTCTCTACCCCTGGATAACCAATTGTACAATTAATTTAGATAATAACAAGCTTTTCAACCAGTAGCCTTCGATCTCCTTCTAGTCCACGAATTGAACATTAGAGCCCCATCTCTGGCCATTTGGGTCTATGCATTGTGTTTGCATATGCTTGTGTCGCCTCTCCTGCGTCCAACCCAAATATTATATCTACTAAGAAACTCCAACCATCTCCTTGAACCCTCTGTGGTACAACCACCTAGAAGCTGTCTTGAGGATTGAATACATGGAACTCCAATGCTTTGTGGCCTTCCTTTCTCACCTTTATGCACATCATTGTTCATTAACTCCCTTCAAACTTCTGAGCACCCCAAACCACAAACCACCACAAACCCTAGATGAGTCCTTCAAGAACGTCCTTGACATCCATATTCTCTCTTCATTGAAACTCATGATGAATCTTGTCACCCTTTGCTTCAAAGTTGTTGGAAAATTGATGCAGTTTTGATTTTTTAGATGGAGTTCTGGATAGTTATTTTGACCCTAAAATAATTGAAACATTAAAATAGTTCGATGGTAAATTTGAGATGCATAGCCTTAATCCTTTCTAGTAAAATATTTACTTATGAAATAATAGCTTGATGGTAAAATTTTAAATTGTTTAGGACAATAGAGTCAATTTCAAACTGAGGGAGACACCAACTCGGTATTCTCCCTTTATTTGTGTAGCATGGATGATATGTGGTTCATTAAGTCTGATTTTGTTCTTAATTTTTTATTGTTATTATTATTGTGTTTTAACTTTTGGCCTTCAAATTTTATTACACTTGTGGTGCAACTTAAATTTTATTCTGGTGCTATCTTTTTCTTTTTGTTTAATAGGTGCTTAGATTTAGACGTTGCCTTTTGGATTTTGTAATATGTTACATATCATTTAGATTTGTAACTTGTGAGGTTTCAGTTTAAAGGGTGTAAAGTGCGCACTAGATGGTTCATTTGGTATATATTATGCTTTTAGTTCTCTTTAATTTGTTTGAGTCTGTTCTGTTTAGGGATGAAGATTAAGACGGACACACCGATTGCAAAGAAAGCACGAGAGGGAGTGATGGAGTTCTTGTTGATGAATCATCCATTGGATTGCCCGATTTGCGATCAGGGCGGGGAATGTGATCTCCAAGATCAATCTATGGCTTTTGGATCTGATCGGGGCCGTTTTACAGAAATGAAGAGATCTGTCGTGGATAAAAATCTGGGTCCATTGGTCAAGACTGTTATGACTAGGTGCATTCAGTGTACAAGGTAGTAAGAGGCATCATTCATTCAACATTTTTTTTTGCTTTTAAATTATTCATTCCTAATTTATGTTTTAAAAATGACCAAAACATTATTTTATCAGCTATTGTATGGAGAAGTGCTCTCTTTTTCATAATTTTGGGCATGAAATTTAAGGTACTTAAGAATTAAAATGTAGGCCAGTCTTCTGGTTATGCATTAGTTTAGACATATGCCTGCGCATTGTAAATAATGGAGTTTCAGGTTGACAAACTGGTTTAATAAACCCCCACCAGCACCGATGGGACAAAGCTTAAATTTATGCATTATGATTTGCTTGCTGTTAGATTGCTAGCACCTGTTACCTCATTCTGGGGTACACCTGTTAGAGATGCATTGCATAGATTTTGGCCATAAAGCACTTGCAGGAAATTTGATATTGGTGGTTCCCCCGTTTCCTAAATTAAGTAGTTTTCTGGATTTAACAAGTTTGTGACATAGACATCCTTTATCTGGCAGATGTGTCAGGTTTGCAACTGAGATAGCTGGTGTTCAAGATCTTGGCATGTTGGGTCGTGGAAGTGGAGAAGAAATTGGGACTTATGTTGAAAAACTTATGACAAGTGAACTTTCTGGGAATGTGATAGATATATGTCCTGTAGGAGCCCTCACCTCAAAACCTTTTGCCTTTAAGGCCCGCAATTGGGAATTAAAGGGGACAGAAAGCATTGATGTTACTGATGCTGTTGGTTCCAACATCCGTATAGACAGTAGAGGTCCAGAGGTCATGCGCATTCTTCCACGTTTGAATGAGGTAGTATCTGCAATAAGTTATTTTCATATTATCTTTCGTTTTCCACTGGTTTCTCTGTATGGATGGTAGACGCTGTTAGTTTCTCAGCAAGTTTTTGCTGTGTATTAATGACAAATTGTTCTACTATTGCTATGGGTTTAATTTCTCTTATTTAGATTCAGGACCGTGGGAAGGAATTTAGTTGCTAGAGACACGTAAAATGAACTAAAATTAAGTTAGTTGATGTTATGAATCTAAGCGATTAACTCTTATTCCCTTTTGCCCACTTTGAATGCATTAAAGATCAGTTCCAATTTTAATATTTGATAATATTAATCAAGATTACGTCTTGCGAAAGGCTAAAACTTAGTACTAGACAATGTTGCATTTATTTTTTTGGCATAATATCATGAATTGCTGCAAAATGACCTTAGCTTTGTAATGTAAATTCTAGAAGGCTGGTGTGACATCAAATATAGCATCTACATATAGATTGCTTAACATGCTTATGTTTGTCGTCTCTGAGTTTTATTGTTGTCTCTTCTGCGTCATTTAACTAACCTGACCCTTCTTTTTATTTTTTATTTTTTCATTTGAGAAGAAATTGGTATTATTTTTTCTACAAATACATCCCCGAACTGCAAGTGAGGGAAGTTGAGCAACTTTGGGGTTCCTTGGTAGATGCATGTGGTTCCTTTTAGCTTCCTTTGTTAATGGAAGATTTTTCATTATTGGACACCAACATATTGCAGGACATTAATGAGGAATGGATATCCGACAAAACACGTTTCTTTTATGATGGTTTAAAGAGGCAGAGGCTAAATGACCCTATGATTCGTGGACCTGATGGGCGTTTCAAGGCTGTGAGCTGGCGGGATGCCTTTGCTGTGGTGGCTGAGGTCATCCATCAAGTCAAACCAGAGGAAATTGTTGGGGTTGCTGGTAAGCTGTCTGATGCAGAATCCATGATGGCACTGAAGGATTTCTTAAACAGAATGGGATCTAATAATGTCTGGTGTGAGGGAAATGGCATGCATCCAAATGCTGATTTACGCTCAGGCTATCTCCTGAATAGTGGCATTAGTGGTCTTGAGAAAGCAGATGTGTTCCTTTTGGTTGGAACTCAGGTATTATTCTTGCACCTTGGTTTTAAGATAGCTATTGCAATATGTAGTGTTGTCAATTACATTTTGCGCATAAGTTTTTGTATCTATCTATCTATTTATTTATTTATTTATTTTGATGGGTAGAAGTTTTTGTATCATTTTGAGTATTTTGACGATGATTAGGAAGCATTGATGTTTAAAGGACAGTTTGTTGCACATCCATTTAGACAGCAGATGCTTTTGTTTCTTTGCGGGCAATGTATTTGGGACTTTCAGTGGGGGCTTCATTTAAATAAATCTAAGGCAATTTAGGAGAGCGTGAGTAATACAAACAGAAAATGATTATCGGGGTGGAAATGGAAGCTCTTGTTTAAAGGGGCAAGGGTGACATTGATCAAAAATACTTCATCAAGTCCTCCAACGTACTTCATGTCACTGTTCATTATCCCTGCATCAGTGGAAAGGGAGCCTGAGAAGTTACAAATGGATTTTTTATGGGAAGGCTTAGGGGGAGGGCCACAAGTCTTGCCTAGTGGGTTGGAAGGCGGTTTGTCTCCTGCAGTGTGAGGGGGGCTTAGGTGTTAGGAGGTTGTGGGAGTGTTGCTTTCATGTGTAAATGGCTATGGCGGTACATCTTTGAAGAGGAAAGTGATGAGGACATCAATTTTAAATTTATTTCTTTTTATTATTATTATTATTATTTATTATTTGGACCCATTTGTTTTGGGCTTTATTGATAATAAGTTTATATTATTAGAGGTTATTTGAACCCATTTGTTTTTGGGCTATTTTAGTGTAGGTTTATTTTATTTTAGGCCTTTTGTGTTAAGCCCATGATATTTTTTATTTAAACCCTAATTAGGGTTAGTTAAACATTGATTGAATGATTGAAGAATTCTGATTACTTTTCTCTCCTACGGCTACTCTTCTCTCCCCTCATTCTTCTCTTCTTCTTCTTTGACCCTTTCTTTTTTCTACTTAACCCTATATCAACTTTGGTATCAGAGCAAATCAATGTATAAACAACTAAAACTCACTGTTCATCTCAAACCCTATCCGAAACTGCAATCATAGCTGCCGCACACGCTCTACACGCTTTCAAACCCTTCGAGTACACTTTTGTACATTCCCGGCGGTACCCAACTCTAGCGAACCCCACCATTGGCACCACCAATCTCCGGCGAACTCGTCGGTGACTTCGGCAACCTCCAGTGACTTTTTGGGCGACCGGCTGGCGACCTTCGGCAACTTTTCTTGCGACCTCCGGTGAAATTTAGAATAACTACTACACTCCAGCGATCTGACCTGTGCTTCGCGCGAATCTTCAGCGACCTCCGACAACTTTCAGCGAAGCTCCAGCGACTTCTAGGAGGCTTCAGAACACCTCACATTCATTTTTGCAGATTCAAAATTGTCAGTACACTATTGGGTACAATCAAACAATAACCAGATGCAAACCCAAATAGTAGCCCTTACTGAAGCCATTTAAAGACTGAACGTGAGGTTAGACACATGGGAGGAATACTATTTGCCGAGCAACTCTATTCACCTCTGTTCTAACCAAGTATTCAAACACACTTTTAGCTCCTCTATTTGGTGCCCTTACCGAAATTCCAAAAGTAATTGATGAACCAAACAGAAAATCTGATGACGACCACTTTGAAGTGAAGAGAAAGCCTAATGATGATCAAATTGAAGAGTTGATTTATGAGCCTGATCCTGACGACTTTTATTTTTCAGATGATGAAGATGATGACCAAATTGTAGGCAAGCCACTTGATGAAATTGTTGCGACTATCGAAATTATTGCTACTAACGAAGTCATTTCTTTTGATGAGGCACAGATTTCCAGCGATATTACTGATGTCCCTGTAGGTACTATCGGGTTGAAGAGTATGCCTAAAATTTATGGTGCTTCTGTGGATTTTGTCTTTCCTACACCTAAACTTCTCTCACGAGTTGGTCTATTTTTTTTTCTTCTTCCAACATCTACAAGTTCTATTTTCTGAATCGCGGGACTTCTATTTCGGAAGACTTGGTGTATACACTAGATTTCTACTACTCCTGACGCGTGTTCATAAACTTTGGGAGCAACTTGGACATCCGCTTTGTTCATGGCCTGGCGATTGAAGGAGTATGCAAATTTTTAACTCGACAGAGTCGAGTTTTTCTAAGGGGTGGAGAATGATGCAGAAACCAAAAAAAATATGAAATAATTATTATTAGAATTTTATTTTATTAGGATTACATTTTATATAAGGTTTTACCTTATTCTATTAAAGATTTATTTTATTTTAGGCAAAATTTTATTTAGATTTATTTTAAGAAGGATTTATTAGAATCTTTGATTTTGCTTTATTTTTGGTAATCTTGAGAATGTATTAGCCTATTTAAAAGCTTATGATGATTAGGATTTGATACATTGATGAATATAAAAATTTGAGTTGTTGAAGACTTGTGGCTTATTTTCCCTCCCCTCTTCTTCTTTCTTCCCTCTTTGCTAAATTTCTTCTCTCTCTATCTATTTCTCTTTCTTGACTTTATTCTCTATCGTCCTACATTAGAAAGGTTACGGAGGAAATTAATCTTCTCCAAATATGGAATTAAATGGAGGAGCTGGTGTTCCAAGGAGATGGTGGGGCTATAGGGGTTGATCAAAGTGGGGTAAAATTTGGAAAGCCAGAGTGCCATCAAAAGTGGACTTTTTTGTCTTGTGTGTAGCTAAAGGCAGAATTCTCCCAATGGATAACCTCCAGAAGATGGGCCATATACTGGCTAATGTTTGATGTTTATGCAGCCCCCCCCCCCCTCCCCCGCGGGGGGGGGGGGGGGGACAACAATTGATCATTTGTTGTTACAGTGCAAATGGTCTAGAGATCTGTTTGAACCTTTTTTTGGCCAACAGTGGAGTCCAGTGGGTGATGCCGGCTAACGTCACAACTTGGTTGACATCTCGATGCGGTTTTAAGTCGTGTTGCAGCAAGAAATAGGAGAATATTGGGGGAAAAAAATAGCATGGATCCTTGTTGCATTTTTGGTTAATTTGGAAAGAAAGAAACAGGAGAATTTTTCAAGAAAAATAGCTACCACTTTTCAAGTTAAAAGAGTTTGTTTTTAGCTAAGTTGTACGGTTGGGGGATAGATCTGGATGTCTACACGTTCTTGAAAATTTTTCAAGACTTTGGCACTTTAGGCTGGAGGAATCTTTGTTAATGGTTGGAATTGTCTTAATTCCTATGCAATAAAATTCTTTTATTTATCTTTTTTTTTTGGGGGGGGGGGGGGAGAACTTCAAAAACCACTTAGTAGAGACTAGGCTAGCAATTTTACACTCAACATGTTGGGTTTTTTTTTTTTTTTTTTGGGGGGGGGGGTGGGGGTGGGGGGCTGACATAGAGTTAATGTCAGCTCCATGACACTTTTGGGCGATTGGATTAATGGTCCTCTTATATTCACTGTTGGATTTTAATTCAACGGCCCAAAAGTGTGATGTCACGGAGTTGATAGCCATAGTTATGTCAGCCTGTCCTTGTTCCAACAAGTTCACATATTTAACAGTTCTGCACACACTGTGGACCCTAATTTTATTTATCTAAACCCAAACTACCCCCCCTCCCCCTTTGCCCTAACAGGGGGGAGAACAAAAAAAGAGCCACTATGGGCAAAATAATTCATGGCATTTTTTTTCCCATAATCGGGTCATTTGGTTTGCTCTTCTGTGGAGTGAACCAAAAAATTACAACTTCCATTTAACCATGACTTCCCAATTGACTTCATGGTGTGAAGAATTGGAGCCATTCCCTTTTTCCTCATCTGAAAGAATTAAAAAAAAAAAAAAGTTATGATGAAGTTTGTCCTATGAAATATGGTCCATTGTAATGAATTTTGGAATTGGTTTAATTTAATGGCTTTGTTGGCCTAGGAATTTGCATTAGTTTTATGTTTTCTTCTTGGCGCGACGACTATCGTAATTTTGTTTGATTGTGTGCGAGCAGATGTGTATGGTATACTGGTATACGGGATTTGTTCTAATCCTTGAATTAACATATTTAATTGCAGCCTAGGGTTGAAGCTGCTATGGTCAATGCTCGAATTAGAAAGACAGTCAGAGAAACCCATGCAAAGGTGGGCTACATAGGCCCTCCAACTGATTTCAACTACGATCACCAACACCTTGGCACAGGCCCTCAAACACTAACTGAAATTGCCGAGGGCCGCCATCCTTTTTGCTCAGCAATCTCAAATGCAAAGAACCCAGCCATCATTGTTGGTGCTGGAATCTTTGAGAGGAAGGATAAGGATGCGATTTTCTCTGCTGTTGAAACTATTGCAAAAAATGGGAATATGATCAGACCGGACTGGAATGGCTTCAATGTGTTGCTTCTCAATGCTGCCCAAGCAGCCGCACTTGACCTTGGACTTGTACCAGAATCTGGAAGCAGCATTGAATCCGCAAAGTTCTTGTACTTGATGGGTGCTGATGACGTGAACTTGGAGAAACTTCCAAAGGATGCGTTTGTGGTTTATCAGGGCCACCATGGTGACAAGAGTGTATATCAAGCTAATGTCATTTTCCCAGCAGCAGCATTCACAGAGAAGGAAGGGACATTTGTAAATACAGAAGGTTGTGCCCAACAGACGGTACCTGCTGTTCCCACTGTTGGTGATGCAAGGGATGATTGGAAAATAATTAGAGCATTGTCCGAGGTGGCAGGGGCTCGCTTACCATATGATACCCTTGGCGCTATCCACTCCCGGATGAGAATCGTGGCACCGAATCTCTTGCATTTGGATGAGAGAGAACCGACTACTTTCTCTGCCTCGTTATTGAAACCAGAGTGTAGCGACAAGGTGAGTACGACTCCATTTGAAACTGCAGTAGAGAATTTCTACATGACTGATTCAATCACGAGGGCATCTAAGATAATGGCACAGTGCAGTGCAATGCTTTTGAAGAAGTGAACAAATTTACATTCTTTGTAATAAAGGTGCACTGTTTTGTCTCCATTAATTTATGGTTTGAGCCTTTTTAGAATTTTTTGTGATAGGCTCTATGAATTGCAGTGCCATACTGGACTCACTGCTCATAAATGGCAACTTTTGGTATTTGGCTTGTTAACTTCTTCCTCCCCCCCCCCCCCCCCCCAAAAAAAAATTTTTCCTGTTGTACCAAAACTGCAATCACTTTGCATTACTCCTCATTACTCATAAAACAACTATGTTAAGATGGTCTTCTGTTTTTTCAGAATGAGAATTGGGGCGTTGCCATGCCTTTGGCAGATCTGAATGCTGTCTCATTTCATCCTACTCCTTCAGATCTGGGATTGGATGGGATGGGATGTGATTCTTTTAGACTAGTTCTACAAAGCCTTTATATAACAGTATTTTCAGGTTTTAGTAGTCCAGTATGGCGAGGACCTGATGTAAATTTTAATTTTTTAAAATAAGTTAATTTTTATAATTGATTCTCATGTATACTAGCACTCAAACGAAATTCAAATTTTTGAACATATCATAGTCGAATGTGACGAACCGGTCAAACACTTTAAGAACAAGAAACAAAAATTGAATAATGATACTGATGACTCCAAATGTAATAACCCGAATTTCAGTATTAATATTTTGAACTGTATTAAGGAATTGTGTTGTCTGGGAGATTTGTTTAGAGTGTGCTTGGTTGATTTGGTGAATTGATTAATTTTGGTTAAAATTGCGTTAGATTTTTATACATATATAGTGCAACAACTTCTACACGTAGTGCAGTTTTAAACCATGATATTCATTGATAAAATCTAACTAAACATGATGGGAAAATTCCATGAAGAGAAGTTTTGTAACAAATAATGTAAGGCAAAATTACAACAGCTAAAACAAAATTGTAGGATCAGGCACTGCTGGAGGATCAACTGGTACAAGGGACAAGAATCACGATAGTGAAGATGCAATTCATCTCGATTTACAGAAAGCATTGCCTTAGCCACGCATAGAATTTTCAAAAATAGCTGTACCATTGATGTCGCAAAAATAGCTGAGGGCGCAAGCGAGCTTTACAGCAACAGCAATTGACAGCCAGAAAACCTACACTTCCTGGTTCATGGGATCAATTAGAAAACCCGCACTCCCTGGTTCTTGGGATCAATTCCGGTCCAGTTGACATGAAGGGTGTTTGCCAGAGATCAATCTTTGACATCATTTGCATATAATGGTATGGAATCGAAGTCCTTATCTTGTAAAGTACAAGACATCCTATGATTTACCAAAGATAAGGCCAACCAAAAGAAGTCCTAAGAGCAGCCTCATTCTACAATGAATCATAAACCAAACTGTTTATGATGCAAACTAGATAGTGTGTGTGATAAATTTACAAGTCGAAACTCCATGTTAGGCACCCAAAATAGTAGAGGCGAAAATGATTTGCTCAATGCAACACCATCCAAGGAGAAAGCAGCCCTCTCGTGGTGTCTTAAAAAAAATAAAGACATCCTTCTCTCACCAGTCCAAAGGTGACAATGAGTTCTGTTTAATCCCCAGTCCAAAGCTGACAATTGCTGCACCTCTTTTTACCACAGAAATTAAAATCAGGAACAAGACCGGCTTCCGTGAAATTTGGTTAACACCACTCTGGTTCTATCAGGTGGGACTGAGAGTTTCTTCAGTCAAGTATAACCTGCAGATGCAACGGATTAAATTTATTATTTAGATGGACTGTAAATATCAGTGTAGCATCAATTTGCATGTACGAATTATTTTGTGGGACTATTTCAAAATCACTGTGAAAACTAGGTTAAGACTTTCTATGTTTCCCAATCAAATCTTCAGCACAGACAATTTCATAAGTGGGAAGAACGAAGTTACAGTTCCATTCACATTTCAGAAAGACTATTGGCTCTAATACAGGAATAGACCAACAGGGAAACATAAAATTAAAGTTAGCAGAAAATTTGAAGGCATCATATTTGCAGATAATGGAACTCAATGAAGTTAGGCATCACTGATGATGGAAATTAAATTACGGCTCACAACTAAATGGAATTTTCAACCTTTCAAGATATTAAAAGCACTGTTTCAAGATGTAGGCAAATGGATGTTCCCTAGAACACTTCAAAAGTATAACAAAAATATGAATATTCATAAATGAACAAAAATCTATATAAATGTGTAAAAAAAAATTTTATTTTCAGATATTACAGTGTTGTGCTTTGGCTGTTCCCAAGAACACTCCAAAAGCAGAACAAAAATATGAACATGCATGCATAAACAAAAATCTATCTAAATGTATAAAAAATAATTTTTATTTCACAAATTACGATGTTGTGCTTTGATATCAGAATCATTAAAAAACAGAGAGGTTAACTGTTTGGGAAATTCCCCCAAAAAAATAACTTTGGGACTAAAATTATTTTAATGAACTGAAAAACTTAGGTGGCATTTGGTTTGATTTTTGTTTTCTGTTTTTGTTTTGTGTTTTATGTTCTAAAAATCCCAAAACAAGGAAAACAAAAAATACTCTATTTTTCTTATTTTGAAATTTTTCTTGTTTTGGATTAAAAACGCTTGAAACGACTTTTAGCTATTTTTCATTTTATGTGTAAACTCATTTTTTATTTTCTATAACAAATTTTGAAAACATAAGTGACCAAATATATTTTAAGCTATTTTCCTTATTTTTAAAAGCGCATAATGGAAAATGAGCTTAAAATAGAAAATAAAAAAATAAAAACAGAAAACAAAAAATAGAAAAACAAAGCAAATGCCACCTTTGAAATTCCAATTATCTGATTTCTATTGCACCTGGTGCAAAACCTAGTTAGACAAGGTTGCACTTGGAGTAAACGTTCTTACAATTGGAATTTCAAGTTTTCAGTCCATTAGAATGGAATTTCAGTCAAAAAGCTTTTTTTTTTTGGGGGGGGGGGGGGGGGGTTTCCCTAAATGTTTGACGGAAAAGAAGCCATATTTTGTTTCTCGTTCCTCATGCAACTTTTAGAACATTTTTTTTTAATTTTTAATTTTTGAAAAAAGAAAATCATTCTTCACATTAATTTTTGTCATGATTTGAAAAAGCTACTTACCAGGCGGACTTAGGAGATGAACATAAGGAGAAGTTTTGGGAAGAGTTGGAAGGAATGCTATTAGAGATACCCCAAGGAGAGATGGTCTTCATGGGAAGAGATTTGAACAGTCATATAAGACGCGACGTAGATGGATATATAGGAGTACATGGGGGATATGGATACGGTAATAGAAATGAAGTAGGGAAGGATATTTTAGAATTTGCAGTGGCTTATGATCTCATGGTGATGCACACCTTTTTTAGGAAGAGAGAGGAACATTTGGTGACATATAAGAGTGGCTCCTCAAGGACACAGATTGATTTCTTCTTAAATAGGAAAAGAGACCGCGTAACTTGTAAAGATTGCAAGGTTATACCAGAGGAGAGCTTGACTTCCCAACATAGGTTGTTGGTCATAGATGTGCAACTTCTAAGGTAGACTAGAAAAAAGAAGTTGTATAGATGCTCAATGACTAAATGGTGGAACTTGAAAGGTGATAAGCAACTGGCATTCAGGAAAAGAGTACTAGAGGAAGAGTGCAAATAATATGTGGGATTAGGTAGTAGAGTGTATTAGGAGGGTAGGGAAAGAAGTCTTAGGAGAATCCAAAGGGAGTGCTCCGACACAGAAATAGGCATGGTGGTGGAGCGAGGCCGTCCAAGACAAGATAAGAGTTAAAAGAGTGTTTTAAATCTTGGCAAAACGATCGAAATGGAGCAACTTGGAGAGGTATAAAGAAGCAAAAAGAGTAACCAAAAAGGCAGTTAGTGAGGCTAAGGCAAAGGCATTTGAGGATTTATATAAGCGACTTGACACTAAAGAAGGCGAAAGAGAGATATTCAAGCTTACTAAATCCAGAGATAGGCGGACTAAAGATTTAAACTATGTTAAATGCATTAAGGATGAGGATGAAAAGGTATTAGTAGAGGAAGAGGAGATAAAGGAGCATTGGAACAGCTACTTCTACAAGTTATTTAATGAAAGCAGTAGTAGTGACATACATTTGGGGCAGTTTACCACCTTTAGAGAAGAATTAAATCGTATGTTCTATAGGAGAATCAGTAGGGAAGAAATAAAAGAAGTATTGAAAAAGATGAATAATGGGAAAGCGGTTGGGCTAGATGGTATCCCTATTGAGGTTTGGAGGTGCCTAGGGTAGTGTGGCATAAGTTGGTTGACAAAACTTTTTAATATAGTGCTAAAGAGCAAGAAGATGCCTGATGCATGAAGGAAAAGTATTATTATACCCGTATACAAGAACAACCGTGAGATCAGAGTGTTGAGCACAGGATTCAGGCTAGGTGGACCAGCAGGATCAGAGTGCTTCGAGGGTCTTGTGCGATCGAAAAGTCCCCCTCAAGGTGAAAGGAAAGTATTATAAGGTGGCAGTAAGACCAGCGTTACTATATGGATCAGAGTGTTGGGCAGTAAAGTATAATCATGTTCAGAAGATGGCAGTTGCGGAGATGAGAATGCTAAAATGAATGTGCGGGATTACAATGAGAGATAGGATTAGAAACGAGGAGATTAGGGACAAAGTAGAAACATCACCGATTGAAGATAAAATGAGAAAAAACCGATTAAGATGGTTTGGCCATGTTAAAAGGTGTCCAATGGAGGCACCTGTTAAAAGGTGTGAAAACATGGAGATTGCTTGGAGTAGGAGAGGAAGAGGAAGACTCAAGAAAAGTTAGAAAGAAACTATTAGACTTGACTTTGTCTACCTGGATTTAACAGAGGACATGGTCCTAAATAGATTTAATTGGCGTCGCCAAATCCATAGAGCTGACCCCACCTAGTGGGAAAAGGCTTAATTTGGTTTGGTGTAGTTTGGTTTTGAAAAAGCTACTTACCCCTTTTGTCTTCTCTTTTGTAAACTATTTGACGAAAAGGAAGCCTTATTTTGCTTCTTGTTCCTCATGTATCTTCTAGAATCCTTTTATATTTTTCTTTTACTTTATTTTTTAAAGAAAAGATTCTTCTTCATGTTGATTTTTTCCATGACTTGAGAAGGGTACCTAGCCCCTTTTCTTTTACAAATTTATTTTCACCTTTTTTGTGGCAAGCATTAATTTCCGACCACTAGTGCTTAGTTTAGGAGAAGGCGTATGATCAATTCAATTGGGGGTTTCCTTCTTTATTTGATGGAATGTTCGAGTTTTGGCTTGAAATGGAAGAGTTAGATCTAATGGTGCATTTCGACAGCCAGGTTCGCTGTGTTGTTTTATTTTTATTTATTTTTTCAAAGTCTTATAGGCGGTTAAGACAAGGAGATCCTCTTTACCCTTTATCATTCATACTTCTCATGGAAGCTTTGAGCATGCTCATAATTAAGGCAAGACAGGAGAGCTTCACAAAAAAGGTAGAGGATCCAACATATTCACGAGCTGGAGATTTCACCCCTCCTGTATGCAAACGATTCAATTATCTTTTGTGAGGGTTAACCTTTGATGTGGGGGCATGTTAGTTGCTTTTGTTATACTTTGAGAGATGTCGGGATGGAGGGCTAACCTGGGTCAATTCTAATTGATTCCTATTGCAGTGGTCCAGTATTTGGAAGAGTTGGCTTTTATTATGGGATCAATCACTTTCTGTCTTCATATTTAGGCCTTGTTTTGGCTCTTGCTTCAAGGCAAAGGGTGTGCAGGTTGGAATTATTGGCAAGTATCAAGTTAGCAAGGTGAAAGAAGGGTTTATCTCAAATAGGGCTGTAAAATGAACCAAGTTACTCGAGTTCACTTGAATTTGATTTGGTTATAAGCTCACTTGAGCTTGAGCTCGAAAAGTAAATGAACCGAATTTGAACCACAATTTTAAGTTTGTTATACTAATGAATCTAATCAAAGTTTGGCTTGATAAACTAGTATTAATAAATATAGTATCAAAAAAATCAAATTATTTGAGCTCGACTCAAGATCAATTCGATTAAGGACCACTCAAATTTGACTCGAAAGATTAACGAATCAAATTTGAATCATTTTTTTCAAGGCTCTATAACTTTAACAATTCTAATTCAAATACTCTTACTACACGATTCAGTTGGGTTAGATTCATACACACCGCTACTCTCAAAAAAGGGGGCAGAGAGCATTTTATCAAGTATGCCTATTTATTTCATGTCTCCATTCAAGGCTCTAGAACCAATCATGAAGAGGTTGGAGAAAAATTCCTTTCTTGTTAATTGATTGACTCAATTGAACTCAACTTTCAATCAAGAAACCTTTGAATGGCAACAACTTCTACATGTAGTGCAGTTTTAAACCATGATATTCATTGATAAAATCTAACTAAACATGATGGAAAATTCCACGAAGAGAAGTTTTGTCACAAATAATGAGGCAAATTACAATAACAGCTAAACAAAATTGTAGGATCAGGCACTGCTGGAGCATCAACTGGTACAAGAGACACGAATCACGATAGTGGAGATGCAATTCCTCTCAACCTACAGAAAGCATTGCCTTGGGCGCACATAGAATTTTCCATTGAATGTCATATAGCTTTTTTAATTATCTTAGCCATATGATTTTGAGCTAAAACTACAGAGGGCAACCATATACCAGCTGAAGCAATAAAATCAATGGTTAAGTATTTCTCCAATTAAAAATCTGTCACTAATTATCGGATTTTATCTACATCTTGCTCTTGATTGTTAACAAAACAATTACAGAATACTTCTCTCTCGGATTCTGATAAGGTCAAAAAGAGCCTGTGAGCACACCAATTTATTATAGAAAGCTCATCAATTATCACACCAACAAGAATAAAGCCAACATATGAATTGGGGTGCTATTTTAGTACCCGTACCTATGAAGGACATAGTGCTGCCGCCTGCTCCGCATGACCACCAGGTGAAGCAGATTTTTCAAGCCTTTTCCTGCAAGGTTAAATAAGTTCCCATTTTAGGTTTTGATAGTAGTCTGAAGACTAATTATCATAAACACTGTCCATAAAAAGAGAGCAAACTGGGATCAAATAAGACAAAGAACTGAAATTGCAAATGCTGCAGCAATATTTATCTTATTATAGTAAGCAATTAGAAGTTTTACATTTTTGAACTGTCTCAATTTTTAAATATTTTCTGTTATTTTTCAAGTTTCTCCAACCAAGCTCTAATAGATAAGTTTTAAACATGCAATCAAAATCAAACATAATGGTGCTCCAATACTTTTCTGAAGGATTCTACTCAAGCAAGGGTCGTCAATACTCCAGTAGTATGATTAAATGAAACCTAATCACTCATTCATTACTGCTAACTACATTTGAAGCATCACCATATTTATGCCAACAGCATGTATCAAGTCATCATCGCCAAATCTTCCACCAAAGGAATTCTTTACATGATCTAAAATGAATTATATAAAAAGCAATGCTCTTTAAGTTGATGGACATTACAAAAATTTCAATTGGACTCAATTCATGGAATTCTTACTTCCAAGAAGCAACAAAAGAAGTTTTTTTTTTTTTTTCTTTGGGAGGGGGGGGGGAGGGGGTGGAGATTGGTAGGACCATTTTTTCTCTCACAGTCACTAAAGCTACCGTAAGAACCCTATCAGTACACTAAAAATAGCCCCATCAAACTATGCCACATCACTGTTGTCACCACCACCACAAACAGCAGCACCACCAAAACACCACATTGTCCAATGCCTGCATCCTTTGCATACCAATCATAATCGCCAACGTATCTGTTTGTCAATGCTATTGATTATGCAACAACTGACCGCGCATCTGATACTTCTTGTAAGAAGCAAGCATAAAAGAGGAAAGGCTGATGATTAATTATTAATATCCTAGAAATCCATTTTAAGAAATGCATCTGTTAAAAAATTATACAAGTGAAACAGGGAAGAATTTCTTTAATTCAACAACTAGAATGGGACAGGTACGTCAACAGACATAGGCTACAAAAGAAAATTGCATGCCAAGTTGCATACTCTAATATCATGTTACTAAGTAAAGAAGCCAGGGAATGCAATTAGTTCAACAGAACTTACTTATTGTATGACTGAACAATTGATCGTGGCCTCTCGTAACCATCTTTCTTCTCTGGAGGCTTTGACTTCGCTGGATACCTTGATTCTGGTTTCCAGCAAGCATTAGTGAGTGACTGGGCCAGTAAGTCAGCAATATCAGTTGCCATTGCCTCCGCTTTCTTCACATATGGAAAAGTTTCCTCTTTGAAGTGTTGAGACAACCATAAATACATAGACAACACCTGGTGTTTGGTCTCAAGATCCAAGAGCTCAGAATCATTACGAGCAGAACATTTGGGCATGCCCATTGCTATACCAACAGGCAGGCTTTGGGCATAAGAAGAAGCAAACCTTAAAAGATGATACATTGCTTTGGGATCTCTGATATTAACTGGAGCAAAGCAAAAGTTGAAACGATCTTCAAGAGATAATTGTTTAACCTTCTCCAACATGTTAGCGACCTTTTTAACATGCTCATGTTGGCACAAGAAGTAAGATCCATCCAAACGACAATTTTCACGGAACTTTTCAAGTAGTTGGGGAAAACTAACATTGGGGAGTTGGCCTGCAAATAACTCAACCTGCTCAAAGAAAGGAAAGAGACCCACTTTCTTAACATCATCAAAAGGCTTCTTCAAACAATCAATTAAGTAATCGAGGTCATCTAAATGCAAGGTGGTTGTCAGCCCATCTGGATAAACACTTCCTCTCCGACCAGCTCTTCCAGCAATCTGCTTTACCTGGGATGGTGGAACTGGAACAATCCTGTCACCATTGTATTTCGAGAGGCTATAAAAAACAACCCTCCTAATATTAAGATTCAAACCCATTCCAACTGCATCACTTGCAACCAAAACATCAAATTCGTTATCTTGATCATTGAACAAGTTAGCTTGCTGCCTACGAGTCTCTGGGGGCAATGCACCATAAATAACACAACAGCGATGATTTGTGTGCTTCTCAATCGCCAATTTCACCTCAAATATCTCCCTCCTTGAGAAAGCAACAACACAATCTCCAGAGCGAACATTCCGAAGATCTCCCAAAAGGGTCTTGGCTTCAACTACCAATGGCTTGAATCTCTCATAATGATTTTCATACAACTCATCCCCAGTTTCTGAACAGATTTTTCGAACCATATTCAAAACGCTAGGATCCCCACACAAATGTATCTCATCAGCCTTCAACCCAAGCAAAGCCCTTGTCCATGCATAGCCTCTATATGTGTCTGCCATCATTTGAATTTCATCAATAACAGCCACATCATATAACTCATCCGTGGATACCATTTCCACCGTACAAGCAACATGGTTTGAAAATGGAACATATTTCTTTTCTTGCCCTGTATGGAGACTGCAATACACTCCTAGTGCATTTACCTTATCAAAAACTTCCATAGCCAACAGCCTAAGAGGACTACAATAAATACCCTTCTCTGCATCTGTAAATCTTTGCAAAGCATTGTATGTTTTACCACTATTAGTTGGGCCACAATGATAAATAATCTTTCGTTTCATTGCCCGTGCAAATGGAAACCAAGTGTGTGGTTTTGTAAGGTCCGCAGACTCAATCATACTCCTAAACCTCTTAATTTCATCCGGAAACTCTTCTAAGCAAAATTCGACAAATATAGGGAAAAGGAACCTATCCGCAGCATCACCGGGACCAAGAGAAACCAAGTAGTTGGCAACATCAGTCCGACATTTCTTGAAGAAGAAATTGCGGAACTTATGAGCTGCAGTAGGGAAAAAAGATGCCCCAATATACACTGCCAGTGCCTGATTGGACGCCCAACCTGATTTTGCAAATCCTCCGAAGATTGCGGCGAGCGTATTCCAATCCCCCCGGGTTTGTTTCATGCCCTTGGCAGCATCACGAAGCTCACTATAAATTTCTACAGGATCACGAGCTCCAACGTGCTCGTACCCAGATAACGTTTTCGAACTTATTTCACCTCCGCCAGCCCCATCATGCTCTGATTCAACAACTGTAGCTGAATTGGAAACATCAAAGTTCCCATTTTGTACCGATGTTGAATATGATTGTTTATTGAAATTGGAAAGCGTAGACATCGGGTAATGAGAGGTTAAGTGGCCGATTAAGGTGGCGGGGAGTTGCAGGTGGGTTGAAGGATAAAGGGAGGCGGCCCCGAGAGGGGAATTTGGGAGGTCCGAGGAATACAATTCCCTGGAAGAATGAAGGCATCGACTGGATTGGAAGAAGAGGACCCTAACCCTAGAAAGGCTATTTCTTGATGAGTATATGCGGAAAAGATGTGAAGCAGGGCCTCTTGCCATGGATTGAATTTGCATTACATACCAGAAAATGTACAACGAGAGCGAATTTATGAAGCAGCACACAAAGCCAATGAGTCAATCAATGGTTGAAGTCGGAGCATACCTGCATATGGTGGGGAGAAATTCGGATGATTTAGAGAGAGAGGAGGGAGAGTGGGGGGTTTGAGGAAATGGAGGAAAAGAGACGGTCGGCGTTAAATGTGCCAAATCCTAAAACCCTAAAACCCTCAACACCGTTAGGTCGGTTTAAGTGGGGCTCCAAATGCGTGATTGCACGATTTTTATTTATTTTTTCATGAAAATTTTATTAATACATTTAAGAGTGGCTATATTTACCCTTTTTTTCAAAAGTTTGTTTGGATTGAGGGGCTTAAAATTATTTTTAAACTTTGAGGAATTGCGGTTAAAGCTGAATTGTTCAATCAAATATGAGTTTCATCTGACTTTTCAATTTCAAAATATAATTTTTACTTTTAAAGAGTGGTAAATCAGTCAATTGAAAAAATATTAAATGATGAATTAAAGAGATGAAAAAAGAAAGTTTTAAATGATGAAAAAGAGAAAAAGAAATAAAAAACTAAATATAAACAAAAAACGACTAAATATAAATAAAGATATAGTAAATTTTTAATTATTTTTATTTTTAAAAATATTTGAATTTGTATTAAATATAAATAAAAATATATTAAATTTTTAATTATTTTTATTTCTATAAATATATTTAAATTATATATATTAATTTAAAATTTTAAATAAATATTTATTTTTAGGTGTTATCTTTATTTTTATTTTTTTGTTAATCTTAGTTTAAAAAAATTTTTACTATATCTTTATTTATTTTTAATATAAATTTAAATATTTTTAAAAAATAAATATAATTAAAATTTATAATTTTTTATTTATCTTTAGTTGTTATCTTTATTTGTCTATACTTGTTATATCTGTATTATTTTGGATAGGGTTTCCAAAATAAATAAATAAAAATATAGTAAGTAAAAATATAACAAGTGAAGATAAATAAAGATAACAACTAAAGATAAATAAAAAAATAAATTTTAATTATTTTTATTTTTTAAAAATATGTAAATTTATATTAAAGATATAATAAATTTTTTATTAGGCTAAGATTTACAACTGAACAACTAAATAAAAATAAATATAACAAGTAAAAATAAATAAAGATAGAACAACTAAAGATAAATAAATAATTAAAATTTTAAATTAATACATATAAATTTAAATATATTTTAAAAATAAAAATAATTAAAAATTTGCTATATCTTTTATTTATCTTTGATATAAATTTACTTATTTTTAAAAAATAAAAAATAATTAAAATTTTACTATGTCTTTATTTATATTTAGTTATTGTATTTATTTATATTTAGTTTTTCTCTTTTCTTTTTTCTCTTTCATCATTGAAAACTTCATCTTTCTTCCTTTCAATTCATCATTTAATATTTTCTCAATTGACTGCTTTACCTCTCTATAAGGGCGAAAATTGTATTTTAAAATTGTAGGGTTCGACCAATCTTATATTGATTAAATGGTTGAGATTTAATTTCAAGTCCCTAAAATTTAAAAGTAACTTTAAGCCCCCTTAATCCCAAAAGCTCCCCTCACTTTTTGTAATTTTTTTACTCTACAAAATTACAAAACTAGCCTTGTAATTAATGGAGGACAATTAATAAAAATCACTTTAAATTCCATAATTACTCTCCCTTCATTTATTATTATGGAATTAAAATCCTCCATTTTTCACTTTTCATTAACTCCATTTTTTATTCTTTAATAATTACATCTCTCATAATCTCATTTATACTTTTACTCGTATATATCTCTTTGGTTCATTAAACCTTAAACAAAACATGATGGAAAAGGATTCTCTTAAAGTGGAGCTTTCGAATGTGATTAATTTTTTTTTTTTTTGGTGCAAGCAATACAAAGCAAATTTCATATTATTATGAATTATCGAATCTCTTAAATAGCAAAACAACTGTTAATTTTTTTTTTTAATTTTTTCTCTTTCATGTGATTAATTTTTTGGCAAAGTAATATAGAAAAAATTACATGTTGAGGTGTGAATGATATGGTCAAATTGGTCTACCACAACACCTTCAGATCCTTGCTCACTCAAATGGACCCTGACTGCTTCTAAATAATGCGTTTAAACTAACCCTCAAGTGTAAGGGTGTGCGGTGTAGTTTTAACTCGGTAAGTCTGAGATCGAATCCACATGAAACTATGAGATTGAACACTAGGATTTTCTAAGTTTTTCTACCTACTGGTTTCGTTTTAAAAATAGGAAAAGAAAATTAGGTTTTGGGTTTTGAAAAGAGTTGATTAAGTAATTAGCAACCAAATAAATGTAAATTGCGAAAGTTAACTAAACTGGCATTCAAGAAATTAAATTACTTTTATTCTAACTAATAGAAAAGAAAGATACAAAATTAAACTTAACTAAAATAATGAAAGCAATAAAATTAAGCATTCAAGATAATTTACGATTCTTGATTCAACTTTCAATTCTTGGTACTTCACAATGGGATGTGTTAAATACTACAATCTAAAGTTCACGTGGAAGGAACAAATAGATTGGAAAGATTTTTTCGTTTAGGGTTCTTAATTTCCCAATACTCAGTTTTATACTCTTGTTTAGGATTATAAAATCGGAAAGATTTTCTAAGAAAACACTTGGGTTCAAATCTGATTTAGGGTTTGTTCAAAAATATTAAGAAAGTTTTAATCAAAAATCTTTACTAGTGATTACAGAGAATTTAGTCAAAGACTTTTGTTTTTGAAAGGTTTTTAAACAAACAAAATCAGATTTGAGTTCAAATCCTATTTTTAGTTCTTCCAAAAATATTAAAAAAAACTTAATCAATAGTTTTTGAAACAAACGAAAATAGATTTGAAAGTTGTAAACCCCTACGCATGAGTTCTCGCAAACCATGCGAATGGTCTACACATATCAATAATCATAGTAACCTACCCTTCTTTGATTCGTTGAATCAAGAACTAGGGTTTTACGCTAAAATAACTTTAAATGAAACAAAATCAACCAACGAACATATATTTAATGGATCTATTGAATAAAACGAAGAAACAATATAATTGAAATGAAAAACAAAATCAAACATACTTTGAAATCGAATCTGAAACGTAAGCATGAACAACCATTGCTGTATGAAACCTGCGCAAACTCCAAAAAGTCTTCAAAACATTCTACGAACATTAAAAATCTCTAAAAACTATCTAAAACTCTAGAAAAATGAAAAATAAAGTAGGGTTGTTTTCCTGGTTCGGCCAGACATCAGGGTTTTTAAAGGGGTAACAAGGAAACCCTAAAATATGAGATTTAAAATCGCGTGCATGGCACACTGTGGTCTGGACCATTTGGGCGAGGGTCCAGACCACAGAACCTTGATTCCCCAAGTTTTGCTTCCTCTTGAAGTCGTGTCTTGCTTCTGACAGCTTTCTTTTTTCAACTTTCAATGTGATTTTGGCCTCGAAGATGATGGATTCAGGCTTCGGCTAAAACACGAAAGTTATAGTCATTTGAGTCTTCTTTCCAACCCAAAAAGAATCAGGTCAATCTGACTTGTGAGTGAAAAGATATGGTCAAAATACTGATAGGGTGTCAAGTTGAAACTTTAGCTGCACACCACTTCAACCATCTTAAATTTCGGACCATTTTTTTCTCCTTGGCAGCCACTTTCATCGTTGCTAATCTCATTTATTTCACCCATTTTTCTGCAATTAAGAAAATAAACACTATAAGTAATAAAATAATGATAAAACTCCAAAGTTAATTACTTAAATGCATTAATGAGTATCAAAATGTGGAGTTTATAATTACACTTTTCAAGTGTAATTAGACCCTGCAATAAACTACCGGCCGGGCGATGGTCGACCGAATGCCCCTCCAATGGTTAAGTTAGATAGCTACTCGAGAACTCCCTATAAATTTTGCAGGGTATTTCTATATTATAGGGTACATACCTCTTTTCTCTTTATACTTTGCTAGGCACACGTGGTGCTTTCTTGTTGGTTGTTTTACTCGGATGCTATGGATAATGGAGCAAAACTGAATCATAACTGTTGCACGTTGTGGGGTAAACCAAACCAGTGCCCAAGCACATAATGGAGGTGAAGTACTTAACTAAAACTCCACTCAGCCACAATGGGGACATGTGCTGGCTTGGGTATATGTGAGGTGTCTTCTCTTAGATGTGGGACACGTGTCTGAGCACCCCCTCCAAGTGCCCCCAACTCTTACGCTTGTGGTTTGCTCAGCACGGGCACAAGAACTCAAGACAACCAGCTAATTATAAATTTTGGTTTGAATAGGTTTCACCTAGGCTGCTTTGCATATTTATTAACGCTTATATAAGTGCTACAGCTGTCCTTATAAAGGATTATGATGACTGGCTCTGTCAGTGATTCATTAATGAAAGTACTACTTATTAATACATGTACCGGCGGTGAAACTGCGCCGTTTGGGTATGCGAATATATCGATTGAAAATATAAATCCACAACCGTTCGGATTCTCTTTTTTCATCTCTCTCTTCTATAAATATTCATTTTCACAACCAAATAGGTTTTTCATACTTACGGGTTTCTAGAGATCTCAAGCACCAACAGATTCAAAGTTCTTCTCATCTTATTTTAACTGAGCTCTTCTTGTGTCCGACGAAGTCCCATCCCTCCGTATTGTAACAAAGGTGAGTATTAGTATTGATTCCCGCATATTTTTTCACATTTTTCTAGAATAGGGAAATTTCTTAATGCCCTTATGAAATCGGGAGGTATAGAGGCTTTTAGGGCTAGACACCAAATCCCAGAGTCTATTTGGTTAGCTTTACCAGAGGAGGATGATTTTAGCATAGTTAAAAATCAGGGGTCTAAATGGGTATGGTGGCCGTAGAAGAGTGTGGAGTGACCCTTCTACTCCAACCTTTAGTTCGACTTTTCCTATTGACGGTTGGACTCTGTCCTAGTCAATTAGCCCCAAATGGGTATAGGATTCTAGTCGGGGTAATTGAGCTTAATAGGATCCTAACGGTCAATTTAGGCCATTGGGAAATCCTCCACTGTTACGCTTTAACACATTCGAAGAACGGACGGTACTACTTGAAGTGTCGAGTGGAGGACAACCTCGTGTATGCCCTCCCTAACTCCAACAAGAATATGCTAGACGACCACATCTTGGTTAGTAAGGAATGGCTGTGGCTGCCCGGAGAAGATAGGAACGATGGCGTTTAAAACTTTATGGGGGCGTAGGTAATTACTTCTTTTATTTTAACCCATTTTGTTTTATTATTATTATTATTCGGATACTTACCAACTTTGTTTTGGTCTGTTTTGCAGCGAAGGGTCTTAACAAAAGGTTCGCCAATCCATGGAGTGTGGATTTCAGCTAAAATGCTGAAGTCATTGCTTACAAAGAAGAAAGACCACTGAAGGCCCTTGTCTGGAACACCATTCTTTTGCTCAGATATAAACCAACCCATCGAAGTTTCATGGCCCTTTCGATAGATGTTGGTGAGGACTAACTCAATAACCTACTCGACTCCAAGGACTTCCCGATCGTAGTGCTGTAGACTATTACGGTTGCTGTGCACCCTCCAACCACCTCAGACGAAATGCCACCGAGAAACTTGTTTGTTGCAATGAAGAAGGGCACTAGAGGTAGAGATCCGATCAAGAAGTAAAAAGCTTCAACACCTTCACCCCCTCCTCCACCACCGGCTAGTTGGCAGGGAATTGTGATAAACGAGTCGGTAAGCTTAGTCAGTGCTAAAGGAGGATCAGCTCTAAGCAGTAACCGAGTGATTGACCTTGACGCTAAGCTTTTTATCAAGCATCAGGTCGAGTGACTTTGTCATTAACTCGACAGTTGGTACTCGACCAATCACGATTGATGACTCCGCGATATCAGATCAGGAAGTAGCAATGTCTGTTGCGAATGCAACAACTCTGCCAAATCATTGGGACCATATCATGGGCCTTTCTGATCATTTATGGTTTAGCCAGTCTATTCAATATTCTCTCCTGGTGAATCTATAATCTTTGCTTTGACTCCATTCTTGTTTTCCTTTGTTGTATTCTGATCTGGTTTTTAATTTTTTTTTTTTTTTTGTAGGCTACAGAATACTTTAAAGATGCTGGTCAACATTTTGAATGCCTTATAGAGAGTTTAAAGAATGTCAAAAAGAAAGTTGAAAATCAACATCTCTGAGTTGAACGAATCGAGGAGAATGTGAAGGAAGTATGTGCCCGATATTATGAACTCGTTCAGCAGAATAAACAACTTTCTTCTGATTTTGAAACGATAAACCGAGGATTTGATAAGGCCAACAAAATGGCGACCAAGGCCGAAGCAAAGATCCAAGAAGAGAGAAAGAAGGCCTACTCGAAAGGTTATGAGGAAGCTGGCGATGAGTACCAAAAACAGGTATTCATCATAGTGAATACTTATTACTGGAATAGGTGGGTCGATGCCATTAATAAGGTTGGTCAATCATTTGAGTCCGAGCTTTATACCTCATTCGAGTGGCCGAGGAACGAGGCCCAATACCTTCCTTTGGATGATGATGACGAAAAGGAAGACCCATCTTCTATGATCAAGGGAAAGCCTGTTGAAGATGCCGAGCAAGTACCCAAGACCACTGAATTAAAAAAAGGAAAGCTTGGAGATGAGCTTGAGGCCGAGAAGGAGGCTCTTGGGGATGCTGAAAATACTGATGGCCGATCGAGAGATACCCAGTTTTGTCTTTATCTTTGTAAACTTTTTTGTTCTTGTAGCTTTTAGGGGATAGCCCCCTACCTATCAATGTATGAACTCTCTTTTTCATTTTGGCAAGTATCTTTGTGTTCTTAAATTGTAAATTTTTTATGCTTTTCAAAGAAGTATGAGCCTAAGCGCTTAAGCATTAGTTGAAATCTAGCTAACTCTAGTAAGTGTTCAACTCAGCTTGAGCACTTATCGAAATAAACTTAGCCGACTTTAATGAATGCCAACCCAAACTCAAGCACAATAATTTTGCAAAACTTAGCAGAATTCGTGAGTGCTTATCCGAGTTTAAACACATGAAAATAACTTTGTAAATCTCAGTAAAGGTTGTGAGGGCTTATCCAAGTTCAAACACTTATGAAAAATAACCTTGTAAATCTTAGTAAAGGTTGCGAGGGCTTATATGAGCTTAAGCACTTTCCGTCAATTCAAGCATCACAAAGATCAATCTAAATGGGTCGTCGTATACTCACCCTATGCCTAGTATGGTTGTGATTAACTTGAGCGGGTCGAGTATCCAGACTAGGGCCTTAAGCCAAGTATGCTATGGCTGATCTAAGCGGATCAGGTAGCCGAATCGTGGCCTAAAATTAGGTATATTATGGCCGACTTGAGCGGGTCAAGTAGCTAAACCGTGGCCTAAAGCTAGGTATGCTATGGCCGACCTAAATGGGTCAGGTAGTCGAACCGTAGCCTAGAGCCAGGTATGCTATGGCCGACCTGAGCGTGCCAAGTAGTAGAACCATGGCCTAGAGCGCATCTACTCAACACGTAGGGCTATCTTTCAAAAAACACAAATACTTGGCATTTTTCATTACTTAGAATTTACAACTGGTTTCTAATGGTAGTACTTTCTTAGATTGGAAACATTCCATAGTTTTGTTATTTCTCTCTCCTGCACGTCTTCCAGTCGGTATGCTCCATTGCCGATTACCTCCGTGACTTTATAAGGACCTTCTCAGTTCGGACCTATCTTGCCATTGGCTGGGTTTTTTATTGCCATCATGACCTTTCTAAGCACAAAGTCGCCAACCTTGAAAGACCTTGCTCGGACGTACCTGCTTTGAGACTTCTTTAGTTGTTGCTGATAGGTTGCCATTTTAATTCGAGCAAGTTCTCTATTTTCTTCAATCAAGTCAGCGCTTCATCATTATTCTCTTGAGAAAAATTTTCTGTCCGGATTATTGGCATAGTGATTTCCAAAGGGATAATAGCTTCTGTTTCGTAAGCAAGTGACAATAGGGTTTCTCTAGTTAATCGGCGAGGAGTAGTTCTATAGGCCCACAATACAGTAAGTAGCTCTTCTAGCCAACGTCCTTTAGTTTGCTCCAGACAATTCTTCATGCCATTTAGTATAGTTTTGTTCGACACTTCAGCTTATCCATTGTTTTGCGGGTATGCCGACATGGAGTAGTGATTGCAAATTTCGAGATCCGAACAGAAGTCTCTAGATGCATTACTATCGAATTGCGTACCATTGTCCGAGACCAAACTCCAAGAGGCCTTATATCTTATGACTATGCTTTTTCCAAACGAACCTCCGAGTGTCAAAGTCTTTAATGGTACTGAGGGGCTCGGCTTCAATCCATTTCGTGAAGTAATCTGTGGTAGTGAAAAGCCATCGCCGGCCTCCTAGGGCTATTGGAAGTAGTCCGACTATGTCTAATCCCTATTGTGCAAAAGGCCTCGGGCTAGTTAGAAGACTCATATCTTGGGCCAGTTGATAGCGAATAGAAGCGAACCTTTGACCCTTGTCGCACCTTGTGAAATATTGAATGGCATCTTGCTATATGTGAGGCCACCAGTGTCCTTGCAATACCTCACGAGCTGCCATCGATAGCCTCCTGGCATGCACCGCATAACTTCCTTCGTGCAACTCTTCCAACACTGTCTGCACTCGGTCAGGGTGAACACAGAGCAGGTATAGTCTGCTAAAAGATCTTTTATACGGCTGTTCTTCAAGTGATAGCCAAACCATAATGCTTTACGTCTGATTTTGATGGCTTCTTTCTTATCTTGGGGCAACACATTATCTTTAAGGTACTGAACAATCGGATCCATCCAGCTCGGAGTTAGGGAGTTCGCTTGTATGTGCTGCTCGGTCTCTTGTACACTTGGGTGAAACAACCTTTCCACTGCAATATTTTTGACTTCATTATATTGCTCAGCTGCTCCCAAGGCAGCTAGGGCGTCAGCGTGGTTGTTCTTTTTTAGTCTGACCAATTTGAGCGTGATTGTGTCAAACTGTACCATAAGTGCCCAGGCCAACTCGTAATACTTAACCATATTATTTGATCGAATTTTGTACTCTCCATTCAGTTGACTAACTATCAGTTGTGAGTTTGAGGAGAGGATAAGTTTCCGTGCACATTGCCCCAAAGCTATTCTAAGTCTGAGCAATAAAGCTTCGTGCTTGATTTAATTGTTTATTGTTCGGAACCTTTGTTCAATAACGTGTTTGTAAATTAGCCCTTTCGAGGGAAATAAGTATGACCCCTACTCCAGAGCCATTTTTGGTGGCAGCTCTGTCTACTTGTACCTTCCAAACCCTTTTTAAGGCAATTTCGGCCAAGTTGCACTGGTCAAAATTAAAGCTAGATGTGAATTCAGCCACGAAATCTGCTAATAATTGCCTTTTTATGGTTGTTCAGAGAATGAAGATGATATCATAAGCATCGAGCTTAATAGCCCATTTCAACATTTTTCCGGAGAGATTTTCCTTTCTTAGTACGGAACACAGCGGATGTTTAGTTGCTACTATGATGGTGTGAGCTAAAAAATAGTGTGATAACTTTCTGGAAGCCATGACCAATGCTAAGATCAATTTCTCGATAAGGAGGTACCTTCTTTCAGCATCAATGAGTGTCTTGCTGACGTAGTAAATCGGTCTCTACACCATATCTTCTTTTCTCATCAGCATCGCACTAACTAAATGTTCAGATACGGCTAGATATAACTGTAACTTCTCTCTAAGTTGAGGGGTGGACAAAAGTGGCGGAGATGCCAAGTAGGCCTTGAGTTCTTCGAATGCCTGGTCACACTTTTCATCCTGATGTAAGATGCATTTTTTCTTTCAATAGCTTGAAAAAAGGTCTGCATGATCGAAAGCTCTGCTGATGAACCGATTTAGGGCTGCTATCATCCCTGTCAGGCATTGGACTTCTTTTACCGTGTTTTGTCAGCGAAGCTTCTGTATGGATGTAATCTGATGTGGGTCGACTTCAATTCCTTTCCTTGTCACCAAGTGTCTGAGGAATCTTCCCGAGCAAACCCCGACGCACATTCGGCCGTGTTCAAACGTAAACTGAATTGTTTTAGGATCGCAAATACTTCTTCTAGATAAGACAAATGGTTGGTTTTCTTTTAACTTTTGATAACCATATCGTCAATGTAGACTTCGATTGTTTTTCTGATCTGACTGTCAAACATTTTTGTGACAAACCTCTAATAGACGGCACTAGCGTTCTTCAACCTGAAGGGCATCACCTTGTAGCAATATACCCCACGTGGTGTGAAGAGCGCCATTTTTTCTTGATCCAGCTCGAACATTGGAATCTGGTGGTAACCCCAATAGGCATCAAGAAAGCTTATCATCTTATGTCCAGCCGTGGCATCCACAAGTTGATCAATCTTTGGTAGGGGAAAAGAATCTTTCGGATATGCTTTATTAAGATCGGTAAAGTCAACGCAGACTCTCCACTTACCATTCTTCTTTTTCACCACGATAGTGTTCGACAACCAATTTGGATAGTTGAGTTCCCAAGCCGCATCAACTTCTAATAATTTCCTAACCTTCTCTGTTACAGCCTCTGTATGTGCAGGGGACGATCATCTTGCTTTCTGGATAACTGGTTTTGCAGGGATAGCACACTGAGCTTGTGACACATAATCTTGGGATCAATCCCTGGTATCTCGTATGGGGTCTAAGTAAACACTTCCAGGTTCTGCTTTAGCAACGTGATTAGCTGCTGTCTTTCTTGATAGGACAAGTTTTTTTGAATCAAGAAGAACCTATCTGGATCTGATTTATGTGCAGGGATGGACTCTAAATCTTCAACCGCTTTCTCTTCTAGTTTTGTCCCCATGTCCTCCACAATTGGGGTGTCTTCTTTTTCAATCATAGACTTGACCTCATTGGGGATGTTCTTAGCCCCTATAGCAACCGAGAAGCACCTCTTAGATATGATTTGGCCTCCTCTAATTGAATAAACCCCTTGTTGTGTTAGGAATTTGACTATCTAATGATAGGTGGAATGCATTGTTCTCATTTTGTGTAGCCATAGGCGTCCCATTATAGCTTTGTAGGAAGATGGGATGTCTACCACTAGAAATTCCATTTGCAATTCCATTGGTCCAGCCTGGATTAGAATCGTCACCCTCCCCAGTGGCCAGACGGGTGCTAAACTAAATCCAATCAATGAGCAATATGCCTGGGTGAGGTCAAACTCACATAAATCGAGCTTTTTGAAGAGCCCATAATACATCACCTCGATGGAACTACCCTGATCTATAGGAATTCGACCTACTTTATAGTCGTCAACCTCCAAAGTCACCACTAGGGTATCATTATGTGGTTGCTAGACCCCGCCCAAGTCATTATCGGTGAATACCACCTCGCAGCTTAATTCCAATTTATATATTTTTTTTTTTTTGCGGTCGTAAGCAGACGAACTCCCCATATTGCATACCTCTTTAAGATGGGCTACTTTTATGTATTAAGTTCTGGATTTGATCTTCTATTCTCGAGACTCGTAGCTGTGATGGATCATATTAATGACTCTTTGGACGGGTCGGTCAACATACTCTCGAGGTTGATTGTCTTCCCGTGGTCAAACGACTTTGTCCTTTCTGATGCTCTGGTCATCAACATAATCGTGCAAATGCCCAATGCATACCAAGTCTTCTAAGTGTTGCTTCAATGCTTGGCACTCTCCAGTGCAGTGACCCTTATCTTTGTGGTAAGTGCAATGCAGGGATTGGTCTCTTCCCGATAGATCGCCAGCCATTTTCTTTGGCCATACAAAATAGGGCTTATCCTTAATCCTTGGCAACAGCTTAAAGATTGGCATATTAAAGATTGTATGGATTGCCTCGAACACATCTATCTTATTAGATTACTTTCCTACTTTACCTTCTCACCCCTTAGAATCTCTTTTTCTATGTTTCTTGCTTCGTCATCGACTTTAGAGTACTTTACTATACGACTCATTAGATCGGCAAGATCGTCAGCTGGCGTTTTGGTTAAGGATTGCCACAATTTCTTATCGTGAGATAGGCCGAGAATGAAGGATGCTACAATGATTTATTCGAAACAGTCTTCCACTTCATTGTAGGCCTCGAAATAGTGTCAAGCGTAATTTCTTAGACTTTCATTTCTTCCTTTTCTTATTGTAATCAAGGCGTCCACCGACTGAGACTATCTATTGTTGGCAATAAAGCGTGCTACAAAAGCCTCTGCCAACTGAGACCAGGTACGGATGGAGCTAGGCTCTAGCTTATCCAGCCATTGTAACGCGACCACCCTAAGACTAGAAGGGAGTACTTTGCACATGAGCACGTCATTGTAACTCCAGAGAGACATCACCTGCTTGTAGCGACACACATGCCCCACTGAATCGGCATTTCCATCGTAAAGCGTAAACCTTGGCAGGGTGAACTTACAGGGAGGTTCCATTTGTTCAATAGGTACAGAGAATTGTGATGCAGCAATTCGAATAAGAGCCCTCCTAGCGAGATGATGAGTAGAGTGCCCCACTTTGTGATCGAGACGATCCGCGAGTTGCTTAAGCACCCATATTTTCAAATCGTCTTCATTTCTTTTGGCGTGTTTATTTGATAGGCCGGCTTGCTTAGAACAGGCCTCACCCTTAAAAGAGTCTGAACTGGATTGTCCCTTTGTGTCCCATCTCAGGGAGCGGGAGTATTCTAGTGATGGGTGTTGCATTTTTTTTTTTTTTTTTTTTTTGCTGTGAGGTTTTCCTTTCTTGACAAGTGTTGGGTTAGTTGATCATCCCCGCGCCAGGGGGTCATGGCGAGAGTGATGGTGACGACTATCTCGGTCCCCAGTGCGTGAATGTCCGACGTATAGATCAATTTGATCGCAAAGAATTTCTAATTTGTATTCTATCCACCGTATCTTTGCCTAAAATTGACTCAAAATAAGCCCGTTTGGCATCGAGAGTGTGTTACCAGTGGCATAACAATTGCAGCCCTCTGTGTGTCGTACACGCCCACCAGGGCATTCACTTTTAAATGATCGACAATGTCTAGGAGATGGTTTGTTTTTGGCAAACCTCCTCTAAGCTTCCCATCTAATTTTATGGGGGCCATGGCTTGGTTGATCCCTCTTAGCGCTACCGCTCATCTCTACTACCGATAGATTGTGTTTTTCATGGGAGTAAGACCTCGCTTTCCATAGACGGCACCAATTGGAGTGTCAATATTGTAACTGAATTGCAAGATGACATGTCCGATCAAACGTTGAGGTGTGAATGATATGGTCGGACTAGTCTACCACAGCACATTCAGATCCTTGGTTGCCCAAATAGACCTTATAACAAACTACCGGCTGGGCAATATTCAGTTGAACGCCCTTCCAATGGTTATGTTACATAGCTACTAGAAAACTCCCTATAAATTTTGCAGCGTATTTCTATATTATAGGGTACATACATCTTTTCTCCATTCCTTCTTCTCTTTATACTTTGCTAGGCACACGTGGTGTTTTCTTGTAGGCTGGTTTTACTCAGATGTTGTGGATAGTGGAGCGAAACTGAATCATAACCACTGCACGTGGTGGGGTAAACCAAACTGGTGCCCAAGCACATAATAGAGGTGGAGTACTTAACTAGAACTCCACTTAGCCACAATGGGGACAAGTGGTGGCTTGGGTATATGCCAGGTGTCTTCTCGTAGATGTGGGACATATGTTTGAGTGCCCCCTCCAGTCTATATGCTATTATATTATCAAATTTTTTTTCCCCTATAAGCTTTTTTACAGTTCTTATTTATAGTTTTTTTTTTTTTTTTTTTGCTTGGTAATTTATAGATAGTTTTTGTTAAAATCGTTAAATTATTTTGAACAATGTCATATTATTTTTATTTAATGGTGACTGATTTTGGGGATAAATGTTAGGATCTGAATTTTAATTTAATTTATGTTTATTTTAATTATTTTTATTAGTGTATGAATTAATAAACTATTATAATGTCTTGCTTTGTATCAATTTTTTATTTTTGATAAAATAAATTTAAAAGATATATTTACAAAGCTAATTTAAAAAACTATTAAAAAAGATCTCTCACACAACTTCATGAAATTATAATTGACATTAGATTTTTAATTTAACATGCAAATTAATAAAAATTGAAGGATGTTATAAAAAAGTAAAAAGTGAAAGATATTAGTTTTGTAATAACAAATAGAAAGAGAGGGCAACTATCGTATTTGATGTATTTTGTATTAATTAACCTTTACTACAAAGGTAGTTTCATAATTTTGTAAGAGTAAAAAAAGGGGTAAGGAGTGGGGGAAACTTTTGAAGGAGTGTCAACCTGTATTTAAATCTTTAAATTTTAATTTACCACTTTCAATCAAAACAATATTAGCATCCCCATTTTCACTGCTTAGCTTACTTATGATTGCGTTTTTAACTATTTCAAATGAGTATTTTTGCAAAGTATAATGACCTCTTTTTAATGTTTAGATAATTATATTTATCATTCGTAATATTTAAAAATTATATTTATTTCTCTTATTTTGAAATGATGTTAGCAATGATTCTTTTTATTAAATCAACCCGCTGAAACTTAACGGAAAATGTCAAAGTAACCAAGATTTTAGATAATTAGCTTATCTTATCCTTCTTTCTTTCACATCTTTTATAGTATTGTTTACAAAAATATCTATTTTTTTACTTGTTTTTGAAAATTTATGTTAAAAAAAAAATAAAAATGTGCAGGACAGAAGGATAAGTTCCAACCATTGATTTAACGACCGAGAGGAAGTCAATGTTAATAACATTTCAAAATAAGGGATATAAGTATAATTTTTAAATGTTAAAAAGTAATAGTATAATTATCCTAATATTGAAAAAAGATAAGTATAATTTACCCTTTAGCAAATAATTAACATATTTGTTTGCAAATTCTATCTTGTTGACCATTTTTTTTTGTGCTATTATTATATTGTTTTAAGACTAAAAATTAGATGAACATTGATGTAGGTATAAAAATAACCAGGGATACGTGACATTCTCCGAAGCACGAGAGCATAGTATAGAAATATGCTCGATGTTAGTCTAATAATCAATTGACCACAACTTCTAAGTCCCACCACTAAGTGAAATTATGCTGGTGTAATTCTAAATATAAATGTAAAATGGTAATAAATGAACTGAATTTACTATCTCATAGTTAACCTGGTTAGTTCATTCTTTTACAAATGACAGACAGATGTGACATCTAGACACCTCTCGAGGTTACATTCTGTCTATTACAATAATCTCTCTCACGTGCATTTAATACAAAGTGAAAAGTATTAAATGTAGGATGAGAGGCATTTAAAGAATAGGAGACTGTCATATACTCTAATATATATGTATTAAATAATAATCATTACAATTCAATTATTTACATATTAATTTATTTATTCTATCTTACTATAAATATAAGACTTAACCCCAAAATTTAGGTACACTCACTATTATTAACTATTTACTTCACTCTTTTTATTACAGCTCATTTAAGCCAATTCTGACTTTACCACAAGAGGGTTTTTGGTCAGGGACCATCCCCGGTCATTGTCTTTTACTTCTTGTGCTCGTTCTATTTTTTCGATCGATGTGGTAAGCAAGTTCGGTAATATTTCTTATCATCGAACAATTGATATAAATATTGAGAAAAAAGTTAGTATAATTTACCCTTTTGCAAATGATTAATATACTTGCTCGCAAATTCTATCCAATTGACTTTTTTTTTGTTATTATTTTATTGCTTTAAGCCTTATTATTATATTGTTTTAAGCCTAAAAATTAGATGAACATTGATACTTTCTAAATATTTATAGATATACTAGTCTTAGAAAGATATTATTTCAAATAGTATTTTAAAAAAGTGACAATAGCATTTTAAATTGAGACACAAAACTTATTTAAGTTAATTTTCTCACGTCAATATTTTAATCTGATATGCAAATTTGCCTAAACTAAATTTATCATGTGGTAAAAAATAATCAATTTAATTTCTACACACTTATCTAATCTTGATTTATCACTTATAAATCAAACTAATCAATTTAATCTCATATGCAGATTTATCTAAACATAGTAATAACATAAAATTTAAGAGTTTAAATTTGAATAGAATTTGAGATATGATGTATTACTTGATTAAAAAAATTAATTAATTAAATCTAATAGATAGCAAAAGAGTTATCACTTCATAAAAAAAGTTAATCAATTAAATTTAATAAATTAATTAATAAAATTTAAAAGAGAATTATCACTTATAAAAAATCAATTAAATTCAATATATAAAAAGTTTGAGTTCGAATGTATCACATCATTATAAATAGCATTTTTTAACTTAAAAATATAGTTTTTTCTTTTTTCAAATTCACAACAACTTTTTTGAACTTTATCTCTTATTTTTGCTAAATTCTTTTTATTCTTACTATACTTATTATCTAAAACAATTATCTTAAATTTTTTATTTTTATTTATTTATTTTGGAATGAGGGTCATGGCTGACCCATAGGGTACGTTTGTTTGCAAGATTAGAGCTTAAGATTGGACTGTATGTCCATGGAGCCTACTCTAATCCCGCGTTTAGTTAGAAAAAGTGGGGGGATTATTAGTACCTTTGGACTGCTTATACCTAAAGATGAGGTATAAGCAATACCATGAGAGGTGGTATCACATATCCCCACTCCCAAATTTCCTTCTTGCTAAAATATAAAGATTCAAAATTATTTTCTATCACATTTCATATCAAATCACATCTTTTATCCCACTTTATATCGTATCAACCAAACACTAAAAGAATAATCCCTTGTAAAAAATTAATTTCTACATTATATCCAATCCCATATATTATCCATAGTATTACTTATACCTCATCATCCAATCCCCATAATCAAATATTTTTTGGGTAAGTAAGATAATTTGGATTAATGGGAGAAAAAATAAAATAATTTGAATTAATGGGAGAAAATGCACAAATATCTAAGAGACATACCCCCAGTATCCAAAAGAATAGCTCTAACTATTAGTTACTTTAATACAAAATTAGGAATCCCCCATTTTGAACATAGAGTAATATTCTCAGTGGCACAATTGACATTCCTAAATTAAGTGGCTCTTATCCGAACTTCTTGCTTAATGAGTTGGATAATGCTGTCGATAGAAGTTGAGATGCTTTTGAAAACTCTTGTATTTTTTAAATCCATATATGGTAAATAGTAACTACTCAAGCAAGTTTACATATTAAATTTGCAAAGGTTTTCTTGCTAAACTTCTCTAATGACCATTGAATATCTCTTGTCCAGTTCTGTTTCTATCTTGGGATGTTACATAAGTGACACAAAGTTGTCCATAATTGATTAGAAAATGGGTAAGCAAAGAACAAATTATCAAAATTTTCATTGCCCTGGTTACACAAAACACAATAAGAATTATTATTTAGCTCCCAATTTACAATACGGTTGAAGATGTTTAATCTTCCATGAATGGCAAGGCAAGTAATCAAAGCTAAGTTGTGGGATGTGTTTAGAGAACCATAATACCTTGTGCTAATGGATAGGTGATTGAGGCTGTCTAATAACAATCCATGAGGAAGTTGCTGCATAAATACCGTTATTAGATGCTGTCCAAATGAATTTATCTAGTTGGGAGCTATTCAGAAGATAAAGTGGATTGTTTGAAACAATTTCAGCTATCTCACAAGTAGTTGGAATTGGCCAGAACTATGTACCATTTGCAATGATAGCAGAGATTTGGGCATTACTGGGAATGCCTGAATCACAAATAAATCTTTACCCAAATATGTGGGTAAGTAGCCCCAAGGGGTGCCAATTTCTATATCATAAAGACACCCTACTTTCATTCCCAATTTTGTAATTCAAAATCTTGATGGGAATCTCCATAAGTTTGAAAAGTTTTCTCCAAGTCCAAGAGTAATTAGAAGAAATCTTCACCTGCCAAAAGTCCCTACCTTTTAACAAATGTTTGTTATACCATGAGGTCCATCAAAAGGCTTTCATTGAGCATAAATGAAACTACCCTACTTTTAATAAACTACCCTGCGTTTCCCTCGTTGGCTATGTGCAGCGTCTGCTTATGATCACATCACCTCACATCAGGAACCTTGTTAATTTTATCACCGTGTCAACAAGGTCCAATTTGGGCCTCCAAGGACACAAGCCGCTTTAGGGTAGAATCAAGAAAGTTAATTTGGGCCAGTGGATTTCACATTCAAGTTTTCAAGTTACATCAAATTAGGTCGATGTATTTTATAAGCTTTAATTGTGGGTATACTTTATCCAATTTGAGGACCAGAGCCTCATTGATTTCTTCCTTATCTAGCTCTACCACAATCTTTTAGAGTGCTTTATCGTCCTACTTGTGGACATTTAATTAATAGCGAACAAGTAAAATTAAACCCGTTCCACTCATTGTTACTCAAAATCAATATTAGTAATGTGAATCACATTTTAATGCATTTACTTCTGAATGCGATGTAATAATATTCTAATATACTAAATTTAACAATCAAAACATATTATACATGTAATATATTTTTATGATAAAAAAATTCTAAAAATATAGTAAACTTTTACAAAAGAATAACAAGTAAAGATTTCTATCAAATAAAAAGTGTAATTGGTTAATTCAAAGGGACGGGAGTCTTGATTCTCAAATGATTTCCTTCAAAATAAGCACCTTACTTAACAATTAAGGGATACGAGTCTTGAACCTTGAGCGAGTTTCTTCAAAATAAGCATTTCACATATGCGACTCTAGTGTTTCAAAATTAATTATCATAATGCCCGAGTGACTCGGGCTAAATCAGTCCAAACAGTCAATGAGAAGCTATTCTACGACAAGTCAATGACAACTTATTCTACAATGGTGATAACAGATAAGATGGTGTAATTAACTTAGCCGGAAATCCGGGATGGCCTGGCTAAACTTTTGAAGTGTTAGAATCCTGCTATGAAGATATTAAGCAAGCAGAAGCATTCCGAAGAAGGAACTGCACTCAACAAAATGAAATGGGGGCAAGTGAGTTTGTGATCACTGAACTTTTTACGCTCTTCTTTGCTCTATACTTACCTGAGGTCACCTCTATGAGTGCAGTAGGATAAGAATCGATGGAAATGATCATAAGAATGATTCCAAATTGTGGTCCAAGAAGGCTTGGGCACGTATACATGCATGCACTTGACTTAGCAAGCCAGATGGGTCCCGATGACCTAAAAGCTAGTGTTGAAGAAGAACATCATGGTTGATATAATATATTATATATATGGCTGATGTCATCCTTCCCGTTGCATCTCTCCACTGATGAATTACTTAGAAAATCTTAGATTTGATAGGGGAGTTTATTTAGGGTGTTTGGATGGTTAATAATAATACATAAAAAAAAATTGATATAAATGTGATATGTGATGAAATTTAATTAAAAAAAATTTAATAATTTTTTTTATAATTTTTAGTTAACTTTTATTATATATATTTTTTTTATTCTAAATAACCCCTAGTCGCCCTTACCATTGATGGAACGTGAAAGGCCAATTTGCATTCCATTAATTTCTAGACATCCATAGGAGACTGACTCAAAGCTCATGATTGACTTACTTTTTCACCGTCACAATTGGCCTAGTTAGTACATATCTGCTTCTTTTAATCATGTCTTCGTATAATGGAAATCAAGACTCCCGTTAACGAAAATGACTTGTTAATTTGATGGGCATATATGTTTTCCTTTTCCTTTTTCTTTTTGTTCTTTTTTTTTAATTCAAAATATTCAGATCATTTTATGTATACATTAATTAATTCTTAAAATTTTAAAATTAATAACTGAATAAATCTTTCAATAATCTTAAAGAAATTTGAACTAACAATCATTAAAAAATAATTCTAAAATATTACCAATTGAGTTAACATCAAAATTTACTTGCATGGTTATCACGGGGGAGTAATTTGGATTATTCCATATGGACCAAAATCTACATTAATGAATCTGCCACACCCCAAAGGTATTGGCATGTCACATGTTACTGTTCACTCGTACATGTCAGGAATAATTAGACAGACATTGTAACTTAGAAGAATGCTAATATCAAGTTTGCTTAAAACCCAGAATAACGTCGGAGTACTTTGATCTTATGAAAGGCTGCAATGTGGGTAAAAAGAGGTGGTGCGCAGAAGGATTTCATTTTATTTTTGGGCCGGAAATTTGGATGTGTGCATAAAAAAAAAAAAAAAAATTATTATTAAAACACAATAAAATGCCCCCTCGTTTATGCAGACACAACAGAAATATATATTGACGACAGGCAGTTTATACTATTGAAGACGATCGCTAGTGAGGTTCCTGGCTAATTTATTATTTTTATTACTTTCCCAGTTAATTAATACTACTCAAGGGATTGTATTACTTTCCCAGTTAATACTAAAAAAATATTTATATATTTATTTTTAAATATTAAAAATATAATTCAAATAATAGTAAGAAAAATTAATAAGTAAGCTAGTTATCCGAACCCATTTTATTAGTTTACCTATTTTCCTAAAATGAGCTAATTAACTGAATGATTACTAAGGAGTTTAAGAAGATATCAGATCAGTTCAATCAAATTGGTCAGACCATTTTGTGCATCCCTTAATTAATTCTTAGAATTCTGAAATTAATGATCAAATAAATTTTTTAATAATTTTGAAGAAATTCAAACTAATGATTATTAAAAAATAAATTCAAAATATTACCGATTAAACTAACCTCAGGATTGTATGCATGATTATTACGGGAGAGTAAATTAGATTATTTTATATGATCCCAAATCAACTCAAAATTTAACATATTGTACACCTCAATTATGCCAGTCAACACAAAATAATAGTAGTCGCTAGGACTTAGCGCGATATATATACATATATATTCCATAGCGTGGCAAAGTAATTTAGACCGTAGCTTGGGCTATTAATTCTCAAAACTGGGATGCCTAATTAACTACCATTAGAAAACAAAAAAATAAGTGATGAAATTCGTTTTGTTGGAACTAGATAATATATGGTCTGCCTAGATATCTACCTTTGTTAAAATTCTCTTGGTTCTCCATTTGGAGTAAGAAAAAATAAAATAAATTGAGATAAAATGTAATTTACGATTAATTTTGACATCATTTTTTTTTTAAATCGTAACCGTGGGAACGGTTTTCTAAATTCGTTCTCACAGATTCAAATCATTCACAAAAAATAGTGACAATAGTACTCGTTTAAAAGCTCTCGACACGAAAAATATAATTGTATAAAAAATTTATACATTCGGTTAAACTATTTCTAGATTTTTTATTTTTTTAATAAAATATTAAAATTTTTTGAAATTAATGATGACGAAAAAATTTAATGTAAATAAATTATTAAAAATTTATAAAAATTTATAAAAATTTATTTTGATACCAAACGAGCCTATATTTATAAAACCGCATTATGTTTCCGATTAGATAAACAATAGAATAAATTAAGGTTTTTTTTTTGGCTCGACTAGTCTCACAGAACAAAATTAAACATGATTGTACAAACTTGTGAAATATATCAGATGTATGTCCAATCAACTCCAATATCGAGAACCCATTTTCTGCTGACTATTAATTAATTCTTATTCTTAAGTGAACATAGATTCCTCGCAAAGAAATACCAAATTCGACGTATTAAAGAACGAAATTCAATCAAAAAAAGTAAATTAGATGAATATTAATTTCCATAGAGAGAGGAAAAATTAAAAAAATGTAAACATCTCGTCTTATAGTAATTTTCTATCCCTATTGAATAATGCGGTTCAAACAATAACCCACAAATCACTTAGGCTTAGGCTTAGTTTGGGATGACTTATTTTTAATTAATTATTAGTTATTTAAAAATAAATCAGTTATTTTTGTATTTGAAAAGAAAAAAAGATGATTTTTTTAAGTGAATTTTTAGTTTTAGTTAATTTGATATTTTTACCTTTGAAAGTTTAAAAAAAAGATTAAAATGTAAGAGGGTAAATTTGGTTGGCCACAGTAGTAGTTACTAGGGATGCCAAACGAAGCCTTAGTTTGGGATGACTTATTTTTAGTTAGCTAAGCCGGCTATTTTTGTGTTTGGGAAAGAAAAAATGTGACTTTTTTCAGGTAAATTTTTAGTTTTTGTTACTTTAACATTTTTCTCATTGAAAATTTAAAAAAAATTAAAATATAAGGTGATAAATTTGATCGATCATTATAGCAGCTATTAGTTACTAGCTACTGTAGTAGCTACTAGTTAGTAATGCCAAACGAAACCTAAATAATTTGTTAGATAGCTACCTCCTCAGGACTTCTAACCCAAAATAAGAACTTCAATTTCATGAGTTTTGAAGTTAATTTATTTATTTTTTATAAGAAAAGAAAATCAAAAAAATAAAAAAGCTAAGCTCTAACAAAAGTAGAAAAAGTAGAATATGCCATTAATCAAAGGAGAGAGAAAATATTTATGACATTGAATTTAGACCGTTGGTATGAATATATCATATTTGTAATTATAATAACTAAGATGTCATTTGCTTTGTTTTTCTATTTTTTATTTTTTATTTTTATTTTTTATTTTCTATTTTAAACTTATTTTTCATTTTATATTTTTAAAAAAAAAAAAAAAAAACTTAAACGCATTTGATCACTTGTATTTTTAAATTTGTTTTAGAAAATAAAAAATGAGTTTACACCAAACCAAATCAAACCAAACCAAGCTTTTTCCCAGTAGGTGGGGTTGGTTGTATGGATTTGTTAACGCCAATTAGATCTGTTTGGGACCATGTCCTCCGATATATCTAGGTAGGTCAGGTCATATTTAATAGTTTCTTTCCAACTTCTCTTAGGTTTTTCTCTACCTCTCCTACTCCTGGTAATCTCCATACTTTCACAATTAAAATTTTTTTTTTAAATTTTCAATGACAAAAATGTCAGATTAACAAAAACTAAAAATTTATCCAAAAAAAGTCACATTTTTTCTTTTCCAAAAAAATTTACAAAAAAAATGAGTTTATACATAAAATAAAAAATAATAAAAAGTTGATTTAAGTGTTTTCAATTCAAAATAAATAAAATCTCAAAATAAAAAAAAGGACATTTTTTGTTTCTTTATTTTAAAATTTTTAAAACATAAAATACATAAAATAGAAAATAAAAAATAAAAAATAAAAAAACAAACTAAATACCACCTAATATATATATATATATATATTTTGGTGGGAGGGCATAGGATAGAGAAGAACTTGTAATGGTAAATCATAATGGTTTAAAAAAAAAAAAGATAATGAAAAATAACGGGTGTAACAGAGAGGGAAAAAAAAGATTTAAGTCCAAAACTGTTACCTAACGAAATTATAAGAAAACAAATTAGGTTACACGCCCACAAGTTTCGAAGATTTAATTACAAAGGTAGGTTTATTTATTTAAAAAAGAGTGGCCTAATTTTGTCAATAAGCTCTCTGATCAAATGTTCAATTAAATCTGATTTGGGGTGGGTTTGGAGTGAAAAGAAGGCTCCGTTAGGGAGGAAAAAACTGTAAAAAAAGTGAAAAATATTAAAAAAAATTCTAAAAATTATTTGTTTTTATTATTTCATTATTCAAATAACAAAATCGTAACTTATTTTATTTTATTTCACTTCTTATCACTTTAAACGCACCTAAAATGAGATAAATTGTAAGTTGATAATTTGTACAATGAAATAAAAAATAAATAATTTTTAAATGTTTTAATATTTTTTACAATTTTAAAAAATTTTTCGTTACCTCAAAGGGAGGTTTGATGTCATAGGAGTGTTGTGAAGTAGTGTTGATAGAATCTCATTCATTGTGTGTGTGTGTGTATATATATATATATTGAGTGAGTACACAGCTCCCGTGAACGCTACTGCCTAAATATGTGATCCGTGAACATATGAGTCCTGGCACCAGCTTTTATCTTCTTTTCCAGCTTTGGCTTCTTCTTTGTGTGCTTTTGGGGTTTGTCTGTTCTTTCGATCAGGTGAGCTCTAATTACCACATAAATGTAAAATATCTTTCGGCAACAATTTTCAGATGAAACCACCGCAAGTGGAAGTTGAGTTTGCAGTGGGTGGAATTTCTTTCTCCTTCTCGTGGTCACATGCATCTATTCGAATTACGAACCGGTGATTAATTTGATGAAAAATATATGAAATATCTTCCTTCAATTACAGTATATGTATGTATATATGTGAGCAGATTTGAGATTAATCAACTAATTAAACAAGTGTTTTTTTTCAAAAGGAGACATATATAACTATAAGAAAGATGCTTGTACATATTCCGCTCTATGTAATGCTAATTGATCTCTATCCTATTTAATTAGAAATTCACTGATTTTTGATTAATTTTTATATGAAAAATTATATCAACTAATTGGACATCACGCTTTATATATATATATATATATTGAAAAATTATTTCATGTCTTTGAATGGTTTGTATTACTAATGATATTCCGAGCTTTTGAGATATGCATTGTGACCTAACTCTGGGAGCTTTCTTCAAAATATTGAAACCAATATCCTGTATTCCCATGTTGGGTCACCCACTATAGGACTAGTTTAAGTCGTGTACAAACTACTTTCATAATTTTCATTATGTCCATAAGATAGAGAGAGAGACGTTTGTATGTATATATGGGTGTGTGTATCAGTCTATGTGTGTATATATATATATATTACTTTTATTATTTTGTTTCCGGGATTTAAGAATATTTTCATCAACACTCACAAAAGATATTAAATAACCTTCACTAATAACACAATGAACCACTTACAATATATATATATATATATATATGTAGATATAAACTTACAAAAGCTGGCAACACTAACTCGATAATGGACTAATCACTTTATTGTTTTATTTATTTTTCCAATTTGTCGGCACAGAACTGACATAAGGGAGCACTAGCAGCAATAAAATATTTGTTCCGGATCAATTACCATTTTAGCGTAATGGACCCGGTCAATTAGTCCACGACCTTAATTGATCTAAAAAATAATCTGAAGGGAATATCAGAATTCATCATACATATATATATATATATATATATATATATATATATATATGTATAGAGGGACGAAGCTAGGGGTTTTAAGGGTAGCCATGCCCCTAAGTTTTGAGAAATGTCACCTATATATTTAAATTTTTTAGTAAAAAAGTTAAACTATAGTTCGGCTCTTTTTAAAATTTTTAAAATTAGTTAATTTTGATCAAGAAAACGCTACCAATAGTATAAATAAATTATTGGGTCAAAAAAATTTAAATTATGGATTAGTGTTCATAAACTTTAACTATTTTTTCTTAATTATTATATATAAACTAAAAATTGGAAGATTGACTAATTGTACTATCTATATATATATTTAATTTATTTTTTATTTAATAAATATAATTTATAATGTCAGTTATTATTTTTTTTACCTCCCGAATTCAAAATCCTTAGTCCTTCTATATATCTGCGTGTGTATTTTTTAGTACTAACAAAAAGTGGAAAATATATATGTAGTCTAACTATTCTGCATATTAAAAAAGAAAAAAAGTAAGATTCATTGGATTAAAAATTACTACATACTTTTTTTTAGTTGAGGTTTACAATTAATTAACCTTAAGAATTTCTTCATCCGCCGACGAACATCAAATAGACCACTTTACCTGGACTAGTTTATGGCCACCAATAGCCCCCAGGGTCTTCTTTCCTATTCTAGACTCCAGACACACTTTTGCTTCAGCTGTCCCAAAAAAATGAAGAAAAATAAATGTGAGGACCATTCTTTTAATTGTAATTAAGTGTTATATATATGGATTTAATTTATATATGTGTATCTTTTTACAATATATTAAAATAAAAATCTTATTTGAGATGTATTAATTACTTTTCAATATTTAGATTGAATTTTACAAAAAATAATTAAGATCTTATTTAAATTCTTTAGCTCTCTTAATAAAGAAAGAGGGGGGTAACAAATAGTGTGGAGTGTTGGTACCGTGCATGCACACATTGTGGCTCTCAATGGAATCTTATAGTGACATTTTACTCTCTTTCTCAAAAGCAAAAAGAAAAATTATAGGTTGGCAACCCCCCCCAAAAAAAAACAACAATTATATATAAACACTTATGTTAGTTGTAGTAATTTAATAAGTATACCATCAAGCTTTTTACTACAAGAATTTGTTAAAATAATGTGACTTTTTTATTTTTATTGTAAATCACTTTAAATAAAAAATAATAAAAATACATTTTTTATTGTAAAAACAATATGAAATTTATCACTCTTTGCAATTTTTTACATAACAATTCTGCTTAAAAGTATTTTACTTATTATTATTCAGTAAAAACAACATACTAAGAAGTTAGGGGTCGTTTGAAAGTCCAATTTCAACAAATTTTGATTTTTTTTTTTATCAAAAGTAGGCAGTTGAAATTTTTCTTATATTTAGTAAAATAAGTAGCAATTTTTGAATGCTTGATAAAATTTTTGATAATTTTTGTGTTGGTAAGTTATTATAACTACTAGGCTGAAAAGCAACAAAAATTAGTATTTGTCAAACATCCAAAAAGCAAAAATTATTTATTTTATACTCAAAATTTGTCGACCAAACATTACCTTATTAGAAAAATATTTTTGATTTTTAGAATATTTGGGTCTGTTTGGTGCACTGAAAATTGTTAATAAATTCTAAAACTTTCTGAAAATCTCTGAAAATTATTTACTTTTTATCTCACTTCACGAATTATGAACTCACAAATTGAGTATATTTGGAGTTGTATAAATTTATAAAAGTTAGTATCTTGTAATTTATATAATGAGTAAAAAATTTAAATTTTATAATTTCATAATTCATACATGTAGAAATTTCTAAAATTTTATTTTTTTATTTAATACCAAATGGTGCCATTATTTTAAATTATCTTATTTTATTTCATTTTTTTCTCCCTTCAAACACTTCCATTATTTTTAAACCGCGGTTACTTCTCCAATATATATATTTATATGCGTGAGTGTGTGTGTGGCTACAGTGTAATTCCACTTCTTAGAGGCGCATCAATTCCTATGTTGTTTCCACTACATTCTACTCGTTAAGCAAATGTAATTAGACGCATTGGCTGAAATAGATTACCGAACCAAAATGCTATTCGTGTATCTGAAACCGCGTTTGCTTTTCTCTGGGCAGTTGTCATATTCCTCTTTAGCGTCTCACCTTTCCGCCCATTCAAACACTATAAATACCCACCACCCTCCCCAGCCTCATACAGTCATACACACACCCCCTCTGGTCTCTTTCTCTCTCTGTCTCTCTCACTCATGGCTCTCTGCAACTCCGTCCTTCTACTTCTTTTCTTCTTTACTACCTCTATCTCCCTCTCGACGCAAGAATCCCATGACCCAAAACGCTCAAAATCACCTCTGAACAGCTCCATCTCTCTCTCCTTCCCTCTCACCTCTGTCCCTCTCTCTCCTTCCTCTTTTGTATCTTCTCTTGTATCATCACCAACGAAACGAGCCCCAAGGACGAAGGCAGCCGCCTCCTCATACAACTACAGATCGGCGTTCAAGTATTCAATGGCTCTGATCGTTTCTCTCCCCATAGGGACGCCGCCGCAGACCCAGCGCATGGCGTTGGACACCGGCAGCCAGTTATCGTGGATTCAGTGCCACAGGAAGGCCCCCAGGAAGGCCCCTCCCACGACGTCGTTTGATCCTTCACTTTCCTCTTCCTTCTCTGTTCTCCCCTGCAACCACCCAATCTGCAAGCCGAGAATTCCCGATTTCACCCTCCCAACCACTTGTGACCAAAACCGCCTCTGCCACTACTCTTACTTCTACGCCGACGGTACCTTAGCGGAGGGTAATCTCATCCGGGAAAAATTCACATTCTCAAGTTCCCAAATTACCCCTCCCCTCATCCTCGGATGCGCCACGGACTCCTCCGAAGCCCAGGGCATTTTGGGAATGAACCTTGGAAGGTTGTCGTTCCCCTCCCAAGCTAAGATTTCCAAGTTCTCGTATTGTGTGCCGCTCCGCCAGAACCACAACGCAGTACCTCCGACCGGAGGGTTTTACCTCGGCCAAAACCCTAATTCGCACACCTTCCAGTACGTCAACCTTTTGACTTTCACTCGAAGTCAACGCCTGCCCAATCTTGATCCTCTGGCCTTCACTCTTCCTATGGTCGGAATAAGAATCGGGACGAGAAAATTAAACGTCTCCGCCGCGATTTTCCGTCCGAACGCCGGCGGGGCCGGCCAGACGATGATTGACTCCGGCAGCGAATTTACGTACCTGGTGGACGAGGCTTATTCCAAAGTGAGGAGTGAGATTGTGAGGTTAGTGGGGCCAAAATTGAAGAAGGGTTACGTTTACGAAGGTGCTTTGGACATGTGTTTCGATGGGAATGGGATGGAGATCGGACGGTCCATAGGTGATTTGGTGTTTGAATTCGAGAAGGATGTGAACATCGTGATTAAGAAAGAGAGGATATTGGGTGATGTGGGTGGTGGGGTCCACTGCTTGGGGATCGGACGGTCCGATTCGCTTGGGACTGCTAGTAACGTAATCGGGAACGTTCATCAGCAAAATATGTGGGTGGAGTTTGATTTGGTTAATCGCAGAGTGGGGTTTGGTAAAGCTGACTGTAGCAGATCATCCCGGTAAACCATTTGAAACGTTTGGTGCGCAAGCAACACCCTTTGAGGGAGTTGATTGCCTGTGGCCGTGTGTAAAGTGACATCGTATATTAAATACGAGATAGCTAAGGAAATGTACTTAATACGATATCAGATGTTTGTAACAGTTAATTAGAGGGAAGTGCTGCATATCAATAATTATAACTTTTTATAAATGATTCAATAATTTTAATTTAATTTGATTAAAATTATTTTTTTAATCAAAACTTATTAATTCAGTCACATTAAGAAAATAAAAATAATTTTTGATTAAAAAATTAATTTTAATCAAGTTAAATTAAGATTATTACATCATCTGGAGAAAATTAGAACCATTGATATGCAACACGTTAGTCCCGTAATGCTTTAACACGTCAGCAATGCCATATGCACTTCAACACCTTAATCAGGTAGTTGATATCCATTAGAAGTTTAAGCTCCGTGCGATATTTAAAAGTCGTTTTAGTACAAAAGGATGGTAACGCATATGACAGTAATATTATAATTAAACTATATTTTTATTAATTTATTACTTTAAAGTAATAGATTCAAAAGTGCTTCACGTAATTATTATATTTCTTTGATTAATTGGATTATAATTTGTTTTAAGATGTTCATTTTTTTAATTATTTTTAATTAATTATTGCTTATCTTTATTGCTTTCAAAATTTGAAAACAGGTCGTCTAAAAACTGAGGGCAGGGCTTTGATGGCAAAAGTCAAAAAATGAGTGAGGTTAAAAATAATTAGTAATTGTCGGAATAAAAATAATTGAGGGCACGTGGTATTTTTCTGAGTACAGGAGTATAGTATAAAAATATGCTCAGCATTGGCCTAATAATCAATTTACTATCACAGTTGGGTCCCACCAATAAGTAAAATTATGTTAGTGTAATTCTAACCATAAATGTAAAATATTGATAAATAAAACTAAATTTATTACTTCGTAATTAACTTAGTTAGTTCATTTCATTATAATAAGTAGCAAACAATATGATGGGCAATCTTCAAGGTTTTACTTTGTTTATTATACTCATTTCTCCCACGCACATTTAATATTAAGTAGAAAGTATTATATAGTGAATAAAAGACAATTAAGGCAAAACAAACTATCATATACTCTTATTAATGTATATATATATATATACACAAAATATATATATTGAGAGAATTGTAATAAAAATAATGAGATAAACAGTTGACAATAGTGAGTATACTTAATTTTTTGAGCTAAGTCTTGTATCTATAGTAAAATAGAGTAAATAAATAAACGTGTAAATAATTGAATCCTAAAGTATACTTTGTATATATATACACGTTTATATATATATATATATATATATAAATATACTCTGATTGACATATATATTTATATAAATATAGATACTCTGATTTATAAATATATATTTATACAAAATATATATAAATATATATACATACAAAATATATAGATACTCTGATTTATAAATATATATTTATACAAAATATATATAAATATATATACATACAAAATATATATATAAATATATATACACAAAATACATAATCTTTAGGATTCAATTATTTACACGTTTATTTATTTACTCTATCTTACTATAAATACAAGACTTAGCTCAAAAAATTAGGTATACTCACTATTATCAACTGTTTACCTCACTATTTTCATTACAATTCTCTCAAATTTATTCTGACTTTATTATTAGAGGGTTTTGGTTAGAGGCTCTCTCCGTCCATTTCTTCTGACTTCTTTTGTTTTGTAAGCTTGAATTCTATTTTTTCGATTGACATGGTGAGCAAATTCAGTGATATTTTTATTGCTGAACATTTTGGCGCCCATTGTAGAGCTCATTTTTTTTGTTCCCCACATCCTTATGTTCCTAACAATTTCATCAACAATGATTTCAAGCGGTGGTACAACGTCTCTATGATCTCCACGAGGAGGAATTAAAACGGAACTCCCAAGACAGAAAAGGGAGTAAACTTACCATCACAACTCCAAGGCATACAATAAGAACGTAACGCAGGGTTAGTGATCCTGATGCAGTTAAGAGGTGGTAGGATTTACAAGTTGAAGTTAATGTGAAACAAGCTGAATTAGAGGAGATCCTTCAAAAATTAGTAAGGAGAAAGGAAAACGGACAAGCCATGGTCACTTTAACTATGAGCAATCTGATTCAAGTATAGAGGGGAGTTATGACGCTTTATATAATGTTCAACCAAAGGCACATACTGGGAAAGGGAAAGATGTGCATGGTGAAGGAAATCAGAGTTTCATGTGAGAAGTGGATGTTGGTCCAGTAGTGGCTTCTGATACCGAACCTTTGGGTACACGTTCAACCCAAATTCAACGCAAGGAGTCCATGCAACAACAAAGGGGGGCTAGGATAACCAGGTCTCAGTAGAAGAAGATGCCCTTAGGAGAAAGCACTATGGTCACAAAAGGCAACAGGATGAAGGTGAAAGCTCATCCAGTGATGATGTGGTGCTGACAAAAACAAAAAAAGTTTGGAAAGTCTAAGAAGACAGAAAAAACATAGTACGTTGAGTGAAAAGGTTCCGAACAATCTACCAGGATGATGGCGAGGAAAGCATGGGGAAGGATTTTTGCCTCCTCATTTACTATTGACATCAGTGAATCTGAGCCCTCAATGAAGTTCATGACCCCCCGTTTCACGGGGTATGATGGAAAATCAAACCCCCTGACACATTATCAACACTACATACAACTCATGACATTGTAAAATTGTGATGACCAACTCATGTGCCGAGTGTTTCCATCCAGCCTGGGGGATATAGTTCTCTAGTGGTTCTACAAATTACCCTCAGGAAGTACAACTTGCTGGAAATAGTTTGCTAAAGAGTTTGTCATAGCGTTCTTGGCTAATGTTAAATAACCAAAAACTGTTGACGTGCTTCTTACCATAAAGAAGAATAATAATGAAACCCTTAGGGATTATTCCCAAAGGTTTATGGAATTATACAATGAGGTGAAAGGCTACTCTGAGTAATTGGCAGTGACTTCTTTTAAGCTTAGATTATAGAAATAAGACAAACTCTAGCTTTCCTTAACAGAAAAAAAAAAAGCTAGTAGTGAATATGTCCGATTTGATGTGCCGAATTGATAAGTATGCCAAGGTAGAGGATGAGACAAAACTTGCCAACTAGAAGAAGACAAAGTCATCTGGGTTAAAGGGAGAAAAATAAAAAGAAGGGAGAAAGAATTCATTGACGATAGGAAATCTATTTTTGAAGCTGTTAACACAGTTTTTAAGTAGCCGATCTTCAGAATTCTTCCACAGATCAAGGACAAACCATACTTTAAGTGGCCGAATAACTTATTTGATTCCCAAGCAAAAATAACCATAAAGCTTATTGTTCGTACCATAAGGATAGCGGGCGTCATAGAGGAGCATGTCGATCCTTACGGTATTTCCTAGAAGATTTGGTCAAAGAGAGCTATTTAAAAGAGTACATTGATGAGACAAAGATGAGGGGTAATTAATGATCAATCCCGAGCTCCACTGGGAGATCAAAAAAGAAGAAAGAAGGAACCTGAGAAGGAAAGGGTTGTCGGAGAACTTTTGGTTGGAAACTCTCTCTCAACCGCTATTCTTGATGTTTTCTGTATTCTTCAAATATTTAATCCGAGAAAATGAGTTAGGTAACATGACAAGCATGCATAGAGTATATTTTTACCCAACACAGTTAATATTCTGCCTCAAGATTTGGGAGACTTGTCTCAAAATTTCAATATAATAAAATACATATATATATTTTTTTATTTTTATTTTTATTTACTTTGTTTTCACATTTTTATGCTATGGATATTAGAAAAAACATGGCCGAAGATATAAATTAAGAAACAAAAACACAAAAATGAAACCATTCCCCAAAACAACCCTTTAATTTCTTTTCTTTTCCTAGCAAGTTCCTTTTTTGTTTTTTAATGGAATTCCTTTCTTTGGTATCGGTTTTCACTCGGTTTGGTTTTAAATTAGTTATAAACAAACATTAAATTACAAAATAATTGTAAATATATTTATTTAAATTGAAATATATATATATATATATATACATATTTCATTTTATGTGATCTAAAAACCTAAAATATATTTGTAAAGAGTATGTATATAAACTTTAAATTTTTGATTAGTTTGGTTATAAAGTTTTCTAAATCGGTAAAAAATTAAAAACCAAAAGTTTTGAAAAAATATGTATCAATTAACTGAAATAACTGAATCATTCTAACTTAACTTGATTCTAACTATGCTTTATTTGGTATATCTATTTTGAAACTATTTTTTATTTTGTGTTTTTGAAAATAACAAAAATAGTTTAAAATACATTCGGTCACTTGTATTTTGAAACAAAAAATGAGTTTACGCATAAAATACAAAATGATTAAGAATTGTTTTGAGCTTTTTTTACTCAAAACACGGAGAATATCAAAATACAAAAAATAAAAAATCTCAGATCAAATACATTCTCATTGTTAAAACATAAATTTCTAAACTAGAAAAGAAAAAACAGGAGAAAAAAAATAGGAAAAAAACCAAATGCCTTTAACTTTTTGTTTTTTCTCCTAACCTTTTTTTTTTTCTCCCCACAACATACTTATAAAATGCTTTTCTTTTATAAACCAAGGATTCTCTCAAACTATGATTTGTCTCTCTTGAAAGCAGAATCATTTATTAAAGAAACCAATCTCGATTAAAAGTAGGGGTGGAAACGAGCCGAATCGAGCTGAATTTTAACATGCTCGAGCTCGAGCTCGATTCGAGCTTTTATATAGGCTCAAGCTCGGCTCGATAAAGAAGAAGTTAGGCTTGATTAGGCTCGCAAATAATTCGATTAAACCAAAACGACGTCATTTTGATTTAAAATATAATATATTTAAAAAATATAATAAAAATATTATTAAAAATATATATATTATTCTAACCGAGCCTGCTCGCGAGCTTTCGAGGCGAGCTTCTTTAGGTTCGAGCTCGAGCTCGAATCCAAAACGAGTAAAAAATTGAGCTCGGTTCGAGCTCGTTTAACTCACGAATCGAGTTCGAGCCGAGCTTTTTTCGAGACGAGCTCAAGTAGCTTGCAAACGGTTCGGTTCGTTTCCACCCTTAAATTAAAAGGTTTTTTTGGAAACTAGCTAGGTAGGAAGAGGACATGGTGCATGTGAGCACTTAAATGAATTTGCTTCTCAATTTATGATAATAACCACTGTATTTAACACAAGAAAGAAGTTCAATACAGGGTCCTTTGTTTGTGATGCACATGAAAAAGCAACCTAGAATGTGATAGCATCGAGCCCTCGTGATCATGATCCAATTTTATTTTTTAGAAATTAAGTAATTTTTAGAAATTGTTAGATTTAAATATTAAATTTGGTAGGAGGCTAAAGAAAATTTTAGGTAACTAAAAAAGCTTTCCCAAATTGAATTTTTGTTTGGAGTAAGAAAAAATGAGATAAATTGTGGTTTGGGAGAAGTTCATAATGCGTGTAGTGAGAGAAAAAAGTTAATGTGATATAAAGTTAACAGAGATTTATAGAGATTTTTAGAGATTTTCAACAAATTTTGTCAAACCAAACGGGCCCTAAGTTTTAAATTTCATCGGTACGGTTAATGTTTCCTTTATATAATAATATATATATATATTACATTACATATATATAAAGCAAGGTTCTGGAAAAGCAGTTTTGCCACGTGGCATTTAATTGGGTATTATGCATGGTTGCGACATGTGTCTTTTAAAATATTTAAATTTATTTATTAATAATTATGAAATATTATTTATCTAATTATTTAAATTAAATTTTAGTTATTACTTAATATTGAATTTAACATATATTAAATTTTCTATATTCAATACTTATCACTTAACGTTTAAATTCTAAATATTATATTTATCTAAATTAAATTCTACATATCACTTAATAGTATAATTTAAAAATAAAAATATTTTTAAATATTATTTTTTCTCTATATAGATTCATATGTCAGTCTGACCTTTATATTTTTACTTTAAATATCCTCGTATAACTCACATAACTTAACTTTCATGCTACATTGTGATTAGATTTTTTTTTTTATCCGAAATATTTACTCTTTTTTTGATCAGACTCTTTTTTTATCTATGGGAGTTTATTCATTATCTAAACATTCATTTATTTGTTTAATTTGTTCATTCAAATACATAAGGTATGATTTTTTGGATTTTACTCTATTTTTTATTTAATTATTAATTTTATTCAAATATATTATTATTTTCTTCAATTAAAGTAAAATAAAAATATTTATCACATTGAAGTTTCTTATTTAAAAGCCCTCAACTAATTTTAATAACTTTTGTTGTTTGTTTTTTATTCTAGAGTTATTAGGCATCTCCTTTCTAAATAATGAATATTATATTCACTTGCATTCAAATTATTTCTTCTCTCCTAATTTTTCCCATTTCCTGTCTTGTGTGGAGATTTCACCAATTTCCTTCTTCTTTTTGTTGAACCCAAAAAAATTGTTTGGGAAAGATACAAAGAAAATGAAGAGTCTTATGGAGAAAGAATTAACAAGAGTCTGAAGATATACATAACTCCCAAGATACTTTGGTATTTGTTAACCCCAAGGGGTTAGATGGGATGGTCTTGGACTGGGACTTAGGGGCTTACCACTCCAAGGTCTCAAGTTCAAGTCTCCTCTCTAGCAAAAACTTGGGACCAGCCTCCCGGGCGCAAAGCGTAGTAAAGGTTGGTAGGACGGGCCTCCTTGGCTGGACGAACCGTATCCAGTTCTTGGGTGTGGGTCCGACTCCTCGCCGCTACGCGAGTTCGCGATTGACCGCTATACATGTTGAGGGGCCGGTATGTGTGGCACAAACCAAAAGAGATTCACTCTCTAGGGGTTTGACCTAGGGAGTGAATCTCTCGAGGTTAAATCCTTTTTTTTTTTTTGGTATTTGTTAGATTAGTTGAGAGACCTTTCAAACCCATAGGCATCAGCAGCGGCGTACGTAGTAATTTAGATTAGCGTAGGTTAAATTATATATAAAATTTTAAATAAATACATAAAATATGATAAAATATAAAATACTATACATTAATATCAAATATATTGTTACTTTTCTACTCTGTTATAATAACTTGCTCTATTCAAAAGTTATTAAAATTTTTACCAAACAAACAAAAATTACTAAAAATTATCAAAAATTTTACCAAATACTCAAAAATTGTACAAAAAAAATTAAAAATTTTTTGATAAAAAAATATCAAAAATTATTAAAAGATATGTCTCCAAATACATTCAAAAAAATTTTTTTAAATATTTATAATTTTTTCATATCAAATAATTTAAAAAGAAATTCAAACGTAGGTCTTCGCCTACATTAGGTACCATGTGGCTCGGCCACTGCAGGCATGAATTCTTCGAATGTTTATCAGATATTTGATTGCAAGGAGGGCTCGGGGGTGTCTGGGGCGCCAGCAATCTGGAAGACAACATATGAGGACACCTGTGCCGACCAGAGATGAAGGTGTACCCTTTATATTCCGACACGCACGTGATCCGCTTGGTGAACTTAAGATTTAATTAACCCTTTAATTCCAACATCTTTTCACCTAATCTGCACACGTGGCATTTCGGGCACGTAGTACGAAAATTATAATTTTCAATGTCAACGTCAGGGAAAATAACAGTCGGAGTTGAAATTCAACTTTTGAAATTGAAATTATATTTTTAATTTTTAAATTTTTATATAAAAATTTTGTAAAAAATTTAGATAACATTTAATTTACTTTGTTATTTTTTATTTTCTGTTTTCGTTTTATATTTTAAAAATTTTAAAACGAGGAAATAAAAAATACTTTATTTTTTTTATTTTGAGATTTTCTTTATTTTTTATTAAAAACTCTCAAAATAATTTTTTATTATTTTTTATTTCATATATAAATTTATTTTCAATTTTTAAAAATAAAATTTAAAAATATAAGTAACCAAATAAATTTTAAACTTTTTTTCTTATTTTTAAAAATACAAAATAAAAAATGAGTTCAAAATAAAAAATAAAAAATAAAAAAATAAACCAAACAACCCCTTAAAAACTAAAAATATAAACTCAACTCCCAAAAACTCCAAATCCCAAAATCACCTTCAACCACAATGCAACATGGAGATTTGAATATTCATCCATCATTAACTACTTTAATTAGCACTGTAAACCTTTGACTAAAACTATTTAAAGATTAAATAATTTAACCGCGATAACTACAGAGCAAGATGCACATTTTAGTTGCTATTTAATTTTTATTTCAGTAAAAAAGAAAAAAAGGAAAAAAAAAAAAGTTGGGCCTATGGCCGTTAGTTGCACAACTCATTTATTAAGCAACTTTATTTTTTATTCAGATTATACTTATTTATAAATAAACTAGTTCAATTGAAACTCATATTAAACCCGAATTATTCATAAATAATTTTCCAATTAATATAATCCTTTATATTACATTTTTTGTCACAATCAAGTAACTTTTTGTAAATTATAAAAATAATTTTTTATTATAGTTTATAATTTATATTTATACATTAAAAATGTCATTACTTACGCAAGAATTTTATTATGGCCCTGTTTGGAGTAAGAAAAAAAAAAGATAAATTGAGATAAAACGTGATTTGGGGATTAATTTTGGCGCCATTTTTTTTGAAAAGTAGCAAACAATGGGAATGATTTTTCAAATCTGTTCTCACGGATTCAAAAAAATTCACAAAAAATAGTGACAATGGTACTCATTTGAAAACTTTTGACACGAATAATATGATTGTATAAAAAATTTATACATTCGATTAACTTACTTTCAGATTTTTTTATTTTTTTAACGAAATATTAGAATTTTTTTAAATTAGTAATGACGGAAAAATTAGAGGTAGAAGAATTGTTAAAAATTTATAGAGATTTTTAGAGTTTTATGGTATGCTAAACCAGCCCTATATATGTGTGGTTACAAACTTAAATGGATATAGCATATAAATTTAAAATGTTATCGTAGGACGTGATAGTTGTTGGTGTAATTACTAGTATATAAATAACTCACTTAAAAATGTAATAAATTGTAATTTAATTTTTAAAATCAAAATCACACTATATCATTATATAAATATAAAACATTTAATTAATATATTTTAGAGGTATATTATATAATTATGTATATGCATATATATATATATATATATATAGGCGCCGTTTGGTTTACAAAAAAATAACAAAAAATTTTATAAATATCTGTTAATTTTATATCACATCAACTTTTTTCTTTCACTGCACGCATTACGAACTCTCAATTTATCTCACTTTTTTTTAACTCCAAACACACACATAATATATTAAACAAGTTTGAACTTTAAACAAATTATATTAAATACTGTACAAATTTGACTCATTTACTAAACTAGTTTAACTCGACTCGATCGTTTAATAAACACGTCGGAGTCGGTACTTTGATAAAATCGAATCCATCATTCTGATCTAGTTGATCGGTTGAGAAATATGTTTGAAATGCTTTAAACACACAGATATTTGTATCGAATAGTTTTCTTGGTCTTATAAATGTACTCCTGAGAAAGCAAAATTTGAGAAAAGTTGATGAAAGACAAAGTGAGAGTGAAACCAAATTAAACCAATTAAACACAAAGGCAAATCAATGAAGTGTGATCTGTGCACTGAAAGCGACTATTTACCCCTTGAAAAAGTTGAAGTGAACGGAAAAGCTAGGATGTAATTCCTTCCCTGGAAGGCAATAGGGGTTGGGGGGGGGGGGGGGGGGGGCTTCATCTTGTGTGAAGTAGTCTTGCCAAAAGTCTAACTTAAATGACTGCACAATCTTCTCATGCCCCACTTGAGAACCTCAGGTATCACAGGTTCAACTAAAATTCACGAGGCTTGCTATAAAATATCATCCATGCCCATTGTCTGTTTGAGTTTAGAGGGCGTTTGGAATAGTAAAAAGTGAGATAAAATAAAGTAATTTAAAATAATTTGTGAATTCGTAATTCGTGCAGTAAAATAAAAGTGAATAATTTTTAAAAATTTTTAAAATCTTTCAGCGTTTTTCATTTCATTAAACGGATCCTTAATTAATGTTTTAGGATGCGAATTGTTTCAATAAATTAACATTTTGTTTGGTTTGATTTGAGAAAAAAAAATTAATACTTTCTTCTCCACTTTGTTTGTGTGACTGAAGTCCCAAGTAACACATTGCTTAGTATTATAATTTTACTCTCCATGTTTTAAGCTGATTTTCAACATTAGGCTTATGAATTTTTTAACATTTTAGTATACAAAGCACGTAATCATTTGCAAGGGGAGAGTTATTCTCTATGTAGAAATGTTACAATTCTAATCTTATCAGTCGGTTCAGAATATATAATCTTCTTTATTGATTTTCAAAGTGAGTTAGGTACTTAAATTCTTTAACAATTCAAATTACAGAATAAATATTCTTTCTAATCTAACTTCTTTATTAGTTCATAGATTATTTATTTGTTGTTTTTCAATGTAACTTAAGTTTATGAATTCTTGAACAATTTAATATATAGAGTATATAATATTTTTTTCTATTGTCTTCTTTATAAGCTTTTGGATTCTCCATAAATTTAATATATAAATGATGTAATTATAATCATTTTTCTTTGTCTTCTTTATCTAATTTTAATGGTTGATTGTTGGGTTTTAGAAAAGAAAAGGAGAGAATTATAAGAGAGGGCCAGCCAACACACTTATTTTTATTTTTCTTTTTTTTTGTTTTTTTCCCAAACCAAACAAAGTCTAGCTAATACCAAAAAAGAATTAATTGATTCTCAAGGTTAATTGGCTAGATTTAGCTACATGGTTGGGTGAAAATAATAATAATAATAATAACAGAAGCTTGTGAGATTGTAGGTGTATGGATTAAGCGAATGAGAACAAAACCAGCTGGCTATGGAAAAAAGGCAAGTGGGTGGGCTGAGATAGCTTTCAAACCTCCTCGAGAACCGATACTTGCTGGTTGAACACGCCGGTGATATATATATATATATATATATGCACACATATACATGCCCAATTAGAATCTCACTTTCCGGAAAGATCGTTCCAGCAATGATATGAAATGCCAAGGCCTTTGGAAAAAGCATGGCGCACACTTGTTACAAGCTTGAATATGCTGGCTAGCTATATAGCAACTAATGTGTATATATGCGTTTGCGTGTATATGTGCACGGGCGGAGCTACGTTGGGCCAAGGGGGGCAAGTGACCCCTCAATTTTTTAGATAAAATTATTAAAATGCTCTCCTTATTATTTTAATTTTATTTAAAAATTAAATTAATTAAAAATTAAGATATTTTAATTTTATTAAAAATTTAAAATTAACTCAAATTTTTTTAACATATAAGAAGTTTAAAAGAATCAAACTTGGTATTTTTTGTGAAATAAAGTGTATCTTTTAATACATTATTGCATATTTTTGTTTATACTATCAGCAAATTTAACATATAACATAATAAATTTTATAGATAATAAAATTTAATAATAATTATATTTTTTGTAATAAGGGATATCTCTAATAAACTTCAGGTGCTTGAATCATTAACTGTGAGAAATATATTCACTAGTTAATACTCAAGAATAATTTATTTTCTCTCTAAAAATAATATCATATTTCTCTTACTCTTAATTGAAAAATAAGTCTAATTGTTATTTTTTCTTGGGTGTTCGATGCCTCCTTTGGCGCCCGATGCCCCCTGGCGCCCCATTGGGCAAAAATTCTGACTCCGTCCTGTATATGTGCGTGTGTATGTGTGTGCGTGTGAAAGAGAGAGAGAGAGAGAGAGAGAGAGAGAGAGAGAGAGAGATGAGTATATCAATGAATTTATGGGCCCCTGTATTGGGCTTGGCTTTATCAGAAACTGGCCATCCCAACTTTGTTCTTATCCATGCATGTCTTTGTTATTGCCATTGCTTGGTTGGTGAAAATTGGGGCTCGGAGGGTGAGGAAATATGTCAATGGTCCCCTGGCCTTTCAATGAGTTCATGCCCCGTGCTTTTACTTCTTGGAGATTTCAATGTATTCTCTAAATCTAGCGAAGTCACCTGATTTAAGAATATATATATTTTTTAAGGAAAATGCTGTCTTAAAGAAGTTTCCTTAAAAAGGAAAAAAAAAAATAGCAAGAGTAAGTTGACAATAATATTTTTGTAAGAGTAAGTTATATTTACATTCATTTAATATTTGACTAATTATAGGTAATTATTCCAAATATTTAAATTTTATACTGACACTATTATTTTAAAACATTTGTCATAATTAAATTTTTGTCAATCTGGCAGCTGTTAATGTTTAGTAAAAATTGTGTGATCGCATGAAAAAATCATATGAGATATATATATATATATATATATTACTCTGTAAAATTTTCAAAACACTATTAAGATCTTAAAAAATAAATGCATTGTATGAAAACAATAATCTGTAATTTTTTTTTTATTTTATTGTTTTTCATTTTCACACGTTACTTTCAATTTCAGTAATGAAATTGAATTACAATCTAAGAAGACAGGGGCTTTTTATTTTTTAATATTTAAAAATTACAATAGTATTTCAAATATTTTATATAATTTAAAGAGGTAATCAGGGTATTTCATATAGTTTTTGCTTGTTGATTGTGCTGTTTTTTATTTAAACATTGACATGATGAAGGGATTTAGATACACTAGGCATTTCAAAAAGAAAAATTGTTAGTTTAAATTTAAATATTGAGAGTACTTGCTTTAATTAACCAAATTTTAAGTGACGTAAATAATTTATCCCTTTTAAGCACACTTTAATGCATATTAAAATTTTTTTTTCTCAAAGTGATTGACTTATGAGTCTTTTGTATTATTATATCCATACAAACAAGGGCATTTTTAGCAAATGAAAGACAAAAATTACATATTACCTCGGGAAGAAATAAAAATAATTTTATAATAATAGTATTAAGAATAATTATGATAATATAATAAAATTTACAAAAATAATTTAAAAACTAAAATTATTTTAAAAAATTAATAATTTTGATAAACTTACCTTATACATAATGTAGTTTCCTCACAGCATACGTAGATAAATATGTTTGTATATTTATATATTTAAAAGACTTTTGAAGTTGTATACCACTACCCAAATTTTAATGAGGTGTTAAAATTCAATCATGGGACCTGTCCGTTTAGACGTGTTTTTCAGGGAGGATAATAATTGGATTTGAAGGAACATTATTAAAAATAATAATAATAATAATAATAAATCACTGCAAAAGGGATCGATTGAGGTTTCCTTGCAGTTTTGGGGAGGGGGGAGAAATTAAAATATGAAGAAAATGGGGGGGGTGCGTGTAATTAAATTATCTTCCTCTTCCCCGTGAAGCAAAGTTAAGTGCGACGCGCATGCACATTCGTCGCCATGTTGAACCAACGAGGTCATAATTTAATCATCAATTAACACAATTAATTCTGTTTGGTGCTTAATTTGTTCGTCATTTATTTATTTATTATTATTATTTTTTTGCAGTGACATCCAAATATATATATGATCATAGCAATGCATTGTCCTTTGTTTTTATTTTAATTAATTCCCTTTGAGATAATTCATTATCATATTATTCTTAATTAACACCTTTTTTAATTGAAAATATATTTTAGTTATAAAGTAGTATTTCTTATTTTTAATTTTAAATTCATTTTTCTACATATTTATATTCTGATTAGTCCCAATCAAAACTGTTTAAGAAATTGTAGAGAAAGTATTCTGTTTAAGGAGAGAATGATCCTTGTAATTTTTTTGAATTGAATTTTTCTGCTTTCCATTGTTACCTAATAAGATTTAAATACATTAAAAGGCTTAACTACCTCCCTAAACAACAGGAGTGACATTGCTAGTTGACAATAAAATACCCGACAATAATAGAGGTATGCTCTCTACTTATGGACTGATTCCTAATGAAAAAGAAAAACAATATAACAGCAATAACAACTAATGCAAATCTTAAGCCATTATCTACTCACAACTTGGTCCACATGCAAATCTTAAGCCATTATCTACTCACAATTTGGTCCACGTCTCCTTGCATAATGCCCCACTCTCAACCCTCGTACCTTGGATTCTTGGTAAAAACACGAGTTGACCTTCTTGGCTTATCATATTCAAGCATGGTGGATATTCTCTTTTATATTGCCTCACCTTGTTTGCTGGAAAGCTACTTGGACGTGACATTTACCATGGCACAAGGTGACTAAGGGTCCGAGTGCTCCATATATACGAGCTCTGTGTTAATTCCACTGACTCATGTATTCATATATATATATATATATATATCCTTCCCCAGAGTATACCTTTTGTTACTTGTGCATCAATATCCATGGCCATGGGTTTTCCAACCAGAATTAGAATTCCAAAATTTGAACCTCTAACCTTTCATCTTTATCACCACCCACTTCTTTTCTGCCTTGTCAAGGTGACCTCCTTGTTCCAAAAAGCTTGTGATCCATCCGGAGAAGACACTGATCATGAATCAGTAGATGATGATCAGCACTCTCCCCCACCTCCTTCGTCACTGGTTCAATTGCCGGTTCTCTCCGTAGTCGGATCAGAACTCAAGGAGGGACTTCCAGTTATGGAGTTCGGTTGCTTCCTAACGAAGAGGGTAGTAGAAGAAGAAGAAGAAGTATCATCTTCTTCACCATGTGAACACTGTGCCGTGTGTTTGACTTCTATAAATCCAAGTGACGAAATCAGAGAGCTCTGCAATTGTTCTCATGCCTTCCACAGAGAGTGTCTCGATGGTTGGATTGATCAAGGCCAAGCAACTTGCCCTTTGTGCAGGTCCAAGCTATTGCCTGATGAAGATGATCGTGACCAGAACAGCAAGTTCAAGTGCTGCAGTGGAGATCAATGGAGGAAGGAGAGAATGGTTTTCTTGTTTGGCCAGGATCTGTTTTTTGGCAGTTGTTTCAGTTAATCAGTACTTAATTTGTTCTAATCATATATTTTAATCAAAATATATTGCTAGAATGATGTGGAATTCGCATTTGGGTTTACTTTTTTAATATAATAAATACAACAATTTACCACGTTATTTTTAATTTTTTTTCCCAATTATTAGCTCTTGGATTCTCCATAAATTTAATATATAAAAGATATAATTATAATCATTTTTCTTTGTCTACTTTATCTAATTTTAATGGTTTATTGTTGGGTTTTAGAAAAGAAAAGGAGAGAATTATAAGAGAGAGCCAGCCAACACACTTTTTTTTTTCATTTTTTTTTTCTCTTTTTGTTTTTTTCCCAAACCAAACAAGCTGTAGCTAATACCAAAAAAGAATTAATTGATTCTCAAATTTAATTGGGTTTTCTCAAACCTTAACTCTATTGAAGGATATTTTAGGTTAGTACAAGATTCGTTCTTATGCAAGCTGTAAAAAATAATCTTACCATTACTCCCAAGTTTATCTTAAAAATAAAAAAGATATTGATGACTATAATTCAAATCAAGAGTTCTTGACAAAGCATGCTAAGGTAACATTTGAGAAGCCAAATAATAATAATAACAATAATAAAAATAATAATAAATAAATAAATAAATAAAAGTTAGTTTTTTTTTGTGTTTAAAAAGGAAAAAAAAAGTTAACCTTCTAGTTTTTTTTTTTTAATTTTACATTTTTTCCTCCATGATTTAAAAAAATTTAAAATATAAGAGGACAAATTTAATTATTTTAAAAAAATAAAAAATAAATAAATAGGTAAAAGCTAACTAATAACTAGCTATTTGCAACCTAAGACTACTCTAATATTCAAAAATTTGAACTCTAGAACCCTGTAATTTCAATTCTTATGTTTTTGTTACCTCTTTTTCTAGCTATGATAGTGAGAGAGTATCAAAGTCATATTTTGGAGGGGACCAACAAAATTAAACCAACAAGGTTGATTGGCTAACAGAACCGATACTTGCTCGTTGAACACGGCGGTGATATATATATACACACATACACATATATATGTGTGTATATATATCCATGAATTTATGGTCTCCTGTATTGGGCTTAGCTTTTTGAGATGAGTATATCCGTGAATTTTATCGTCCCTGTATTGGGCTTGGCTTTATCAAGTATTGGCCATACCAACTTTGTTCTTCTGGGGTCGGGGAGAAACTCGCAGCCGCTATTCATAGGTGCGCACTGGGTGAAGCTCGTCCCGTGGCCCTAGCCTGCAAAGAACCACGAGGAGGTAAACCAGCCTAGGTAAGTCCTGATTGACCAGCTCAGCCGAGAAAGCTATTAGATGGCCCTCCACAATTAGAGGAAGGACTGCCTCAAGAGAAGTCGAACCCGGGGCCTATTGGTCCCAGGTCCTTCAGCCTGTCATTCGAATCGACTCGACTACCCCTTTCGGGGCATACCAACTTTGTTCTTGTCCGTGCATGTCTTTGTTATTGAAAGTTGGGGCTGGGGGCTGAAGAAAACATGTCCATGGTCCCCGGGTCTTTCAAGGAGTTCATGTCTCGTGGTTAGACTGCTTGGAGATTTCAATGTATTCTCTAGATTTAGCTTTCAAAGAGTTCAAACTTCTTGGAGATTTCAATGTATTCTCTAGATCTAGTTTTCAAAGAGTTCACGCCTCGTGCTTATACTTCTTGGAGATTTTAATATATTCTCTCGATCTAGCGAAGCCACTTGATTTAAGAAATTTTTTTCTTTTTCTTTTTTTTTTTTTAAGGAAAATGCTGTCTTAAAGAAGTTTCCTTAAAAAAGAAAAAAATAGCAAGAGTAAGCTAACAATAATGTTTTTGTAAGAGTAAGGTATATTTAATTCTTTTAATATTTGGCTAATTATAAGTAATTATTTTAAATATTTAAATTTTATATTGACACTATTATTTTAAAACATTTGTCATAATTAAATTTTTTATCAATTTGGCAATTGTTAATGTTTAATGAAAAGTAGTGTAATCATGTGAAAAAATCATATAAGATATGTACATCTTTTACTCTAGACTGTATAAAATATTGAAAACATTGTTAAGATCTTTAAAAAAAAAATACATTGTATGAAAAGAATGATCTATAATTTTTTTTATTTTATTATTTTTTATTTTCAAACGTTGCTTTCAATTTCAGTAATGAAATTGATTTAAAATCTGAGAAGACAGGGGCTTTTTATTTTTTAATATTTATAGATTACAATAGTATTTTAGATATTTTATATAGTTTAAAGAGGTAATTGAGATATTTCATATAGTTTTTGCTTGTTAGTTACACTACTTTTTATTTTAACATTGACATGATGAAAGGATTTAGTCATACTAGGCTTTTCAAAAAAAAAAAAATTGTTAGTTTAATTAAATTTAAATATTGAGAGTACTTGCTTTAATTAATCAAATTTTAAGTGACGTAAATAATTTATCCCTTTTAAGCACACTTTAATGCATATTATTTTTTTTTCTCTTTTAAGTGATTGACTCATCAGTCTTTTGTATTATTATATACATATGTTGTTACGTAACCCTGGATCACCTTCTGGCAACACCCCTATAAATAATAGCAAACACGAACACAAGAAAAACACACAATAGAAGAACACAAGATTTACGTGGTTCAGCAATTTGCCTACGTCCACAGGCACTCAGAGAAGAAAATCCACTATGTGAATAATATTACAATCACACAATATTTCCTCTCACCCAATATCCCAATACACCCCACAAAGCAATTCCCTAAGCAAAACTACAACTCTCACCTCAAAAGAGGAATATAACTAGAGTACAAGCTTGCTACCCAAAGCTTTGACTGGTGTGTCTTTTCCAAGAAGAATGACCCTCTATTTATAACCTCACAAGGCCCCCTCTACCTTTATGAGAAAACCGATGTGGGACAGGATTTACAACCTCACAAGACTTCTGCCTTTATGAGAAATCCAATGTGGGATAGGATTTATAACCTCACAAGACTTCTGCCTTTATGAGAAAACCAATGTGAGATAGGAGCCAACAAATTAACAATTTCCACCTTGGCGACTGCTCACCCCTTAGGAAACTGAATACTGGTAACTCCACCGCGAACCCCATAAGCTGGGGTCGTCTCTCATCTAGCAACTGGAGACATGAATCAAGTTCAAACAATGTTTGAACTTATCTACTATGAGGGACTTCGTCAACATGTCTGCAGCATTGTCAGAAGTGTGAACTTTCTCTAGCACTAGTTCACCTGAAAACACCAACTCCCGAATCTTGTGGAACCTCACATCTATGTGTTTGGTTCTAGCATGATACACCTGGTTCTTCACCAAATGAATGGCACTCTGACTGTCACAGTAAATCTCAACTCCACTTTGCTATAGACCCAACTCCTTAATTAGTCCAGCATCCCATAATGCTTCCTTGGCAGCCTCGGCCACTGCCATGTATTCTGCTTCAGTCGTAGAAAGAGCAACAAGAGACTGAACCACGGACCTCCAACAAATAGGCCCTCCTGCCAGAGTGAAGACATACCCAGTAGTCGACCTCCTGTTATCCAAGTCCCCTGCATAGTCTGCATCCACATATCCTACAACTGAAAGCTCTTCTTGTTGTCTGCTGAACATGATGCCATACCTCGTGGTACCCCGCAAGTATCTGAAGATCCACTTGATTGCACTCCAATGCTGTCTCCCTGGATTAGCCATAAACTTGCTCACCACACTAACCGCATGTGCCAAATCTGGTCTGGTACAAACCATCGCATACATAAGGCATCCAACTGCACTGGCATATGGAACTGACTCCATGTCCCTGATCTCATCTTCGGACTTCGGGCACTGATTTGCAGACAGTCTAAAATGACCCGCCAAAGGTGTGCTCACCGGTTTTGCTTTATCCATGCTAAACCTCTTTAACACCTTCTCCACATAAGCTTTCTGAGATAACCACAATCTCCCTGAGCTTCTGTCCCTGTGAATCTCCATTCCAAGAATCTTCTCGGCTGTGCCCAAATCATTCATTTCAAATTCCTTGCTCAACAAGGCCTTCAACTTGTTGACTTCAAGGATACTCTTTGCAGAAATCAACATATCATCCACATACAATAGGAGATATATGAAAGAACCATCATCAAGGCGTTTCACATAAATGCAACAATCATACTCACATCGCACGTAGCCAATTCTGATCATGAAAGAGTCAAACTTCTTGTACCACTGCCGTGGAGACTGCTTTAGCCCATAAAGTGACTTCGTCAGTTTGCAGACTAACTGCTCCTTCCTGGGTTGTGAAAACCCCTCAAGCTGCTCCATGTAAAGATCTTCTTCAATGTCACCATGAAGAAACGCCGTCTTTACGTCCATCTGTTCCAACTCCATGTCAAAATGAGCTACCAAGACCAGCATCACCCTGATAGAAGTGTGTCTAACCACTGGGGAAAAATCTCATCATAGTCAATTCCTTTCCTTTGTGAGTAACCTTTCGCTACCAAGTGAGCCTTGAATCTTTCACATTTCTTTTCTGACGCAGTTTCCTTGCGTTTGTACACCCATTTGCATCCTATCGCTCGCTTTCTCTCTGGAAGCTCCACCAACTCCCATGTCTTGTTCTTATGTAGAGACTCCATCTCCTCCACCATAGCTTGCATCCATTTGCTCTTCTCCTGACTGCTGATAGCCTCCTGAAAAGTAACTGGATCCCCACTACTGGTAACAAGTGCATAAGAAACTAAATCTTCAAAACCATACCTGGTCGGTGGTTTGATAATGCGTTTGGTCCGCCCTGAAGCTAAACTCTGGTGCTGTTGTTCCTTTGAACTGGAAGCTTGTTCTTCCAAACTAGGAGCCTCTAAACTCTGAGTAGAGATGTCCTTAGCCTGATTCTCTACCTCTACCTGCACCACTTGCTTACTGAAATCATTGCATTTTGGCTTCTGCTCCTCTTGTGACTGAGTACTCTTTAACATGGACTTTTCATCAAATACCACGTCTCTGCTGATCACCACTTTGTTTGCCTTAGGATCCCAGAGTTTATACCCCTTGACCCCTTTCTCATACCCGAGAAAGATACACTATCGCGACTTTGGGTCAAGCTTGGACCGCTCATCACTAGAAACATGCATATATGCAGGACAACCGAAGACTCTCAACCCAGAGTAGTCAACCTCCTTCCCTGTCCACACTTCCTCTGCAACCTTCCCTTCTAGTGTTACCCTTGGTGATCTATTGATTAAGAAGCAAGCCATACTAACTGCATCTGCCCAGAAGTTCTTTGTAAGCCCAGCATTCAACCTGAGACATCTTGCTCTCTCAGCAATTGTTCGGTTCATCCTTTCCGCTACACCATTCTGCTGCGATGTCTTGCATACTGTGAAGTGTCTCTTTATTCCTTGTTGCTCACAAAATTGCATGAACTTCTTCTCCTTGTACTCAGTGCCGTTATCTGTCCTCAAACACTTTATTTTCCTCCCAGTTTGGTTCTCCACTTCAGCTTTCCACACTTTGAACTTGGCAAACACGTCTGACTTGTGCTGCATGAAGTAAACCCAAACTTTCCTGGAGAAGTCATCAATAAACGTGACGAAATACTGATGTCCCTGCCGTGATGCAACTCTCACTGGCCCCCAAACATCTAAATGGACATAATCAAGAATGCCTTCTGTCTTGTGCGTAGCTGTCTTGAATTGCACCTTGGTCTGCTTTCCAAGAACACAATACTTGCAAAAATCAAGCTTACAAGTCTTTATCCCTTTGAGCAAATTCCGCCTGTGTAGCTCTAACATGCCACGTTCCCCCATGTGGCCTAACCGCATATGCCACAAGACTGTGCTATTAGAATCAGACTCTGCTGCGGCAACTCCACCTACAACTGTACTCCCTAACAGTCTATAGATATTCCTAGAAACTTTTTGCCCTTTCATCACCACCATTACCCCTTTTGAAACTTTTATTGCTCCGCCTTCAGATTTAAAACTGAATCAGTTTGAATCTAAGGCACCCAATGAAATAAGATTCTTCCTAAGATCAGGAATATGTCTTACATCACATAAGGTTCGTACCACACCATCAAACATACGGATTTTGATATTCCCAATCCCAAAAACTTTGCATGAAGCATCGTTACCCATTAGAATTGAACCAGAATCCACTAACCTGTAGGTGTTGAACCACGCCCTGTTTGGCGTCATGTGAAAAGAACACGCCGAATCTAGTATCCAAGAATCCATAAGAATGAAAGCATGTCGCCATCCTCCGAGTCATTCTCTACAACATTTGCAGACTTTGAACCATCTTTATTCTCGCCACCCTTATCCTTACCCCACTCTGGGCAATCTCGCTTGTAGTGGCCCTTCTTGCCGCACTTGAAGCATTGAGGATTTTTCTTTTTTCTTGACTTGGACCGAGAATTTTTATTCCCATTCGATTTCCTTTGCCTGCTCCTTCCTCTATCTTGCTTGTCCTTCACAACCAGACCCTCTCCTTGAGAATTCCCATCACTTTGCTTGCGCCTTTGTTGAAAATCTAACAAGGCTGTTGTGATTTCCTCATATACAAGAGTCTCTTTACCATAAGTAAGGGTTGTGATCAAGTTCTCAAACACTGATGAATCTGGTAGTGAATGCAGTAACATGAGAGCCTTGTCTTCATCCTCGAACTTGACTTCTACCCTCTTCAAATCCCCAATGATTTGATTGAACGCGTTGATGTGCTGTTCCAGGTCTGAGCCCTCCTCCATCTTCAAGCGATATAGCTTTCGCTTAAGATAGAGCTTGTTCGTAAGAGACTTAGACATGTATCTCGCTTCGAGTTTCTTCCATGCCTCTGCTGGCGAATTCTCCTCAATAACATACTGCATCACGTCATCATCCAGACACAATCTGATTGTAGCCACAGCCCTTTCCTGAAGTTCAAGCCAATCTGCTTCTTCCATCTTTTCAGGCTTCGTCTTCGCCAATGCTTTTGCCATTCCTTGTTGCACCAATAGATCCTTTAACCTTCTCTGCCATAATCCAAAATTCCCCGTTCCATTGAACTTGTTGACTTCGAACTTTGCAGACGAAGAGCTTCCTGACATTATGCCTCATTGAAGTGAATAGTACCCACTAAGTAAGTTCCCAGGAAAGATTGGAAGGGTCACACTGGTCCCACTTAAAACCCAACCTCCTAGACAGATTTTTCACTAAGTAAGTTCCCAGGAAAGATTGGAGGGGTCACACTGGTCCCACTTAAAACCCAACCTCCTAGACAAAACTTCCTTAAACTCGTACATGTCCACACCACAAACCAAGGCAACCTGAGCTCTGATACCAATTGTTGTTACGTAACCCTGGATCACCTTCTGGCAACACCCCTGCAAATAATAGCAAACACGAACACAAGAAAAACACACAATAGAAGAACACATGATTTATGTGGTTCGGCAATTTGCCTACGTCCACGGGCACTCAGAGAAGAAAATCTACTATGTGAATAATATTACAATCACACAATATTTCCTCTCACCCAATACCCCAATACACCCCACAAAGCAATTCCCCAAGTAAAACTACAACTCTCACCTCAAAAGAGGAATATAACTAGAGTACAAGCTTGCTACCCAAAGCTTTGACTGGTGTGTCTTTTCCAAGAAGAATGACCCTCTATTTATAACCTCACAAGGCCCCCTCTACCTTTATGAGAAAATCGATGTGGGACAGGATTTACAACCTCACAAGACTTCTGCCTTTATGAGAAATCTAATGTGGGATAGGATTTATAACCTCACAAGACTTCTGCCTTTATGAGAAAACCAATGTGAGATAGGAGCCAACAAATTAATAACATACAAACAGGTGCATTTTTAGCATATAAAAGACAAAAATTACATATTACCTCGGGAAGAAATAAAAATAATTTTACAATAAAAGCATTAAGAATAATTATGATAATATAATAAAATTTACAAAAATAATTTGAAAACTAAAATTATTTAAAAAAATTAATAATTTTGATAAATTTACCTAGTACAAGGGCGCAGTGCACTAAACCCAAAAAAAGACAACTGCAAGTGAACAATAGTGACCGATTAACAAAATTAATTATATGTAATAAATAAATAAAACAATTTCAAAAGAATCGATTGTCATGTAGCATAATATAGGGTATGTTTGAAGTTGTATAAAAGTGTATAAAATAAAATAAAATTGTAAAAGTAAATATCTCGTAATTCGTATAATGAGTGAAAAATTTAAATTTTATTATCTCGTAATTCGTATTTATAGAGATTTGTAAGATTTTATTTTATTTTATTTAACTCCAAATAGGCTCATAATTTTGTCCCCAAGTACATATATATAATTATATATTTAAAAGACTTTTGAAGTTGTATACCCCTGCCACCAAAATTTTAATGAGGTGTTAAAACTCAATCATGGGACATGTCCATTTAGACGGGTTTTGCACGGAGGATAATAATTAGAAATTTAGAATGGAAGGGACATCGAAAAAAGAATTGAATAACTACGAAAGGGATCGATTGAGGTTTCCGGGCAGTTTTCGGGAGGGGGAGAGATTAAAATATGAAGAAAAGGGGGCGGGGGGTGAGTGCAATTAATTTTTTTCAATTACACTCCTAGTGACATTCAAATATATATGATCATAGCAATGAATTGTCCTTTGTTTTTATTTTAATTAATTCCCTATTTTAAAAAAATGATAATTCAACTAAACATAAAATTGTTGTGATATATGTATTCTCCAAATTGCAATGCTTTTAGCACAATATATATTGAATTTTTTTTTCTTCTCTCTTGATTTGCTTATATATATATATATATATGTTTATCACTCAAGTAAACTGCAGTAACTGTAGTAATTAAGGGTTCATTTGGTTTATTTTTCTATTTTTTATTTTTTATTTTTATTTTCTATTTTCTATTTTGAACTCATTTTTCATTTTACACATTTAAAAATAAGAAAAAATAACTTAAAACGCATTTGGTCATTTATATTTTTAAATTTTGTTTTAAAATAATAGAAAATAGGTTTACACATAAAATAAAAAATGACAAAAAGTAGAGCATTTTTTATTTCCTTATTTTAAAATTTTAAAACATAAAATTAAAATAAAAAATAAACAAAAGTAAGCCAAATGCCACCTAATAATCATTGTTATTAAACTAGAAGTGAGGCACATAGAATGCACACTCAGTTATTCGTATCAGGGAAATGATACTCTCTACCTTTTTCAACGGCACTCTTGTAATTATTTAACTCGAAGAGATTTATTAAATTATCATATAATTTTAGAAATAAATGATAAAAAAAGGAATACACAAACCAATATTTTATTTATTTTTTTCTTTTTATTATATTCATTAAGTAGGACTAATTTTTAAATTTTTATGCAGTGCCTTTGAAATCAGGCAGGGGGTTGGTTTGTCCTGTTCCTCATCGTAAATTCGATGCATCCTTGAAGTGCAAATATAGGACACTTAAGTCACTGGGGCCAAGTATCAAAGTTAACGATTCGCTAGGCCCACCAAGGTTTAAGTGTTATGGGTCCAGGACTTGTGATGCATGGGACCGGCCGTGGGCTGGGCTTGAGTTTTTTTAATTATTTTGTTGACTGGTTTGGGAACGAAAAAATAGACTTTCTTTTCACTAAATTTTAATTATTTAGTAATTTTTAAGCATATTATACATTTCATAAAAAAATTACAAAAAAAAAAAATACAAATTAGAGAGACTAACAATCCTAAAAAGTGCATAAAAATTTAAAATTTTATGAAAAGTTTATAAGATGAAACTTAGCTGCCAAAAAAATAAAATGAAAAATAAAAATTCTAATCATTGGTGCAGACCCATTAAGAGATATATTTTATACATAATTAAATTGACAAATTTTGACAATATTAATTATGATACTTAAATTAAGATGATTTTATTACAGAAACTAGTATTTCAGACTACTTGATAAATATGTTATTAAACTATTATTAAATAATTTCAAATCCTATTGGTCTAATATTTTATTAGCCTATTTGCAATAATAAATAATTTTAAAATAAAAAATTAATAGTTTAAAGTAATTTTAGTAAAAATTTTAAATGATCTTTTTAATTTATAAAATATACTCCATCTACCAATTTTCTTTTTCAAAAGTCTTGAGTGCCCGTATTTATATTTTAACTTCATTCGCCAAACTCCAGATCATGAACCCATTGTTGAATGTACCCACTTAATCCCCCTCTGAAAGTTTAATTTTTAATAATTTTTTATATTTTTTTAAAACACTAATGTATTTAGTAAAGCAAATAGTAATTTTAGTAATTTTTAATAATCTTTAACAATTTTTAGATGTTTAATAAATTTTTGATATCTTTTTGTACGTTTTATAAAAATTTTAATAACTTCTAAGTTGAATAAGTTACTATACTTGAGCGAAAAGTATTAATATTTTGTCAAACATACAAAAAGCAAAAGTTAATTATTTTATGTTAAAAATTTGTCCATCAAATGGTACCTTAACAAAAATAGTGACTCTGCCCTTTTATTCAAGGGCAAATCTATGTTGGGTCAAGTAAGGACAGTTATCCCCTTGAATTGAAAATTTTCATTAAAATTTTATTATTTTTTTCTTATAAATTATGTTTTTTTTATGTTTTGTTCCACTATATTTTTATTATTATATTGATTTATTTTAAAATTATAATTTTGACCCACTGATTGTAAATTTTGGATCCGCTCCTACTTCTATTGATAAAAAAAATTTATTTATTTTTAATTTTATTATTTGAAAATGATTTTTGAGCAACTGAAACAACTTAAATAATATACCCAACTAATTTATGCAAATATCCTTTTGTGATAGCCCTTGACGTGGGAATGTCATTGGGACAAATACAAAAGAGTATCTAATTCAATAATACGATGAAAACTTGTTAAAATGATCGTAATGAGATTGAAGCGAAGTTAGAATGAGTTTGAAATTTATCAATAAATTATACAATATTCGATACCTATTCATATTTATAAGCTACTCGCTAAATACCGTTTAATATATATAATATAATATAATATAATATATTATATACATTTAATAATTATAATTTTATATGATTAATTTTGTAAAATCATTTGAATATATAACTAGTAATTGAACTTATAAAAAATATAATTTTTTGTAATTTATCTGGATGATTTTTTTTTAATTTTTACTTAACATGGAAAATAATAAAACTCTTGATAAGAGAAAATTTATATATGTATATATTTACAAATATATTTGTTAGGTGGATTTAGAAAAATTAATTTCTAAACAATTATTCATCAGATTTTTTAAGATAAATATTTAACGAGTGAAATGGGACTAGATAAATTTGAGACGCAACGTAGCTTGAAGTGGCTGGATGCCGGAGCATTATATTCAGAAAATATTAATCCGAATATCTAACCAAAACCATGACGAGGCATAACCAAAACAATGATACTGTATATATTTTATTTCCATTTGGTAACTCATGAAAATAAGTTATCTTATTTTGGGTTATTTTTATAAAATTTTTTACTATCAAAATTTATTTTTCTTTTTTTTTTTAGGTACATTTTATGCATGATAATCAATTTTAAACAAAAAAATAAAATAAAAAATTTATGTACGAGTAAAAATTTTAACTTATTAAAAAAATATCAATTTTTCACTCGTACACATTGTTTTTAATTGTGAATATGAAAAATGTAGCCAAAAAATACCCAAAAAAAAAAATCAACTAAGTTGGAAAAGTTATTTTCATTTATCAGTGCGTGAATTTGTCTTATTTTAATTTTTTAATTCTAAATTAAAGTAATATGTTAAAAGATATAAAACTAAATAAAAAATTCAAATTTAACAAGACAAAAAAAAAATTTAACATGCATTTCGTTCATACAAAAAAAAAAAAAAAAAAAGGACATAGTTTTCATGAAAAAAATACTAGTTTCCTTTTTATACTTGGTTCGTGACATATATACATACATATATATATATATATATCTATGTTATTTTGTTACACTTGAGGGGGAAAAAAAAATTGTAGATGAATTAGGAAACTCAATATATCTACAACACTTGACCAGTGAGACACACATCCTTAATTGGATTCGGATTTAGATTTGGTATTGGGCTCGACTTTCCAAAACCTAAACAACTTTATATACAAACCAATGAGAATTAGTTTCCTACTCGGATTGGAATAGAGTTTAGTATATATATTTGATGGATCAGTTTACAATTCCAAATCAGAACTATAGTCGGAAGATATCTCACTACATTCATCTATAAAAAAAGAACTAGCTAATTGCCACAACCGGTCGGTATCAAAAATATATAACAGCAATAGTAGTAAGAAGGCAGTGATAAGATTTCGATCTTCGACTTAGCATACAGGTATACTTCTATTTCTCTCTCTCTCTCTCTCTCTTCTTCTTCTACTTCGTCTTCCTTTTTCTTTCTTTTTCACTGCTCGGCAGTGATCCTGGTGTCCAGTGTCGGTGGTTCTCTCTTCGGGATGTCTTCCTTTTTTTTTTTTTTTTTTTCCTTTTCCCGGTTAGTCGACTGATGAAACAAACGAAGGGGAGAGTAGCTCTTCTCATCACTGACTGGGTCTTGATTTTGTGTACAATTGCAGCCAAAAAAAAAAAAAAAAAAGACAATTGTACTTGAAAGAAAGCTACTTTCCTGCCCATTATGTGCCGTCAAAATTAATCGATTTGGTATTAGTCAAGTTGTTGAATTAAAATTTAATAATACAAACACATTTAATAATTAAATTAAAATATTTATATAAATTTAAACCGTTAGATTTCAATCTAACGACCCATATATTTAATATCACATGCTGATCGTTCATTACTGTCAGTCTCTCACTTTCAATTTTGAGACCACTAATATATACATACGTATGTTCATGTATATTTACATATATTAAAACCAAGCTTATGTTTTTTTATAACAAACACCATCAATTAGTCTCGACAAAATACGATGTAGGCATAACAGACTCCCTGTTACTTCAAAATAATAACTCTGTTACTCAATCTTTAACGGTTTTTATGAATAAACACTAGTTTCCTTTCTATACATTCTAGTTGGTTCATGACATATATATATATATATATATATATAACGGCTTTCCAAAATATACATATATATGTATATATTATCCTGTTAGGCTTGTGAAAAAAACTCAATATATATCTACAACACTTGACCAGGAAGACGCACATTTTTGCTTGGTAAAATTTAGATATTCGACGAAATTGGTTTTCTCAATTGAATTTGGATTTGGATTTGGATTTGGTATTGGGCTTGACTTTCCAAAACTAAGCAACTATATATACCCACAAATGAGAATTAGTTTCCTACTCCGCTTTGCCATCGTGCTCGATTTTTAGCAAATTAAGCAACTATATATATATACGCACAATAAGAGTCGAGCCATGCTATATATGCTCAACTGATAGAGAATTTTGTTTGTTTTTTTACCAAGTAGTGAAAAGGGAAATTAAGATGGTGATAAAGCTAACAAAAGAATCAGACTTCATTGTCGAACCTCCCTACACGCAATCGCCTTCAGAGTTTGTGGGTTTGGAGATTTACTTGCTTATCAATGCGGCGTTTGGAGAAGAAGACGAAGGTGAAAGTCAAGATTCTACAACAAAAACAAAAGAATTTTTTGAGGTCCAACTGATGAACTCGCTCAAGGTTAAGCCGTGGTCGGAGGAGGAGCAGGCCAAATCCAAGATTCCACGACAAAGGCGGAAGACAGCTTAGCCGGTAGTTTCCAAGAAAGACGATGGTGATAGAGAACCTTAGCTAGAGATGGATTTCTGGAAGAGTTGAAGCATGCTTTGCGTTAGATGATGATGGTGATGAAAGATTAATTTAGATAGATGTTCATGGATTTGTAGTAATATGGGTCTGAAATATACATTTGTCTTCATTTTTGTCGTCATTGCATCTCCAAATTCAGATTTACTTTAATCTTCCTTTTCTTAATATACTAGAACAATTACCAGAATATTTTTTAAATTACAATGCATTTTAATTATCAGGCTTTTTTTATTTAAAATGGTCGATTTGTCAGATGTTGACTTAGATTTTTATTTTTTTATTTTTTTCTTTTGATAATATAACATTGGTTTTATTGTTTTTTCTTTCATTTTTCCCTTAAAATAAAAATGAGGTGTCAACTCAAACTATATCTTTTGCATTAAAAATTATTTTCTCAAATAACAAAGCTGCTAAATGTATTTTAACCTAATATATATATATATATATATATATATAGTTTGCATTACTTGATCAGTTACCTCAAGTTTCTTGTTCTTCTGCAAGGTCATAAAATATGCTTGCTAGATCTGTGGTTATCATAGTTCTTTAATTTTTGTTTCCTTTTTCTTATCATAACAATTTTATGCGTTTCGAAGCGAGAAAAAAAATTAGTAATTTTTATTTTTTTTTAAGTATATGACAACACCTTAAAAATTGTTAAAAGTTTAAAAAAAAATTTTCAACTTTTTTATTAAATAACCAAAAGTTTGTAAAAATTTTTAAAAATTTCTCTGATTTTTTACCAAACAACTGAAAATTATTAAAAATTCTTACAAGATATCAAAATATTCACCAAATAACAAAAGTTGCTAAAAAATTTTTATTTATTTTATCAAACACATAAAAAGTTATATCCAATAACTTTTATCCAAAAAAAAAAAATAGTCAAAAAAATCCTAACAAAGCTGCTAAATGTATTTTAGCCTACTATGGGTGTGTTTGAAATAATAAAAAATGAGATAAATGATATATTTGGAGTGACAAAAAGTGAGATAAAATGAGATAAAATGGGATAAGTTGTGAGTTCGTAATTCGTGTGGTAAGATAAAAAAATAAATAACTTTAAGAGATTTTCAATACTTTTTACCGTTTTTTAAAATTTTTTATCACTCCAAACGGAGATAAAGTGAAATAAATTGTAAGTTTGTAATTCGTATAGTGAAATTAAAAATGAATAACTTTTAAATATTTTTAAAATTTCATACTAAACTAAACAAAACCTATATATATATGCCATTACTTGATTAATTACCTCAGGTTTCTTGTTTTGAGCAAGACCATAAAATATGCTTACTTGATTTGCGGCTATGACAGTCTTTGTTTTGGTTTGCCCTTTCTTATTATTACATAGATGATTTCCATTTATTGATATAATAATCTTATGTATGACCTTATCAGAATTCAACCCCTCCTCTTAGTGATCAACTCACCAGTACAGTTTATTGAACTGCCTTATCAGAACTCAAATAGTCTTTTCTAATTTTATCATCTCTACACAAACTATGCACAAAATTCAAAGATGTCAACATTTGGAGACTGACTATTCATAATCGCCGCATCCAGCCATTCACGATCAACAATCATTACATTATAATTAAAAAAAAAATCATTATATTAATTCATATCAAATCAAAATCGACTACAAAAGACGATATTTAAAATATAGTAGTGTTCATTTTAACAATATTATAAAACTTGATCACAGTACAGGCAGAGTCCCATGCCTCACAATAAACTATATATAATAAGTATTAAAATACGTCGTAACATACATTCGCCTTCCTTTAACTAGTGAATGTAGATCACTAGTTAAATTAAAATAAAAATAATACAAAAATAATAATAAAATATTAAGCAGCAGCTCTACGTCTTCGAATCAACTGGTCCATCAGGTTACTGTAGCTCTGAAATTGCAATACAAATTATAGGAAAATGAGTATTACACCTTTTTTTTTTTTCAATTCCAAGTGATTTAACAATCGCTAAACATGACGCCAATGCTTAGCGGCTGCTACTTGAAGGTCGCTAATGGTTATCAATGACGAAGTTTTTTGGGTTCAATTTTGGTGGTCACTAAATGATCGCTAAAAAATATTAGCGGCCGTCTAAATACTTTTGAGGACTAGTCTAGTGGTCACTAAAATTCTTATTCCTATTAATGTTTCTTTAAAGCATGTTATTCACATCTATTAAAAAAAATTACTAAAAATAAGAATACGTGTGTATAGATGAAAAAAGAAAAAGCTAATAATTTTTCATCTATATGTGAATTTTCTTCTTTGGAAGTATTTATTTTACAATTTTTCTCATAAATATAAATAATATGCCCAAAAACTAAAAAAAATAAAGTAAAATTTGATAAAAAAAAATCATACAAAACGAAAAGAAAAAATCAAAATGGAAAAAAAAAAAGTCGGACATTAATGCTGTTGTTCTAATGTTTTCCAGTTGTAAATTAAACCCATTTTCCATTACATTTGGAATCAACGCAGGTAGCCTAAATGGCTAAAATAATAGTTATGATCTCACGTTCGAGTACACACTTTTGTATTAGACCTTAACATTAATACTAATACATGATCACTTTTTAAATATTTATGCAGTGCCTTTGAATCAGGCAGGTGGTTTGTCTTCATCTTAATTCATTGTTAATTCGACGCACCATGATCTGCAAATATGCAACACTGGACCACAGTTAACGATTCACTGGGCCCACCAAGCTTCTCCATTTTTAGGCCTCCCTTCATGTGTTATATTGGTGAAAAATTAAATTTGATGAAAAAAGTCTATAAAACGAAACTTCGGTGCAAGAGAACTTAGGTCCAGTCATTGGTGTGGATGCATGCATTAAAATGCAAGGGAACGCATGCCCCTTTTAATTTTTTGAATGAAAAATTTTAAACATCTATTATAATATATATTTTCAGATGAAAGGTATTTATCTCTATAAATATATATTTTACGCTGATTTAATTTTTTTAAACTAATCTTTTTTTTCTATGCTTTTCAACATTATTAACCCGACAAATTTCAATAATATTGATTATAATTAACCTGACAACTAAACTCCAACAGCGATTTCATTCATTCAAATATCATTCGCTACTTTTCATTTCATATGGGTTTACTTTTTAGTTGCCCCAGTTTTTTAAATGAATTGTTCCAAGTCTAGAATAGAATTGGCTGTTAATTAATCCCGCAATAATTAAGTTCCACTTTTTTACCATAATTTGATTTGCCGTCCTTGAATATAATCATCATGGAATATGAGACAATTGCCGACCAATAACCCCCAATCAGTCGTCACGCAGCATGACGTACTGGACTATTGTTGTCTTCCTCCGCAAAGCACTTTAATTTGCTTGTTTATCAGTCCTAATTTATACTTATTAAATTAATATATTCATATAACATATACTTATTAAAGTAATTTAATTAGGACGATCAGCATTTTATTTAAACACAAGCTTGTATTTAATTATCATCCTTAAATCATAAATTAAATCATAAAACTGTTTTAATAACTATAAGTTTTTAATAAGTATTCTATACTTATTTAAAAAAATTATATGATATCTATGCGACAAAACATAGGTTATTTAAATAAAATAATCATTGACTCTCACTTATTATATTTATTTAATTGAACTTTCTAATAGGGGGTATTATTTAATTTAAATAAGTAAATCTTCAGATATATCGATCAGTTTGCCGTGTTACGTGTATAACACTCCTTGGTGAAACGAGCAACACCCCTCCCACCCACTGTGCCAAATGAGAATTATAGTTATAGACCGCTTGTCGTCTACCCATCAAAAAAAAGGAACTAGCTAATTGCCACAACCGGTCGGTATAAATATATATAGACAGCAATTGTAGTAAGAAGGCGGTGATAAGATTTCGATCTTCGACTTGGCATACAGGTACATATCTATTTCTCTTTCACTCCTTTCTTCTTCCTTCTTCCTTCTTCTTCTTTTTTTCTTTCTTTTTTTTTTTTAATTTTTTCACTGCTCGGCGGTGATTCTAGTGTCCGGTGTCGGTGGTTCTCTCTTCGGGCGGTCTTCCCCCCCACCCCCCTTTTTTCCCCGGTTAGCCGACTGATGAAATTAACGAAGGGGAAAGTAGCTCTTCTCATCAGTGAAGTTTGAGACCGCTAATACATACATACGTACGTTCATGTATCTACATTTATTAAAAACCAGCCTTAATACTTTTTTATAACAAACACCATCAATTAGTTTCGACAAAATCACTGATAGAGTATTTTTTCCCCTTAGATTGCTCTTTGTGTTTGATTAGTAAAATTTGAAAAGTATTTCATGGCGTTATTTATTTATTTATTTTTTCGAGTAGTGAAAAGGGAAATTAAGATGGTGATAAAGCTAACAAAAGAATCAGACTTCATTGTTGAACCTCCCTACACACAATCGCCTTCAGAGTTTGTGGGTTTGGAGACCTACTTGCTTATCAATGCGGCGTTTGGAGAAGAAGACGAAGGTGAAAGTCAAGATTTGCGTTTGGAGAAGAAGACGAAGGTGATCAAGCTAACGAAAGAATCAGACTTCATTGTTGAACCTCCCTACACACAATCGCCTTCAGAGTTCGTGGGTTTGGAGATTTACTTGCTTATCAATGCGGCGTCTGGAGAAGAAGACGAAGGTGAAAGTCAAGATTCTACATCAAAAACAAAAGAATTTTTTGAGGTCCAACTGATGAACATGCTCAAGATTAATGCCGTGGTCGTCGGAGGAGGAGGAGGAGGCCTAATCCAAGATTCCACAACAAAGGCAGAAAAGAGCTCAGCCGGTAGTTTCCAAGAAAGATAATGGTGATAGAGAACATTAGAGATGGATTTCTGGAAGAGTTGAAGGATGCTTTGCATGAGATGATGATGGTGATGAAAGATTCAGATAGGTGTTCATGGATTTGTAGTGATGTGGGTCCGAAATATATATTTGTCTTCATTTTTGTCGTTATTGTATGTGTGTTCATGGACCTGTAGTAATGTGGGTCTGAAATATATATTTGTCTTCATTTTTGTCGTTATTGCATCTCCAAATACAGATTTATTTTAATATTCTTTTTCTTAATATTTTTTAAATTACTAGAATATTTTTAAATTACAATGCATTTTAATTATTAGGCTTTTTTATTTAAAATGGTCGATTTGTCGGATGCTGACATAGATTTTTGTTTTTTTAATTTTTTTTTTTTTGATAATATAACATTGGTTTTATTGTTTTTTCTTTCCTTTTTCCCTTAAAATAAAAATGAGGTGTCAAATCAAACTATATCTTTTGCATTAAAAATTATTTTCTCAAATAAGAAAGCTGCTGAATATATATAGTTTGCGTTTACTTGATCAGTTACCTCAAGTTTCTTGTTCTTCTGTAAGGTCATAAAATATGCTTGCTAGATCTGTGGTTATCGTAGTTCTTTTATTTTAGTTTCCTTTTTCTTATCGTAACAATTTTATTCGTTTCGAAGCGAGAAAAAAAAATTAGTAATTTTTATTTTTTTTTTTAAGTATATGACAACACCTTAAAAATTGTTAAAAGTTTAAAAAAAAAAATTCAACTTTTTTATCAAACAACAAAAAGTTTTTAAAAATTTTTAAAAATTTCTCTAATTTTTTATCAAACAACCAAAAATTATTAAAAATTCTTAAAAAAATATCAAAAATTTACCAAATATTAAAGGTTGTTAAAAAATTTTTATTTATTTTATCAAACACGTTGAATGTTTCGTTTTTTTTTTTTTTTTCTTCACTGGTTTTGGGAACGCAAAAAATAATTTTTTCTTGTTTTAGATTTTCTTTTCGTATGACTTTTTTTTTTCTTAACCTAATTTTCATTTAGTAATATTTAAGCATACTATACATTTCATAAAAACTGAAAAAAAAAATTTCACAATAAAATATTCGTGTACTTAAAAAAAAAGACTTTTTTTTTTCACCACTTCATAATTTTTTTTAATATTTTGATAAATGCAAATAACATGCTTAGGAATTGTTAAGCAAAAAATAAATAAATAAATAAAATTTGATGAAAAAGTCTATAAAACGAAACTTGGGTGCGAAAAAATACTTAGGTCTAATCATTGGCTTGAATGCATTAAGAGGCAAGGGAACATATGCCTCTTTTAATTCTTCGAATGTAAAATTTAAAATATTTATTATAATATACTCAACCGTATATATTTTTAAATAAAAGATATTTATCTCTATATATTTTACGTAGACCTAAATTTTCTTAACTAATCTTTTTTTATATACTTTTAAGCATAATTAACCTGACAAATTTTAATAATATTAATTGTAATAATCAAACCAAAATGATTTTATTACTAAAACTAGTATTTTAGACTACTTGATAAACATAACTATTAAACCACTCATAAATAATTTCAAATCTTATTGACCTTTTATTTTATTAACCTATTTCCAAATAGCAAATTAATAGTTTCAAAATCATTTCCATAATTTAATATAATTTTAATAAAAATTTTGAATGTCATTTTTAATTTATAAAGATCATCCCACCTACTAATTTTCTTTTTCCAAAAAGTCATGACTCCCCATTACATATATATAATATAATTTTTCAACTTCATTATATACACTGACCCTGCCTTCTAGTGATAATTAAAAGATAATATTAAATCTTAATTTTGTAATTTTGGAACATATGCTTAACCCCCGCCCCGAGAGAGAGAGAGAGAGGGGGGGGGGAGGATACCCTCTGGGGCAGGATCTGCCATCCATCCAAGGCAATTCAATCTTGAAAGGTCATACAATATCAAATCCAGAAATACAACATTTTATTCAATACCCAAATCAATAAAATCAACCCACTTCAGATTGTTATTAATGTAAAATTATGATGTTATTCAAGACCAAAAGGCAAAAGCAGAAGACAAGGGGAAAATCATAACCCCCTTGCAATTCGCTATTCAAAATGGCCTAATACCGAGAAACTAACAAAAGACTGCTACTTCAATTAAAATGGTAAAATAGATAGAATGGATGGGTTTCCGAAATACAACTCCCCCATCTCTTTTTTAAAATACCAACCCGCTGGAAACAGACTCGAACCACAACCTCAAAAGTTGAAGTGAAGTGAAGTCTCTCATGGCTTCCACAGGACAGTGGTCTCTGCAATCATCGAAGTGACCACATATGGATCCATGTTCGACGCAGGCCTTCGGTCTTCAAAATAGCCTTTTCCTTCTCTCTCTGTCTCCCGCCCAACACGAATGGATGCCCCACGGTTTGCAACCCCCTATTGCACCCAAAAAGAAAAATTAACACCGAGCATGACAAAACTCTCTTCCTTGCATTGTATTATGAACACGAACTAGCTCCATCAATAACAAAAATACGGGTTCAAGGGGGTTGTAGTGCAGTAATGCACTATAGGAGATAAAGTGCATGAATTAACAGTTTTGATTTTCTTATAATGATCTAATAGTCTTAATTTAATTTAGTTAAAATTAATTTCAAAACAAAAGTAAAAGTTAAAAGAAATCGGACTAGAACACAATCAATGCAGAACATGAAAAGTCATATTACATTAAAATGCAATTAAATCAAGGCCGTTCATCCATGCATTGCAGGCGCTGCAGTGCATTTTTTATGAAATGGAAAGAATAGGGAAAACTAAGAGAATTGAGAACATAATTTGTATTCGCAATTTGACAAGGGAAGAAAATAAAATAAGTTGAAAGAAAAGAGACGCGCAAAATCCTTGACACCCAAATTTGGGTAGAAATAGAGAGAAAAGAAAACATTCATTAGTGAAACTTTCATAATAACATATTTTGCTCATCAAATAAGAAACAAACCAACCAAGGCTAAATGCATGCGAATGAATACAATGGTAAAATAATAATAAACACTTTCTTTTCCCTCTATTTATTCTCAACTCACAAGAATAAAGGATGCAACATTCAAAATTTATAACATCTATATGGAGTATATAAAAGAAAGAAATTATTTACCCATAAGAATGTCTTGATATCAGCTGTCTCATGTCGTCCGGTGAGACGACGCTCATTGCCTTCACCATATGCAGAAATGTGTTCTTTGTGCCTCAGCCCAAGCTTCTCAATAGCCTTCTTTATGACCTCATAACCTCCATCGCTCCTCATAGACTTAGTGCTGCAATTAGGTTTAAAAATTCAAGGGTAACTTGGATTAAGGTCGAGGGAAGTTCTTAACCAAATTCCAATAAAGTACAACAGTCCCTACATTAAGGCTCTGGTTGTTTCATGGTAAAATTTTTTTCGGATTTTTTTTTTTTTTTTTGAAACATGGGTAGAATAGTTTTCCAGAAAATATTTTACAATGAAATACCTGAAGTTCGTGTGAGCACCAGCTCCATTCCAATCACCCTGGCATGCAAAAAACACGAATTGAGAATCAAAATGACAATAACGATCATCTGTTGATAACAAAAAGGTCACAATGTACGCAATCATTGAGGTAAATAATAATGCTTTAGGATTGATCTAACCTCAATAGGTTTGGGATCAAAAGAAAGCACCACTCCAGCGGCCTCTGTGATCCTCTGTACACAGAAAGAACTTAAAAAGAAGTTTCCAGCCGCCCCACGAAAAAAAGTTCAAATAGTAATAGTAGCAAATATTTTAAGTAGGTACATTACCTCCAGGATGTAACGAGCCACCCACAGTTCATCTCCAGCTGAAATGCCAACGGCTGGTCCTACTTGGAACTCCCACTGTATTATATGAAAAAATGGATTCGAGTTTAAACTAGAGTTATCAGAAGACACCACCCTTGCGAACCACGAGTACACACATTCCAGAAAGAGGTTCACTTGAGTGCCAAAAGGATTATACCTATGTTATATTTTCATTAGAAGAATCTGTGAAAATAGTAAATTAATAACAAATTGTGTGACAATAATCAAGGTTAAATCTTTTATGAAAGGATAATGAAAGAAGATTCTTATCGAATAGAAAAGTAGATTAATTTGTTAAATATTAACATGGTTCTATTTTTTTGATTAATTAACTTTTTTTTTTGGGGGGGGGGGGGAAATAAGTCACTTTCATATACTAAAACATTTTAAATATATGATGACTCAAGAGTACAAGCCGGAGGCATTCCTATTTTCGTTCCATGATGAAACAATCCAATTTCTAGGTAAACTAGTTAGAACAATGATGAAAGCCATGCTGAGTAAGGAGAAACAAAAGCAGACATCTCAGACTATTTATTTTACCTGACCAGGCATCACTTCACCATTGATGCCGCTGATGTTGACCCCTGCGTAAAGACAGGCCTTGTAATGTGCGTTAACGATATCACGCCCATAAGCTTTGTCAGCTCCAACACCACAGTAGTATGGTCCCTATATTGCAACGACAAAAGGCTTTACGTACATTTATTATGCAAATATAACTATTCATACAAACAATCACTAGAACATATCTAATGCAACAAAAAGCTAGAATTTTTCAACTGAAAAAATAAGAATCACACGATAGCAAACATGAATGAAACACGAAAATTATCAGACTTTAAAATGATTCAGCATGAGAAGACAAAATTGAAAGACAAATGAAGGCTATCACAGAAGAAGCTTTCTGAGAAACTTGGGATTGTTTTTGAAAATAAGGGGGAAGAAAGAAAGAGGAACCAATTTGTGGTTGAGAGATAATAAAAGCACAAAGCAAAATAGCATAACTTCATTTTGCAAAATTAGTCAAATTACCTGACAAATAAGTATATTTACTTTTGAATTATATTATACATAATATAAAACAAATTCAATTTCATAATGTAAGAAGATTAACAATAAAGACTGCTTCAGAAATTCAAGAAAACAAAATCGTAATTTTCCTAGGAGCAAAAAAAGGTATTAAATTACTTAATGACAAACAAGATTATATAAACCAGTGATGACAATATAATCTCACACAAGTTTTTCATTTTTCTTCATTTTGATACCCGCAAGTCAGTAGGATTACACCAGCACATAAAATGATCTATCAAGTTACCGAACCGTCTAAAAAAAAGGACCTAAAGTCGCGGCTGTATTTATGGATTTGAAATCAAGTTTTAGGTAACCCCTTATATTTTAATACAATTTAATCTCAAATCCATTGGTTTGAGATCCCTAACAATTCAAACAGAGCCTAATAATGAATCAAACAACAAATACTATGAGAAAAATAAACCATTTAACACTCCGTAGATGATTGATTCATCACCTGAGGCCCCGGATAACCTCCCTTTGGCCATCCAATGGGCCACTTAATATCTTTTTGCAACAAGGTGTACTCTTGTTCAATGCCATACCTATTTTCAAAATTAAATTCCAAGTCAATAAAAGAAGGCCCAAAAAGTTGTAGATAAAGACAGCCAAAAACGAGAATAAAATTCAGAAACACTTCAAGAAGCTTAAGATTATAGCTACCATGGTTCTTCAGCAGCAACATCTGGGTGGTTGAAAATCTTTGCGGCGTTGTACCTTTTGTTTGTTGGGATTGGCTCGCCAGCCGGAGTGTAGGCATCGCACATGACCTAATGGAACAAATGGGGAAATAGAGACTTGTCTAACATATTTGATTAAGAAATCGTAATTGAAACTAATGTAAAATCCAAAAGAAATTTAATGTAGCAATTTTTACACACCAAAATGTTTTTGCCCCTCCTGAATGGATCCCTAAAAATTGCTTGAGGGCTGTTTAGCCAAATCGCATTACAAAAGAAAACACCAGTTAGACATTGTCAGATTTGAGCCATATGACACATGATAGGAACATACAAAAGCAAAATATGCAGTAAGAAAGTGGTGAAGCGAAATGACATACTATAGGATCACTTCGCTATCTTCACCGGGAGCTTGACCTGTGCTAGATCCATCATAATTCCACTTAGGAAGCTTCGACGGGTCACTAGCAGGTCCAGAAAGAGTCTACATAGCACAAACAACAGATGTTAGGTTTATATTCAACCCAGAAGAGATGCACAATAACCACAAGAGCCCTTTTTTTTTTTTAAATTTATAAATATAATAACCACGAAAAAAATAAAACAATGAAATTGTTACGAAGGAGGCCAAAAAAAAGGTTACCTTTCCTTTGCTTCTGAGGTCCATGCCAGAACCACCAATCCTGTCAAAGAATTTCAATTTTAAATAATAATCAAAATGTATAACTTCCAAATCAGAAATGGGCAATAACCAAGAGTTATCAAAAGAGAAGTCACTTGGGAGGGGGAAAAAAAGTGCAAAAGCAAGAAACATAATTTCAAACACAAACAACAAAGACAGTGGTAATCCACTGGCAGTGTACATAATTCCACAACAGATCAAGGAACCAACAGGGAGGAAAACTAGAACAAGGAATACGCGTAGGATGAAGCTATGTCAGCGGATCCTCACACAAATAAGAATAACAATAGCTATATACTAAATATTCAAACCAAATGATATCAATGGAATAAAAAATAAAAGATTCAAAGGAAAAAAAAAAACTAAACATCAAATAATCATAAAGAATTTATTACAACAGCAAATCGCTCCAGAAACTCTATTCACAAATAGACCAACAAAGAAAAATATTAAGCTGAGAAAAGTCAGAACAACGCTGAGTTGGGAGGATCAGACTAGCAGTCTTCGCGCTGGAATCCGGGTTCGAACCGGTGATCAGGTCGGAATGGAATAAACTAAATTCCAAAAAAATAAAATAAAATAACAGATCTTTGAAAGAATCGACAGATCACAATGAAAGAAAAGCCAAAATTCCACATGAACAGAAAGGGACCCACAAGAAATATTGATGAATATGGAAAGGAGTACAGGAAAAAAAAATATAAACAAATAAGAACACAAAGTTAAGATATTGCCAAAAAAAAAATGCCAATCACAAAGAAGAATCAAAAATAGAGAACACCTCATGTGATGTCATAAGTTCATAACCCTGTGAACACGGATTATCAAACAGAAAAAAGTAACAGGGAAACACAGAGAAAGAGCCCCGCAATAAAAGCCATACAATATTAGGAATCTCCTGAAAATATAAAAATAGACAAAGTTCAAATCTTGGAAAACGAAATGGATTGTCACGAGGAAGAAATCAAAAATAAAGCATACCCATTTGATATCATAAGCCCCTCCCAAGAATAGAGAGGATCAAAGAACAAATCACAAACAATACTCAAAAAAGGGAGGAAACCAGAAATGAAAAAAACCAGAACAGAGGTCAAAAACAGAGCAACCCAATAAATATTAGTGGGGAAACTCACCATATGTACTCAGCGATCACCTTCTCGGTGGTCTCGGAGAGGTCAAGGTTTTGGAGATCTGTAAGTAGAGACATGTCGGTCGCTCGCTCGCTCTGTTCTCGCTCGCTTCTCGCTCTCTTTCTCTCTTCTCTCTGTTTTTCTGAGCGGGCGCGATAATAATTTGCAGGGCCGTGAATACATGGGATGAGTTGATTTTATAGAGGTGCACTGTTGTTGGAAGTATAAAACAATTGGCAATAATTGCGTTAAATTCGGGAACTATTGCATTTTTTATTTTTTAATATCAAATAATAAATTAATAGTGATAATAATGTCAAAATAATTACCCAAAAAAATAACGTCAAAATAAATATTATTTTTGTCCGAATATAATAGCTCTTTTGGCAACTTTATAAACCACAATAAATTTTTATAAATTATATAAAAAATTTATTTTTTTACACACCGTTCGAATTTATGAAATCACAATTTTTACTAATTTGTAATAATTTTTTCACTTTAAACTTTTTCATATGTTACAATTTTACCATTATGAAATTAGTAAAAATTTAAAATTCATAACATATTTAATGCACTTTTTTATATATTAATAATTTTACTCTTATTAAATTAATAAATATTTAATACACATATTTATTGTTCGTTTAGTATTTAGATATTCTCATTCATTAACTTTTAAATTAGTATTTATGATTTTTTCTAATTTTTTTTTTTCACAAAGTGTTACTTTTTTAATTTTTTTAATAATAATTTTAACTCTAATTATTTTATGTTGTTTAAACTAATTTTAATTTTAATTTTTTATTTTCTTATAATATAAATTAATATATATAGTCACATTTAATCTATTATAAATATTATGTTAAAAATATAAAAATATAATAAGATTAAATAAAATACCCCTTTAAAATTCATTGATTAATTTGGAGTAATCATTAATTAGTTAATTATTTTTAGGTAATTATTAAATTAAGTAATAAAGCTAGTGAGTAAATTAATTTTTTAAACTGAGGAAAAATAATATAAAATTCAAATTTGAACTTATTAATTAGTAAAATTTATTATTAAATTAATTTTCATCACTAAAAGATAAATATAAAAATTTCAAATTTTGTAATTAATTATCTAAATTAACGTTTCCGATAATTAGTAAAATTTTTACCAAATCAATTTTTATAACTATATAATAAATATATAAAATTTAAATTTTAAAACTAATTATCTAAACTACTCAGGTTTTCTTAATTAGTAAATTAATGAGTAAAATATATTTTTAAATTAATTTCTATGACTTAAAAATAAATATATAAAATTTAATTTTTAAAACTAGTTATTCAAATTACTCATATTTTCTAATTAATAAATTAATTAGAAAATTTTGTTTTTAAATTAATTTTTAAAATTAAAAGATAAATATATAAAATTTAGTTTTTAAAACTAATTATTCAAATTAACACTTATGCTAAATAGTAAAACTTTTTACTAGATCAATTTAAACAAAATTAGTTCAAATCGTATAAGATAATTGGAGTTGAAATAGTTACCCAAAATAAATAATTGAAGTTGAAATTATTATTAAAAATTAAAAAGGTAAGACCTCGTTACGTGAAAATAAAAAGTGAAAAAAGAATATAAATGTTAATTTAAAAGTTAATAAATGAAAATATCTAATGAATTAACCAACAATAAATATGAATTTTAAATTTTCACCAAAAGTGTCAACATATAAAAAGTATATTAAATGTGCTATAAATTTAAATATTCACTAACAGCTAAATTTGTCAACTTACAAAAAATCATTAAATATGCTCTAACATTAATAAACTTACTCTACCATTATCATCAATTTAAATAAAATATAAATGTTATTTGATTTTTGGGGCGTTTAAAAAAATAAAAAGGTGAAAAAATGTAATGGATCAGCTATTTTTTAACGTTTAAAGGACCAATTTAAATTTTCTAATACAATCCATTTTTAAGGGTTCATTGTATTTTTTTAAAACGGTTTTGATTAAAAAATAATTAGAAAATTGATAAAAATTAGTAAAATTTGAAAAAAGTTTGAAAAATGATAAAAGTTTATGCAACTTAAAATTGTAAAATAAATGCACTATAAATAAAAATAATGAAAATTTTGTAAAATATTATAATTCTCATAAAATTTAACCATTCAAACGGAACGTATTTTATGGAATAAAGGCCCAATTATGAATAATTACTCAAATGGACAAATCGGAGAAGTTGGTGGTTTCTCTGACTTTCACAAGCTTTTATAAATGATCGGTTTTTCTTTTGATGAGTCATCATGATCTCTCTTTACGCAACAAGCTTTGGAAAAGATAAAAATATGGTTGGCTATGAGAAAGTCCGTGTAATTTTTTTTTTTTTAAGGGTAAAAATTGTGAAAATGAGTTATTATTTGTATATGTTTTCAAGTGAGATATGTAAAGAAAAAAAAAATAAAATAAAAATATTTGTGCTCCTCTGTTGAGTTCCTCCATTTTATAATAATTTTAATAAAATAGAGTAATATAAAGTGAAAAAATTAATAAAAAAATTGTATTTATCATTTTTTAAGAACATATCAAACTTGCCTTGACCGTAAAAGGTACTACCTAATTATCAAGTAAAACAAGATAGAAAAATGACTTAAAAAAACTATCAAAATCATATGAGAGACAAAATAAGACCGAGAGGAAAGGAAGAATTATGTCAAATATCCCCCCACCCGTAGTAGGATAAAAATAACAACGGAGGGAGTGTGAGTGAAAAACAATCTATGACTTCAAGAGAAAAAAAAAATTTCTTTTAAGGCATGTTTGAAATGGCAAAAAATTAATAGAAATTGATAAGAGTTGTAGAGCTGTAATTCATATTACGAGAGAAAAAATTAAAATTATTTAATAAATTTCGGTACTCCAAATAAAGCCTAACTACTTCCCCTTGTTAATAAGATACTTATTAGTTACATGAAAGCTATTGATTTACTATGTATAATTAGGAATGTCAAAATTATTTATACTCCGTGTGTACCTGCTTTACTCACCCTATTTGGGAAGGGTATGGAAATACTAATAGTGGGAATAGGAACGAGAAGAGAGATTTTAAGATATTCTCCAAACGGAAATAGAGATGAGTATGATAATCTCCATCTTACCTTATATCCGTTTAAATATTTGTTATTAATTTATCTATATATATATATATATATATATTAATATTTATATAAAATATATTTTTTATTTAATATTTATAATAATTTTAATGTTTGTTTTATATATATAATTTATATAAATTTTCATACCCTATTTGGGGAGGGTATGGAAATACTATTAGTGGGAATAGGAACGAGAATGGAGATTTTAAGATATTCCCCAAACGGAGACAGAGATGAGTATGATAATTTATAATTGTATTATAATAATTTTAATGTTTGTTTTATATATATAATTTATAATTGTATTGTGTTTAGTGGGTAAATAGGAACAAGAATGAATAATTTGTTATTTAGCGGGGACGAATATGGAAAAAAAAATTTATCCCCAAATCGGGGATAGGGACGGGGACGAGAACAGGATAAGGTATTACTAAATAGAGATGGAGACGGGACGGGGATGGAGACTAAATTAATGAATAGGACAGTAATAACTCTTAAGTTATTGAGGTGGTTGCGTGAGGTCTCACAAAAGAAAAAGTCCCAAATTTTTAATTTTTCTATTAATAATAAAAATAATAAATAATATTTTAAATTAATTAAAAATTTAATAAATATATAAAACTTTCTACTTTTTCTCCAATTTTCACATATATCTATAATTATCTCATATTTAATTTATTAATTATTTTTTAATTTTATCTAAAATTCTATTAGAAAACTTGACACATAATAATATCCAACACTTTTATAAAGTTGTGCATAAAAAATAGAAGACTTTATTATGCAACTTGTTTTCACTGGGTCTTAAGCACCCGTTAACAAATGCCTTATTAAAATTTTTGAATTTTCTACTTTAATTCTATCTATACATATCATAACTATCTTATATTTAATGTATTAATTATTATTTTTTAATTTTGTTTAAATTCTATTTGCACCAATAAAAAACTTTTGAGTCTTTTACCTTTAACTCTATTTATACATAATATTATAACCTCATTTAATATATTAATTATTAATTTTTAATTTTATATAAAATTTTATCAAAGAAAAAAAAGGACTTTTAAACTTCCAGCTTTAACTCTATCTGTATATCTTAAAATTATCTCATAATTAATGATCTATCTATGTTAAAATTATCTCATATTGAATATTTAATTCATTAATCATTAAGTCCATGTTTAGAATATGAATTTGTGGTGGGAAAAGAAAAGTGAAGGAAATTATTGGAAATATAAAATGAAGTGAAAAATCAAATTTATTGTTTTTTATTCAATTAAAAAATAAGACTAAAATGAATAAATATTCATCAACAAAATCTAACTTTTATTAAGTTAAGCTTTTAAAAATTACATAAATTATAATTTTTTTTCTTTTTCTTCCACAAATTTATATTTCAAACATAGCGTAAGAGTATTTAGGTAGGCAATGCCTCCCCTAAAAGTTTTGCACAAGGATCTCAAATTTTTAGACACAGCTTAGTTAAGGTGGCATTTGGTTTACATTTTTATTTTTTATTTCATATTTACGTTTTCTATTTTCTGTTTTATGTGTTTTATATTTTAAAAATCTCAAAATACAGAAAATAGAAAAATGTATTTACTTTAACATTTTCTATTTTTTGTGTTTTGAAAATTTTCTTATTTTGAATTAAAAATACTTCAAACGACTTTCTGCTATTTTGCCTTTCTTATATAAACTCATTTTCTATTTTCTAAAATAGATTTTAAAAGCACAAGTGACCAAAATATGTTTTGAATTATTTTCCTTTATTTTAAAAAATGTAAAATGAAAAATAAGTAGAAAACAGATATACCAAATGACATCTAATATATTGATACGAATTACTTTCTTTTTCTTTTTGCTGGGATTAAATTCATATTCTAATCCCTATTAAGTCTAAATCACGCCCCATTTGGAGCTTTAAATTTTATCAAAAATTACAAAAAATTTTTAACTTTTTATCTCACTATACAAGCTATAAGATTATAATTTTTACTAATTTTTAACCATTTTAAAAGCACCCTTTATAAGTTGTACTATGGATAATCAAGATGATATAATAATTAGTGTCACGTTTTCATAAGATTGTAATAGGTTAGTTCAGCGGCGGATTTAGAATTTTTATTAAGGGGCACCGGGAACCAACTATTTAAGAATAGAATAATGAGTGAGTATAATGAGTTACGTCGGGTTAAGAGTAGAAGATAAACAATATTATTTTTAGAGAGATAAAATTACTTTTGGATATTAAACTAGTTAATATATTTTTCATAGTTTAATGGTTAGCTAGTTCTTTTAGCAGCACCCAAGATTTATTAGGAATATCTCTCATTACTAAAAAAAATGAAAAATTATTATTAAGTTTTTACTATTTATAGAATTTTTTTATGTTATATATTTTTATTATGTTATATGCTATATCTATTGATGTTACATATAAAAGTATTCAATAGTGTAGTAAGAAAATACACTTTATTTTACAAAAAATATTTGATTTTGATTCTTCTAAACTCCATTTATGTTAAAAAATTTTGAATTAACTTTAATTTTTTGATAAGGTCAAAATACTCTAATTTTAAATTAATTTAATTTTTTTAATAAAACTAAAATATTAAGAGTATTTTGATAATTTTAATTTTAAAATCAAGGAGTTACTTGTCCCCTCCTCAGCGTAGCTCCCCTTTGGGTAAGTTGATATGTCAAGGTTAACTCCTCCAACCCCCCCCCCCCTTCCTCCAAAAAAAAAAAGAAATTTGTACTTAAACTATGTTAATAAGCAAAAATTCTCCTCTTTTTCAAATTTTACATCGACTTCCATTTTCGCAAACAATGATTGAAATACAAACCCAATCTTCACAAAACCTAATAGAGTTCATTAGGATCAAACTTTTCAAATTTGGAGGACAAAACTAGACCTTTATAAGCCCCTTCGTTCTTATCAATTGAGGGAAAGTAGAATAAATGCATGTGCTGGTTGCGTCTTAAATGAACTTCTATTTTGTTTTGCATAATTACACGCTCTTGACAAATTACAAAAAAATATATATATATATATCAAAGTAGCATGATTTAATCGTCACGTTTTATTAACTTTTATAAAAAGAAACTATTTTACAAATCCATACCAGATTATGTTTAAAGACTAATACATTAAAGATATGTGTAACATCTTATCATACACACACCATAAAACTTATATATCTTTTCTCATATATATTGCTCGAGTGTGGTCGATGATGGTAAATTTTTGTAATCCTCGATTCGAGCCTTTAAGAACTCAATTTGTTAGAAACAATGAGAATCTATTCGCCGTGAACACTAGTGTGGTGTAGACTTTTCAATCCTTAAGTTAGTAATAATTTCGAGTAATTAAGTTGGCAGAGTAACAGCAGTATAAAAAAATTACGTACCAGATTCTAGAAAATCCTCCTCTATTTATGGACCATCATGGTAGAATTATAATCAAACCTGAATTGGAATTTTTCTTGGATTTACCAAGATTTCCTTATTTAGATAAATAAAATATGGAATCTGTATCAATCCTGAACCCTCGTACCTGATTCGAGTTGATTATGAATCAGTGGTTTAAGTGTGAAATCCGAAATACCGATTATAGAGGTCTCATATGCATGCGCCCATATATTTAGCCGATCTATTAGTCAAGTTATAGAGCTCGGCTTAAGCCTGTCTGACCTTCCCAGCTCAAAAAGTCAGCTCACCCTCTTCCGAGACTTTCCTTGACGTCACCAAGGAGCCTTTGTGTCATTTTGATCGAGCTTAGAAATCTCCCTCGTCAGTGGTGATTCTATTGGATAAATAGTGAATACACATACTTTGTGTATTAGATAAAGGTATATTCATTAAAAAACTAAATTAAGATTTAAAAATATTAAAACATTTATATCAAATAACTGTATTTAAATAAATATCGAGTATTTTAGGAATACAAACAAAAGTAATGAAAAGTTAAAAGGCATTTATATATAAAATACAAAAATAAAATTACGTAAATAACTTGTACAATTTTAAAAGTTACTTACATACATCTTTTAAGTTATAGATGGTTATTATTAGTTAATTGAAATTAATGAAATAAATTAAAAAACTTCATTAAATGGTTAGCTTTACCAAATTTATAATTTCACCAACTAACTTAGTGATGTCTTATTATCACTTTAATTATTTGTGTTAATTAAGGGTATAAAATTAAAATGATGTGGTGATTACAAAATCAAAATTTGCACAACAACTTAATTAAAGGTAATTTTTAAAAGTTGTACAATTTAAAATTTGAATTTGGTAAGAGGTTAAAGGATATTTTAGAAAATTAAAAAAAATATCACCAAATTTGAGATTTCGTTAATTTTTATGTCTCATCGAGCCTCTGAAGTGCAAAAAATCAATTATTTTAATTTTCTCCAAATGATCTAATAGTCTCATCTCTAAATGATATGGCAAAACCACTAATCTTTTACAAAACGCTGAAGTACTTTTTGCGCTAGAGTCTCTTATAACCCCACCAATACTTGTAATGTTTCCTCGTATAATAGTATAAACTAGTATTTCCTTATATAACTAAAATCAAAACAAGAAAATTCCACATAATTTTTAGACCAAACTACTCTTAATTTTTTTTATTTTCTTCTTAATTTTTATGTTTTTTCTATGAATTATAAAAATGATTAATTAAAAAATAAAAAGAATGAATAATAAATAATAAATAGTTGTATTTAAGTAAATAGTGATTAATTAAGCAATATTTTAAATAGATAAATAAAGTAATGGAAAATTAAAGGGCATAATACGAGGAAAATAAAAAAAAAGTAAAAAGTTAAAATTACTTAAATAACTTATAAAATTTTAAACATTACCCATAGGTCTCTTTTAAATTATAGATAATTGTTAGTGGCTAAAATGTAGTGTGACGGAAAAAATTATAATCTTTCACCAAGTGTTTGGTTTCATCAATTTCTCATCCATGTCCTAGTATTTTTAGGTATAGTAGTAGAATTTAAAAATTATTGATTGAAAATCTAAATAAGATAACATTATATTACTTGATTAGCATAAATCACTTTTGCTTTCTTTTCTTTTGACTTTGTTATTTTGATCAAATCCAACGAATCATGATGCCATTACGAGGGGGGAGAGAGAGAGAGAGAGAGAGAGAGAGAGAGAGAGAGAGAGAGAGAGAGAGAGAGAGAGAGAGAGAGAGAGAGCACATTACATGGGCCATGGCTAAACAAAATCAAAAGAAGGCACAAAGTATGAGCTGGGACTCAACCAAACATAGGACCAAACAGAAAGGCCAAACACATGTTTCTTGTTAATCGATGATGTGTAAGCCACTATGCTTAAAAAAAAAAAAAAATGATATCACCAAATAACAAAGTTTTAGTGATACGATGATTTGGACCTATCTAATCTTCTTTATTGGTTGATAGATCCGCCGTTCAAAAACACTCTTGCCCACCTGATACCCATCTTCGAATGCAAAAAAAGTTGTGATAAATGAAAGGTTTGTTGAAGGTGTTTGAATGGTAAAAAGTTAAAAAAAATATATAAATTAGAAAAAATATAATGAGCTAGTTGCGTTATATTTTAGTATATAGAAGATTAAATTAAAATTTATTGTCACTAGCAGCTTTGATAAAAAAATTATTAGAAAATTAACATTTTTAATGAAATTCTAAATTAAAATATAAAGATAAAGTATGATTTATCTTTATTTTTATATCTTAAAATAAAAATCAATAACACTCCTCTGATTGGAGTGCCAAGAAACAAAATAAAACAAAATAAATTTTCAACAACTTTTATAAATTACTAAAATTCTTTATTACACATTTACACATTTCAACCTTTACTAATTTCAATATTTTGCTAAAAAAATAAAAAATTTGAAAGGGGTTAATCGAGTGCATAAATTTTTTTGACAATCGTATTGTTCGAGTCGAAAGTTTTCAAACGAGTACCATATTCACTATTTTATATAAATTTTTTTTGAATCCGTTAAAGCAGATTTAGAAAAATCGTTCTAACGTTTTTGGTGCTATACATCTCGAAAGAAACTTTTTGAATTCGTTAGAATGAATTTGAAAAATCGTTCTAACGGCTTACTACTATTCATTTCTAAAAAATACGATTTGAAAAGAAAATACTAAATGCCAAAATTAACACAGAATCACGTTTTATCACAATTTATCTTATTTTTTACCACTCTAAATACTACTTATGTTTATTTTCTAGTGTCTACCCATTCGGAATCAAAAGTCAAAACCTAATCAACAGTGCAAGAGTCAGGACGTGTAAAAGTATAAGGAGCGTTATTTAGCGCGAAATTTCTCATCTTCATTCTCACGTATATGAAAACAAATAATAATAATAATTAAAAGAAAAAGTTCAAGGGTGCAAGTTCAGTACAAGATAACATTATAGCATTATAACACTGTTAATCTTATAATTTCGATTTTGTGAGTTGTTGGAAAAAACTCCGTTTTGATTTATTTATTATTGATTAAAATTTTAAACTTATTTTTTTTAATGTAAACTACTCGGTTTTGATCCCACAAGTCTTAGGGCTCGTTTGGAGTCACAAAAAAATTTAAAAAATTTTAAAAAATTTCAAAAATTTTAAATCCTTCAAATCACATTTTGTCACCTATTATTTTTACATTATATCAATCTCATCTATTAATTTTTTTTATTTTTTTTAAGATTCTAAACCTACCCTTAATATTGTTACCGCACAACTTTGACCGGTTTAGCCAGCGGCGACACTTGAATCTCGGGGTGCGTGGTCCACAAGTATGTTGACAAGTCGCAGATTGTTACCCACGATGGCATCGTTATCACTGACAAGTGTTTTCCCATACGAAGAGTTCGTGAGTTAACGGGACTTCAGGGTAGTTGAGTTGGTTTAGGTAGTCTGCCGTAAGATTAGATTCATGATGTTTTGATTTTATTTTTTGTTGTCAATTTTTTACAAAAATAAAAAAAATTAAATTATGTTTAAAAATATAATTTTTTTACAGTAATTAATTTTTATTTTAATAAAATATTTAATTCAATTAATTTTTTAATAAAACATAATAATGATTAATTTAATTAAACTAATCAAATTACTTAATTAAATTATTTCAATTAAATTATTTATTAAAAATAATTTAAAAAAATATATTTTATATTAATTTAATTAATTTTACTAAAAATAATTTTAGTTTAGCACAATATTTAAATAAAATAACTCATTTAAATATAATGTAAGAAAAATGGAAAAGGCGTTAAAATTGAAAAAATATTTATAATAGAATAAAAATGAAAATAAAAATATATTTTTTATTTAGGTTTTTTGTTTAGTTTTTATGTTTTTAGACGCAAAAAAATAAAAATATATTTAAAAAATATATTTTTGTTGCTATCTTTAAAAAATTTGTAAATATAAATAAAAATAATAAATATAAATGTTACCAAAAGAGGTTTACACAATTACCGGTATAATTTGAAAAGATAAAAGTTTTTTTTTTTATTTAAGCTACAAGTTATAAAATTTTTATCTTTATAAATAAAAATAATAAAGTTTTTATCTTTTATTTGAAAAGATAAAAATATATTTATCCTTCTTAATTTGAGAAAAAGTTTAGTGTAAAAAATAATTTTAATTATTTTATAAAAAATCAAAAAGTCAAAAATTAAAAAAGTCAAAAAGTCTTTCATTTCCAAACGCCTTATCGGGGATAGCATGTTGATTACAACTCGAAATGTCTGCACCGGCAATGCTTACGTGGCAAGATCTTCGCCGCACGATGCATCCCGCTTTAGCCGGGCAGATTGACCGCGATTTCCTCTCACGCGGCAAAGGTTGACTTTTTTTGAGGAGTGCTGCAAGACTTTGGAAATAATTGAGGTCACGTGCCGTACGGAATTAGGATTCGGCAAATTATTAATTTTTTTTTGGAAGTAATGCTACACCACAAGAAATTTTTGTTAAAAAATATTATCAAAAGCATATTAATTTTTAATAATTTTTATTAGTTTTTTATCAATTTTTAATAATTGTTTATCAAGAATTAAAAAACATTATTGTGCCAATGGGTACATGAGAAACGTTTGGTAACACAATTTTTTAGCATTTATTAGTAATTTTTAGTTAAAAGTTGTTAGTTATAATTTTTGGTATGTTCGGTGAACCAAGTTATAATTTTTAGCAATTTTTTACAATTTTTAGGTGTTTAGTAAATTTTTTGGTAATATTTAGTAATTTTTAGCAACTTTTGAGTGTTTAGTAAAATTTTTAGTAATTTTTAGCAACTTTTGTATGTTTGGTAAAATTTTTAGTAACTTTGAGTAGAACAAATGATTGTAATAGAGTAAAAAAATGACAAAAGTTGATGTTTTAACAAACGCTTACTTTACAACTTTTAGTAGATTTTTACACATTTTTATGCTATTAAACGGGACCATGGTGGTCATTGATTGGGTTCCCTTATAATTTTTTTATTATTTTAAATCTTAGCTGTTGATCTTATTTAAAAATTAAAAAAAATAATCTTTTATGAGTTTCATTTGTGAATTTATTTTAGTTTTTGAATAAGGTCAACGATTGAAATAAAATATAACAGAAAAAATAGTTGAAAAAATGATAGGAGAGACCAATCCGAGCGTGACATGGTGCGATTATTCTACCTTCCGCCGGGGGGGGGGGGTAAGCAAAAGAAAAAGAACAAAAGAAAAAGAAAAAAAAATGTAGATAAAGAAAAAGTTGTAACCTTATTAGCCTTCCGGTCCACCAGTGACTGTTAATGCCATGCGCACTTCTAATTATTTATAAGTATAAATTAGTTTAATTGATTAACAATTTTTTTAGTCAATGCTCCGGAAGGAAAAGAAAAGTTGACAAAAAGTGATAAGAAAGTAAAATAAAATAAAAATATTAAATTTATTTTATCATTTTGGGATGGTTAAAAATGAGAATGAAATGAACATATATTTATAAAAAATTAAATTTTGATTTAATAAATCTTAAGAAATAAGTATATATAAAAAAACTACAATTTTCTTCACCTTTTTTTTTTCTTTCACAAATCCCTACCCCAAACAAACCCTTACCAAAGAAACTACAATTGATTTTTTTTTTTATTTTCTGCTAATTTTATACCATATACACATGATACTTAAGAACTGGTATCAAATTTAATGTCAGTTTTGTGATAATTAGATTTGAGTGATTAGATTTTAATTTAGCAATCTTAATAAATATTCATGTGTTTTTTATATTAAAAATTTATTATTATGTTTGAACGATTAAATTTTAATTCAACTACATCAAATTTAGGGTGCATTTGGTTGTTAAAAACTATTAAAAAATTCTGATCTCTGAAAAGTTTTAAAAATTATTTTTTTTATTTCACTATACGAATTACGAATTCATAAATTATTTTATTTTATCTTACTTTATTTTTCTTTTTATCACTACAAATGCACTATTAATATTTCGTCAAACTTCCTCCTTTAAACATGTACAGATTTTTAAGTCAATTAATGGGAGCAGGTTTATACAATATTGCCCGGTGTTAAATATATATTAATAATGATGATGGGTGAATTCTGAATCCATTGCCAAGCGTGGTGCGCGGTGTATGACGACACTTGCTTTCTTTTTAATATTTGGAATCTTCATAATAAGACCACAGAATATACACTAATTAATAGAATATATATATATATATATACACATATATATGTTGATGCTCGCTGTTAGCAGTTTTACTTTTATTATATTAGTGTTAACATGTTCATTGTTCAGAACCGCAAGGGTCACCGCCAAGAGTACTATCTCTGAAGGGTAAGTCTGCATACATTTATATTTTATATATATATATTGAAAATGACATATTTTTACTTAATTATTATAGGAAATTGATTGGTTAAAGAGCGTTGAGTACATCCTTCCATCTCTGATATATAATGTTATGTATAGTTTCATTAATTCCCACTGGATGAAGTCTAAATTAAAACAACAATGAAGATGGTGACAATGAGAGCGGGCATCACAAAGCATGCGTGGGAAATAGTCACAACAGAACTCGAGGTTTAGTTTAGCAATATAAATTGGCCTCCAACCAAATATTAAAATTTACCAAAAATTATAAAAGAATTTATATTTTTTAATTAAATTTTATCACATATCACCTTTATATTAAATTTTTATATTTTTATTATATTTTTTTGTCAACTTTTTTTCAACTAAATACCCCAAAACAAAGGAACTGACGTACGAGGCCCAAAAAGCCAGCCTTTTCGCTTATGTCTGAATTCTCCAATTTCGAAGTATTTGTTTATATTTTTAATCTGTTAGTACAAATGATGTGTCTAAAAATTAAAATAAATAAATCAAGTTTTGATAGAAAAAAATTATATAAAACACCACAACCTCCCCTTCTTCATTGTTGTCAAAACTAATCAAATTTAACCAAATTCTATAAAAGAATTTACCATCTTTTTTTAATTTTTTTTAATCAAATTTTTTTACATATCATTTTTATGTCAATTTTTTATATTTTTTTTATATTTTTTTACCATCCAAACACCATCATAATTACTTTCAAGTTCTGAAAACTTGTATTTAATCGTTTCATTGTACAAGGATAAGCCAGGGTTGATCACGATCTAATTGTAAATTACGTGAGTTAGAGATTTCTTTGTGGGAAAAAAAATATTACGGAGTTTCTGGACATCCAAATTTTGAATAAGCGTTCGTACTTCATTCAACCTCAAAACTTTTTTTTATTAATTCTTAGAATAATCACTATGGCTCCGTTTGGAGCTAAACAAAATAAAATAAAATTCTACAAATCTCTATAAACATAAATTACGAGACAATAAAATTTAAATTCTTCACTCACTGCACGAATTACTAGACATTTATTTTTACAATTTTATTTTATTTTATACACTTTTATACAACTCCAAACACACCCTATATTGTTTAATTGTTAGAATTACCATTATATGATCCGACCATAGAAATTTACACTAATATCATATATTAGATTACCCCTTTTTGTAAACACAAAAAATAAGAGTGTTTTTTTTTTAGAGTTGGCTTTCTAGCCAAAAGTCGTAAATTTTGTCGAACCCATAAAAAGTTAGGTGATATTTGATTTTTTGTTTTCTATTTTTGTTTTAATGTGTTTTATATTTTGAAAATTTCAAAATAAAGAAAACAAAAAACGCACTCGATTTGATTTTTTTATTTTTTATATTTTGAGATTTTCTTTATTCTGAGTTAAAAACGTTTAAAACGACTTTTATCTTTTTGTATTTCATGTGTAAACTTATTTTTTATTTTTTAAAATAAATTTTAAAAACACAAGTGACCAAATGCATTTTGAATTGTTTTTTTATTTTAAAAAATGCAAATGAAAAATAGAGTTAAAATAGGTATATTAAATAACACATTAATATTCACAAACTAATAATTTTTTTAATCTTATTTTTGGATAGTTACCCAACACACTTTTGGTGTAAAAATTATGGCTTTTGATTTTTTAATAAAAAATAAGTCTTCATGAAAAAATTGAAGGTTACCCAACCGGCGATATGCTCATTGTTCAAAAGCACAGAAGGGCCGTTTGGCTTCTGGGCTATTTGGAGGGATGCGTAAGGGACAATATTTAAGTATCACCAAAGGTTTAGCTTGCCGACAACGACCCCCCCCCCCCCTTTTCTCTTAATTAAACTAATTAATTTGGTTGAAAACTTAGAATTGGATTTTGTGTCTTCTAACTATCAATCAGCCTAGTTGTCTACACAATATGATTTGAATTTTGATGAACGACAATTTTTACAACTTCAAATCGTGGCATCACATTTAGCAGACTCATTTGATTCCGAGTTGTGGGTAACGATCCTTGTTGCTCATAGAATCAACCCTTGCTATTTAAAAAAAAACAAACTATAGCATTGTATTATATAGTTATAATTCTAATTAATTGTGATATAAAAATGCCTTAAAAATGATCTAAAGTAACAGTAACAATTACTGATATAGTCACAGATATAATGTGTAAAATAATTAAAAATTTTAACATATATAGCAGTTGATACATAATAAAATTATAATGAAATTAAAACTTTCTTATATCATTACATGTTGCTCATTTTGAGCATTAAAAATCTAAAAAAAAAAAGATTTTCAATTTTTTTTTTTATTTTTTCAAAATTTTCCACACTAAAATCTCTTATTCTCTCAAACTTTTATTAATTCTCTTTAATTTTGTCTAACTTTCTTTCTGAGTAACAAACCAAACTTCCTGCAATTTAATTGCTTTTTATTTATATTTTTTGATTTTTTTATACTCTAAATCATATACTATTACATAACAATAATGACTATATAAGAAAATAATAAAAAAACAATAATAATATTATGAATCCTTCGTGGCTATCATTGTTAATTAAATATGATGGTGACAATGACGAGGATCACAGAGAGGGGGAAACAAAGCAAGGGCTGTAAATCTATCTCTAACAGAGACTCAAAGGCTAAATCTAGCTTTCAAGATTTTTGTCTAGTCTAGAAGAATTGCCTTCTTGCTCATAATCTTGACTAAGAATCAGTCAGTTAAGCTTGCGGACAACGACCCCTTTTATTTATTTATTTATTAAACTAATTTGGTTGATTACTTAGAATTGGATTTTGTGTCTTCTACCCATCAATCAGCCTCGCCGTCTACACAATATGATTTGAATTTTGATGAACGACAATTTTTACAACTTCAAATCGTGGCATCGCATTTAGCGTACTCATTTGATTCCCAGTTGGGGGTAACGATCGATCCTTGTTACTCATAGAATCAACCCTTGGTATAAAAAAACAAAAAACAAAAAAAAAAAAAACTATAGCCTTGTATTGTATAGTTATAATTCACCTATCAAAAATATATATATATATATATAGTTATAAGTCCAATTAATTGTGATATAAAAAGGCTTTTAAAGATGATCTAAAATAATGGTAACAGTTGCTGATATAGATATAATGTGAAAAATAATTAAAATTTTTAGTATAGTAGTAGATACATAATAAAATTATAATGAAATTAAAACTTTTTTATATCATTACATATTTGCTTATTTGGAGCATTAAAAATCTAAGAAAAAAGAAAAATTTCAACTTTTTTTTTTTAATTTTTTTAATTTTCTCCATACCAAAATCTCTTATTTTCTCAAACTTTTGTTAATTTTTTTTTAATTTTGTCCAACTTCCTGAGTAGCAAACCAAACTTTCTTCAATTTAATTGCTTTTTATTTATATTTTTTTGATTTTTTATGCTCTAAATCATATACTATTACGTAACAATAATGACCATTATAAGAAAAAAAAATAATGAAGGCAGTAATAATACTATGAATCCTTCGAAGTTGTCATTGTTAATTAAATATGATGGAGACAATGACGAGGGAGCATGATTTATAATTCAGTGGTTAAGAACTTCTTCTGTCCGCTTATAACTCGAGTTTGAATTTTTTCTCTTTCCTTATAAAAAAAACTTTACCTTCCAAAAAAAAAAAAAAAAAACAATGACGAGGATCATATAGAGGGGGCAACAAAGCAAGGGCTGTATATCTTGCTTTCAAGATTTTTGTCTAGTCTAGAAGAATTGCCTTCCCGATCGTAATCTTGACTAAGAAGCAGTCAGTTAACGCCCTCCCTCCGAGCCTTCTACTCCTCTCCATGTTCTGGCCACTAATATTTAGGTCCCATATAGCCATTTTTTTTGTTTTTTATTTTTCTTTTTATATTTTTAAAATTTTATAAATTGACAACAGAAATATATTTTTAAATCTGTTTACATTTTTTTGTTTTGAAAAAATAAAACTTAAACAGAAAAATGAAAACAGAAAAAATGTGTTTTCACTCAATTTTTATCTATTATAAACATTTTGTCAATTCTAATACTTTATCCATTTTTGTTACACCATATTAGAATATATTATTTCATTCAAATATTTTATTAAACTAAAAATATTTTTAATAAAAAATATAATTAAATTAAATTAATTAAATTAATATGTAATATCTATTATTATTTTATTTCTAACAAATAATTAAATTAAATTAGTAAAATTAATTAATAAGAAATATATATTATTAAATTATTTTTAATAAATAATAAAATAAAATATATTAATTTAATTTAATAAATAATTTAATTAATATAAATATATTTTATTGAATTATTTTTAATAAATATTATAATTAAATTATTTAATTTAATTTAATAATTAATTTAAATAATAATAGACATATTTTATTAAATTATTTTTAATAACTATCATAATTAAATTATTTAAATTATTATGCAATGTATTTTATTCAATTATTTTTAGTAAATAATATAATTATATTATAGTTAATATATTTTATATTTACGGGATTAAATGATAAATACTTATATTTTATTCAATTATTTTTAATAAATAATATAATTAAATTAATATAAAATATATTTATTAAATTCAATTAATTTTTAAAAAAATTAATAAAATTAAATATTTTATGAAAATAAAAAATTAGTAATTGTAAACAAAATTATATTTATAAACGCAGTTTTAGTTTTCATTTCTGAAAAAGAAAACGACAACAGAAAATAAAAAATAAAAAATATAAATATATAAACGTAAACAGAAAAACGACAGCGCTACCAAATGGCACCTTAGCATGTTCACATAATTTTGGATCTCTTTTTTTTTTTTTTTTTTCTGAATATTAGAATTTTTTTTTATATTTACATTTTTTTTTGGAGAGAGAGCAAGGATAAGGAAGTTCAAAAGCCAATGGTTCGGATTGCCAACTTTGTTAACCAAGTAATTACAACCACCACACATGAATGTGATAATTAAAAAAAAAAAAATGGTTGAAAATGTAAGTTACATTGCAGCACTGTTTGGAAAGTTTAGCTAACTTCTAAATTTTTTACTATTTAATTTTTTTGACTCTTTTTTAATTAATCCAATTTACTCTCTTAAATTTTAATTTCTTTTAACCATATAAGACAACAATACTAAATTAACAAAAGTTAAAAATGTTAATTAGTAAAAAATTATTTTTTTTCATTCCTAAACATAAAAAAATTTAACTTTTCACTAATTAGCTATTGGCCATCTAAAAAAAAAATTAACTTTTTTTTTCTTTTCAAATTAAACCTGACAGTACTAAGGTTTGACAATTTAATTAAGACTAGAAATTTAAGATAATTTTGATGAAATTTTGTGTAATTCTGCGTAGTTTCCATGAAAATTCAACGAAGTATTTAAATTTGAATTATTTTTTTAGATGTCCCCCTTGGGTTCTGTAAGCTTCATCGCCCACCCACGAAACAATGGGAATTCATTTCAAAAATGCACATAAACCAACAACCCCCCTCTCTCTCTCTCTCTCTCTCTCTCTCTCTCTCTCTCTCTCTCACACACACACACACACAGAGCAAACAAGTTGCCAAAGTTGGTCTACTCCCTTGGCCTTCGTGGTGGATAGCACGACCAGTGCACCATTACACGACAAGCATTGCCGTACTTATTTAAACCTTCATTGTTGAAAGGCCAACCAAAATGAAAAGCGCAATCCGGTGTTGCAATCGTGTAACTTTTAGGGCATGTTTGGTAGAAAAAAATAAGGAAAAAGTACAATAAAAATAGAAAGATGTGATATAAAAGTGATATGTAAAAAATTTTGATTAGAGAAAAGTACAAAAATTAGTTAAAATTAATAACTTTTGATGAGTTTTAGTGTGATCAAACAGACTCTAATCAGTCATTCAAACATGTATTCATGATTGTGTGATTGTGTATGGCAATAATACATAGCACAAATATCTTAATTTTTTTTCCCTCTGTGGCATGAGAGAACTTACACAATGTGATGCCTGGACCTAAAAATGTGAGCAAGAGGGGGCCATAATAAACCTTTTCATATTTTGAAGGATCAGTTAGTATTTTTAAAATTTGAGAAATAATATACTATATATTAATATAAATGCTCAAAAAAATTAAGAGTACATAAAGAAATTTGAAAAACTTCAGAGGTAGACATTTCTGTGTTTGGATAACTTTTTCATCTTATATAACTTCTTTTACCAAAAAATAATTTTACCTTTCTATTCGATAAATTTCACATGCTATTCATTTTTTTTTCTTAAAAAAGGGGGGAAAATAATAAAAAACCACTTAAAAGAAGGGAGTTCACGTGCGAGAAAAATTAGTAAAATTATTCATTTTGGCCAAACCTAAATTTCCTTATTCATTTTGCCCATGCACAAATTCCAAAAAACTACTAAACAAAAATAAAAACACCAAATAAAACAAAATTACCTGAGCTAGGTCAAAATAAGATTATAGCGGAGGACAGTAAATGCCCAACTTGGGCGATTAGCCACGAAGTTTGGGAGAGAGAGACTCTCTTTTCATTGGAGATTGAGCGTTGTTTCGATGCCTTATGCGGACAGTCCCTTTCTTGCCCTACGGTTGGTGGCTTTTTGGCATCTGATGCCACATTGGGCAGGCTTTATTATTGTTTCTAATTTCATTTTACTCTTTTTCTGACCAAACACATTTGGTGGGTGACAGTTACAAGGCCATTCGTCGGACGATATGTGTTATACACTTTTGTCTCTGCGGCATTATTTGTTTGGCAGGATAGAATTGAGGGATTGGATAAGTAGCGTACTATTTTTTATTAGGTTAACTTTGGTTCTATGTTTGATTTGTAGTATTATAACTCTAGATTAAATTTCATATCCTTTAAATTGAGAATAAGTAATACCGTGGGAGATATGGTATTACTTATACCTTACCTCTGAATTTGTTTCTCGTTAAAATTTAAAGGTTTAAAATTATTTTTGTCATATCTCATGTCGAATCACATCTTTTATTTTATTTTATATCCCACCAACCAAACACCAAAAAAATAATCTCACATAAAAAATTAATCTCATGTCACATTCAATTCTATATATTATCTCATAATATTACTTATATTCAATCATCCAATCCCTAATAATAAACCTACCCTGCAGGTGCCTAGGAGGAGAACATATTCTAAACTACCGCTGGGATTTCCCATACAAGTATCTCTATCCAAAACAATGGATTTGGTCGCCATTTGAATTAAAAGTCACCCAATTCGTAAAATATATATAAGAGAGCATTTAAAGTGACAAAAAATAAGATAAAATTAAATAATTTAAAATAATTTATAAATTTAAAATTCGTACAAGAAAATAAAAAACAAATAATTTTTAATAATTTTTAACATTTTTCAACGTGACACCCTAGATATTCAATGATTCATTAGTTTCCATCTTTGAGATTATTTTTGATCCTGCCGTAGAGAGATATGCTTGTGTGTAATTATGCACCCTTTGAAACAGCGTGTTGCTTGAAAAAAATAAAATATTATTTGACCTTCTTCCTCTTCTAATACTTTGAAACAAAATTTTTACATATTAGGCAAAAGATAGGAGTAAATTCGAGCGGAGCCGAATTTTGACTTATTCAATCTTACCTCAAATTATTTAAATCAAGCTGGAGCCCAACTCAATAAAAAATAATTTATATTTGAAATCAGTTCCTGAATAATTCGATTAATTTAAAATGACGCTTTGATGTAAAATATAATTGTTAAATATCATAAAAATATAAAAATATTATATAATATATTATTTTATCAAATTATCTCACAAGTTTCGACTTAAATTTTTAAAATTCGAGTTCAATTTAAGTTTCTATTATCTCGTTAAAATTACGAACTTAGTCAAGTTAAGATTTTATTTTATTTTTTTAAATCAAACTCAAGCGATTCAAAAAACAATTTCTGACTCGTGACTAGCACTAGCACTGGCACTGACACTGGCACAATGACTTGCCACAAGGAAGATGCTCTGCTTTAATTTCCTCTGCATGGCATGGTTAATGGCGGACCACAAAGAAAGCTAAAATAAATAACGGTTTGGATAGAAATACCCACGTGGGCATTGGCTTCTAAATTCTCCAGTCTCCACCCATATGTGATGGAAAGGAAAGGTGAGGGAATGGATTAGCTTGATTCTGTGCTAGCCCCTGCGCCCTGAAAATTAAATGTACCATGGACTGTTTGTTTCTTTGATAAAAATAATAATAATAATAATATATTGGAAAATGTTTCAATACTATGAACGTTTATCAGAAATAATTATTAGAAGGAAGTGAAATTATAATTTTGTAATTAAAATGTATTTTTTTTATAACCCATCAGAATGTTTGGACTCATTTGCATATAGTTTGAATAGTTTCTAATTCTTACAATTAACGATTAAATAGGTTTTTAATGATTTTGAAGCGACTCAAATTGATCACTGTTAAGTAACAAATCTAAGATTTGATCAAATAGGGATTATCATTATAAAACAAATGTAAGACTTAGGAGCCAATTAAATAAACTTTCAAAGTTATTAAAATACAAATATTTAAAATTATTAAAATACATCCTCACAAATATTTTTATATGAAGTGATAGGCCCAAATTGTTTAGTGTATGTTTAGTAACCTTTTCCATTACTCTTTTTGTTGGTAGTATAACCTTTATTGCTAGTAAAGCAAGGATAGCATTAAAGGGCTCTTTCGTGGACCAAGTGGCCAGAAAATACTTTAAATAGCACAAACTTCTTGTCAGTCCGTAGTGCATATGGCATCAGCTAAAGCTTTGTGCATTGTCTACTAAGCTCCCACCCCCAATTTTTCTCCACTTTTGCGTCTTTCAGGCCCATAGGTCCAACGAAAAGACCCCAACACATAGCAGCTATTGTATAAATTCCGCAACACTATTTAAAAATATTTTTATCTTAAAATTAATTTCATTTAATTTGATAAATAATATTTTGCATTTACAATATATATTTAAATTTAAAAATTGAATTAAACTAATTTAAGAGAAATATCAAACATGTGTAGAGTCAAACAGAAAGTGTAAAAATGATATATTGAAAGTAGACCTAAAATTATATAGATTAATTAAAATTATAAAGACATACTTAATTTTAAATAATCTCATGATAAACGTAACAATGGAAGGAAAATGATTCATATAAACGATCCCTACTAATTTAAGATTGAGATAAGGACTATGTTAAATTGAGATGATTTTAAATATAAAAACAAAAATATAAAGGCTGAGAGGAATATTGCCAAGTGTCATAGCATTTCATAACATTTTTTCACCTGCATGTGTTAGCTATTCTTTTTCTTTTTTGGGAAAAAAATAAATCTAGTAAATTTAAAAAATTGAGTTGATTATTTATTTATTTATTTAAGCAAATAGCAAAGTCTAACTTCAAATCAAAACTTGGAACAAAGGCTATCCCAGCCTTCCGATGAGGGAGGGCCTGTTGGTCATGGGCCTTGGCCCGGAAGCCCGCAGAACTAGAGGCACACATGCACATCATTCATTTTTGTTTTCAATTTTAAGCAGTTACACCAGGGTACAACTTTCAACTCAACACTTAAAAAGAGGAATTGGAAAAAGTCCTAATGAATTTGAAAAAGTAAGGACTCATTTGGTTTATTTTTTTATTTTTTATTTTTATTTTTATTTTTTATTTTGAATTCATTTTCTATTTTAAGTTTTTAAAAATAAAAAATAGTTCAAACTGCATATGGTCACTTATATATTCAAATTTAAAAAAAATAAATAAATTTACACATAAAATTTAAAATGACAAAAAGTCGTTTTGAGCGTTTTTAACTCAATATAAAAAAATCTCAAAATAATGAAAATATAGTATTTTCTGTTTTCTTATTTTAAGATTACTCAATTTAAAAAAATCTCAAAATAATGAAAATATAGTATTTTTTGTTTTTTTATTTTGAGATTTTTAAAATATCAAATAAAAAAAAGAAAATAGAAAACAATAAAGTAAACCTAATTTAAGACAAAATTAGTTTAATTCTGTTGGCTCAAGGTTTATAAAGTTAGTTTTATAATTGATTTTGATGATAACAAACATTGAATTAAATTTTCACAATAAATTTTCAAATAGACATTGTAAGAAATGTTACAATTCATTTGATATATTCAAGATAATAGAGTTGGAAGAGATTGATATTATTTTTAGATATTTTCACATAATTTGGAGGAAGGAATAAAGGAATTTCAAAGTTGGGAGTAATATAAATCAAAGTAAGATGAAGATTTGAATTAGAGGTTAACTCGAGTAAACAGAGAAATCAGGCACATGTCAGTATATAGATGATATCTTAAGATCCATTGGTTCAATTATCATGAAATTTTAATATAGTAAACTAGACTTCTATATCTACAACTTTACCGAAGGGAAATTTTTGTGGATCTGAAGTTAAGGTGTCAAAAAATGAGTTGGAATATTAGTCATTACAAAACAGTTTTTAATTCTGGGTTCTGGAGCTAGTCTTAGTTTTTGAGACATAACTCATACTCTACAGCTTTAAAAATTCTGATTTTTGGTGTGTGAAAAGAAAACTTAAAAAGCTACAACTTTTGTAGTTTAAGTTTCTTCTAATTCTAAAAGTATCATGGTGAAACAGAAGCTTAAACGGGAAACACAGATTCAGCATGTCAGAAAAAGTTATCAGAAGCTGGTCTCGGTTCAGAAGCCATATCTGACTATCTAACCGTTGGATGAAGCTCAAAATTTGACATATGATAGCTGACTTATATATCTACAAAGTTTATACTTTGAGGTAATGTCATATTTGCACGTTATGAGCATGAAAAACGGTCACAAATATATCTCAGAAAATCTGAATCTGAAAGACAGCATTGGAAGTAAGGAAATTCAATTTTTTTCAAGGGCAAAAGTGTCTTTTCACTTAGTAACGGCCATTTGGAGTTTTTCATCTATAAATAGAGTCTCAAACTCAGATTCAAGAGGATGAACAAGGTAAGAAAGAAGTGCTTACAAAGAGATACAAAAATTCCATAACTTTGCGAACATAGAGTGATTTTTTCTCACATTTGTGTTTCATCTTTCATATTCAACTTGTGAGAGTTTCTTTTTTATTTGATTGAGTTTTAAACTCATCATTGTTGTTATAAGAAAATGAAATTTAAAGCCCTTTTAATTTGTGAGAGTTGGGTGAGCTCTTGTTGGTTTTGGTTCAAATGTTAGGACCAAAACAAGAGACTTTCTTTGAGAGAGATTTGTGTGAGTGATTTGGGGATAAAATTACTTGAGAAAGGTTTCTAGCACCTTGGGAAGTTAGTGTGTAATAAGCTCTTCAAAGAATAGTGGAGAAATCTCAAGGAAGGCCTTGGGGGAGTGGACGTAGGCAACATTGAAGCCGAACCACTATAAATCGATTGTGTTTACTTCTCTTCCCTTCTCTTTATATTTATTGCAAACACTAGCACTCACTCTTCATTCACAAATATTTAATAATTTTATTTTTGGTGCATTTCATATTCATCTTGACATATTTGTTTTAGGGTTGAAATTTTTATTTGTAAAATTTTTAAGCAACCCTATTCACCCCCCTCTAGTGTTGCTATTTGGGACAACAAATTCGATATCAAAATTAAGACAAAAATACTCAAAATATATCTCACCTTAGAAGACAAATACCTAATTTTCTCACATCTTTCTACATTTTAATTCTTCGTCTTTATATTTTTATTTTTATTTTTATTTTCTTCTCTGCATACTTTTTCATTTTACAATTTCTCGGATTTATACATGAAGAAAGGCCAAATATGACCAACTAAATTTAGAGGGTGAGTTGGACATTAAGAGAATGAAAGGCTGAGACAAATTCAACCTTAAACATAGATTGCCAACTTATGTTTTGACAACCAACTTTCCAACATGGGATTGACAGCTTTTTTTTCAACATTATTTATAATTCTTAAATCTAATCCAATATAACTTAAACACAAAAGAAGTCTTAAAAAATTTTTATGTTTATCTTATCATATCACTGATAAAATCAATATAGAGACAAATTGACAAAAAATCTCTAATTAAAAATAAATAAATAAATTCTACCCATATTATCATTGACGAATTTGTTCCCCTCCTCTCCTCTCTCTCTCTATATTTTTTTTATTTTCCTTTTATCCGACATCATTATTTTTCTTTTAAATCTATAAAATTACTGTTGCTTCAATATCTTTTTTAATTTTGCTCCACTATTAATTTTTTAATTTAAAAAAAGTGATTCAGTGAGTTTTCTTTTTTTCTTTTCTATTTTTTTATAGGGATGAATTGTTTCAAAGATAAGATAGGTGGGATTTATCTTATAATTTTTTAGGAATTTATTATATATTTTTGTGAGAATTAGTTTTGCTAATAATAAGATCAAAGAAGATTTTTGAGTTTTTCTTCCGTGTTTGAGTTATATAGAATTTGAATTTATTATTTATGGATAAGATATATAAGGTATATATGTTAAATGATTTTCTACATTTAATTATATTTTAAGTTTGAAAGGTGTAGGTATCTGAACTGCAGTTACAAGGTTTACTGTGGGTTGCTTAATTCCTCACCCTCCACGCAAGCGTGGCAGCGGCTAGCTGTAGGAGGATCACGAGATAAGCTAGGCATGACGTATCCTATTTGCAGGTTGCCCTTTCCCTCGACAAAGAACGAGGTATAAAGATTTTTCTAATGGATATATTCTTTAGCGGCATCATTTGGGAGTTCAGTGGATTGCTGGCTGAGATCACTGAGACTCCCTCGACTAGTCTAGAAAGAGATTCTTGGAGGAATCGCCACTCTATGAGGCCATGCTAATTTAAAACTAAATATCATCCCAGTGGAAGTAATGCCTTGACTCTTGCGTTAAGAGACTACTTCTAACCTATATAAACCCTTTTTTTTTTTTTTTTTGGAGGGTCTATTTTCCATCTTTCTATTACTACCATTACTATACTCTTTCTTTATATCAAACTGTCTTGATTTTCATCTCTCTTAACATGTTACATATACTTTTTTAGGTACAGTATTCGATATTTGACACTTAAATAAAGTTATGATGTGTGTATTTATACATATAATTAAACATTTATACAAACATATTTACTAGTTTAATTTTAACATATAATTATACATAAAATTTAAGTTTCGTATGAAATAATTTAATGACACATTGCAGAAATCATGCCTATTTGTTTAACTTTATTTTATTGTATTTATTGTAAGTTCCAACCACTCCTGATCTGATAGAACTAATTGTATACCGAGCTGTTTGCTTTAAAAATTTCATATAGCCATATTCCAAGCACCCTACTGCAGAAAAGGCCTTAGCTCTTAGCCTCTTATTCATAGCTTCGTTGTAATTTCATATGACATTGTCGACTAACTATACCACATTGTTGACTAACCATACCAAGATTTGTCAATGCCCTCTCTAATCAAAAGGATATAGCTACCGGCTGGCTATGAGTCCTATATTCTTGGAATGGGCCGCTATTCATTATTCGGCCCGAACTGGCCGCTTTTTAGGAAATGGCTCCTTTCGTTCATTACAAAAATTTTGAAACGCAACAACCTCGATATGTTGTTTCCTTCTGCTCTATTGTCTACTTCATGACATCAAATTATAAGAAAACACGAACGGACGTTGAATGATTAATGTTCTTACTATTCTGTTTGCATGGAGGAATAATGAAGAATTTTGAATTTTTTTGGAGTAGGTATTCAATGAGATTGTTTGTTGAAATATTATTCTTCATGTGAAAAGACTTCTTATTCCTTTAACACTCGTCTGGAATGGTGAATTTAATGAGATTTGATTTCATTTTATGAGAATTTTTACCAATTCTTATGTTTGGAATTAAAATAAAGTTTTATGAGTTAGATTTAGTTTCATTTCATAATTTAAATTTTAGAATTTTTATATAATTTGAAATTTAATTCAAAATAAATGAGAATTCATTTTATTTTTAAGACATCTATGTAAGTGAACAAATTTATTCTCATATATCATATTTTTTATTTTCTATTAATATGGTCAATTAGATATTTCTTTTAAATCAATTCAATTTAGGGGTCGTTTAAAGTGTAAAAAAAAAACTAAAAAAAATCAAAAGTGAAATTTTTTGAAATTTAGAATGTAAAAAGTTATTTTTAAAATGATGGTTAGATGTTTACGTTTGATTTGATATAAAATTGTTAAAAATTATATAAATTAACACATTTCAAAATTTTAGTGGAGAATCTTAAAAATTTTTAGAGTTTTGTGAAACTTTTTGGTATAAATGTCAGTCCAACTTTTAAAAAATTTGCCAAAATCCGTTGGAATGCACTATTTTGGTTTGTTCCAATAGATTTTAATAAATTTTTTTAAAAAAATTAGAATATTTTTAGAGTTTTTAAAAAAGTTAAACTTTTAAAATTTTTTGAAACTTTTTGAATTTAGTTGGTACTCCAAACAACTCCTCAACTCTTAAATTCAAATGTATTTTAAGCATAAAATTTTATTCATTGAATCAAATTAAATTAATTCTTTATTTTAAAATTAAATCTATTTTAAGAGAAGATTGTTTTTAAACAAAGCGTAATTGATGGAAGTTAAAATTCTTGTGTCCAGAATTTTTTTTTTCGCTTCTTATTTTGAACATCTTAAGTCCGCAGCGCCTTAGAAATTTTCTTCTCATCAGCCTCATCAAATGCTGGTCTTTGTACGTTCGAAACATAAAAAAATATGTATAAATTACTCCCCACAAGAAATTTGTGGGTAGAAGCGTATAAAATATGTAGCTGTACGATTCAAAAATTTCCTCGTGCGTGAAAGTAATGGCAGAGTCACATAGAGGCCAGGGCAAGTGATTCCTTTAATTTTTAATACAAAATTATTAAAATACTTTTTTTCTTATTTTAGTCTTATTTAAAAATTAAAATATTTTGACTTTATTAAAAATTTAAAATTAACTCAAAAATTTTTAACATAAAAAAAGTTTACAAGAATTAAACTTGGCATTTTTTGTAAAATAAAGTGTATCCTATCAATATACTATTACATACTTTTGTTCATACTATCAATAAATTTAACATATAACACAATAAATTCTATAGACAATAAAATTTAATAATATATAATTATATTTTATTGAACCATTAACCGTGATAAGTGTACTCACTGATTAATATTCAAGAATAATTTATTCTTTTTCTAAAAATAATATCATTTTTTCTTATTCTTAATCTAAAAGTAATTCGATCGTTGTTCTTTTTTTGGGTGCTCGACGCTCTCCTTAGTAAAAATTTTAGTTTCGCCCCTGCATGACAGCGTATAAAATATATAGCTGTGCAATTCAAAAATTGAATCAATTAGTGGTCGATTTAGGTTATTTTATTGGAGATTCAGTTCAATTTTGAATCATAAAAATATCTCTATTGATCTTTTATTGGTTCAATTTTGATTGAGTTAGTTTATTTCAAGACTCGATTTGGACAAATCTGATTATCATCAGCATCATCATTATTATTATTATTATTTTTGTTGTACTTTTCTACACAATCTAGAGTTATATTGTTTTGTTCAATTTTAGGTTTAAAATTTTGAACGAGATAAAAAAAAAGAAAAATCAATTCGATTTTAAATTTAGTATAAACACGAAGCGAGCCGCACTGAACCGAACCGACTCGTTGTGGACTATATGCGCCCTCGTGATACATGGACGCGGGGTATGTGTGATGTGCTGTCATTAATCCTTTGTTTTCTAGGGTTAGGTGTACCGGCGTGCTAGGGTAGCTGCCGTCTACCCAATAACCTTATTTTTCTTCTTTACTTTCTAGTTTTTGTTTTGGAAACTTACGACAAAACGCTCGGATATCCTAAGCAAGAAGCAGGAGGCCCAGAGCCTGTTATCCGAATAGGATTGGCGTTAATCTTATGGGTCCATTGAACGAATGGGGTTGATATTAAGGATAATTGTCGATGTTTAACTGTCTTTTTTCTTTCCCTTAATTTGAAGTACTACGAGTTGAATGGTGGTCCTGGTCGGTGTTTCCTTGATGTAATGAATTGTGTTTTCACTAGAGAGTTAAGTCGTACCTGGTTTATCCTAAACCTTCCTCTGAATAGACAACATTCATCAAAATTTGTGATGGCAACGTGTAAAGATCAAGTTCTGCCCTCATTTTAGGGCTTGTCTTGCGCCAGATTGTTCTGGACATTAATTAATCGCTTGTGGACTTGTGGAATACGTACAATTTATTTATTTATTTTTTATTTTTTTAAAGTTTTGGGCTTGACAAAAAGTTCATTTTTTGTTTGCTAATATACTTTTTTATTTTTATTTTTTATAACGGTTTAAATTCCCGTGAATATAAGCTCAAAACTAGATTAGTTAATAATCTAATATTTACTTACAAAGTTTTTAGTGTCGTAGTTCTTCTTAATAAATTAATTTAGTTAATAAGTTATTATTTGTTAATTTATAATGTATTTATTAAGTTTTCAAAATTTATTTGTATATTAACAAGTTTATAGATATTCTCAATTACAAGTTCGAGAGCATATACTTGACTTCAAGCTCGAGTATTTTATTGAACTTAATCATAATTTTAAACACGATATTTCAAGTTTATTTAAAACTCGGTTCACATTTGAATTTTTTAATAAAAGTTCCGTTTGGAGTGACAAAAAATTTTGAAAAACGATGAAATATATTAAAAAATTTTAAAATTATTCACTTTTAATCTCACTGTATGAATTACAAACCCACAACTTATTTTACTTTATCTCATTCTGTCTCACTTTTTATTGTTTCAAACGCACCCAAAATTAACAAATAAAATTAAATATGTGAATACTTGGAATAGATTGACTCGTTGGCAGCCTCCCTCAAAAAAATCCTGTGTTGGCTAAGTTCTTCAAATCATCAAAAAGAAAAAAAAATAATATGTTTCGATTTTGTAATTTATTTCAAGTCTAAATGTTATTTCTTTCAACTTATTTTATAAGAATTAATTAAAATAATAAGAAAATAGCAATCTAATAATTAGAGAACAGTCTTTCGTCATGCTAATTAAACTAGCTTGATTGGATAATTTGAGGGAGGTATTAGCAGTGAGATTCTAGAAATAATTTGTGCTGGATGCAGTTAATTTCGTTGATAAAAAAATAAACGCCAGCCAAAAGAATTTAATGAAAAAATCTTGCATGAAGTAAAACTCTGCAGATTCCACTCTAATTAGGGATTTTATGGTTTTCCACTACTTAGATTAGAATACCATTATAAGTATATATATAATTGGTTGGTGAGAATTTGCACTTCAACGGTTGAAATGTTGCCTAGGTGAGATTTTCTCTAAAACTTAAGGGTGAGTTTAAAGTGATAAAAAATGAGATAAAATGAAATAAAATGTGATTTGAAGAAATTTTTATCGTTTGGTACACACATCTCAAATCGTGTTTTTTGGAGATGAATAGTAAGATTCTTGTTCTGGCGGATTAGATTTCTGTTTAGACGGATTCAAAATTTTAGGTGTTAGATTATTTCTAGAATATATATATATATATATATATATATATATCCTAACAATAATCCTAATCCTGATAGAAGATAGTAATCCTAATTATGATTGGATATACAAAATAAGGAATGAGATAGTAATCCTAATTATGATAGGATATATATATATATTCTAGAAATAATCTAACATTGGGCAATCATGACTTCTTTACACTACAATCTGTCCAAATGGTTATGAATTATAGAAACCGTTTGGACGGAACTTGGCTGCGTGAATCCGTCGGAACGGTTTCTACAATCCGTTTGAACGGTTTTTGCGACCCTACAAAAAAATAGTCAAAGTGAGTGTTATTCGATAGTTTGAGAGTCCATGATAAGAATGATGAAAAAATTTTTGTAATTTGATTAACCAAATTCTAATTATCAATTTTTTTTAAGGTGTTGAATTTTTTTTGAATTTTAAAAAGGCGGGAATGAGTAAAAATATATAAAGATTTTCAGAAATTTTCAAACATTTTTATAGATTTTTAGAAATTTTTACCAAATTTTGATACACTAAACACATCCTTAATTTAGTCCAAACTAAGAAAAAAAATAATTTTAATTAAGTTCGATCCTGCCCGATAGGAATAAGTTGAAATTAAGTTTGGCGGTATTTGTTTTTGATAACCCATCAATTTTTTTTTCTCTTAGTTTGGCTGAATCACGTTTTGATTAAAAAATAATTTTAATTAAGTTAAATTAGGATCGTTAAATTATTTATAGAAAATTTCACCGCTAATATAGAAGACTTTAACCACTGAAGTGCAAGAAACACTTCAACTTCAACCCCTGCTAGCCTAAATTAATCACTTAGGCCTTACTTAGTTAGTTTTTTTATTTTTATTTTTTATTTTTTATTTTGAACTCATTTTTTATTTTATACTTTTAAAAATAAAGAAAAAATTTAAAACGCATTTGGTTACTTATATTTTCAAATTTTGTTTTAGAAAATAAAAAATGAATTTTTACATAAAATAAAAAATGACAAAAAGTCATTTTGAGCGTTTTTAATTCAAAATAAAAAAAATTTGAAAATCATAAAAATAAAATATTTTTTATTTCTTTATTTTGAGATTTTTAAAACATAAAATAAAAATAAAAAATAGAAAAATAAATCAAAAGCTACCTTAATTATTAATGCTAGACCGACATGTCACCGACTACTCGCAAATCACGAGCCAATGTATTAGAAAATAACTTGTTTGACTACTGAAATTATTTTTTTATGACTGACTAAGGGATAAGAAATAAAAAATAAAATAAAATAAATTGGCAGTATTCTAGAAAGGGGGGCTGTGGACTGTTCTTCAAAGATATACCAAGCATTATTACTGAAAAATCAGACCAAATTCATAAAAGATGGCACTTCCAATGTATGGGCGGGAGAGGACTTGTTCCTCCATCACCCGTTAACGCAAATGGCGGCTTCACTAAACTAGACATTAACTGTGGAGCCAACCATGTGGGTGGGGAGACAAGTCACATATTTTTGTCAACAGAAGGTTTTGGTGGGAAACTAAATGAATTATTGAAATATTTTTTATACAACAATGTTATTGTCATTATCAATCGCATGATTAATGGATCTCAATTGATTTTTTTTTTAATAAAATAGAAGGCATTGATTGTCTGTTTTGTTTCTTTCTTTACTCTTTCACAGGCAAAATCTTTTAAAAATAAGTCCCTCACAAGTAAGTTATTTACAGTTTTTGACAAATTAACTTGATATCAAATTGTAAAACAAAACAGAAGCATAAATTAAAAAAAAAAAAAAAAAGAGATTGGAAGACTTGTGAATTTTAACTTAAAGCTCAAAATTTTACTAATTTCAAATTGCAGTGAACTGTAATTAATTTGTGTATTTGTATCTTTAAACGGAAATTTATTAGTGATAGATGACATAAGATGAGGGGAGCCTTGGTGTAATGATAAGATTTCTCGCCGTGTGACCTGAGATCACGAGTTCGAGTTATAGAAATAGTCTCTTGTAATTGCAGAGTAAAGTTGCGTACAGTAGACCCTTGTAGTCCGACTCTTTCACGGATCCCGCATAAAGCGGGAGTTTTGTGCGCCGGACTGCTCTTAGATGAAATAGCCAATATTACATGAGATTTTACGGCACAAAAGCCCTTGAATTCTCATACATTTTTACAATATAAATGGAATTATGTGTATTTTATGTGATTTGTGATTTTCTCTACACCCCAACTATTCATTACATTTCAGATTGAGGTATTACCAATTAGCTATAAACCCCAATCCTCGTAGGTCATGAGTTTGGGTTAAACAACCTTTGTTTGGACTTATTCAATTCAATAATCAATATACGAATCAATAATTGAGATTAATCAATGACAACTAATTGTAGCATTTTTTTTTTTATTTTTTTATAGTATGCTAAACAATCAATCCATGCGGGAAATTTCAGACGAAAAAATAGTATATGAAAAGTAATCATTGGTTTGTTGTCTGACAAATTGTAATCAACTGAATATGATTTTATATTTAATGTGGATCTAATACTATTAGATAATTAATTTTGAGATCAATTATCACTAGTCGGGACATCACATCATGGTAGAATCATATTATATATTATGTATATATATATTTAAAAGATGCATTTGGTGGGAGAGAGAAGGAGAGAGAGAAAATAAAATAAAGGAATACGAAAATATCTTAATTTATGATCAGTTCATTTAATATATTACCTTTTTAGAAAATAAAACTTCACATTTAAATTATATGGTTACTATTCTTGCTGATGAAATTAGTAATATTATGAGTTAATATATTGAGTAACGTAAGAAAAGTAAACATTGTAAAGTGAAAGATTATGCTGCGCTAATATTTTTTAAGGCCGTGTTAAAGAATGACAAAACTTATCCGATTGTCACCACCTCTCCATATTTTTCCTTTTCAAGGAGGAAAATTTTATTTCACTCTCAAGTACAATAAAAAGAAAAAATTTGGGGAAAAAAGTAATACATGAGAATGGAATTATTGACAAAAAAAAAAAAAAAAACTGACAAGACACATTAATTTTTAATTGAAATACCGTGTTACACCTGTTAATTATTTTACTATGAAATCGCGTTACACTTTTAGTCATACATCTGCTAATTTTTAGTAGGAGAATTAATATAAATCTGTTGGAGAACCATGTTATACTCACAATTATTTAAAAAGCAAAGGAATCATGTAACATCCCACGTCCTTCTGCAAAAGAACTTTGTCACACCTCCAATTGAGTATTTGCTAATCTTTAGTAGTTTATCTCGTATATAATTATAATTTAACATTTCAACACTAATGACTATTCTTTAATTATATATATTAATTAAGAATCATTCGGCAATTTAAAAAATCTCTCTTATTCTTTTTTTTTTAAGAAAATAATAGATTCCATCCATACATATGTGTGACACATAATCCAAATGATCCAATCATAACCCATGCACATGATGGTATGTTCAATCACATAGTATTACATTAATTCACATAAATCATAACATTGTCCACTAAGCATGATAATGATTTGCGAACCAATACATATGCTAAAATCAATAACTAGTAGCAAGGAGCATATGATAACGTAATTTAAATATAAAAAAAATCAAAATTTTCGAAATTCAGTAGGTCTGTATGGACAACTGAGTACTTAGTTTGTTTGGACTCTTGTTCGAACGAACGTGTCGAATGAACGTGTCCGAAGAATTGAGTTTCTTGTTTATCCGAATGACAATGTCCAAAAATCAATTTTATGAATTCGTTTTCAACAGAATCCCGAATCGAATCAATCCTAAATCATCAATCAAAGTCACAATTTCAACATACAATCGTAAATAAAACATAAATTCAGCATCGTAACATGTTTATTCAGTAACAATTTTATCATTAACTCAAGAAATCTATATTTTTTAATATATATGCATATATGTACACACATGCACACATATATAACCGTTTATCATTCAAATTGAACAAATCAAAGAATGAAATTAACTCCTAAAAATCATGCTAATAAACAAATAAACACATAAACTCACTCTGCCTATTTCAAATTCAAAGAGAATAGAAGAAATGAAGAAAAACTCTAAAATTTTTCAACTTTCAATGGTTTATTTCTCTTCTTTTCTCTTCTTCCTTAATTAATATTTTCTTTTCTTTTCTTTTCTTTTCTCTTTTAAACTCACAAACAAACCCCTGGGTTCAACTCTAACCTCAAACACAACTATGGGTTCAACCCGACCACGAAAAATATAATAAAATAAATAGCTTTAATTAAATTTTAGGTCTAAATATTTAAATGACTAAAAAATCTCTGAAATCGACAAAAAATAAATATTGGGCATTACATAAAATGTAATTACTCTTAAATTCATTATTTGACATATTTATTTAATTTTAAAATATTTAAATGTAAACATAAGTAAACCAAATTTATGAAAATTTATGAATCCGAAAACAATACAAAATGACTGCTGTTACCCTGTATAAAATATTAGAAAAACAGCAGCCCCATGTAAAACTCTCTTTCTCTCGAGAAAGGGTCGTGGCCGGTGTTGAGAAAGACGGCTGAGAAATCGGAGGCGCGACCAAGTCAGAAAGTTGAAGACAAAAAAACGAAGGGGCAAATTCGGCGGTATATATCGTCGGTGTTCGAGGAAGAAAAATGGAGAAGAGCGATTTAGAATTACGTTTTTGACTTGTGTAACTATCTTCGATTTGAACATACAATTTTTAAATTAATAATCATTTCTTTTTTAACATTAACTATTTCATCTAAATTCCGTTCGAATATTTATAGGTTTCAAATTAATGGATTTAACATTAAATTAAACTAAAATTAAAATAAATTAAATTATTTAATGTAACTGAATCCATATTTAAATAATAGTCATATTTAAATAATTTTTTTTATATAAGTATCATCAAAATTCTTAATTTTAAATTTATATTAAATACTTAATTTTTTTTCCGACTTCGTTTAATTTTTACGTGCAAAAAGTTGCTATTAGGAATTGACAAAAGAAAGAAAAAAACACAAGAGGAGCATTAACGTGTGTGCTGCTTGCACATGACTTCCATTTGGTGGCTTGAAATCAAGCGTTGAAATGGGGCACGTCAAACTTGAGATTTCTTTCGATAACCAACAAGATTTTGAGCCCGATATATAAATTAACACACTGAGACAAATATATATATATATATATATATATAGATTAATTCATTAATGATTTATGTATGTGTAGGTTGACTTTTCTTAACAACTAGTGTGCATCGAGAATTGACGCTCTAGAAACCAACGTGCTCTTCATGAAATTAATGATCCAAGAGTCAAGGTTCATGAATAGACAATCAAAGTATTGAAAAAAATAATAATATTAGAATCAAAACAAATAATTATTAGTTATAGATTAAGGATGTATTTGGAGTGATAAAAAGTAAGATAAAATATGATTTCAAAAAATTTTTTACGTTTGGTACACATTCTCAAATTGTATTTTTTAGAGATAAATAGTAAAATTTCCGTTCCGACAGATTGAATTTTTATTTAGATAGATTCAAAATTTTATATCAATCATAACCTCTTTGCAGATCAAACCAGACTATGTGGCTGTACGAATCTGTCGAAACGATTTCTACACTCCGTCGGAGCGGTTTCTGCAACCACAGAAAAAATAATCACAGTGTCATTCAGTAGTTTGAAAGTCCGCAGTGAGAATGGTAAAAAATTTTTTACTATTTTGTTAACCGAATTCTAGTTATCGACTTTTTTTAGAAAGTATTAAATTTTTTTAAAATATCGAGAAGGTAAGAATGTATAAAAATATAATAAAAATTTTCTGAAATTTTAAAAAAATTTTAGAGATTTTTAACAAAGTTTGGTACACCCTAAATGGCCATTTGGTGTGTGAAGTTGGCAGTTATAGGTTACGGGCTTCATTTGATGTGCAAAATTAGTAAAATTTTGCACACCAAGTTAACATATATCACTTCTCTTAAGGTGCGAAGTATTGGTAAAAATTTGTAAAAATTAATAAAAATTAGAAAAATTTAATAAAATTTAAAGAAATTTGATGAACATTAATTTGATATTTAACGAAAAAATTAGAGAAAATTAGAAAAAATCGACAAAAATTATCATTAATATTATGTTTTTTTATAAAACTTGGTAAATTAAAATCATCTAAGCAATTGGATTCTAGTAACGTATCTTATTCCCATTCTCGAATTTGACGAATCTAAAATAAATTTTGATCAAATTTGTAAATTCATATGTTCAAATATTTTGAATTTGATAGAAATTTACATCTCTCTTATTTTTTTAAAGACTAATTATAGTATTATAATGATTTAATATCGTAAATTAGAGGCATGAATTACAAAATAGTCATAGAAATCCATGTAAGTCTTAAATGCTGCAATTTTAATAATAATAATCCAACCAGCTAATTAATGTGTTACTTATTATTTATTTGTTTTGAGTCATTTATAAAGTATTTTGATTTTATAATAAGTTAATATGTAAAAAAATATAATTAAATAATTATATGCATGATAGAATATATATAATATTTATATATACATTTTGAAAGCACTTTCGCTTTCATATTATCTTCTTTCGTATCTAATTTTTTTTTTTTTTTTATTGCTCCCACTTGACGAATCGGCTAGCTGGTTATTGATTACGTTTTTATATATGTATATACATATATACATATATATATATATGTATATGTATATGAATAGCATGTGAAAGCACATGAACAAACCATACAAGTAGAGAAGCAATTAAAGATTGAGACAAGACAATATATTGTTGGTTAGATGAAATAGTTGACTATTTGATCGACGCATTTACATGCATACATACATTGAAACCTAATTTTGACGTTGAACTGGAAGAATGTTTCTCTCCAGTTTCAGATTATATACGAGCCAGTCTTAACTTTAAAAATTAATTTTTTGTAACTAATTATTAGTTAATTATTAAAAAGTTAATTTTTTTATTTGAAAAGAAAAAAGATAAATTTTTTAATATCTACTTTTTTAATTTTTATTAATTTAACATTTTTTATTCAAAATTAAAAAAATTAAAAGGTAAACAAGTAACATTTATCGTTTAAAAAAAATCAAAAAATTAATAAATAAAACTTTAGCTACTAGCTTTGCTTCCCAAATGATGACTTAAACAACCAAGGAAAATGCTGACTAATTTGTATGTATAATGGCCCTGCACAAATGTGTAATCCCATGTGTTTCATTTTTTATTACTCTAAATACACCTAAGGATGAGATTGGGAATGAAAATTACTAAAACAGAAGGAAAGAACAAGAAAATAAATTATCTCCCCCAGATTCTCCCAGGGTGGGGTTTAACATTATTCTTGGTTGGAAATGAGTCTAAGCTATATTTCCTTGCCACTATGGGATTAAACAATGGCTCTGTTTGGGTAATTTTTTTTATTTAAATTTCTTCAAATCTTTTTGAAATTTAAATTTTTTTACTAATTACACAGATTATAAGATTACAACTTTTATAAATTTAAACAATTCCAAATACTCCATTATAGTTAGCACTATGAAGTTAGATCTAAAATTACTAGAAGTTGTCTCACATCAACTCATAAAAAAGTAATTTCTCTTCAATAAGATATGGACTTTCCTTTCCTTAACACTTAAATTTTAATATTGAGACCCCTATTCTTATATATAGTCGAATTTATTTACATGGTATCAGAACGAATTTTTAACAAAATCTCACCACAGTTTATGCTATGCCTATATTCATGCAATTAATGTGAGCCAGCGTGGGAGAGACGGCTAAAAATTGTCCCACATCGACCCTTGAAAAAAATAATTTCTCTTATATAATAGATAAACTTCCCTCATTTTAATATTTAAGTTTTTAGATTGAGATCTTAAATTTTATATGTGCGTAGGACTCCTTTACAAAAATCGTATATACCATGAAACTAAGTTGGTAGATAAAATGGAAAAACACAAGCAATTACTGGTGAGGTGTTGAATGATTTGGACCTTTAAATTTTTGAAGTGAAACAATCCAGAGGGTGGGAAATTGGATGTTATGTATCGGGTGTATTGAAGCAATTTAATTTTTCTTATTCGGTAAAATAGAGCAAGAAATATAAAGGACCCCGCTTAATTAATTAAGTCTCCCCTCTTTGTTTACCATAACCAAACACAACCTAGAAGGTACACAAATCGCTGAATCTAGCTAGGCGGGAGCCTGGCTACCTCTCATAATTCTCCCTTCAGGCACATAACATGTTTGTCATCCTCCTTGTCCCCTTCGATCCATCTCTTTGCAAATTTGTTGTGCTATTTTTTTTTTTTTTTTTTTATCAACGAACGACTCTAATTTTGTAATGGCATGACGTTATGAGTTTTATTCAATATCGTTGATTATCATGGTGCATATCTTATTGGTTACGATTGTTCTCTAACAAATCAAATTACATTTGGTTAATATTAAAAAAAAAATTAGTGACTTTTTTTAATTTTTTTTTTGTCTTTCTTAGAAATTATAACTTTTAGGCATGTTTATTGTAGTCGAAAAAAATTAAAAATTTATATTGGTTTGCATAAAAACTATTTGTTTTGATAAAAAAAAGTAATGAAAATTTAATTTTTTTATTTTTTAGCTTCTATCCAAACAAACGTGATTTTTTTTATTTTTTACAAATGCGATTAATAACCCTAAAAATTATAATTTTTAAAACAAAAGAAAATTAATTTTGATGAAAAAAGTTATACAAGACGGAAAAAAATTAAAAAAAAATTAAAAACTTCTTTTTGTATCAAATGAAGCAAGCATTCCGTAACTTACAAATTACTAGTTTTACTGGTAGCTAGTAGACAATTTGTGTTGACGTATCGTGGTCGAGTTTGTATTTAAATATTTTAAAATATAATAATATTAAATATTTAATTTATTTCAAATTGAGTCAAAATCATTCTAATTTTAGGATAACATATTTCATGATTTTTTTCTGTATAATTTTATATTTGCATTGTGTCATTTTCGAATTATATTATTGTATTTGAATTGTAATATTGTTGTGTTATCTCTATTATTAACATATAGGAATTTCATCGTACATTTGAGTAATTTAATATAATGATTTTACAATGAACTTAAAATTATCACCAAAATAATAATAATAATAACAATAATTATATAAAATCCTTGACAGCATTAGCTCCATCACTTTAGGAGAAAAAAAAAAAAAAGTAGTAACACCACTATTTTAATAATTAGCAATTATTAGAAAAACTTTCATGTATTATTACAAGAGTGTTTGGTTAGTTAAAATTAACTAAAACCTATTAATTTTTACCAACTTTTTGTACTTTCTTTCAATCAAATTTTATCATATGTCACTTTTATATTAAATTTTTATACTTTTACTGTATTTTTCAGCCAACCAAATATCAAAATAACTCTCTCACTTATATTTTAATACAGTTTAATTACAAATCCATTAATTTAAAATTACTAGTTATCCAAACGGAGTCTTAAAAATTCAATGATAAAAATCAATCCCAACGCATTTTTAAGAGGATTTTTTTTTTAATTTAAATAAAAGAAGTTTGTTTTGAACAATTTTCAATTTTTTTTTGTTTTTTCACTATAATAAAATAAAAACAAGTGCAAAAACATATTTGGTTTCTAAAGGAAAAAAAATTAATAATTGTACTATTTAAAGAGAAAAAAAACGAAACATCGTTTTCGACAAAGTAAACAAAAAGAAAAAACCTTTCCCCAATCAAACAAAGAAACAAACAATATTTACAATATTTTAACAACATTTTCCATGATGATAACCTCAGCCCTCCAACCACTCCGGCTTTATCCTGAAATTAATAATGATATTCTCATCACACAAATAAAATAAAATAATAATAAACAATAGTTTTAAGTAAAAATTATTGAATTAGAGACTGATATATTGTGAACACATCTTAGCTGCAGCCATATCAGAAAAACTTTTTTAACTTTATTTCCCTATCCAGTGATATGTTGCCAAGTGGAATCACAGTTCCGTTACCCTTTAACCTCCTATTTGGCGCGTGGTAGCGCTCTTCCCCACTCCCCCACCCCCTTCTTTTTTTTTCTTCGTTTTATCCCTGCATAATTTCTTCTAAATCATGAATCAATTGAAAATATCCAAGTAAATTGCCACTTAACAAGGAGATGCCGATAAGTGATAGGTTTACGCATGATATGTATACACTACTAAATAAACTATTACATTACATGCCAAGAATAGGGTATGAGAAAAAAAAATAATGTTTTACTAGAGAATAGAAGTGAAAATAAGATTTATAATGATATTTTGATAACTGTACTTCAGCACATGTGGCCCCCTACGACCTAATTTCATTTTTTTAAATTACGATTATGAATAAATCACATTTAACCCAAAAAAATATGTTACATTAATTTCCATGATGAAGCACAGTAATTCGTGTTAGAATTGTAGTTCATATTAATTCACAGGAACACATAAAAGGTTAGGATTACGGTGTTTAACTTACGATACAGAATTGTTAGTTTAGAAATTCTAATTTAGATAAATTTTTGAGTCTAGTTCTAATTGAATTTCTCGTTCCTATATATTTGGGACGTACTGTACATCGGGACTTAGTTCAAGGATTAGAGTTTTTAATATGTATGGGTTGAGAGACAAAATAAGAATAAGTGACAAGGTCGGGTAGGGTTCTTTAGGGTTAAGAAAAAAAGTAAGAACAAGTGACGAGATTGTTTAGGGTTCTTTAAAATTCTCTCATATCTCTCTTGTAATTCCTTATTGCATTATTGGGGTTTCTTATAAATGAAAACAATTTTACCTTGCCCATGAACGTAAGCAAATTATCGAATCACGTAAATCTTATGTTTTTCCATTATATGTGATTTTCTTGTGTTCGAAGGTTTGCCATTATTTATCAGGGTATTACCAAAATGTGATCTAGAGTTTTCGCAATAACAATTAGTTTCAAAGCTAAATATTCAAGACATCGAGAGGAATCTTTTTGTCTACAAAATTCGATGTCAGTAAGTTCAACAAAATGAGGAATTTCAGATTGTGGCAGAAATGGGTGAAGGATCCGTTGATGCAACAGGAAATGGTGAAAGCGTTGACAATAATGAAACTAAAAAATATAGAAGAAGCGGATGGCAACCCTAACCTATGTTGTTTAAGATAGAGATTGCTAGGTGGAGTTACCAATATTTCCTAGGGGATGAGTATTTGTCACGCCCCTAACTTAATTATCTGAAACGGACGGTATGAGAATAAGGAAACTAATTAAAAATAAACGAAACTTGTTTCAAAGTCAACTTATAATTTAATAATAACAATCAGAACTACTAATGTTGTTCCTCATTTCCATCTAGAATAATAGAGATAACATAATAATATTAAAATGATGTTATTTCGATTAGTCAAACAACGTGTAAACTGAGTTCGAGGACAAATTATCTTTTATCTAACTGAATTTAAGCCTATAGAAAAACTCAAGTTTGAATTAGTCAAAATTCTGATCAACTCGGCTCAACTTAATTTTGATTTATTATATTTTAACACAAAACAATGGAATTTTCGGTTAGTTGAAATATTAGTAAGCCAAAATCAAGTATAGTTTATTTATTTATTTTATCACGTTGAATTCTAGCCCATTCAAAAATTTGAGGTAGTGAGTTAAATTTTACTAGATTTGATTTGGGTAAAGTTAATTTTGATTTATTATATTTTAGATTAGAATAATATTATCTTATGAAATTAAAATTCTAGCCCATGCAAAAATTCAAGCAAGAAAAAGTTAAAATTTCACTCCAATCGGCTCAAAAAAACTAAATATTAGTGTAAAAATGACACGTGAAAAAATTTGATCGAAAGAAGTTATAATTTTTTAAGGCCTCATTTGGCCTATCAAAATTTACCAAAACTCACTAATTTTCTAACTACTTTTTATACTTTCTTTCAATTAAATTTTAACACTTATCACATTTATGTCATATCTTTTCATTTTTACTGTTCTTTTTGATCAAAATTTTCTTTTTGATCAAAATTTGGCCAATCAATCAAACGAGCCCTAAATTTTTTTAAAATTTTTGAAAACTCCGACCACAGCATTAACCTGCATAAAATTCAGCCCTAAGGGGCCGATTGGATGGTGCTAAAATTTTAGAGGGATAAGTTTTAGAGGGGGTATAAGATAAGAGGGGATATTATTTTTAAAGGGTTGGCCCACATTGATGTGATGTTTATGAAGGGAGATAACTTTTGACTTAGTTTGGATATTTTATAAATAAGAGAAGGTGAATGATGATAAAAAGAGTCAAATGACTGTTTTGCCCTTGTGATGTCCCAAACTTAGTTACCCATTAAATTAAATATTAAATTACAAAACCCACTCTATTTAATTATTTTTGGACATTTGAAGTTATATTATTTATTTCATTGAAAATTTAATTTTTTATAAATTTATTTAAAAAACTTTTTTTTAAATATGTACTTTTGAATGGTTGGTTATTATCCAATTTTTTTAATTATGTTTATTTTGACTTGTTGGCTTATTTATTATTTTTTTTATTAACATTATATTTATTTTAATCAAGTTAACAATACCATTACCGAAGGTTAAAAACGTCAAAAATTTATTCACTTAAAGGGGGATAATTTTTAGCTAGCCCAAACCCTAGCTAAAAATTATTCCCCCGCGGGGACTAAATTTAATACCATGTAAAATTTAATCCAGAAGAGAAAGGAAACATTTTGACTGTCAAACCAAGTAAAAAATGTGAAACCCACGAGTAAAATTTATGTCCCTTTCTTTAGCTGCATCCAATCGGCCCGTAAATTCACCGGGGAAGCGCGAGCGTGAGATGGAACATACAGTATCGATACTAGGAGAGAGGTGACAAGGACAATAGCAGAGTTGAGTGGACAGTGTCCACCCGTGACGAGTCAGCGACACGCAAATACTTTTGCAGCTTCCCATGTCTCCATCCAATACAATACAAAAAAAAAAAAGGAGGGGGGTTTCCCTCTCTCTCTCTCAAAAAAATGACGGGCATAATCTCTTTTATTTATTTTTATTTTTTTAAAACTAGATGAACGGCATAACTCATCGGCTATAAAAGGGGGCTGAAAAGTTCTTCCATTGCTTACATTCATATCGTCCATTCAAACAGTTAGAGATAAGAGACAGAAAGCGTTGTTAATCTGCAACGCTACAAGGCGTTCTTTTTTTTCTTCTTTTTTGGTGCCTATTTCTTGAGATCATTAATGGGTATAAATATATAGCGAAACACAAATTGATCTTGTTTTTGTCCGAGTTTAAGAGGCTTGTTGTTGTCCTTTTAAGATTGCGAAAGAAAATAGAAGAAAAGGGTTTTTGACTTGAGATAGAGAAAAAAAAAAAAAAAAACCAGAGAGAGAGAGAGAGAATGGTGGCATTGGTTTCTCGCACGGGAAGGCATTTGCAGCGCTACAACAAAGGCCGTCGCCAAGTCGTCGGGTATGTAATGTCTATAATGCATCATTGGAGGACCCCTTTTTTTATGAAATTGGAAATGGAATGATTCTATGGACAAATTGGATGTTCTTTTGTGTTGTTGGATGCTTCAAAGTCGATTCATTTTGTTTGCTTAATCTATTCAATTAGATCCATCGATCAATTGGTAGTAGGCCTTACAAATTTTATTTGATATGCAAGTCCACAGGTGAATGAATAGTTCAATCTTCATGCTTTCTTTTCCCTATTTTTGTAGGTGCATTCCATATAGATTCAGAGCCACCGGTCAAACTTCCTTGGGGGATGAGACAGATTTAGAAGTTCTCGTAGTTACTTCACAGAGACAGGGAAAAGGGATGCTGTTTCCAAAGGTAAAAATCAAACTGGTAATATGTTTTTGTGCGTGCGTTTGGGGTTGGGGGGGTTTCTAGGGTTGAAATACAACTTTAGGAGAATTCATTCAACGGCCAACCAAGGGTTGGAAGTGCGACTTCAACCTTCAAAGTCTCCTCATCTGTGCGCGTGTATGTGTAGAATTGAACATAGGATTTTATTAACAATGCCAAAATTGCGATTACTAGGGAGGTTGGGAAGCTGATGAATCCTTAATAGAGGCAGCTATTAGAGAGACAGAGGAGGAAGCAGGAGTTGTAGGCACTCTTGAGGTTGGTTGGTTCATCTTCATTTCCACCCCCCTCTTTTTTTTTTAATCATCAATTTGAACCAATGTGATGTGATGTGATTCTCCAATTCAATGAGACTTCACCATTTCCTGAATCCGCACAACTGGGGTGTCTCTTTGCAGGGCGTATTGGGTAGATGGTTTTTCAAGAGCAAAAGCCAAGGCACCTACAAAGAAGGTTACATGTTCCCCTTGCTTGTAAAGGAGCAGCTTGATTTTTGGCCAGAGAAAGATTTTCGCCAAAGGATATGGGTATGTGAAAATGATTTTCTTCTCATTATTTTTGGTGAATTCATATAAAATTATTTCTGACCAAATCATATTATTTAGAAATTAAATCCCAAAATGTCTGAAACCCGACTTTAATTCTACTCTTTTTTTCCCATCTTATATACGGTTTGAAATTTGAAAAAAAAAAAAAAAGATAAATTATAGTTAGCATCTCTATATTTTACTACAAATTTCACTTTAAGACTGATACTTTAAATTGCTTTCAAAGAAAAGTGCCTAATGATCTGATCATGTGAATGACGATGTTGGTGCAGGTCAGTGTGGAGGAAGCAAAAGAGGTTTGCCAGCACTGGTGGATGAAGGAAGCCTTGGATGTATTAGTGAACAGGCTCGCATCCGCAAAACAGAGCAAAGAGGACACTGTTCTATAAGCTAGCGTTAGAAATCTAACTATTTTGTGAATAGAATAGAAGTTGGTCGTGAGGGAGATGGGTGATGTATCAGTATCACTGTTTTTAGACCCGAGAAGAACGTTGAAAGTAGAATCAGAAGCAGAGCAATTAACAAGAGGGACGACAAAGCCTTTCAAGGATTAGAAGAGATGTATGAGGAGAGCTGAGCTGGGTTAGTTTTCTTGGGTTTCTAGTTCTGATGGATATGAGATGTGCATGAGTTTGGAAGCCAACCATATTGATTGAGAGTTAGAACCAAACTTCTTGAATAATCAGAAACAGCAATCCTAGTCTCATCTTCTTATCTGGTTTACTTATAAATTTTACGAGTATCCCTTACATACCACCTTTGGACAACCAAAACAATGGTAGTATTTATTTATTTATTTATTTTTTCTTCTAATAATATGGCATAAGTCGAACAGGATGGATCTTCAAAAAACTTAGTGATGGTCACAAACTAAATAATTCAATAACTGCTTAAGTTTGACTTGATTAAAACTTAGCTCGAGTTTGATTTATAGTCTCCAACGATTCAAACTCTAGTCTTTTTTATAGCTCGTTGGATGTTCAAACCAAACTCAAGTCAGTAGGTACTTAGTTCGAAAAAATAATTATATTTTTATATCTTAATAATATTTTAGAAGAAAACATTATTTTAGTTTAATGAGACCAAGTTATTTTAGCATATAATATTTAAAATCAAGCATTGTTTTAATTAATCTAATTATTCAGTAGTAAAATCCAAGTCTAAATTATTATTTACTGAATCTAATTTCAAACTTGAAGCAAAATTTTTAACCTACTATTTTTTGAACCTAGTTTAAGAGCTCGTTTGGCGTAACAAAATTTGATAAAAATTTCTGAAAATATCTATTATATTTTTATACATTCTTACCTTATCAAAATTCGAAAAGATTTCAATACCTTCTTAAAACAAGTCGATAACTGAAATTTGGTTAATCAAATAGCATAATTTTTTTTTACTATTCTTACCACGGACTCCCAAACTATCGAATTACATCCACTGTGACTAATTTTTCTGAGGTCGTTCTAGAAATCATTTGGATGCTTTGCATTTTTTTTCTACTTAGTTCTGCTGAAAACCGTCCAGACATTAAGCTAAATGTCGTTTAGACAGGTGTCATTGGACAGATGCTATAGATATTCACAGATGTTTTGTCTTTATGCGATGGTCAATATTGAGAGAGAAAAATAAAGACCCGTAAGACCCATTGATTCTTCATGTCAATCCATCAATTAGAGGATGCAAAATGATTCAAATTACTATTGCAGATCTCTCTCTCTCTCTCACACACGCATTCGGCCATGTCATGTCAAATGGTAAAGCATACTCTCACTGATATAAAATTTTGAAATCATCCAAACAGAAATTCAATTCATCAGAACGAAAATTTTTATCTTTAGAAAATATTATCTGAGACACGTGCATCAAATGTAAAAAAATTTCTCTAAATCATATATATATATATATATATATATATTTTGCTGTTTTTCATTGTTTTTTTATCAGGCGAAATGGACCCTAAATGAATTTGTCTGGATTCAACACCTTCCTCGCAATACGGCCTGTGGTGTACCCATCATGCATGTGAGGGGGGTTAAATGGCTGCATCACAACTTGGAGGTCCTGTGACGGAAACATAACAGGGCAAATGGGAAGGGGTTGGCATCGCGCCATCATAGTTTGGTGTTGGGGTTGGCATCCCGCCATCATAGTTTGGTAACACCGAGATTTGAGTTGTTGAATTTAAATTTAACGATTCAAATAACTATACAATATACAATGAGACTATTTTTTAAAATGTTATTCTCACAAATTAAAATTAATAATTAATAATTATTTTTTTATTTAACTATTAAAATTATTTTTATATATTTAATTTTCTATTTAATTCTTATTTTACTAGACTTTACTGTCATCTATTTCATAAAACATTGTGAATATTTTAAATTTCATTATATTTTAAGAGTGGAGAATATATACAAATCAAAGCTGTCAACTTAAATTTCGTTTAATTATAATTTTTAGAAAGTTGAACCTTCCAAATTAAAGTATTATAATTTATTTTTTTATGGTGTTTATCAAAAATAAATTGAAACGAAAGAAAAATTAAAATACATGTAGTAACTGTTATGACTTAAAATTTAAAAAAAAATTAAAATTCATGAATTATTATAATTTTTTTATTAAACCTTTTTGTCAAAAATTATAACATAAGAAATTTATATTAATTTTGTCCAGAGTGACATAACTACGTATTATTGTTAGTCCCGAGTTTGATTGTCACCCAATTCACACCGCCCGAGTCTATCTAAAGGACCGACCACGTACTTGGACCATTTCCCTGCCGTGAACTAGTTTAGAGTTTGAATTTCAAATTTAATGTCTTATAAACCGAAACCGACATTTGTTTGGTATTGACTTCATTATTGAGATTTCAGTTTTGAATTTTAAATAAGATATTACATTAGTCTTATTTCACTCGACCAAATTAATTAGACAATAATACTTTATTCAAATAACTATAACTTTTAAATGAGTGAATTTAAAATTAAATTATATTTAACTATAAAAAAGATGGCTAATTTATGTAACCATAAGTAAAAGATTTCAAATAATTATTATTAAATTAATAAAGTAACAGAGTCATGAATTTCAAATAATTATTATTAAATTAATAAAGTAACAGAGTCATGAATTTCAAATAATTAAATCTTTTTGTGGAAATTTTAAATTTATCATAATCTATTATATTAAACAACTTATATTTAAATTAATAAAATTGTATTCAAATAATTCTCTTCGATTAGGTAATAAATAACAAAAACATCTTCTAATTCAACTAAATAAATATCCAACTTGTCGCCAGTTGCACTCCATATCCCTCCAAACTTTCGTGTTTAGATAACAATTAATAATCAGAGGAGCGGAGAGATAATTTAGTAGTAAAAATTTACCTAGAGAGTACTTAATACACATTAATACTCGTATTTATTTTTTTGAAACACAAACTCACAACCCAATGTTCCAGCTCAAAAGTTGAAAATTAGGTGAGGGATAAAAATACACACACGTACTTTAACTGTCCTAATGTGGAACAGTTTGCCCATTGTAACCCCGCACCCTAACTGTCCCGATATGGAACAATTTGCCCACTGCAACCCCTTGGGCCCAGGCCTAGACTGATGAAGTGTGGGCCGTAACTCACACAGCCTATGGGGAGAGTGAAGCACTGGACGACGCATACACAAGTTATTTTTTTGAAACACAAACCCACAACCCAACATTCCAGCTCAAAAACTAGAAATTAGGTGAAGGATATAAATACACACACGTACCTAACTGTCCCAATGTGGGACACATATTTATACTCATATGTAGATAATTACATTTTTATCCTTAAAATAAAATTACTTAAATTTTTAGGCTACGGTTATCGTGGGAAGTAGTTTTCTAAGCTTGCTTAAAGAATAGTTGAAGTTTTATTAATTTTATTTTTTTTTTGTTTTTAATTTGTGGTTCTCTTGGATATTTGTAGAACGATGAATCTTGTGTTAGTAATATTGACATTTACTTGTATTTGGTTTTCTTAAACTTGAATTAATTCAGATCTATTGTATTAATAAGAACCCGTTTGACAACGCTGTCGTTTTTTTCTTATTATTTTTTATTTTTTGTTACTGTTTATTTTTTCTAAAATTAAAATTAAAATTACATTTAGAAATGTAAGTTTATTTATAATTATTAATTTTTTATTTTAAAAAATATTTAATTTTATTAGTTTTAAAAAATTAATAGAACTTAATAAAATATATTTTATATTAATTTAATTTAATTAATATAATTAATTAAATTAATACAGTAAATTATTTATTAAAATCATTTAATTCAATAAATATAAAATATATTAAATTATATTATTTATTAAAAATAATTGAATGAAATATAAATATTATATCATTTAATTTAATGAATATAAAATATATTAATTGTAATTTAATTATATTATTTATTAAAAATAATTTAATAAAATATATTTCATATTAAATAAATAATTAAATTAGATTAATTACTAAATTAAATTATTTATTTTTAAATTAATTAATTAATTTCATTTAATTATTTATTAGAATAATTTAATAAAATATATGTTTTATAAATTAAATTAATTAAATCATAAATAATTTAATTTAATTATGATATTTATTTAAAATAATTTAATAATAATTAATTATTAAATTAAATTAAATTAAAAATTAATGTAATTTAATTATTTATTATTAATTATTTTATATAAATTAATTTAATTATTAAATTAAATAAATTATTTATGATATTTATTTTAGATAATTTAGCAATAATTAATTATTAAATTAAATTAAATTAATTAATTTAGTTTTATTATTTATTAAAAATAATTTATATTGATTTATATAATTAATTTAACTTATTGAATTTAATTATATTATTTATTAAAATAACTTATTTTAATAAAATATTTGAATAAAATAATTTATTTTTTTGAAATGTATCAAAAATAGACAAAATATTAGCAACAGAAAAGAAAATCAGAGTGAAAATAACTTTTTTTTATTTACGTTTTTCTGTTTATATTTTTATTTTTTTTAAACAAAAAAACGTAAACGGGTTTATCAAACATATTTTTGTTGCGAATTTATAAAATTTTAAAAACTTAAAAAGAAAAACAAAAAACGAAAACGTTATCAAACGAAGCCTAAGTAATACTGTTTTGATTTGTAATTTATCGATTTGAGAGTGAAACTTCCTCTTCCTTCCTTAATGTTCTTATTTTCTCTTCTAAAACTTTGTCACTAATCAGTTAGATGTTGAAAATTTTTATTAATTCGGAGTGTTTGGAAGTTCAAAAAAACTCAAGTTTTGGTAATTTTTTAGGTGTTTTTTTGGCACTTTTTTGTATGTTTGGTTGAACCAAGTGAAATTTTTAGTATTTTTTAGTAACTTTTGGGTGTTTGGTATTTTTTTACTGTAGCAAATCAAAAAAATGAGAAAATTTATGGTTTTGCCAAACACACCAAAAGTAACTTTTGATATTTTTTTACTAATTTTTGAGTTGCCAAACAGGCTCTTATTCTTAACGTAAACATTTGTCATTGTAATGGTTTCTTTCCACTATAGTAGATATATTTTATTTATTGATAGAGTTGGTAAAAAAATGTATGTGCGTAATGATACTAACGGATAGAGCCTTGTGTTAAATTTGGAGACTGACCAATGAATTTGTTTAGTTTGATAAATTTAACATTTTTCTCACTTACTAGTTTTTATTTTTTTATTTCAAATCTAGTATTTACAAATTTGTCAAAATGATTTCCATATAATCTGACCAATTGTGTTTAATTAGATTTAGGGGGGTTTGAAATTCTAAGTAAAAAAAATAAACGGGTTTGGGACGATAATGGTAAACAAAAAATAAATGAATTTAGTAATGGTAATTGATTGTTGGACGGTTAGCTTACTTATTTACATCCCTAGTTGTACTTGCTCCTATATTTTTATGTCAAAAAATAATGAAATAAATTATTTTAAGGCTATGCTTGAATTAAAAATTTGTCAAAAAAAGGATAAAAATTTAAAAATTTATGCTCTTGTTTGCATTATGATGTAAAATTAAAGAGAAAAGGCATGAGATTTGAGAAATAAAAAATAATTCAATTAAAAAATTGATATATTAATAAATTATTTTTATTTATTGTATTGAATAATACATTCAATTTAAAATACATGTTTAGGATTTTGTCCCATTCCTCTATGTCTTACATTTTTATTTTTCTTTGTCATTTTGTTTTTATTTTTCTGATCAAAGTCTCTGTCCAGTCACATCCTAACTGAACTGATTCTCTTTTCTAATATATTGATCAAGAGGAAAAGAATAGATTCAATAAATGGCCAAGGAATATGGAAAGAGAATTACGAGACTTTATACATATGTTTTTGTGAAAATTGAACAGAGTAGGGAACTATTCATAGCAAGTTGACCAAAAGGGCATAAATGTAACTTTTAAAACACATTAGGGTTTTGACTGTTTCCAACCTTGGTCGTTCCTGTTCTAATGTGCAATGGGCAATAAGGGATAAAAGTGAAAAGTTATGCAACTTAGGCCCTGTTTTGCGAAAATAAATTGATTTATTTTAGTCACTTTTTTATCTCATATAACTTTTTTAATCAAAATGTGATTTTGATTTATTTTGTTTGATATCTTTTTAAAACAAGTTGCCTTATTTTACTTGATTTTTTTTATTTTTAAACGTTTTCATGAATTTTTGCTTCAAAATTGAATCACTTAACAACAATAAAAGCTAAAAAAAATTATTCAAACAAGACCGACTTTAGTGATATGAAAAGAATCCATTAGACCTGACCGTATGTCAAGTCTCGACTTGAGATACCCTATAGCCAACCTAACCTAGTCAACTGAGTTAACTCAACTGACCACCGCTCCCCTACCCTTTTTCTTTCCGTTCTCCCTGAGCTTCCCCTTTTCTATTTGCACTTAGTATAACATCATATTTTGTAATTACATTTAAATGTAATAAAAATTTAAAATTATATTTAGATGAGACCAATCCGATAGGTATTAAATGTAATATTGCAATTACTATTACAAAATTAAATTACAATATATATATATATATATATATATTTTAAGAATAATTGGAGACCATGGGTTAATTCAAGTGATAAGAGCTCATCCACCCATAGGATTGATTGTGGATTAAAGTCTTATGAGGGATGTCATGCCCCTAATCTCAAAGTTCGAGACGAATAGCATGAGAATATGAAAACTAAATAAAATAAAGTCAAAGTCAAATCCAAATTCAATTCACAGTGAATTATAATCGTCGATGTATCCAGAATCATTATTTATTCCTATATAAAATAATATTTGAATGCATCATCGTCAATTTATCAATAACATAATCCATTTCAATACCATTCCTAATGACCGCATCCAAGGTCTGCACAGTCAGAACATATACTATAGTTATATTTATATCTCTCAAAATAATAATATTGTAAAGATAAGATGCAAACCCACACTTGGGTCACATAACCTGTAATATAAATAATTCAACTCAATTTTAGAAGAAAAAATACCATTATTATTATCTACAATTAAAATCGAACTTAAATTACTTAAGTCTAAATTGCCTACGTATTCTACTTCGGGAATCAGGTCCTATATTTATTATTTTATGCTCACAACTCAACTCTTCATCAATAAATTACAAATTAACATTCTTATGATTAACAACTTTAGGATATCAACACACAACAATAATAGGTGTAATCTCATGCAATGGGTAATGATGGAATGCAATGCCAATGCATACTCTGATCTCTACTTACCTCTAACTATATCTTGTGAGGGATGAAGCTTAGCAAAGCGGGATGAAGCTTAGCAAAGCACATACGATCACCAACCGTACTGTTTACGCTTATGATAAACGTGTATCTCAATATATATACCTAGCAGGGAACCGTGTTACACCCCACTAGTGTAAAATTCAGAGGAACCGTGTTACACTCTCTGTCCCTTCTATCAAGGAATCGTATTACATCTCTAGTCAGGCATCTGCTTTCCTCAAGCAGGATACAATCGCAGGTGAAAAACTGTATTACACTTCTACCAGTGTAAGACTCAGGAGAATTGTGTTACACCTCCTATCCTTTCTGTTAGGGAATCGTGTTACACCCCTAGTCAAGTATCTGTTTGGCTCAAGCAGGAATTAATATAAATAGTATCTCAAGATTAACATCCCAATTTCAATAATTAAACTCTAATCATATATATTGACTAGAGATCATCTGGTATTTTCAAAATCTCATTTTATTATTTTTCTCAAAATCAAAGATCATGTCCATATATACAACCAGTGCCTCGGCAAGTCAATAATATCAACTTGGCTCTCTCGGCCAATTAATAATTACAACATAAAACCGAATGATGTAACCCAATCCCATGTTCTTGATATACTCAACCATGTAAATAAATATCATTTTGATATAAACAGGCATTCCTACTAGGTTCGATGATGATTTCGGATTCATTTCATTTTTAAAAATCAATAATAATTAAGTTGGGGCATAAAACATGTATTTCGAAATCAATTTTGACATTTTTAGAAATTCTTTCAATTTGGTGTCTAGACACCAAAAACTGCGATCCGAACACTACTGTCCAGACACCCTAAGTTGTGGTCCGGACTCCAGAGGCTAGTGCTTTGTTTCTAGGTTCGTTTTCAACGAAACCTAACTCTAAAACTACTCTAAATCATTCATCCAAGCCCTAAACTCCACAATCAATCATATATAAATATTTAAAAATTTTAATAGCATGTTTTTACAACATTTAATCGAAGAATAACTCAAATATTTACAAAATCTCCACATATATATATGCATATATATACACATTCATATGTACATATATATGTATATATATCACACAAATCTCACAATACTCCACCAAATCAAGCATATAATAAATCAAAATGATCCTAACAACACCTAGAACACAAATATAAGTCCCATCACCTCAAATCTGAAGAGAAAAGAAGAAATAAGAAGGTTTTAGTTTTGGCCTCTAAAATTTTGGCGTTGATTTTTCCTACCTTGAGCGAAACCATGCGAAATGGGCACTACCACGGTGTTCATGGCGTCAAGTACTACCCTGATTCACCGATCTTCCTTCCCAAAACCCACTTTCTCTGTCTACTTTCTCCCTCCGAAAACATAAACCAATTAAGTTGCAAACGTTTACAAGTAATAAAAAATTAAGTTGCGATCTATGTTAAAATTATTTCTACAAAGAAAAAGATAAAAGTGCTAGTGTTAAGATGTTGTATATATCTTTCTCTTCAGGCTATTGAGCCACTTTTATAGGCATATCAAGGCGGTGGTCTTCATTTATCACTCTTCTTCTTTTCAATATTAAATATGGAGTACGTTCCCTCCTCTATATAATTCAAATATTTCCTCTTAAATGACCTAATAACTATTAATTTGTAAATAGTTTAAAAGCCTAACTACTATATTTTTGCATTTTTTCATTGCTGATGTAGGTAGAGGTAGCCATATATCTTTCATATAACTATTTTATTTTTAATTGTAAGCAATAATAAAAACTAATGTCATCATTCTATATGTATATAAATCATAGTGTAAGCATTATCCTATGGCAATAACCTAAGGTGGATGGAGGGGGTCCGATCATTTGAAAAATTACATATACATAGACTCTTATTTTTATATAATTATTTATAAATTATTTTTGTACTGCCAGTATTTTTTATTTTTATCTCTAATGTATTTGAATATTGTACTATCTCCCAAGATTGTTAAAATTGAGATTTTATTTAAAATCAGTGGAGGATCCAAAAAATCAAATCATAAAATTGAATAGCAAAATCGTAAAATTTTATACAATACCTATAACATGAAAAAATATTTTATCCAATATCTATAACATGAAACATTAGTCTATTATGTTACAATTCTTCATTTAAAGCTTTTGTTTTTTTTTAATAAGTAAAAAAATTTATTAATAAGAAAAGAGAACAATAACATGCATTAAAAAATGTTATACAAAAAAATTTACTCATATCAACAAAATAAATTGTTAGCAAAGTTCATAAAAGATTGTATATTTGGTTTTATATTTCTTTTACCCAACTACATAGTAGTTGAGATTTTTAAAGTGGTTGGTGTAACCTATACAATTAACTTTAAAATACTGATTTCATTTTATCTTAATTTTTTATAGGGCTTGAAATGTATTTGTAATTTTATTATGAATCTCTTAGTTTTTATCCTAACAACTACATTTAATCTATGATAGCCAATTTAGTGGAACAATGCTCATGACCCTTAATTTATAGGAAATAATAGTGTTATAGAATAAAAAAAATTCAAAAAAAAAAGTGAAATAATTGTGGTCTATTACTTAAAAAAAATTACAAAAATCTATTTTATTTGAAAAAATTACACAAAAATTAGTTAATTCTTAAAATTAATACAATCGCATATAAAATTAAGATTTTACTTATTTTACACCTACTAAGATTTTATATAAAATCGAACAAATTTATTAATTTACTCTAACATTATAAAATTGTAAGATTTTAACAACATTGTTTTCTTCCGTTGGTTCAAAATTTAGGTCCGCCCAACTGTCACCTAAAAATTTTTTCCATTGATAAATAACAATGTGCGATTGATCACAGGGACACCACCATATTTATAACACAGCCCTTTGTTCTTCCTTCACCTCTAAGTTTACCTTTCAAAGGCTCTACAGTAAAAGTTGAGTGTTTAATCAATATGCACTTCTAGGTTTACCTATCAAAGGCCCAATAGTAAAAGTTGAGTCTTATTGACTTTTAGGTTTCCCTTTTAAGCTCTTTCAAGAACTTTGAAATCGGAGCCAATTCAATAACAGACGCAGTGACTAATTCAAAATATTGTGAGGGCAATAATTATTAATTAAGAAGTCGTTTGGCGCACCAAAAAAAAATTATAAGTTTTAAATAAATTTTAGTTTTTTAATTGTTTTCAACTTTCTTAATATAAAAAATTTTTAATTTTTACTAATTTTTAAAAATTTTTTTAATATTCTCTCTCTTCAAAAATCTCTAACTTTTTTAAGAACAGACTAACTACTCAACAATGCGAAATTTATCAAACTTTGGCACTCCAAACAATCCGAAGATATTGCAGAAATAATTTCAAAAGCATGTATATATACTTGAAAAGGCTATTTTGCTTTCTGTCAATTTTGTGCAAGTTGAACAACTAATTAGTGAGACATGTTCGGCTAATTTGGGCCTTCTTTTCTTAATTTCTTAAATATTTCTTAGCCTTTTTACGCTGGATTAAACCGTCGCTTATGACCTCCTTATGTTAGATTTTTTTTTTTCTCTCTTGGATTTACGAAAAATGCCAAAAACATAATTTTAAGGCACTACAAAATAAAAATTTTGAAAAAGAGTTAATTAATTACTCTGATACTCTTAAACTTATGAACCTTATGGTTCGGCTTCACTTAACCCCTTTAACCAAAACATACGCGTAAATAATTGAAAAATAAATATCTATTAATTATTGTCCAATGTCACTTAATAATTGTCTGATTCAAATATTATATTTTAATTATTAATATCTTTTAATATAAAACCTTTCAAATATCATAAATGCATTCTACTTTTAACAATGTTAAAAAAAAATATCATAAATGCATTCTACTTTTAACATCGTTAAAAAAAAAATTGAGAAAAAGAACGTATTCATAATTTAGCTTACTCTACAAAGTGAAAATAAATAAAATTAATTATATATTTTTTTCCATATATATTTATAGATCTTTGCATTATGTACTCACATATTGTAGTATACACCGTAGTAGCATTGGATGCCAGTGATTAACATACTCGTGTATAATTTACTTGTATATATGTACACCTATTTAGTTTTAAGAGGGAAGAAAATTGGAACATAAAATTTCTTTTGGTTATTTATTTAAATTTAGAGATTTGGTATTTGAACCTCTTATGCGCTCATTATTATTTCACTATTGCCTAGATTTGATAGTTGTTGGTTTGGGCCCAATTTTGGGGTATTGGGTACAAATGTCAGAATTTTGGTTGCCGAGCTAACTTATCTGAGACTTTAGTTTCTTTGTATTTAGATTTTATTTTTATTATTCAATTCTGCACCAATAATTTTGTAATGGCTTTAATTGTAAAATATGAAATATGTGTTATTTTGTGATATTATGGTAGTGTTTAGATGGTTAACTTTTAAAAATAAAAATAATAATAACAATATTGAGGTAAAGTGATACGTGTCAAAAATTTGATTACAAAAAGTTAAAAGAGGTTGATTCGAATTATGGGAATTTAGTCTGTGACAGTCATGACTCCAAGAACCGGGAACATGTATCCAACACTGAGCCCTAGAAAATCATCATCAGCTGCAACCAGGACATAGGATCAACCGAGCTAGTCATAACAGTTGTCAGTTGATAATTGCATAGTCAAAATTCCAGTGAAGTAATTTACTCAACCTCTCGGAATACTGCCGCGAGATTTTGCAAAACAGACTTCCAATTCATTTAATCCTTCGTCATCTTGACCTGGAATGTACCTTTTCTTTAACCAAGACAAGATCTTCAATTGCAGAAGTACCAATACTGTTAGGCATAATAATACTAAAGTTGTACCCTTGCCGAACAGGTTTAGTTTGGTGCCATGTGGCGTGGTGCCGAGCAAATTCACATAAGCCACTTAGCCACTTGCCGAGCACGTTCCGTTTGGACACGTGGCATCTCGCCGAACAACTGATTATTGGCACGAGGGTTCCACGTGAGTGATATACGTGAGTACACGATTTAGAGTTAGTGCTCCAAAGAGTACCATGAATCTCGACATCAATAAACAATGTATAACCACGTGGCTATAGCCGAGGAATCTAGTTTGCTCGGCATATATGTCGATGGCCAGTAAATATCAAACCTAGGGCCCACAGCCTTTAAAGAAGGCTCATGACCATAAATGCACCTTAGTTAGGATTGAACTAGGTACTTGTCTCTGGAGATGTAACTAAATTGGTCTATCTCGTTACGATTCGGTGGCTGATGCGACAAGAAGACAGTATGACCCTGAAATTCAGGTTGTAATGCCGTGTTAAACCACCAGAAGCATTAAATGAAAGGCACGGTGTATTTATGAGGGGTCTGAGGCATTAAATGAAGGGGAAGGGCATTTAAAGCAAGAGTGTAAAAGAGGAACACGGCAGTGTGCGTAATGTCGAGTCATAGGTATGCTGTAATCATTACTCAGACCACTATATATGGATATACAACTGAATCACGGAGGTAAGCTGACTATTGCCAACTTAAACTTTGACTCCTTTATTTCCATAAAACTTCTTTTGAGCGACTTGCTGACTTAATCATCGGAGGGTTTTCCGGCCTGAGACCTCCTCTCCGGCCGTCACCTTTCTTTCTGTCTTTGTTCGGCAGGTCGGCGATTGCATTTCCGGTTGGCGTGGTCAGCAGTTCCGACGGTAATTTCTGCTGCCGAACATTTGGCGCCCACCGTGGGGCTCGTTGTCTAGCCCATCGTCGTGTTCACTAGCTTTTTTCTTGTTTCTTTGTTAAGTCTCCAGTATTTGTCCACAGAATGACCTCAGGAGGAAACACTACCCCACCACCATCTCCACGGGCAGGAGACACTTCCACTCCTGCCAAAACTAAAGGGAGTGCGTTGGTTATCCGGACTCCAGGTCTGGAGTCCGCCCGGAAAAGAAAAACGGAGGATCCTCAGGTACTGAAACGGAGAGAAGAGCTGATGGCTAAGGCCAGTGAAAAGCAGGCAGAACTGGAGGAGATTCTGCTGGAATTGAGTAAGGAAAAGGGAAAACCCCCTACTAGCCATACCGCTGATTCTGGTCAATCCGACTCGGAATCTGATGAAGGTTACGATGCTCTTTACGAGGACCCCACTGATGAGGATGACGGGGACACCCATGAACAGAAGGAGGTGCGCTCTCGCTCGCGACGTGATGTCTCTCCTTCTAGGAAGGACTCGCGCCGTGCTAAACCGGTCGCAAAACGTGCCGTGAGATCCGATGTCGACGCGCCCATCAAAGCGCATCACCAAAGGAATTCCTCAAAAAAGATGCTGGAGGCGTACTCAGAGGAGGCGGATAGCTCGGACCAAGAAGAGCTAACCTTAAAGCGTAAGAAAGCGGGAAAGGCAAAGATGGAAGACTGGGGGCAAGCAGAGGAATGGAGTGCTCAGGGCCAGAGCACACGAATGATGGCAAGGAAAGCCTTGGGGCGAATCTCTGCCTCCCCATTCGTCGATGAAATAATTGATGCGGAGCCTCCGGAGAAATTCCAAACTCCGAGGCTTAATCTCTACGATGGGAGAACTGACCCCCTGGCCCACTACCGTCATTACATGCAGGCCATGACGTTATGGAACAGTAACGACCACCTCATGTGCAAAGTATTCCCTTCTAGTTTGGGGGATACAGCGCTTCAGTGGTTCCATAAACTGCCCCCTGGCAGTATTCAGTGTTGGCAGCAACTGGCGGAGGAGTTCGTTACCCGGTTTCTGGCTAACACAAAACAGCCTAAAACCGCTGACGCTCTCCTCACAATGAAAAGAAAGTCCGGAGAATCATTGAGAGATTATTCCCGCCGTTACCTGGAGCTCTACAATGAGGTGGGAGAATGCTCGGAGCAATTGGCGGTCACCTCGTTCAAATTGGGGCTGCGGAAGGAGGATAGGCTGTGGCTCTCCTTGACCAAAAAGCCAGCAGCCAACATGTCAGATCTTATGTGCCGAATCGAGAAGTACGCCAAGGTGGAGGACGAGACACAGCCGGCCGAGCAGAAAGAAAGGAGATCCCAGGGCCAGACAAGAGAGAAAAGACGGGGAGACGGCCGCCGATTCATTGACGAGGGGAAGTCAGTCTTCGAAGCGGTTAATACGGTGTTCAAAGAGCCAATCTTCAAGATCCTTCCCCAAATAAAAAATAGGCCATATTTCAGATGGCCCGGAAAGCTGCCGGATTTCCCTGGAAAGGAGAATTCCAAAAACTACTGCGCGTATCATCAAGACAAGGGACATCGCACCGGAGCCTGCCGATCGCTACGACATCATCTGGAGGAATTGGTGCGCAGAGGCCACCTTAAAGAGTTCGTTGATGAGGGCAGAACCAGAGAAGCAGCCCCACAGGATAGAGAGCCAAGGAGGCAACGAGAAGAGACTGCCGAGGAGGAGGCAGCCGAAGAGGCACAACCCCCACCAAGGGCCAGGGCGCGCAGAGATGTCCCGAGACCTGCAGTCATCCACGTGATTCATATGGAACGATGACCCCAGAGTGTCATCAATCATGCCCCTAATCCACCAAGCAAAGAAATTTTGGGCGTCGTGGGTCAGCCGAACAAGCGCCCAAGGACAGCCGCCATGGAGGAAATCACTTTTCATGAAGACGAACATCCTGGTGTTCAGCTGCCGCACAACGATGCCCTGGTGGTCACTTTGGGCATGTTTAATTCAGAAGTAAGGAGAATCCTGGTAGATGCAGGAAGCTCAACAGAAGTTATGTTCCTGAGCTTATTTAAGAAGCTCGGACTAACTGAAGAAGATCTGGAACCGGCAGAATGCCCACTCATAGGATTCAATTCTGCTCCTGTCTGGCCTCTGGGCAGAGTCGTCATTCCTGTCCGCGTGGGTCCGGTGGAGCAAGAGGTTGAGTTCACTGTTGTGGATTCCCCCTCTTCCTACAATGCTATAGTAGGGAGATCGTGGATTCACGCTCTGAAGGCGATCCCCTCAACCTACCACCAAGTGCTGAAGTTCCCCTATTGTGGGGAAGTGATTTATATTTTGGGGGATCAGAATACCTCCCAAAAGTGTTTCTCTGCGGCCTTAAAGTCCAAAATGATCCCCGAACAGGTCCAGCTGGCGGAACTACCCGAGGACACTCCAAAGATCGATGATGTCGGTGGTGATCCGCAGATGAAAGCAATAGAGGGTTTGGAGAAATATCAAATTGGCCCGGTTGAGGATGATAAATTCTTCCTGATCGGCGCCAACTTGAGCGCCGAGAAAAAACTAGAGCTAACGGAGATGCTCTTGAAGAATATTGGAACGTTCGCCTGGACTCCACACGAAATGCCAGGCATTTCCCCCGAAGTCATGACTCATAAGTTGAATGTGAACCCGGAGGTAAAGCCTGTGGTACAAAAAGCAAGGCGATCAGCTCTGCAACACGCAGAAGCTGTCATTGAGGAGGTCGGCCGACTGTTAGAGGCAGAGGCCATTCGGGAGGTCTCATACCCGGAGTGGTTAGCTAATACGGTCGTGGTCAAAAAGAAGAATGGGAAGTGGAGAGTCTGCGTAGACTACACAGACCTGAACAAGGCCTGCCCTAAGGATCCATTCCCTCTGCCAAAGATCGACCAACTCGTTGATTCTACTGCTGGATGTTCCAGGATGTCGTTCCTGGACGCCTATAGGGGATATCACCAAATCCCTATGTTCGGCCCTGATGAGGAAAAAACTTCTTTCATAACCCCGCGAGGCATATACTGTTATAGAGTTATGCCATTCGGGCTGAAGAACGCTAGAGCCACCTATCAACGGCTGGTTACAAAAATATTCAAAAAAGACCTCGGGCAGACGATGGAGGTCTACATTGATGATATGGTGGTAAAAAGTAAGGAGCCGAACACACACCTCCAACATCTCCAACATGTTTTCTCTACCCTTGATCGGTATGGGTTAAAATTAAATGCTGCCAAGTGTGCCTTCGGAGTTGGCTCGGGTAAATTTTTGGGCCACTTGGTGAGCAGAAGGGGAATTGAAGCTGATCCCGAGCAAATACGTGCCATCCAATCTGTTTCGCCCCCGCGCACAAAAAAGGAAGTACAGAAGCTCACAGGGATGGTGGCGGCACTCAACCGGTTTATTAGCAGATCATCCGACAAGTGCCGGCCATTCTTTAGGCTGCTCAAAGGGGCCAATAAGATGCAATGAGATGCTGAGGCGGATGCGGCACTAGAAAAGCTTAAAGAATACCTAACAACTGTCCCAATATTGTCAACACCGCAGCCGAGGGATATTTTGCAGCTATATCTGGCAGTCTCAGAGCATGCAGTCAGTGCCGTCTTGCTGAGAGAGCAACAAGGGAAGCAGCATCCTATTTACTATGTGAGCAAAACAATGCAAGGAGCAGAGACCAGATATCTGCCCCTAGAGAAGTTGACCCTGGCACTAATAATGGCATCCAGGAAGCTAGCCCATTATTTCCATGCACACACCATTCAAGTTGTCACCGATCAGCCAATTGGCCATGTTTTAAAGAGGGCTGATGTCTCGGGCCGACTAGCAAAGTGGGCAGTTTCTCTTGGCGCATTCGACATAAAGTTCATCCCAAGAACTGCGATAAAGGCTCAAGTCCTGGCCGATTTTGTAGCGGAATTTTCCACACCAGCCTGTGGTCAGACAAAAGAAGTATGGCATGTTGAAATAAAGTCTGCCCCGGCCGAACATAATGAGGCCGAACAAACTTAGAAAATCGAGGTTGATGGGTCTTCAACTAGAAAAGGAGGCGGCGTAGGCATAGTTCTGACTACACCAGAATGGGTCTCAATAGAATATGCAATAAAACTCGAGTTTGAAGTCACTAATAATGAGGCGGAGTATGAAGCTCTCCTGGCTGGACTCGACATTGCTCGGCGCCTGATGGCAGATGATATCGTAGTAAGGACTGACTCTCAGTTGGTTGCTAACCAGCTAAAGGGTGAGTATGTGGCTAGAAGCGAAAAGATGGCAGAGTATCTAGAAGCAGCAAAGAAGAGAATCGAAGGCTTCAATAAAGCTAGCATGGAGCTCATTGGCAGGGATCATAACGCTCATGCTGATGCACTTGCAACGCTAGCTGCCTCTTCTCGAATAAGGCTAACTGACCAGGTCTTTATGGAAGTCATAAAAAGGCCGAGCATAACGAAAGACGTAGAGCTAATGTGTGCTGACCCAGCCCCATCTTGGATGGATCCAATCATCGCTTACTTGAAGGACGGAACACTTCCCGAAGACAAAACAGAAGCAAAGAAGCTAAGAATAAAAGCCACCAGGTTTTGGCTCTCTCCCGACCAGAAGTTATACAAAAAGTCATTCACAGGCCCCTATCTCCTTTGTGTTCATCCCGATAAAGTGCAAGACTTTCTTTACGAGCTTCATGAAGGTGTCTGTGGAGCACATACTGGGGGCAGATCACTGGCACACCGAGCAATTACTCAAGGGTATTGGTGGCCGAAGATGGGATATGACGCTCAGGCCTATGTTCGGAGATGCAAGAAATGTCAGAAGTTCGCTCCCATTCCTCATCAGCCAGCCCAGGAACTCAGCCCGCTTACCAGCCCTTGGCCGTTCGCTCAATGGGGACTTGATATTGTGGGGCCTCTGCCTTCCGCTTCGGGAAATAGAAGGTTCTTAGTGGTCGGCACCGACTACTTTACTAAGTGGGTGGAAGCAGAACCCCTAGCTCACATCAAAGATGCTGATACCATTCGATTTATTTGGAAGAACATCATTACCAGGTATGGCATCCCTAGGACACTTATTTCCGACAATGGGACGCAATTTGACAGTGCCCCGTTTAGGGAATATTGTTCTAGGTATGGAATCAAGAATATTTACTCTACACCTGCTTACCCCCAAAGCAATGGTCAAGCTGAGGCTACAAACAAAGTCATTCTCAATGGGATTAAGAAAAGACTGGAAGCGGCAAAAGGAAGATGGGTGGATGAATTGCCATCAGTACTGTGGACCTACCGAACAACCCCTAGAAGATCAACCGGAGAATCTCCCTTCTCTCTGGCTTACGGTGTCGAAGCCGTCATACCCTTAGAAGTTGGCCTCCCGAGCATCAGAACTCTATCATTTGACAGAGGGGAGAATGATCAAGCTATGGGAATAAGCCTGGATCTAATTGATGAAAGAAGGGAACTGGCAGCACTAAGGTTAGCCAACTACCAGCAAGAGACAAGGAAGAAATTCAATAAAGGGGTCAGACGTAGAGAATTCCGTACTGGCGATCGGGTGCTGAGAAAATTGATGGGAAGCAGGAAAGATCAAACTGAAGGAAAGCTAGGAGCTAATTGGGAGGGACCATTCACCGTCTCTGAGGTGCTCGGCAATGGCGCCTACAAGTTAATTGACATGGAGGGAAAGCCAATCAAAAGACCATGGAATATAGCCCATCTAAAGTTGTACTATCATTAATTTTTTCTTCACATTTGTTGACTAAAGACTTTGTATGTATATTGAAAAGCAATCCTTTTTACAAAGCAAAAGCAAACTCAAAAGCTTGAAGATCACTTTCTGCTCAACAAAAAGACGCCACATCACTTTGGGTGGTAGCATTGAAAAAGCCAGGCTCGGCTTCCCGAGCATTGATACGGAAAGAACGCCCCATCTCCATCGATGTTGACACAATCCTGGTTTGTTTATTGACCAGGAAATGCTCTTTAGACTGAGATTCAATTCCTCGGTCTTCTGAAAATAATTATCAAAAGAAACCACGCTCGGCTTGCCCAGCGTTGGTACAATCCTGGTTTGTTTATTGACCAGGAAATGCTCTTTAGACTGAGATTCAATTCCTCGGTTTTCTGAAAAGAATTGTCAAAAGAAACCACGCTCGGCTTGCCCAGCGTTGGTACAATCCTGGTTTGTTTATTGACCAGGAAATACTCTTTAGACTGAGATTCAATTCCTCGGTCTTCTGAAAATAATTATCAAAAGAAACCACGCTCGGCTTGCCCAGCGTTGGTACAATCCTGGTTTGTTTATTGACCAGGAAATGCTCTTTAGACTGAGATTCAATTCCTCGGTCTTCTGAAAAGAATTGTCAAAAGAAACCACGCTCGGCTTGCCCAGCGTTGGTACAATCTTGGTTTGTTTATTGACCAGGAAATGCTCTCTAGACTGAGATTCAATTCCTCAGTCTCCTGAAAAGAATTATCAAAAGAAATCCATGCTCGGTTTGCCGACCATTGGTACAAAGAGAACCCACATCATTTCTGATGGTGGCCCAATCTTGATTTATTCATCAACTAGAAACGATTTTTTCTAAAAAATCAAGATTAGATTCCTTGGTTTGTTAATTGGAAGCAAAAGAAGCATGTTCTAAAGAGCACAACGCCAGTATCAACATAATGGTACACATTTCGCGATGCTCGGCATGAGACTAAAAAGCGAAGATTTGTCAGAAGATAGTTACCCCCGTTATTATGAGAAAGAGGACAGCCGAACTTATCGAGGTATGTGAGATTTATTAAAGTTATGCCTCTTTAACAAAAGCTTGAAGTTATTTTACGAAAAGCAAATTACTACATGAGCTTGTTACCTCTGAAGGGTTTACTATTTAAAGTATTTTTGCTAGAAGTTGTGGTTGCTCGGCAAAGTGGTACAAATGCAGACACCATACATACTTCAATATAAAGCATAAAATATACAAATGGAAAGACAGACTGTAAAAAGTGAACAATTCAAAAGCTTTCATTACATGCCTTAGAGTACGGTTACAATACATTTTACATAACTATTAATCAAAGAAGATATCCTAAATCTAAGATGAGACATTAACATTTGTTGTAAGGGTTTGTAGCTATTTCGTGGGAGAAAACGTCTAGGTACTCCTGGGCTGCGCTCCTTATAATTCTGTCAGCAAACCAGTTAAGGCATTCCCCAATCAATTCATCGGCAGTTCTAAAGAAACAAAGACAGAGAAAAATAAAACAAAATTAGACAGAAGTCAAACTGCTTTCATTCACTTGGAGTTAAAAGTTTTATATTACATCCAAATAAAAAAATAATAATAAAAATTTATACAAGAAGGCTCACTTCTCTCCTCCCTTAGTGGGATCTCTCTCCACTATTAGATCAATCTGTTCAAGCGCCTGGGAGACGTCCTTCTGGGCACTATCCACCTCAACCTCTCCCTCCTCAATTGTTTCTTCGGCAGTATGAATTGAGGGAGTTTGAGGTGGACGCTCAAAGCTGAACTGGGGAATTGGGCGTTCTGGATCAGGATAAGGGACCTCCTTGTATATGGGGTTGGTGGGATCAACGTTGTTCTTCTTCATTGCGGCCTCCCAACCCTCAAGAAAGAAGTCGTTGTGAGCATCCCTCATCTGATCCACGCAATCGTTAATCTGGGCTTCCACCTCAGCTTTGGCTTTGTCCTCGGCTTCTTGGAGGGCAGCTTCCTTCTCTGCCAGGGCTCGAGTCTTCAGTGCAAGCTCTGCCCGAAGTTTGACAAGCTCCTGCTTTGATCTCTCTTGCTCGGCCCTGGAAGCCTCCAACTCCTTGATGAGTAACTCCTGCCCAGTCTTCATGGAGGACAACTCAATCTCGGCCGTGGAAAGTTTGCCCTTGACCACTAAAAGCTCCTCGTCTTTATGATTTAGGATCTTATCCATTGACTGCACACGAGCTATGCTTCCAGCAACTTGGCCAAGGGCAGTGTTGAGTTGATGCTCAATCTCTTTATTTTCATCTCGAAGCTGACTCCTCTCTTTTGCCAGAGCGTCATTGCTGGATTGGAGATTCTTATTCTCCTTCTCCAAGGACCTCACGCTTGATTTCAACTCCCTTATTTCCGTTTTATCCAGCTCGGCTCTGGTTTCGAATGTTCGGCTCCTGGCAATCAACTCCATTGTGTGGAGAGAAGTCTGCAGAAAGAACAGAAAGTTAGGAAAAACTATAATAAGGAAAGGATTCACATAAAGGAATATTATAGTACTTACAGAGATGATGTTCTTCATCAGAGTTTTGTGGATCTTCTCCGTCCTATTCTTCCTCGTATTAAGAACGTCCCGAGGAGGGAGGATACCCTTGAGATACTCCTCGGCGTGGTTGAAGGCAGTGTCTTGGATAGTGAAGGGACGGCCTTGAGGGTGTTCGAGACTGGGAATAAGGATTTCTGGAATGAACGGAGGGGAGTCTCGAACCGGATTGGCCGGATACTCGATGGCTAGAGGCACGGGCCCAACTGGTTGAGCAGGTAACGGCTCGGAGGTTCTCGGTGGTGCGTCTTTGGTGGGTGGCACGACCTTGGAAGGTGCTGGCCCCCTCGCGGCGTCCTCCTTCGATAGCTTCGCCTGCTCGGCCGTTGGAGCCGCGTCCGCAGATTGTGTCCTGGCCTTCTTCTGCTCAGGAGGGCCAGATGGCCTCTTCTGAGCTGCCTCCTGCTCCTTCCCCTTCTCCATTTTGACCTTCATTATTTGCTCGGCAGTTGAAGGAGCAGGGGCACCCCCCTCACCAGTCTTCCTCTTCCCAACGGCCTTTTGCTCGTCCGCCTTCTTCTTCTGGGCCTCTCCAGCCCTTTGCCCTTTTGCCTTAGCCATGGCGAGCTTCTTGTAATCGATCTTCGGGGCCATCACTTCTTCTTCTTCCCCTTCTGAATCTGAAAAGTAGTCGAAGGCAGGGGGTATCTCAACTTCTTCTTCTTCCTCTTCCTCTTCCTCCTCGTCCAAAAGAACAAACTGCCGCCTCCTCGGCTGTTCGGAAGGCTCAGGAACTGCAACTTGAGGGGCTCGAACTTGCTCGGCAACAAGTGGGATGGCGAATGGAGGGGGGCGAGTCCACCCTGGATGCCTTAAGGCGTAATAGTTCTCTTTCTCTTCAGCAGAAGCTCGAAACCACCACTGAAGACGCCTAATAGCCTCCGAAGTTGCGAAACCTTGAGGAGGGGCAATGAATGTCTGATGAGAAGGGGTGAAGTTGAACAAAATCGGAACTGCTCTGGCAAAGGGATAAAGATCTGGACCCCCGAGGAATTTAAACACCTCCTTCAAGTGGTCCTTGTCAGCACGAATGCCAGTAGCCCAGAACTTCTTTAGCTGAACACCTGCACAGATATTAAATCAAACAGTTAGTATGCTTAGAAGTGAGGGTAAAGAAGAATAAGAACTGGTAGGATTTGAAATCAACCAACCTGGGCCCAAAGAAACCCGAGGGACGATTGGAAAACGATCTTCGTCTGGATCGTGTGTCCAGTGACCTGTGACGACGCACAGGTCACTTTCTGACTTAATCGTATCAGGCAGCATGTGGACCAAGGCCTTTTCTGGTCGGGATTTCAGGTACCACCTGTTCTCATCCTTCCTCACCTTCTGGATTGAGTAACAGTAAAGAAGATCGTACTCGGATATGTGGAATCCGTATCGCCTGTTTATTTCTATCACCCCATTAACGATTCTATAAAAGTTATGGGTGAGGTTCCTAGGGCCAAGGTCCAGAATGCTCATCATAGAGCGAAGAAAGGGGTGCAGGGGGAACTTAAGGCCACCTTCGGTGATTGCCACTATGGGGAATTCCCCTGTTTCACGCTCGCCTTGTTCGGCGAGCCTAATACCTACGTTCTGAGGAATCTGGTATTTTTCCTTGAAAATCCTAACCTTTTCCTCAGAACTTAGCTCGTTCGCGAGTCTACCCATAACGGAAAATTTGAAGAAAAAAGAGGATTAACTCACCGGAAATGAAGGACGACGGGAAGGGTGAAAGCTTGCGAAGACGAAAGCTCAGAGGAAAAGAAGCAAGAGAAATCTGTAGACTCAAATCGCAGAAAAGAGGTAAGAGAAGATTAATCAGGTATATATGTATATGTGTATGTATCTCTGAGGGAAACCGAAGCGTTTCCAATGAAAAGGCAATGGGCGGTAAAAATGGCATTTATTACCGCCCCAATTTTCAAATTTTTGACCATTCACGTTTTAACACCTCGTATCTGGGAAACCGCGTAAGCGGCGCAGCAGATGAAAAGCTGAAAGGGCACTGCGCGTGTCGTCACGAGGAGAGAGAAAAGTCCAATCAGATTTGATACGCGTCAGGGACATACTAAACGACAAACTGCGTAGGAGAGTTGAAGGATCAGGGAGGTAAGGTTATTCTGCTCTGCTACTCTGCTCGGAAAATATCTTTTCTCGACCAGAGTGGGGGCAAAATGTTGGGCATAATAATACTAAAGCTGTACCCTTGCCGAACAGGTTTAGTCTGGTACCACGTGGCGTGGTGCCGAGCAAATTCACATAAGCCACTTAGCCACTTGCCGAGCACGTTCCGTTTGGACACGTGGCATCTCGCCGAACAACTGATTATTGGCACGAGGGTTCCACGTGAGTGATATACGTGAGTACACGATTTAGAGTTAGTGCTCCAAAGAGTACCATGAATCTCGACATCAATAAACAATGTATAACCACGTGGCTATAGCCGAGGAATCTAGTTTGCTCGGCATATATGTCGATGGCCAGTAAATATCAAACCTAGGGCCCACAGCCTTTAAAGAAGGCTCATGACCATAAATGCACCTTAGTTAGGATTGAACTAGGTACTTGTCTCTGGAGATGTAACTAAATTGGTCTATCTCGTTACGATTCGGTGGCTGATGCGACAAGAAGACAGTATGACCCTGAAATTCAGGTTGTAATGCCGTGTTAAACCACCAGAAGCATTAAATGAAAGGCACGGTATATTTATGAGGGGTCTGAGGCATTAAATGAAGGGGAAGGGCATTTAAAGCAAGAGTGTAAAAGAGGAACACGGCAGTGTGCGTAATGTCGAGTCATAGGTATGCTGTAATCATTACTCAGACCACTATATATGGATATACAACTGAATCACGGAGGTAAGCTGACTATTGCCAACTTAAACTTTGACTCCTTTATTTCCATAAAACTTCTTTTGAGCGACTTGCTGACTTAATCATCGGAGGGTTTTCCGGCCTGAGACCTCCTCTCCGGCCGTCACCTTTCTTTCTGTCTTTGTTCGGCAGGTCGGCGATTGCATTTCCGGTTGGCGTGGTCAGCAGTTCCGACGGTAATTTCTGCTGCCGAACAAATACCTTAACAAATTAACACTATCGTTTACGACTTTGGTTGGGCTCTCTCATATAATTTTTGGTAGAGTAATAACATTTTCTTTAAATTAATTACATTTACATATATAGATTTTTTTGTTTTGAAATAATGGCTCCGTTTGGTTTGTCATCAATTTTTGAAATTTTTTAAAAATTTATAAAAATTATTTATTTATTTTTTCTCATAGCACAAATTACAAACATACAATTTATTTCACTTTATTTCATTTTTTTTTATCACTTCAAACAAACCCAATATGTCAACACTTATAACCACATCATTTTCGGATTGCATCTACAGTAACTTCCTACTCTAGAAAATCCCCTATATAGAGAAGAGAGTGATCATTATCATTATTATTATTATTTTTTTTTCTTGCCTCCGTAAGTTAGAATCAACCAAAATAAATTTATATTTTCAACGATAATTGTTGCTTCCTGTTAGAGCTGTGGTAATTATATTCATTATACTTCGATACTAATAAAAGACGCATGTCTGAATGAAGTGGAACGAGCGAAATTAAAGTATTTGTCTGTTTAAATTTACATTGTTTAGTAGAAGCACAAAGAAAATTGGGGGACGCAGGACATTTGCCCTCTGCCATATGACATTGCAATGCAAGAGCTCGCTGACAAAGTCATTAGAAAATATAGAGAGGTGTATAAATGCAGAGACACCCAGTGAATAGCTCGCTAGATGTGTGGCTGGGTATTATAGAACAATACTCCAAAAACGTACATTTTATTTAAAAAATCTCCCACTACTGCATCATTCCAGTTGTAGATTGTTAAGAGAGCAATACTATCAACATGAACATGTCACTATAAAATTTTACTAGGATGTTATGGTTAAGTGTGTGTCAGCAATTTATGTTAGTGTATTGGGTTAAGATTAGTGCCTGTGCCTATTTATATTCAAATATATATCTCAAAATCTAACAAATATATTAAATAATTAATTTGTTGAAATAAAAATAAAAAACAAAAAATAGAATTTGGGGAAGAAATATAAAATCTACGTCTTGTAATATATTATAAAAGTAAAGAAAAGGCCCTTAAATAGACTTATAATGAGAGATATGTATAGTAATGATTTACATATTAAAATAAAACTAACTACGTATTAAATACTAAAATATAGAATATTCTAACAAAGATAATATAATTAAGTAATATATCATAACCTAATATAAAATATTTTAACAGCATCTCTCAAACTCAAAATGATAAAATAACTTGAGTTTGGAAATAAGAGCATTCCAAAAACAACTGCATTGGATAGTAGAAGAAGTAATGAATGTAGAATCTAAAACTAGGCGGCTGTTGGTAGCGACGAAATTTTGACGATGAGTTCCTAAAAGAATTTTGCTGTCACTTGTATGATTATTTTTCAGAGTGAAAATTGAAAAAAGCAAATAGAATATACGGCATGCGAAGATGAAACAAGAAAGATAAAATTGAAAAATGTTGAAAGAAAATAGCAGCATCTTATTCTACAGAGTTTACGGCCAATAAAAAAATTGACATTTATTGGTGTATTATAATTGATTCCGTTAAGAACAGTATTATGAATAGAATGAACAATATAATATTGAGGTATCATTCTAAATAAAGGTATACTGAGATGGTGAAATACGAATAAATAGAGGTCAGAACCAAAATAAAAAGGGTAAAAAAAAATTTTAAGAACCAATTCAGACCACGGAAGAAAAAAACTTTTGCGATAGTTGTGGTTGTGTTATGGTAAAGTAAGTCTCTGAAAAAAAAAATAACAGAGAAGAAAAAGAAAACGCAAAAAGTTTTAATATCGTTGAGAAAGCGAAAGAAAAAAAAATATTGCGGTAGTTATAGTGCTTTTATGATAGAGTAAGACTATGAAAAAAAAAACATTAGAAAAAAATTACAGAAATTTCTGATACTATATTGAGATAGAAGGTGAAAGAATTTTCTTTATATATTGGAGGCGTATGGTAGCACAAATTTTAGCATTTTTTAGTAATTTTTAGTCAAAAGTTACAAGTTGTAATTTTTTGTGTGTTTAGTGAAGTATGTTGTAATTTTCAGCAACTTTTTGTAGCGTTTTGGTGTTTGGTAAAATTTTTAACAATATTTAATAATTTTTAGTAACTTTTGAGTATTTGGTAAAATTTTTGATAATTTTTTAGTAATTTTTGTATGTTTGGTAAAACTTTTAGTAACTTTTGAGTTGAATAAATTACTATAACAGAGTAAAAAAGTGGCAAAAATTGAGATTTTACTAAACACTCACTTTGTAACTTTTGATAGATTTTTGCACATTTTGTACTGCCAAACGGGACCATTGTGATGATGAAGAATAGTACAACAGAATAAGACGGTAACAGCACTAGTGGAAATTAAACAAATCAGTCAGGAAAATAGAATTCGCAAGGTTTGGCAAAAATAAAAAATAAAAAATAAATTAAACCACACTGAACTTACATGGCCTAATCTATTCAAAATCGAAAACTATGAGTTCTGATACTATGTTAAAATACAAAAAATAAAAAAATAAGAAATAATAGAATTAAAGATAGAGTATGTAATGTCTGCATCTTGTCATATATATCAAAAACGTTAAGAAGAGACATTTAAATAGGTTTACAATAAGAAGTGTGTATAATAATGATTTACATATCGAAATAAAATTAATCACTTATTAAATATTAAAATAGAGAATATTCTCAGATAATATATTCAAATAATATATAGTAACTTAATATAGAATATTTTAACATAATTTATTTTAAAAATAAATGTTATTATATTTATTTCGAATTAACCCATTACCATTTGAGTTGGCAAGCTAAACATACATGGCTGTGCACGTACATTGGCACCGTAAATGGTGGGACCAATTCACTTTCCCGTCTTGCACCATGAACCTGTTAATTAGTAATCAATCAACAATCATTGGGTCCTTAACCATGAAGTAACTAACATAGTGTTTTGTGTACTTCAACGCTTATATTTATAGAAGCACCACGCCTTCAAACATCAGCGATATATGAAACAAGCTCAAATTGCTGTTCATAAGACGCGCGTATTGCATATTCTACTCTCTCCTTCTCTGTCTCTCTATATGGCAACAGCAACACTTGCTCCTCTTCTCTCACTAATCTTCACCTTCCTCCTTTCTCTTTCCACTTTCTTCACTCCTTCACTCTCCGCCACCGGCTCCTTCGTCTACGGCGGCTGCACACAGATCAAATACGCACCAAAGTCACCGTACGAGTCCAACCTCAACTCACTCCTCACCTCACTGGTCAACTCGGCCACCTACTCAGCCTACAACAAGTTCACCATCATGGGCTCGACCCAGCAGGACGTGGTCTACGGCCTCTACCAGTGCAGAGACGACCTCGCTATGCCCGACTGCGCCACCTGCGTGGCTCGTTCCGTGAGTCAACTAGGCTCCCTTTGCCGGCAGACCTGTGGCGGGTCGATTCAGTTGCAGGGGTGCTTCGTGAAGTACGATAACGCAACATTCCTTGGGGTAGAGGACAAGACTGTGATGTCCAAGAAATGTGGGCCGTCGGATGGGTACAATACCGAGGCGATGAGCCGCCGTGATGCGGTGTTGGGGAGTATGGCTGGGGCCGGTGGGCCCTATAGAGTTGGTGGGTCCGGGGATGTGCAAGGTGTGGCGCAGTGTGTAGGGGATTTGAGTGCGAGCCAGTGTCAGGATTGTTTAGAGGAGTCGATCCGACGGCTGAAGAGCGACTGTGGGACTGCGGTTTACGGAGATATGTTCTTGGGCAAGTGTTATGCTCGGTACTCCACTGGTGGGGCCCAAGATAACTCCAAATCTAAAGGTATCTTTGTTTTTTGTTTTTTTTTTTAAATAATTATTAATGATATTAATATTTTTCAAAATTTCATAATACGAGGCTATGTTAATTTACTTGTGAACATTTACTAAATTTGCCTGATATTTTTCAACCCCTCTCGGTTACAGATTCTCATAGTCACAACGAGGTTGAGAAGACACTTGCGATTGTGGCTGGATTGTTGGCTGGGGTGGCTCTGCTCATCATTTTCTTGACATTCATAAGTAAACTGGCCGGAGGAGGTAATTATTCACTGTCATGTTTGAAATATGGATTCGTTGAGAAAAAAATAATAATAAAAATTTCCAGTGAATTGAAAATTTTTAATTTATTATTTTACTTTTTTTTTTAGATTGAGAGACCATTTGGATTATCCAAAAAAAAAATCATAAAAAATCAACTTTTATTAATTTTTTAACTCTTTTTACCAAATACATTTTTAACTTTTATTAATTTTTTGCAAATTTTATCAATTTGTTTCAATTTTTATCAACTTTTTCTTTTTTTTTTTTTTTGAATTTTTACCAAATCTTCTAACTTTATTTTCTCTTCACTTTTGCTTTCTCTCAAAAAATTCATATCCAAAACATATCGTAAATCCAAATCTCATAGATTAATTCATTGCCCGGTTCTACGTGATTCACTGACTTTGCTTTTTCTCTTTTGCTTTTCTCAGGTAAATAAATTTAAAGTACATTCGAAGATCCACCTCCATGCACCCAGCTTTTGCGTTCATTTGCTTTCGGGAGCTCTCTTTAGCCTTTCTTGTCCTCTCCATGATGCATGCCATGCTATGCCAACCAACAAGCCTTTAATTTTCTCTCTTTATCACTTATTTTTTTTATTTTTTTTTTAATTTCTTCATTGTGGGAGTGTTTGGTTGATAGAAAATTAGTCAAAAAAATACAATAAAAATAAAAAGACGTGACATAAAGATAATATGTGAAGATGTATGATTAAAGAAAAATACAAAAATTAGTTAAAATTAGTAACTTTTAATAATTTTTAATGCCACCAAATAGGCCTGTATTAGATCATCTCCCCCACAAAGGAGATTGTGAAGGAAGGCAGAAAAGAGCCGTCAAAGAGAGATGCACGTACTGGAACAAAACCACAAAAAAAAAAAAAAAGACTAAATCAAAAAGGAAGGAAAAAAAGAAGATGCCACCTTTCCCTCCACTTAACAAAGTTCTTTTGTCCAATGTGAAAAAACAAATGGCATTATTCATATCGTATAGCTGTGGGATGATGTTAACTCCCCTTTCAGATTGTTTATTTTGATTGGAGTTCTTTATAAATATATGTATATATATGATGAAGCCATACAACTTATTAAAAAAAAAAAAAAGCATACCAGCAAATAACGGAAAAAATTTTGAATTTTTCAGTTTAAACCCATAAAGTTGCAGTACTTATTTACGGTAGTACTGTAACAACAACATCATTGTGGTAATCGTGGTAAGAGTTTTATTTTTATTTTGTCAGTTAAAATAACATTTTTTCTTTATTTATTTATTTGAGTGTATGCATATGGCCTAGTTTACATATGTAAAATAATTTAGTCACCTATATTTTATTTTCTAGTAAAAAATAGTACTTCTCAAATCATCCGTGGAAAAGGTTAAAAAAAAAAAGAATGTTACCCTTAGAGATTTATTTTCTAAGTCAAACCTGTAAAGAGTGAATCTCCCTTGGTTTATACCACACACACCAATCCCTTAATATATGTAACGATAAGTTACGGACTTGTGCAGCTGTAAGAGTTTAGATTTACACCTAAGAATTGGATGCAGTTTATCTAGTTAAAGAGATCTATCTTATCAATTTTATTGCACTTTGCACTCAAGAGCTGACCCTAAGAGCTGCTAGGGAGAGAAAGTGGACCCGAGAACTTGGGATGGCAAGCCCCTCACATTTAAACCAAAGCTAACTCACCTAACGTTTAGCCGCTATGGAAAAGGAGGTGGGTCCATGGTAATGGGTTATGAATTAGAGAATCTACCATGGGTTATGAATTGAAGAATCATAAATTGCCAGAACTTCTTTTCACCTTATTGGAGGGTTGGAAATGAATCAGAAAGAGACTCATAAGAATTTTAAAATTAATTATTTTAATTAATGTAGGGGCAACATGGATCAACATTGGGATCCAAGTCCTATATATTCCGATCCTAATCAATAATTTGTGCTTTTATGATGAATGCACGTTGAGCAAAATTTTAAAATCACTACGTTAATGGTAACCCGTGCTTTTTAAAACGATAAGGTTATTGTCAAAAATGTTTTTCCCGTTAAGATAACAAACTTCTCAAATAGGCGGCCATTTGGTAACAAAAAAAAATCTAAAATAAAAATAATAATTACTTTGTATTATGGACTGATACATGACACTATAGTGGTTAATTGGGTATTTAGGGTGAGTTTGGAATAATAAAAAATGAGATAAAATGATATAAAATGTGGTTTGGAGAATCCTTTGCGTTTGGTACACATATTTCAAACCACTTTTTTGAAGATGAATAGTAAGATTTTCATTCTGATAGAATGAATTTCCGTTTGGACGAATTTAAAATTTTGAATAGTCTTAACTTTTTTGCACTACGATCCGTCCAAACGGATTATAGAAACCGTTTGGACGGAAATTGATTGGGCGAATTCATCGGAACAGTTTTTACAATTCGTTAGAACGGTTTCTACAACCTCACAAAAAATAGTTAAAATGGGTGTCATTTGGTAGTTTGAGAGTCCATGGTAAGAATGGTGAAAAATTTTTGCTATTTGATTAACCGAATTCTAGTTATCAACTTTTTTTTGAAAGGTATTGAATTTTTTTTGATTTTTGAGAAGGCGGAAATGTGTAAAAATATATAGAGATTTTTCGGAGATTTTCACCAAATTTTGGTGTGCCAAACGCACCCTTTTAAAAAAAAGTTGAAGAAAATTCATAAAAGTTAATTTTATTTTTAGTGAAGAAATTTAGAAAAACTTCTTAGAAGTTAAGAGTATTTTGATGAGACAAACAGCCATATATATATATATATATAAACAAAACAAAACAGATGACACGCATGCATGCATATATGCTCACATTAAAAACTGAATTGAGATTTTTTTTTCCACTTTAATATTCGAGAATGCAGCAGAGAAATATAGTGGATTACATATGTTTGCATTATGTGATTAAAAGTCTCTCTCTCTCTCTCTCTCTCTCTCTAGCATGTGAAGAAGAATTATGCTGTATATTCTGTCATCCAGTATCCAGAACTTTTTGGCGACGATTAATTGTTTATGGACCAAATAAATTAATAATGAAGTGGAAAGCTAGGGTACAGATAGCTTCAGGTTGGATTAAAAAAATTATTAAACTTTAAAAGGGTGTACAAGACTACAAATGCAATATATGTTGTATGGATTGGAAACTTAAAGGCAAGAGCACTTTCTTTCCTTCATGGTTGGTTTAGGTTACATGTATATGACCATAAATTTACCCTAGAATTTATAAGCCATTATCGAATACTAGTGTCAACACGTTCTTCTTCATAAATTTTTTTCCTCATCGTTTATAATTGGGCCGAGTGAGCCCAATTGTAACAAGCAACTATTACCTTACTTGCTAAGTTGGGCCTCCTATTTCAGGAAGCTTAATTGGGCTTGTTGATGTTCGTTCAATTGAAGCCCATTTGTGTGATCTGGCTCCAACTTAACCGGAAACTGGTTGCTCCATGTATTGTCTACGCACTTCCCGTCAGTCTTCACTCCTTATCTGTCACGCCTTCGACGTTCCAATTCGAGACAGACGGTATACAAATATGAAAAAAAAATTTAATTAAAATAATAATAAATTTATATATAAAATTAAATTAAATCATTGTACATTGATGAGGACGTTTACAAACGTTTCTCATTTTATATTAATATAAATTAATAATAAATAACATCATAATTTTTGTAAAAAAATGTTAACAGTTATTTTCCCAAATACGGCAAATCAAATACGCTTACAGAATCACACATGCACAGTGAAGATTGGGTGTAGGTAAGATGGTAAGATACTGTCAAGTTGCGTGTTATCATTTATGGTTTACAAGATACGTTTGGGACACAAAAATTTGATGACATTTTTTAAAATTTTGAAAATTTTTAAAAATTTTTATTATATTTTTACACATTCTTATCTTTTCAAATTTCTAAAAAATTTTAATAACTTTTAAAAAAAAGTTAATAACTAGAATTCGGATAATCAAATAACAAAAATTTTTTCACTATTTTCCCCATGAGCTCACAAACTACTAAATGACATCCACTTTGACTATTTTTTTAGAGTCGTAGAAACCATTCCAGTGGATTGTAAAAACTGTTCCAATAGATTTGCACAACCAACTGCCGTGCAAACAGATTGTAGAAACCATTTTGACAAATTGCAGTGCAAAAAAGTCATGATTGGTACAAAATTTTGAATCCATTTAAATGAAAATTCAGTCGGTTGGAACAAGAATCTTACTGTTCATATCCAAAAAACACGGTTTGAAATACGTGCACTAAACGCAAAAAGTTTCCCTAAATCACATTTTAGTTCATTTTATCTCATTTTTTATCACTCCAACACACCCACAGTCTCCTCCGCGACCCCAACTAAGGTTCTGTTTGGAGTAAAAAAAAATAAAATAAATTGAGATAAAATGTGGTTTAGGGTTAATTTTGGTGCTATTTTATTTTCTAAAAAGTCGCAAACCATGGAAACGCTTTTCCAAATCTGTTTCCACGGATTCAAAAAAATTTACAAAAAATAACGACAATGGTACTCATTTGAAAGCTTTCGACACGAATAAAATATGATTGTATAAAAAATTTACACATTCAGTTAATCTACTTTCAAATTTTTTTTTTTTAGCAAAATATTGAATTTTTTGAAATTAGTGATGCCAGGAAAATTAGAGGTAGAGAAGTTGTTGAAGATTTATAGAGTTTTTTGGAGTTTTATTTTATGCCAAACGGGGCCTAGGAATGGGTAAATTACATTCACCTTTGTTAAATATTAGACATAATTCAAGAACCTCCTTTAACCTGTTAAACTTGACACTTACCTCTCTTAAACTCAAATGTTTGTCATACTTAATCACATCCGTTAGTTTTGTCTATAACGTTGGTAGAATGCTATTGTAAAAAGATCAAAATACCCTCAAACCTCTTTAAACACCCAAACAACACCCAGTCTTCAAACCTCAACCGAAGGAGCTGAAATCCCTAATTTGGGTTGGAAAAATGCCGATACCCCTGTTACAATGGATGTTGCCATGCAGCAGACCATACTCCACCTAGTCTTCGAATTGTTTTCTGACCCCACACTCCCATTACTCCAAGCAACCTCTATTATTTCCAAAGACCCACATACTATCATTTCCTCCTCATACACCTCAAATTCAAGAACATTGCTTCCCATACTAACGTGCGAGCGCCATTGATTTTAAGCGAAACTCCAATTTCCCACCGTGGATGGCGAAGGGTGAGGTGGTCCTGAAAACACTCAACAGTGCACGACACAATACGGATGTAGAACAGCTGAATAATCAAATCAACTATCACAAATCGAGAAAGTCCTAAATTTCCCAATCCCATTTACCGGCAAGCACTTGCCCGTTGTGATGAGAACTCTTATTTTGGGTGCTTCGAGTGACAAAGAACTAGAGTATGGAAATTGTTTGATTCCTACGAGTATGGTTTTGCAAAATGGGTGATTCTTTATTCAAAATGGGTGGCTGATTTGTGGTGCTCTTCGATTTGGTAGTGTTGATTGGTGACTAAAGTGCATTGTTTTAAAAATCGGACTGTTCATCGAATCGAAAAAGTGATCGGGTCACGGGTCAGTGGTTCAATCGGAATTGAATCGGAATTGAACCGTGACGTTATAAATATATTTAAATATATAAATAAAATATAAAATATAAAAATATGTTAAAATTATATAATATTTTAAAAACTTATATTTTTTCATATATTTTTTACTCTATTTTGTTTTACTAATAAAAAGTGTCAACAAAATGTGTTATAAAATAAAATCATTTAAAACTAATATATTATATAAGTAAACTAAGCTAAAATAAGAAACAATAAGCATTAGTGGCTTAGTGAGATAGTAGTACTTTACCACAAAATAGACCTAGGTTCGATTCTAGGCTGGTGCATATTAGTTTAATTATTTTACCATTTAAAAAAAAAAATTCCCTGTTCAACCAGCACAATTGGCATCGGTTTTAGGCTGGTTCAATGTCCAACTAGATTAATTTGGTTAACCGGACCGTTTCTTGGACCGATTCAACCGGTTGAACCGGCCGGTCTGGTCCAGGTTTTAAAACAATGCTAAATAGGGTAAATTTTGTGGGTTTGTTGGGATAAAGTAAATCACAATACAAAGGCATCGTTTTGAGCTCCAAAAACTCTATAAACCTCTATAAATTTTTTGTCACATCAACTTTTTTTTTTCACTGCACGCATTACGAACTCACAACTTTTCTCACTTTATCTCATTTTTTCTCACTTTTTATCACTCCAAACACACACAAAGTAGATAAATATATTTTTAGTTCATATGGGTTTGGCTCTCTTGGTCTAATTTTTTTCTCCTTTCAGTTGTTCTTAGTTCTACTTTGCTAATTCTGGTATTTATCGTTGCGGTAATGAAGTCAGTCTTATAATTGCACTGGTTTCTATTGGTTTGGAAGGAAAAAAAAAGTTTGGTTTGCTAATGGTGGTGATAGCACAATAATCTCGTATCCTCCTAATATCTAATCCAAACCTAAAAAGCTGTCTAGTACACCGGTGTAGTACCTGTCAAATAGTCTCTGATACTTAAGTTAGCGAGAGAGTTGAGTAAATATTTTGGCAGATTTCAGTAAGCTAAAAGTTTCAGTAAACTAAGAGTGTGCATATTATGTATTTGAGAAAATAGCGTGTATATATAAAGATGTGGGACTTGTATGGAAAAGATGTATATGAGTCTTACACAGTCATACTTCTACCGAATCAGATTATGCCACGTGTATTGTAGATCTCGAGACCGATTCCTTTAATTAATTATCAAAACTATTAAACAGTAGGTGGCACTTTCACAGGCATAAATCATGGAATATGGTAAAATACAGTTACGCATGTGATTGTGACGTAAACAACCTTGTCTTTAACGCCATGGTCATTCAACTCGACCAAAGTCCATATCACTTGGCCAGTTTGGTTCGAGTCTTGGTTGTAGTCGTACGGGTAAACCTATTTGGCCGAGTGCACCCTATCAGGTGGTTTCATTCCTTAGTGGTGCTCTTTGATGATATTGTTGCGTTTTGTGGTAAATAATTTCTTCTCACTTTTATAAGCATAAATTACAGAATATGCTAGAATACGGTTACGTATGTGATTGTGACGTAAGCAACCTCGTTTTTAACGCAACGGTCATTCGGCTCGACCAAAGTCTATATCACTCGGTTGGTTTGGTTCGGATCTTGGTTGTGGTCGTTCAAGTAAACCTGTTTAGTCAAGTGCACCCTATCAGGTGGTTTCACTCTTTGGTGGTGCTCTCTGGTGATATTGTTGCTTTTTGTGGTAGATTATTTCTTCTCGCTTTCCTCTTCACCCTCTCGGGGAGGAAAGTCGTTGGCATTGAGAAGGTCTAAGAGGACGGTAAGCAATCGGTCCGGCCAACGTCGACGAGAGTTGTTGATGTAGTTTCAAAAATTACTTCTGCCCTGCACTGGAGATGGTACTAGAGATGAGTTTTGATTTTCTTGCAATTTTGGTTATTTTTCTTTTAAACGATCAGAACCCATTTGTTGTACAATTTTAGTGATTTTCTTGCAATTTTAGTGAACTTTGAGATGTCATAGTTGCTGTACTCTTGCTTGAGTAACCAATTTGATTGAGAAACCTATTTGCTGTGCTCTTATTTTAGGAACCCTGTCTAGTGGATTTGCTGGGGATGGGCAGAGGACGAGGAGTGTTTTGTTCGAGTCTTAGGGGTGGCGGCAGCGGCGGCGGCGGCGGCGGCAGCGGCGGCGGCGGTTTATCTATAGATATTTTTTTTTTGGGTTTTGGTTTTATTTTGTATTTTATTGAGGGTATATTTATCCTTTAAGTAAAAAATGAATTGACTTAGAAAGCATTTGTCAAGGTAAAAATTTTTTAAAAATTTTAAAAATTTTTAAATTTATTTATTTTTTATCTTATTGTATGAATTACAAACTCATAATTTATTTTAAATTATCTTATTTTTATCATTCTAAACACACTTTATTAATTTTGTTAAAGTTTAACGGTTTAAATTAACGGCTGAAATTAATGAAATAAGTGTGACAAATATTTCGATTTGTGGGGAGGTAAACGTCAACTTCAAAAAGTTGGGGAGGTTCCAAGTTGCGTGTTATCATTTATGGTTTATCGTCTCCTCCGCGACCCCAATTATTAATAAAAATCAGCTTCAAAAAAAAAAAAAAAAAAAATGTAGTAAAGACAGAGAGCAAGCGAAAGTTCCAGAGCCACTCTAGATCCCTCTCTCTAGCTCTTTCTACCCGATAGCAATTATTATTAAACGGTTTCTCAATTTTTGAGGGCTACCCAAACGGTTGCTGCGAGTCAGTCAACCAAGCCGACCCAACTCAGTCTCCGATTGTCTAACTCTGTTTGTGTTTATCTGAAGAGGAATGGCTCTGTTCGGTGACCCTTTCAGGCGCTTCTTCTGGAGCCCCACCATCTACCGTTCCTCCCCCGGCTCTCCTGCCCTCCTCGACTGGCTTGAATCTCCCAATGCCCACATCTTTAAAATCAACGTCCCAGGTACTCTCTGTCTCTCTCTTTCTCTCTCAAATCTTCAATTTTGATGGGTCCTCCGGAAAAATTTTACGTTAAGAAATTAGTGATTTTTGTACCGAACTGAAAAGTAAAATTTCGTAAAAAAAAAAAAAAATGTAAATTTACTAAAATTTGTCGAACTGAATGATAAATTAGTAAATTAGGTGATCGTATTTATTGATAAATTATATCACTTACATTTACTGACAATTATTCTTTGATAAAGAAAAATTTTGATACATGGTTTCGTATTACAATTTTTTTTCTTCAAATGCAAAATTTATATTGTTGCATGTTGTGTTACATAAAAATTATTTATTTTTTTATTCAACTGTTTACATTATGTCACTTGTTAATCGGTATGGAATCCAAAACCAGTTGTCAAGACTAATTTACCTTTCAATCGCCCCTGTTTATCTTCAGCCTCTGACTTTTCAGATTGAAATTTTTATGGGTTTTACAGATTGTCCCCCATCTCTCTCTCTCTCTCTTTACACATACACACACACACACACACACACACACACAAGCATATGTGTGTATATACGCAGTCTAATAGATTGATTGGTGTGGTTATTCTTTTATGGTTTGGTGGTTTTTTTTTTTTTTTGGGTGGGAAGGCTACAACAAAGAGGACATAAAGGTACAGGTAGAAGATGGGAACGTTCTGGTAATAAAAGCTGAAGGAAAAGGGAAAGATGAATCCCAGCTTGGAAAAGACACTGTTTGGCACGTGGCAGAAAGGGCTGCCACAGCTGGCAGAGGGGATTTTTCCCGGGAAATTGAATTGCCGGAAAACGTGAAGTTGGACCAGATCAAGGCTCAGGTAGAGAATGGAGTCCTTACCGTTGTCGTCCCCAAAGAATCAGGCCCCAAGCCTTCAAAAGTCCGCAACATCGCCATTTCTAGTAAGCTCTGATCTGAGCACACACGCTACCGTTCCATGAATGAATACAGTGGTGTATAATACTAACAAATGGTGAACCTTTTGAGTCGCTGGGCATCTTGGTAACATAGTGTTTGTTTGGTGTAATAAATTTGAGAAATCTGGAGCACAAAACTTGTGAAGTAAAAGCCCAATCTACTTTTTATTTATTTATTATCTTTTCGGTGGGTTCATTTTGCATCTGTTGAAATAGAAAATAAGTAAATAGAAGTCTTCATTGAAGAATTTAAAAAAAAAAAACATGTAATAAAATGTTTGTCGTGTTTGAAGTAAAAAAAATAAGATAAATTAAGATAAAATAAAAATTCGTAATACGTGTAATAAAAGAAAAAAATTGATGTGATATAAAAATAATAAAAATTTATAAAATTTTTTGTTATTTATTTACAAATCAAACGAGCCTCAATCCGTTTCAATTCTCATTGTTTCACGGCTTTATTATTCTTATTTATTTATTATATATTTATCTAATTTTGTTCCCTCTGAGTCGCGTCTCTTTGCAGGTTTTTTTCGTTTATTTCTTTTTCGATGTGTTGTTTGGCCTATTGAAATTTATAAAAATTTATAAAAAAATTATTTAATTAAATTTCATTACGTATTTTTTTTTATTTTTTTCATTTTTTCCATGAATAATATATTTTCTATTTTGTTATGTACTTTTATTAAATGGAAAATATGTTAAATTTGATTTCACTAATCAATATTAGCATTTAACGATTACTTTTATTTTAGAATTAAATTATATTTTGTGTGAATATGTATATTTTTAATAAATATATATCCATAAATTTGAAATGGTATATCGAACTGTATCAATTTATAATTTACGATTATGATTGTAGTCCAGGATTTATCAAAACAAAAAAAAAAAAAAAAGAAAAAAAGATTTATGAGGGGAAAAACAAAAGATTGATAGAAATATAAATTTTATTAACTTATTTGAATTGTGATTGAAGTAAAGGGGTTAATGAGAGTGTTTTTTCGATAATAAATTTTTATAAATTTGTACAAAAATTTTTTTACTTCAAATTATAAAAATTTAAATTTTTAATCGTCGTTTGACTTACTAACTTTTGTCACAAATCTTAAAATTAAAGTAGAATTATTGATTATTTTTTATCATTCATTTATAGAAAAAAATAAAATTATTTAAAAAATTATTAAAAATTATTTAATTAGAAAAATTAATGAGATTTATTAAACAAAGTATAAATACATTTCTTTTGAAACTTATTTCTTTTGAAACTTATTTCGGGTGCATTTAGTTTATTAAAAATTAGTGAAAATTTTTAAAAATTTATAAAAATTATTTACTTTTTATCTCATTATATAAATTATAAATTCATAAATTATTTAATTTTATTTAACTTTTTATCACTCTAAAAATATTTTTAAATTTTTATAATAATAAATATTTTTAAATAAAATAGAATTAGAAATTTTTATTATAGCAAGGTAATTTATTTGCATAAGTGTTTTTTTTTCTATTTTAATTCTAAATGCCTCCCCACTTATCAAAATATATTAAAAATTTGATAAGTTGTTTTCTGTATACATTTTAAAAAATAATTTTTAATACAAATTATAGTATTTTTAATATTATAATTATGTTTTTAGTTGAGTTTTTGTATAATAACTTTTATAACATTATAAGTATCTAAAACGTAAATGAAAAAAGATATGAAAAATTTTATAATTTTAATTAATAAAAAGATAAAATCAAGTATAAAGAATTATTTGTGGAGTACAAATAGTTTCATTTTATTGTGTATAACACTTAATCAAAGGTGATAGTTTGAGATACAATTACATAATATGGGGGAAATGGAACATTACATATCCTGCTATCAATATGAATATGGTGTCTAATGCCGATAATAATATTAAATTCAATAATCAATACATTAACTACTTTTGAGATTTGCTAAAAATACATAGAATACTACAGTAGTTTTTTAAATTAAATACAAATAAGAGATCTAGATTGTTGTTAAAAGTTAAATCAAGTGATCATCTATAGTCAAATACTAGAGACATTTGGTAAAGTCTAAAATTTAATGAAATTTTAAATTTAGTAAAATTTTTTTATCCTTTTTCATTAATATTTTTTAACTTTTCATAATTATTAATACTTTTTTAGTAACTATCATTTAATTAAGTAAAGTTAATTTTATATATTCTAGGAAGTGCGGACGTATCTTGAGGCAAGAGAAAGCAAGTGACTTCTTTTGATTTTAGATTTAAAATTACTAAATTTTCCTTGATATTTTAGTTTTATTAAAAAATTAAATTAATATAAAATTAGGATATTTTGGTCTTATTAAGATTACCTCAAAATTTTTTAACATAAATAAAGTTTACAAAAATCAAATTTAAGTATTTTTTGTGAAATAAATACATTCTCTCACCCACTATTGGATATTTTTGCACTTAACATTAAAAAATATTATATATAACATAAGAAATTCTATAAATAGTAAAATCTTAATAATATTTTTTTTAAGTAACAAAAGATATCCCGAATAAATCTCAGGTATTGCTAAAATGATTAATTAACCGTTAAACTGTGAAAAGTATATTAATTGATTTAATATCTAGGAGTAATTTTGCTTTCTTTAAAAATAATATTATTTATCTCCTACTCTTAATCCTAACGTAACTTGTTATCTTCATTCGTTATCTTATTCTTAGGTGCTTAGTATTTGGTATCCCCTAAATGAAAATTCTAGAACCGCTCCTATATTCTAGTATTTTTGAGTGTTTTTTTCAACCAACTACTACTTTCACATTTATTATCTTTTCTAAATGGCATTTAATTACAAATGATTTAGTTAAATGTCATTTGAAACTAATCATTATTATTCATTTATTATGTGTTCTTTATTTATATCTTCTTGTAATATATCTTTATTTAATAAAAAATTATTGCAATCATTTGAAAATAAATTTTATTATTTAATAATAATTTCTTTTGATAGATAAATTAAAAGATTGAGATTTTCTTCCACTTTTCATTTTTTTATTTTTGGATTTGGAGCAAAAAAAAAAAAAAGAAAAAATATATATAAATCAAGGAATCCCTCTCTCTCTTTTTTTTTGACTTTTCCTTTAATTTCTCTTTTTTTTTGTTAAGAAAACAATTAAAGTGTGCATTTAATTTGGTCATTTTCTATATATTTTATGTGTTTTTTTGCTAAAAAAAATAAATCAAAAATATATTTAATTTAAATATACCTACTAAAAATTAAAAAAATAATAAAATGTAATTTTTAAAAAGTAATAAAATATATTTTCCAAACTAAACAAATTTTTTTCTCTACATGAATTTTTACATTCCATTCCACACATCTCAGTTTTCATTTTCTCATCTTAAATATATTTATAAATAATTGTTCATTCTTTAAACTCTCTCTCAAATGAAATAACATGTTTCATTTTCTTTTGTCATTTACCTATGACATTTCAAATTGGATTTGATTTTGTTATGCTGTTCTGAAGTATTCCAAAATAGTTTGAAATATTCTAGAGAGTTTCAAAATTTTTTTATATGGTCTAAAAATTTTTAAAAGTAACTAAAATACTCTATATTTCTCCATAATATTTTGGAAATTAGGAAAATTTCTAAGAAATATTTTGAATATTTTGTAGTATTGTAAATATTAGAAACTAGAATATTTTAGAACTTTTGGAAGTTTATAAAAAGTGCATCAACTATTTTAAAAAATTATCTTACTCTTTTTCAATATTATAAATATATTAGATATTTTGTCAGATGATTCTAAGGGCATAATCATTTCCATTGGGTCAAATTAATTTTTACCGTCCGTTAGGGAAGTGTAGGAATATAAATGGAATAAAGTTTGCTTATTTGTAGAAAAAAACAAAAAAATAATAAATAAGTAAAGAAGTTGTGTATCTAAATCTTACAAACATTATGATTTACAAAGTATGAACAGTGATTATATATTTTTAAAACTGAAATGAACGATCAAACAGTTAAAATAATCCAAATCATTACAATAAACGTATCTAAACTTTAATTATCAATTTTGCATGAGCATCGAAAAATAAAATTAAATTTAGGATTAATTTGTAACATAATCTATAAAATAGCGATAGTAAATATAATTTTAAAATCATATAAATACTTTATATATTTCATTAAATCACATAGGTAATTAACGTAATTAATCCTTGAAAAATAAAACAACAGAATGCATGCCTCTCAAATTATTTGTGGGAGTTGACCGGTTCATAGGCCACGGTCACAACAGTAACCGGTCCTAACCGGATGGTCAACTAACAAGACACGGCTTAGCAAACCAGAAGTCGCCAGAACACTTCCCCCATTCATTTGGGATCATCGCCTGCCTGACCGATCTTCTCTGAGAACGATAAAAATGGCGTTAGAGTGGGTAGTATTAGGCTACGCCGCGGGAGCAGAGGCCATCATGCTCCTCCTCCTTACCCTCCCTGGACTCGACCCTCTACGCAAGGGGCTGATCAGCGTCACTCGAAGCCTCCTCAAACCCTTCCTCTCGGTCGTACCCTTTTGCCTGTTCTTGTTGATGGACATCTACTGGAAGTACGAGACCCGACCCACTTGCGAGTCCCAAGGCTGCAGCCCTTCCGAGCACCTGCGCCACCAGAAGTCCATCATGAAGAGCCAGCGCAACGCCCTCCTCATTGCCGCCGCCCTCGTCTTCTACTGGCTCCTCTACACCGTCACCGGCCTAGTTGTTCGCGTCGATCAGTTGAATAAGCGGTTGGAGCAATTGAAGGCCCGGGATTGATCTCGTTGGAGGATCTCGATTCTCTGAATCTGAGATAAGCCCTTTTCTCGTTATGTCGATCGATCTGTCTTGACTTTGTGTGGGTTTCATTTTTTTTCCCACATCTCGGCTATTAGGTTGTGATTTGTACTTGTTTTTAATTACTTTTGCACTTATTAATGCAGTGAAAATTGAGGGCTTCTTGTTAAATCTACATTTTTATTGTGTCATTTGAAAAATTTGGGGTTAAGAGAAACATATGCTATTTGGTTTTGGATATTCAAAGTCCGTTCCATGTGAAATTCTACGGATATCGATTGATTCTGAACTGGAATCACTCATTTTGTTTATATGCTAGGTAGCTCATGCGCCGGAAGGCTGGAACATCTCGATTTTCTGTTTGATTTGTGGTCTCCTCTGAACCCTCTTATGAAAAACTTTAACTATGGTACTTTATATGTAGAAATCTTTGGTCTAACTAAATCACATGCTTTTTCATTTACATTTTCTATCACAAACCAAAGAAGAGAAAAAATTTTGAATCTCTATCATTTTCATTTTCGGTTGAAGTCCATGTAATTAATCATAGCTGTTGTGATTGTGAACATGACACCCTAAGCATATGATCTTCATTCAAAAGTACCCTTAACATGGTCGTACTTGCCAATGGTTTTGGGAAGTCAAAATTTTTTTGGTTTATTACATGGGTGAGAGTTTCGACTCAGTAATGTGTTGTTGGATAAAATAGAGTTGCAGATTGACTTTGTGTGAAATGGAGATTAAGTGGCATACATGTTATAATGTAGATTGGGTTATGAACTTTTGGTCAAAAAGATTAAGGGAAGTTTCTTTTTAGAGTAGTGCTCTCTCAGAAGCAGTGGTGTTGTAACATATGCATGCTGTCCCAGTAGTGTGGAGACCAGCAGTGTCTAATTCTTGTACCTTATCATGCCTTGTCATCCTCTGCAATTGTTGCCACATACCTTCAATTCTTGGATCACCATTACAGATCATCCTTGGACTTTTCCTTTTTTATTGTCTTCTTGCTCTTGTCTGTTATTGGACATCTGTAGAAGTACATAATTTGCCTGCCTTGTGAAACTGAAACACAATAGTTCACAGAATCACAATGCAGAATTCCGGAGCACCTTGAACACTAGGGTTGAGAAGCTAGTGGTGCCTGCCTATTTTCTTTTAATCTCATTTTTTTTATGCTGCTACATGATGCTAGTCATCATGTTTATATTGTTTGCATTGAGCAGCTGAAGTAGCTGTTGAGAAAGTCAAAAGTGGTTGTTCAGCTGGTCCCGAAAAGTACCAACATCAGGTTTCTAAAGGGTGCTATGACTGTATAATGATATAATCTTTCTTTCAATGTTCTTTAAACATGTATTGCTCTGTAAAAGATATGATTGCTATGCCCATCTTTTTGGTTGAGCAATGATTCAATTTTGAAGCTGGAGAACCACATCCATTTCATGACAATTTCATTTTTAGTGCCAGCAATTTTTCACCTTGGGGCTGTCTAATTTGAGTTACTTTACACTCACCAAAAAAAAAAAACATGAGTTACTTTACGTACTTCCACTTCTGTTTGGAACTTGTTGAGATACCAGCATTCTATGATTTTCTATTGGCAATTAAAAGACCTCTTTACATGTCTTTGCATGTTTCTGATCTGTTGAATGCTTGTTTTCGGACCTTTTTTTTTTTTTTTTTTGGGTTCTCCTGAGTTGTATCATTTTCAGTTATGTGTAACTTAGGTAGAGGCTTGTTTTATAGTTCAGGGTTCCAATTATCAGTAAGTCAGTGTTATGGTACTTTCGCTTCGACTTTACGTAGATTTTTGCCTTACGGTTTCATTCTTTATAAGGATTTCTCTTTGGGATTTTTGGATTTTTTTATTTAGTTTGATGGAGTTTTCCAACTATTTCTTTAGTACTCTTTTTTTAATAAATTGTGTCCTTATGGAAGAATTTATTTTTGACACGTATTGAATTTTCCTCTTGCGGTTCACTTAACAAAGAATTGCTTTATGCGTGCGCTACTTTAGAATTTGAGGCGGAATAAGATAAATGTGCTTTGCTTTGATCTGCCATTTCATTTGTTTGGTTTACGTAGATATTGATAATGTGGTCTGATCAAATTGAATTAGGCTTTGAGTTGCTACTTTTGAAGTGTTGCGAATCTGGATTAATATTAAGTGGCATTTATTAATACTGTGGTTTGAACAAATTAATTAAGCTTTTTGAATGGCTACTTTTGAAGTTTCTCTGAATTTTGATTAATATAATATTGAATTGCGTTTGATACTTTTGGACATTGTTTATGGTGTAGTTAGTATTTGAATCATGTCTTTTTTTGGCCCTCTTGCTTTAAACCTTAACTGGCAATCAGAAAACCACATAAAAACATTATATGTATTTTGTAATATCACATTCTTTTGATGTGCAAATGTGTTAATGAATCCGACATATGTATTCATATCTTTATATATATATATATATATATAACATGTTTTTCATTAGTTTTAGTGCATTGATTTCGTGAGCCGGATGAGCCTGAATTCTGCATTGCATTATTTTGTTTTTGCCATTCATTCCTTATTCCTTGTGGCAATGTTTGTTAGGGGGGATAAAATTGGGAGATTGGATAAGCAACTTATCATTTTTGACTAAGTTGATTTTAGTTCTGTGTTTGGTTTGCAATATTACAACTCTGGATTAGATTTTATATCCCCCAAAATGAGGATAAGTAGTAATATTACGGGGAATATGATATTACTTATATCTCACATCTGAATTTGTTTTCCGCTAAAATTTAAAAGTTCAAAATTATTTGTTGACATATCTCATATTAAATCATATTTTTTATCCCACTTTATATTCTACCAACCAAACATAAAAAAAATAATCCCATATAAAAAATTAATCTTCATATTATATCCAATCTCATATATTATTATCCAAGCTTCAAAACAAACATAGCCTATAAGTTTCAGAAGTTTCATATGTCTATAATTGAAATTCCCTCGTCAAGTCAAATTTCCTCTCGACATTGCTACCATTAATACTAAAAGCATCGCTCCATTTATGTGATTAAATTTGGTCGATCTCTCTCTCTCTCACACATCTCTGTTGATCATATGCAATAGCTTGCCAACTATTTGCTAGTCTGATTATGGTTCCGTTTGGAACACTTTATTTTTGTTCAAATTTATACAAATCTTTTTAAAATTAAAATTTTCTATTCACAAATTATGAGAAAATTTTTTACTCATTACACAAATTACGATATTGTAATTTTTTAAATTTAAAATAGTCCAAACCCCTCCTATATTAATTGATAATATATATATATATATATATATATATATATATATATATATATATATTTGTAATTTGTGACAGTGATCCGCGAATAGATCATGCTATCCTTGGACCATTGCAAGAAGGATAATAAGTATTGGCTTGCTTCTGTACATCAATCTTATTGGGTAATTTCATTGGATTTATGTCACACGCATCGATCTTTTGATGGATCCGGTAAAAAGTCATGAACTTGTGTAGTGTTACACTTCAGGATTTATTATAGCTTGATATGTCAATTCCTTATAGTTTGATATGTCAATGGGGTCCGTTGTGCTTAGTGATGTCGCTGGAATGAGTTAAATGGGGTACCTTATCGGCAATCTGACTATACCTTAACAGGAATATGTGGTATTGTTAAGCCCCGTTTAAAGTAAGAAAAAATAAAATAAATTGATATAAAATATAATTTAAGGTTAATTTTGGTGTTTTATTTTTCTAAAAATAACAATTTGTGGGAACGATTTTTCAAATCTATTCTCACGGATTCAAAAAAATTCACAAAAAATATTAACAATGATATTCATTTGAAAGCTTTCGACATGAAGAATATGATTGTATAAAAATTTATACATTCGATTAACCTACTTTTAGATTTTTTTTTTTAGCGAAATATTAGAATTTTTTGAAATTAGTGATTGTGAAAAAATTAGAAATAGAGGAGTTGTAAGAGATTTATAGAATTTTTTAAAAATTTATAGTATGTCAAACGGGCCTAAATAGAGTCAGGGAAAGAAAATTAAACTCCCTGGAGTCGGGGCGGGATCAAGGTTAAGATATCAGTACTTGACTCTATCAGGAGTAGGTGTAAATTACAATAATTTCCTTGTAATAAAGAATTAAATTTCACAAACCCTAATCCCTAAATTTAGTTCACTCCCACTCTTCATAGGCGGTGGCCCTCTCTTTTATCCCTTCCTTCCTTACTCCTTGCTCATCCCCACCAAAGAGGGTTTGTCGATGAGATGGTAGCTTACTTTTCCCCCTTTCCATATTGGAGAGGGTTCGTCGATGGGAGGTGCCGAACCCGATTCCATGGGGCTGCAGCTGGAGGAGAGAATTATCTTCTTTGGTAACCAAATTGATGGCTTCCCCACTGATGCTGTCATCAGTCGGTTGCCACTGTTGGATGCTCAATGCCACTCAAAAGATATCAGGATCCTCATCAACTCGCCAATTTTTTTTTTTTTTTGGTTGTTTATTGCTGATATTTTAAGTAAATTTTAACGGTATAATGATATTTTTTTAATATTTAAAGAAATACTGTTAGTTGAGAAATAAAAATTAAAATTGGGAAAACACTAAAAATTTAAAAAAAAAAATCATGCACAAATATATTAATATATTCATTCGCTAACATGCTAATATAAAATACATACTTTTGAAAATAACAATTTCAGAAAATAATTCATTAGAAAAAAATTTTAAACAGCAAAATCAAAATTTAATTTACTACATTTATAAATTTAAAAATGAGCTAAAAAATGAGACAGGACCAATTTCATTAAAAAAACTAAAAATTACATGTCAAATAATATACAAAAATTTACTTGAAAAAATTCATAGTAGAGAAATATTAAGATTTTACTAGAAAAAGTTCAAATAAATAATTAATAACGAATTGAGTCCTACATTGTTCTAATTTTATATTTTGAAATTAACTTTAGAATTAAAAATTGTATGACTTTACTCTGGATTAGAAGAACTTTTTCCAAAAATTCTTAAATGATGTAGGAGAATTTATAATATATATATATAATAATAATAATAATAATAACCCAACAATTTGCCCCAAAAAAAAAAGAAAAAAGAAAAAAATCTTAACCAAACAAATTTTCTTCCTAGGGTCAAAAATAATTTAACCCAACAATTTTTCCTTTAACAATTTCAACCCAACAATTAACTCATCAATTGCAAAAATCATAAAAATTTGGGCCAAAAAAAAAAAAAAACCTATGCATTCTATATGTACAACTAATCACATTAGTATACAATATACAATATACAAATTTATATCTAACATTCTCTCTCTCTCTCTTTGTGTAAAAATTATAAGTACATTGAAAGCACTCTTTAAAATGATACTTTTAAAAAAATACTTTTTAAAAGATTATTTTTAAAATATACTCTTTAAAAGAGCATTTTTTAAAAACATTCTTTAAAAAAATACTTTTTCAGCTAACTGTATTTTTCAAATACTGAAAAACTATCAATATTCAGCTAAAATTTGAATCAAATATCAACATAATGAAAAGAAAAAAAAAAGATCTCAATTCGCCTAGTGGGTCTCCAAAGGTATGTTTACGTACACACACATGTGCGCGTGCACACATTTAGTGCTTAATTTAATTGATTTGTCTATTAGGCTCCTTTGGGAGGCCTACTTAGCTTTTCACTCATGCTTCAAAAAGTCGGATCGGACCGACCAGTTTAACCAGTTAAATTAAGAACTGGTTTAAGAAACGCCTGTTTAAAAGTTGAATCAATCTAAAATCGGTGGCCCATCGATTTAACCGATTAACCAAGAGCAGGTTTAAAGAACCACTCGATTCATACAAAAAATCTTAATATATGTTTTTTTAGTACTATCAAATGTCAATAACGTACAGTTGCACTAACCCACAACTTTCAAATCGGGTGAGCCGCGTGCAAATCAACTCCAGTTCATACAAAAATATTAATATATAATTTTAATATATATTTTGATATTTTATTTATATATTTAAATATATTTATGACGTTACGGTTCAACTCCGGTTCGATATCTATTGAACCATTGACTCGTGACCCGGTTTTTTTTTCCAGTTCGATGAACGGTTCGGTTTTTAAAACATTGCTTTTCACTTTCTAACTATTTAATTTTTTAGTTTTTTCTATAATGACCAAATTTACCCTATTAGATTTTAAATTTTTTAAATCATAAGAGACATAAATGTAAATTTTTTAAATCATAAAAGACATAAATGTTAAGTTAACAAAAAGTTGAAATGGTAGCTACTAAAAAATTAATTTTTTTCTTCTCCAAAACAAAAAAAAAAAAAAAGAAAAACTAATTTTTTAGTAGTTTGTTACTAACTAGTTGCAAAAAATTTAGTTTTTTTTTTTTTTTAAACTAAGCCTTAATTTAATTGTTGATGGATAAAATTATTGGGGATCCATACACTCAAACCCACAAAAAAATGCACACAATCAAAGACAAATAAGAATATACAATAATCACAAACAAGAAGAGAACAAGATATAGAAATTTACGTGGTTAGCTAATTGCTTAATCTACATCCATGGAGTGTTGGGGTGTTTTACTATAATGAAGTATAAGAAAAAGGCTATAAAGTTATAATGCAAGCAACCTTAGACATTCTTTTTATAATTGTAAAGAACCTTGGCATACACAAATAAAAAAACCTTAAAATGCAAAACTACGCTTTTGCCTTAATTTAAATCGGACTTCACACTTAGCAATCTCTCACTTGATGATTGATTCAAATTAACCTGCCAAATGCCAACAGTGATCAATCGTCACTAACAACCACTAGCACCTAGCCTCCTACTCAAGCTTGGAGACCTACAAAAGTTAAACAAACCTTCAGCTTTTCCACAATAACCACCTTCGTAAATATGTCTGTTGAATTATCTCTTTTGTGAATTTTATTCAAAATCAACTGCCAATCCTCTAACAAAGAGCAAATGAAGTGATACTTTACATTGATATACTTGGTTCTTAAATGAAAAGTTATATTTTTTGCCAGATGTATCGCACTTTGACTATTGCTGAATAATTTATGACTTTCTTGTTCCTTACCCAACTCTTTCATGAGACTCCTCAACCATATCATCTGTGACTGCAATTTATTCCGTTTCTGTTGTGGAAATAGTCACTATTTTTTGTAGTTGCGAGATCCAACTGATTGTTGCACTCCCAAAAGTAAACACATATCTAGTAGTGCTTTTCTTGCTGTTAATGTCTCCTGCTAAATTTGAATCCACAAATCCTTACAAACAAATATCAAAACCTCCAAAATATAAAGCTAAATTAGAAGTATCTTTCAGATATCGCGAAGTCCACTTGACTACCTCCCAATGCTTCTTGCTTGGATTTGCCATGACTTGCTGACAACTCCCATTGCATGAGTAATGTTTGGTCTCGTGCTAACCATAACATACATCAAGCTGCTTACTGCTAAGGTATATGAAACTTTAATCATGTAATTCTTTTCTTCATTAATTATGCCTCATTTTTCCTTCGAAAGCTTGATGGGACTTGCTAACGATGTGCTAACAAGTTTAGCACCTTCCATGTTAAACCTTTTGAATATTTTTTCAACATATTTCTCTTGTGACAACTTCAATTTCTGGTTTATCTTGTCCCATTTGATTTACATCCTAAGGAAAAAAAATAAATATTTATGTATTTCACGGGTGGACCACCATCTAGAACATATATAAAAATAAAAATTAATAGAAAAATAGAGTAAATATTCATAATTTGTAAAATTAAAACGTTTTTATTAATTATTGAGAGGAAAAAAAAATTCACACGCACGCGTATGTATCCACGTCTAATTTGTATTATGTCTACCGTTTGCAGCTTAACAGCCTCTCTTTTGGACTGCCTTTTCATTTTATTGGGGTTTGGGTCGACAGTGTAAGAATTTTGACATTTGTTTAAGCTTGGTTGGATTCGGAAAAAAGCGGAGGTGAAATGGGGGGTTCCAGCTGTAGTGTAGAAATTCTACTGAAGGGGCTGCAGTGGAAAAATTAAAAGTTGAGATTTATTTTCATTTTAATGGCACTTGACTTTTTACATTCTACATTAATTGTATTTTAATCAGATTTTTTTAACTTTTATTTTTATTTTAAAAATAATTTTAATTAAATTAAATTAAAAGCAATCAAATCTCAGCCTTTAATTTTCCACGGCAACCCTAACAGTAGATTTCTTCGTTGCAATCACCTGAAACCCAAATGGGTCTGGTTGATGGCATAAGAGTTTTGACATTTGTTTAAGCTTGCCTGGTCTAAAAAGTAAATACTCAATCCATTCGTAAGTTCAAGATAAATTAAAAAATGTACATAAAAAATTATAATATATTGTATATAAAAATAAAATGCAATTTAAAAATATAAACATATTTATTTTAAAACAAAGTAGACTGGGTAGGTGCGAGTCTTATTTACATAAACTAACCAAGCCCAACTTGAATAATCCGACAATATTTTTGTCCAAACCCATCTCATGGGTATTTATATTTGTATAAGCCTTCTCAAATGACGGATGGGGATGATCAGTTCAGATTCTTAGCCCATTATCAGCTTTGATTTTATATGACTTTTTTATTTAATAAATTCTAGGCATATTTTTAATATTTTAAAATGAGTACATAAAAAAAAAATCACGTACGAGTAAAAAAAGATGGCATATTTGAAATAAAACAATTTTTTTTTTTAAGTTGTATGTGGAATTTTATAATTCTTATACATAAAGTTATTAAGAATAAAAAATAAATAAAAATAAAGACTTTGATTGAAGCACCAAATAACTTTATAAAATTTCAAAAAAAAAAAAAAACTCTAAAAAAAGTTTGAACAGATATTAAAAATTTTCAACAGTGTGTTCTGACATAACTATAAAAAGTTTAAAAAAATTCAAAATTTCACTAACTTTTTTCAATAAAATTTCATTACGTGTCACTTTTAATAAATTTTTTACCATATCAAATAATTTTTTTGTCAAATCAAACACCAATACCCAAAAACTCTAAAAATTAATTTATACTTCAAACACCAAAAAAAAAAAAAAACTAATAAAAAAGTTTGGAATTATTTTGAACTCCAAACAAACTCAAGTTCTTTGAAAAAAGCTCCCACAATTTTTAGCTTAACCAATAAGTTCACATAAATAGTATTGTTTTTTTCTAATAAAAAGTATTTTTATTTTTAAAATTATAGTAAACTAAACCTGCTTCCCTCGAATTAAGATACGAAAATGATTTTTTTAATAAGATAAAAATATAATTAAATTAAACTTGCTAATATTAGTGGTACTTGCAATGGAGTCAACATGTGCCAACCTTATCAAAGCTACCAATCATTAATATTCACTCAGGTATAATAATTTCTCTGCCAAACCCACTTATTCTGATTCCAAGCTCCATTGATTTGGTTGTCCGCCAGTGGCTTCTCTTATATCATAATACCATGTGGCTCCTTAATTTTTATTTATTTTTATTTTTTAAATTATATTTTTAATGAATATCTTGAATTGTCTTCAATTCTTCAGACTTCATACTACAAAGGGTAAAATTGCACTAGATTAATTCAGCAAATCCAACGCTAGTGAACGGAACAAGTGGTACCCATTTGATGCAGTTTAAAACTACTTAAAAAATTAGATTGTTATCATAAATCATCAGATTCAACTGGATGATTCAGAATGTCCAAAATAAGTATCATTAACTATTTCATTATTAAGAATAAGATAATATCGTCGTTAAAATTCAATTGAGCGATCTAATCTGTTATGTCCGTAATATAATTATTCGGTACAGATGATATGAAAATCTATAAACTAATTAAAACCAAAATAAAACCTAAACAAAGATCATGCCATGCTAATATTCAATCACAGTATCTACATACGTTCTTGATTCTCATATAAAAATAATATAAATGTAACTATATGTTACATCCTAAGAAACCACGATAAGCCTACTAGGCCTAAACACCACAGCTATCATAATCATTATAATGATTTGGCAGTAAATAAATAATGTGAATCTCAAAACATAATACTTTTACAATTTAAAGTTTCGGACTCACATTTTAAGTCACATAAATAGTAACACAAATAAGAAATAGAAGAACATAATCTCTCGATCTATCCAATAATAACAAACAACTCAACATGACTACACTTAACACTCAAGGGTCATCTGAACAAACACAATAATAATTATTTATAGTTAAGACTAAATTCAAGCCATTTAAGCTTAAGTTGCATGCGTACGTTGTCTTAGGAATCAGGTTATCATATTTCTTACTTTTATACTAATTAACCGTAAGTTTTATTAACATACTTGTAAAAACTAAACAGAATTAGGGGTGTAAGTGAAGATAATATAAAGTACAAAGGTATAAATAAAATTTTTAAATTTATTTAGAGTCAAAATCTTAATGAATTTTTTAATGTTTTCACTTTAACCCAAATTACCAGGGATGTAAAAATAGGTTTTTAAAACTCAAGAGGTGAAAAGGTAATTACTCCTAAAATAAATTAGAATTATAAAATATATATATATATCTAAAACTTAATTATCAATCAAATATGGGTTAACACTGATCACAAAAACTATGCTAAATTAGTTTATTTGTTGATTTTTCCACTAAAATTGGTGATTGTAATTTCAAGAAAAGAGAAGTTAGAAAGGAAGAAGAATATGAGTTTATTTTGTATGTCTGTTTGTCTATTTTAAGGAGGTTAATTTTTTGTGATTTGAAATTTTACTGATAATTTAGTCATTTCAACGCTTCTTAAAGGGTTAAAAGAAAAATAAATTGGTTAGAGTGTATTTATGGTATTACTTAATTATTATCAGTATTATTTTTGATAACATAACAACATTGCGTTAAACCTTCTAACAACATACTAACATCATGAGAAATTTATAACAAAATCTAAAATATAAGAGTAATTAGTATAATTTTAAAAACTATATAAATACGCATTGTGTATTTTATCAAACACCAGGGGTAATCAATATAATCTACCATACTAAAAATGTAGTTAAATCTCATGCGCGAGTCAAACTCATGTTCACTTATCAATCACAATTTTATTAGCTCGTTGGATGGAATGAGAGCAAAGTGAAGTTTAGCTTTAGTTAGGAGCGGATTGAAGGAAAGTGATCTGGAGTGAAAGTCTTTTCGTTTGGATAACTAAAAAATAAGTAACTGAGTTAAAAATTTTTCATTTCTCTGTTTGACAAAATGGAGAGGAATTGAAATGTACATTGGTTTTTTTATAATATCCTTATAAATTTAATGCAAGATGTGTGAAGTGCCTATTCTAAAGTTATAATCAAAATTAGTAAACTTGACCTCCATTTGTTTTGACTTTTAGAGGCTTAGAATAAGCGAATGATATTGCCTAATCTTCTGGTACATAGTCATTTTCCTAATTCCGACTTAAACTTTTCTACTCTTTCAAACTCTTCAATCCAAACATCCCATAATTAATAATTCAGCTTCAAACCTTCCGTTTCTCAACCTAACCCCTCAATTTACTTGGATTTTGAGAGTATCATAATCATTTATGCATAAAGCGAAAAGCTTGCAACAGGTATGAATCATTTTACCAGAAATAAATTATGAAAATCCAGATTTCTTGTTAGGTTCTAAAAACTCTGGAATAATTTTTTCTACTAACATTTTCATCATATAACTTTTATTATCCTTTTTTATTAAAAAAAAATAGTGTAAATGAGTATTTTTTATACATATAACACGTTAGAAGTGAGGAAAAAAAAAAAACTTCAAATCAACAAAAAGAAAAATAAATAAATAAGTAATATGATTTATATGTTAAACTCTCTCTTAAACTCTTTATTATGTAATTTATAAAATTCAAAACTGATAACACAGTGATTCGAGAATATTGCAGATGATCCAAGTGTGAGTCTGAAAAGTTATCTTGGACACTAGTGTAGTATCTACCAAAGAGTCTCTGATACTTAAGTTAGCAAAAGAGTTTTGAGAAAATATTTTGACAGAGCAACAGTAAGGGAAAAGAGTATGCTTACTATATACTTAATAGGATAGTGTATAAATAGAGGTGTAAGACTTGTATAAGTATGATGCATATGAGTTCCACACAATTATGGTTTCCTTCCAATCATATTGCGCCATGTGTATTTGTAGATCTCAAGATGATTTTCATAATTAACTATCAAAACCGTTATGCAGCAAGCAACGCTCTAACAGGCGAAAATCATGGAATATGCCAGGATATGGTTATGCAAATCGTTATGACGTAAGTAATTTGTCTTTAATACGCTGTTCGATTAGACCGACCAAGGTCAATAACGGTCTCTGAAGAGGACCGAGCGAAATTCAATGATTATCTCCTGAAACGGACCTCAGTCGGCCACAAGCCATTAAAAACTCTTAGTTTGTAAATACAAAATAGGATAAAGTACAAAAAATACCCCTATAGTTTACTCTCGGTATCACTTTGGTCCCACACATTTCAATTGCAACAGTCAAATCCTTATACTTTCGGTCAAGTATCAATTCGGTCCTTCTGTTAGTTGACTGTTAGAAACAACCGTTAGATTGAAGATAAAATGGTAATTTCATCTATAGTTTACCCTCAGTGTCACTTTAGTCTCTCACATTTTCAATTATAACAATTGAATCCCTACACTTTCGATATATATTTAAAATAAATTTTATTAAATTATTTTTAATAAATAATATAATCTAAAATATATTTTATTAAATTATATAACATATTTTAATTTGAAATATATCTTATTAAATTATTTTTAATAAATAAAATATTTAAATTTTATTTAACATATTCTTTATTGAATTAAGTTATTTTTCATAAATAATATGATTAAGTTAATAATATAATTAAAATAATATTTAATATAGTTTAATTAATATGAAATATATTTTATTAAATTTGAATAATTTTTAAAAAATAATAAAATTAAATATTTTATTAAAAATTAATTTATGTAAATAAAATTACATCTGTAAACGCAGTTTTAATTTTTATTTTAGAAAAAAATGATAACAAAAAATGAAATCAGAAAATAAAAAATTAAACAAAATAAAAAATAATAATGTTATCAAACACCTTAGAATCACTATTTTCTAAAATTTCTATTTCTGCAGTTTTCTTTTTATATATAATTTTTTATATATATTCAATTCGAGAGTATATGTTTATATATATGAATTTTTTAATTTTATTCTATTAATTGTAACAACTATTAGTGAAACCATCAAATCACCATTTAATAAAATTTTTAATTTTATTAAGGAAATTAACTGAATTTAATAAAATATATTTCATATTAATTAAAATAAATTAAATATTATTTTAATTATATTATTAATTTAATCATATTATTTTTGAAAAATAATTTAATTCAATAAACATAGAATATCTTAAATATAATTTAAATATTTTATTGATTAAAAATAATTTAATAAGATATATTTCAAATTAAAATATGTTATATAATTTAATAAAATATATTTTATTAAATTATTTTTAATAAATAATTTAATAAAATATATTTCTAATATATGCCAAAAGCGTAGGAATTTAATTGTTATAATTGAAAACGTGAGGGAATAAAGTGATACCGATGGTAAATTATAAATGAAATTTCTGTTTTATCCTCAGTCTAATGGTTGTTTCTAACGGTCAACTAACGGAAGGACGGAATTAATACTTGACCGAAAGTGTAAGGATTTGACTGTTGCAATTGAAGCATGTGGGACCAAAGTGATACTGAGGATAAACTGTAGGAGTATTTTTTATACTTTACCCTACAAAATATCAAACACTTTTTTCCCTAATATATAAAATAAAATATATTTAATATATTTATATATAAATAAAACTCAATATATATTTGATACATTTTGTCGTATATTACGTCGCACACTTAGAATCACTGGCAGACCCACGGTTAGTCGAGACTGAGCAAGAGCCGACGCTAGATTTTTATAAAAAAAATTATACGATACATAAAAAATTTATAAAAAAAATTTGTTTGAGGGTGGGTGAATGGATGAATGATTAATTAATGACATATATTAAAAAAGATATATTCGAAATCATTTATAATAAACCTATTTTATAACGTTTTTAGAATATGAAAGAACGAAAGGGATTGTTGTAACTTGTTTTATTAATTTGAAGTGCAACAAATATTTAATATCAATGTACAGTATTTCGTATTTTATCATATTTTATACATTTATTTAAATTTTAATATTTTATTTATGATTTAGACTACACTAATTCAAATTTTTAGATTTGCCACATGCTAGAATTGAAAAGAATGTGCAAGTGCTATGTTGGCAAGGCCGACGGTGTGACAGTTTTCAGAAGGGCTGGCTTTCCAAAAAGTTTTGCAAGTACAAATAAACACAAGAAAGTTGCTGAGCTGAAGACACAAACACGGGTAAAGCGAGGCTTCTTGTTAAACAGCAAAATGATTTACACAAGCATCAAAGCAATTAATTCTACGATACATGCCAAATATATTTGAAAGCTAGTGTATATACATATGTATGTATGTATATATATATGCGGATAATGTCCTATTTTTGTTTCTACCTTTATTTTTTTTGTTTTCCCACTTATTGTGATTGGTTGTGTTTTCAAGTCATTTACTCGTGTTTGTACTTCACACAGAGGCCGTGTTTGGAAAATAAGAAATTTTAATAGATATTTATTAAAAAAATATCTTTTATATAATTAATTATAAAAAATAAGTACAGATAAAGTAATTTTATTTTTCTCCAATTTTCTTCTTTCATATGTTCTGTGTTTAAGAGTTTTAATCTAGTGGCTTGGCCCTTCAAAAAGTTCCATCTTCGGCCCTAAAATGAAAATTAAATCCAGGCTCGCTCTTAAGCCTGCGACTGAAAAAATAAATATATATACAAAAGTAAATATTTATGATTATATTGTATATAAAATTAAAATATTTATATAAAAATATAAATTATATTTATTTTAAAATAAATAAAGTGAGCCTCGGCTTGTTTACATAAACTCAAATCCGGCCCGAAATTTATTTTTTGTCGAAACTTGTCTCACGAGCAATGTATATGTGTCCAACTCTGTTCAAATAAAGGAATATGTCAAATTTCTTAACTTAAAATCACCCATCCCCAAACACAACAATAATGAATTAAATATATAGTTGTAGGGGTGGATTTAAGATTTTGCCTAAGGGGTGCCGAGTACCTAAAAAGAGAATAACTAATTACGGCAAAATTAAGAATAGAGAGAAAAGATGTTATTTTTAGGAAAAAAAATTATTCTTAAATATTAAACCAATTAAAATATTTTTTTACAATTTTTAATTGACTCTTCTAAGGATACCTGAGGTAGTTTATTAGGAATGTCCATTGTTATCAAAAAACAATAATTATTAAATTTTATTATTTATAGAACTTATTATGTTATATGTTATATTTTTATTGATATTATATTTAAAGATATTCAATAGTGTAGTAAAATAATATATTTTATTTCATAAAAAATACTTGGGGTTGATTCTTTTAAACTGCTATTACGTTTAAAAATTTTGAATTATTTTTAATTTTTTAATTAGACCAAAATACCTTAATTTTAAATTAATTTATTTTTTAATAAAGTCAAAATATTAAAGAAATTTTGATAATCTTGTATCCAAAATTAAGGGTTCACTTCCCCCCCCTACCTCCATTCACCTCTGCCAATGTATAGTTGCATTATACAAAGAAATTTATATTTTGAATTAACCACTGTTATTTGTGAATCAAAATAATAAGGAGAAATTGTTGTGTGAATTACTGTATACTAGATGTGTGACACACAAAATGTGCGTGATTTTTCTTGAATTTTTTATTTTATATAAAATTAAAATTATAAAAAAAATCATTTGTGTGATTTAATTAGGGGTATATATAAAAGTAAAATAATGTGATAGTTAAAAATTTAAAATTTTACAAAATGAGTTATTAGGGGTAATTTTTGGAAGTGTGATTTTTGTTAAATTTTTTAATTTTAAATAAAATAAAAAATTATAAAAATTTATTTGTGTAATTTAATTAGGGGAATGAAAGTAAAATAATGTGGTAATTAAAAATTTAAAATTCGTAAAATAACTTAATTAGGGATAATTTTTAGAAGTTATTTGATTTAACATTTGAATTTGATGAAAACTTAAAGACATTTTAGAAATTAAAAAAATTTCATCAAAATTAAAATTTCATCAACTTTTTGACTTTATGAATACTTCTAGCTAGGAGTGTAGATGGGTCGGTTCGGTTTGGTTAGATTCTCGGTTTGGTTCGGGTTATATATAACTCAAAACTGAACTGATTATTCTCAATTCTTAAAATTTGAGCTCGAAATCGAAATGATTTTAAATTGGAACCGAACCGAACCGAACCAAAAATATCAAATTAGTTCGGTTCAAATTTCAATTTTTGCCAAATCGGGTTAGGCCGAATCTATTTTCGGGTTGGGTCCATTATCACACATTTCTCACCTAAAATAAGGTATAGAAAGCTGACAAGTTACATTTAATTTTAGATAAATTATTAGTTCATAATATCTTTTTATACTTAACTAAGTTAAATTTATCGTTTTTATTTTTTGACAAATATATGTTTATGTTCTTTTCATTTTTCTAAAAAAAAATCAATATAGAAGATTATATTTTTTTGAATTTCCAATATATATGTATATATATTAAATACACATTTTCTTGCTTCATTGCTTGCATTATATTAAAGTTAGCTAATTATACAAATATTTTGTTGTTGAATTGTAGTAAACAGAGACTTAAAAAATGAAATAATAGTAGAACCTTGACAACTACGTTATTTCAAATGATAAATAGTTGAATAAATAATTAAACAAATAGACCAACCAAAAGCTCATTTAGCTGCGAGAGTGGTTAACCGAGAAGGAATTCAAATGTTATTTTGTTTTATATAATATAAAAATATTATATAACATATTAATTAGATTGGTTGAGTTTAATTCAATTTGGATCGGTTTTGGTTTGAGTTTAAGTTGGTTCGGATTGAATATTTACTAACTTGAGAACCAAACTAAAAAAATCAATTTGTCACTTTTTTAATTCAGAACTAAATCGAAAATAGTATAGATCCGAAACAAAAATAGTATAGAGCCGAACCAACCCAAACCAAAGTAATAGATTGGTTCAATTTTCAGATTGTACACTATTACTTCTAGTGTTTCTTTTATAGTAGTGTAGACGAAGCCAAATGATAAAATTATTGAAATTTGTTTTGAAGGCCATCGTTAATGGTACGTGGTTGTTATATTTACATACACACCTTTGTGGGTTTGTGTGCATGGAAGTTATAGATTTGTAGAGTGCCAAATTTGTGTGTGAATGTCGAGAGGTTATGGTAAAATATAGTCTTTAACACTTATTTAACAGTTAATTTGAGCATTACAGTGTCATTGGTTCATGCTAATAAAAATAATAAAACTTTCATTTACTAAAATGTAATAGAATCAATTAATGTACTTAGAAGAACAATATAATGCCTAAAACATTTGTGTTTTATTTGCAGTAAATTCAAAAATATATTCTTTAATAATAATAATAATCTAATCATTTATTCTCATACTACGAGTCTGGAATAAGAATCCACGTGGTAGAAGCTCTCGTTAAAGTCCACCCAATGTAGGTTTGGCCCCATGTTATAAATGAATTTTAGCCCGACTCATGATTCGGTAAGCAAAATTTCTAATTAATCCGGATAAATAATTCCAGATTAACATAATATTTTGTTAAGGATTTACACCGTATTTTCGAAATTTCAATGTCCAAATAGTCTTGAGTTAATATCAAATTAGGAAGCAAAGCCTTCACACTCTATTGGTGGATATGATTTTATTTGATTAGAATTTTTACCAATTTTTATGTTTGGAAATTAAAATAAAATTTTATGAGTTGGATTTCATTTCATTTTACAACTTAAGTTTTTAAATTTCTATATCATTTGAAATTCAATCCAAAATAATATAATTTGTCATTATTATCTTAAACCATCTAAGTAAGTGGGTAAATTTATCTTCATATATCATATTTTTTTATTTCCAATTAATATGGTCAAACTTAGTATTTCTCTTAAATCAAATTAATTCAATTCTTAAATTCAAAATATGTTCCAGAGACAAAAATTTATTTACCAAATTAAATCAAATCAAATCAATTTTTTATTTTAAAATCAAATCAATTCTTTACTTTTATAGGGAAAGCCATCTCATGGCAATCCAATTTGCAAAAATGTGTGGCTCTATGTACAATGAAGGCTGAATATATTGCTATTGCAGAAGCATGGAAAGAGATGCTTTGGTTGAAGCATTTTCCTTCATGAATTGGGTCAAAAGCAGTCAAAGTATGTGATTTACTGCGACAGTTAGAATGCTTTAGATTTAAGCAAGAAAGCCATCCATCATTCTCACATGAAGCATATTGATATCCACTATCCCTAAATATGCGAAGTCATGGAGAAGCAACTTATGAAGCTTGAAAAGATCTTTACAGACAAAAATCCTGCAGATATGCTGACAAAAGTAATTTCAAGAGACAAGCACATGTTTTGCCCAGACAAAGTCGACATGGACTCCATGTAAAGAATTGTTGCTGGTGTTCCCTTCTCTCATGGGTGTGGAGGGAGAGATTTGATGAGATCCACGGCCATGTTAATTGCAGATAAGCCAAAGGTTTTGTGGGTTGAGAATCCAAAAGGTTCCCTTGTGTAGTGTCATTACTCATTACTCCCATTGAAATAGAGAGAGCAAGGGTCATCCATGTAAACCTATATATATATGCACATATGTAAGGCGAGGGTGGGAAGAGACACAGAAAATAGAGAGTGGGTGAAAGAGATATACATTGTGTGATTCATTTGATTTAGATAATCCAAAGAGAGTTAGAGAGATTTTTTGTATTCCCATAATTGACATAATAGATGTTTGGATTTCTTCCATGGACGTAGGCTATGCCCAACCACATATTTTCTGGTGTTCTTTACTCGCTTTGATTTATTTTTCTGTCCAATTTTTATTCCAGTCCTAACATTTTTTGTCATGTCCCGACTCAAATTTCATAACCTGAGTTATTAACTAATAATCACATGCAAATCATAGTAATCATCATAAATCAAATCAAAATCATACAATCATCTTGAAGTAGACATCAGGATAAAATAATAATAAATGAAAATCTCAATCTCAATCTCAATTGGACGAAAGTTCTCCCAATATAATAATTGAAATAATATTCAGTTTCATCAAATCTTTACAACCATATTGAATAATTAAAATAAACACTTAATATAAAATAATAAATTTCCTCAAAGAACAAGGAATGCCATGCTTAAAATTATACCAAATCTTCGTAGTACGCTCATCTAAGCATCATACTCCTTAAGTACAATAAAATCAGTAGGGATGTGAGCAGTACATTCAAGTGTGCTCACGATACACATAAATAGATATAATATGCAACAAAATTTACTAGCATGCTACTATGATGCTACGTACAACAATAATAATTGATAACCATTTAAGTCATTAATATCACATAATCGTAACAATATCATAATCCACATCTCATTACCAATTATTAATTTCTAATCATTCTCTATCATCTCATCACACACACACACACACATATGAGGTGGATACTTTGCAAGACTATCTCGTGGCCACCAAGTCAAATCTCAAATAAAATTCTCGTCATTTGTGAGTCAACACACAACGAAAATGATAAATTAAAAAGTTTTTGTTTATAAGTCTTGGTTCAAAATTCATGATTAACCAAATTATCGTCATCATTTATAAACTAATATTCAATAGTTACAATTAACTAAGTCAGCATTGTCACATAAACTATTAATCCGCTAATACAATAACTACACCCGGTATAAATTTAGGGTTTTTTAACCCAAAAACATTACATACTTTTCTATTTTTAATATCCTCTATTCTCCCTAAGTTATCAAAATCATCATCCCATCTGATCATTCGTTTCCAAATCTCATTAACAGTATCAATGTCAGTATCTTATAGGAAAAATATTGAAGTTCAATATGTCTGTCTCGTTAAGCGTGTACCTATGTAGGAAAAAAAATTTAGAAGTGATTGAGGTAATTCATTTAAATTGGCTTGAGACATTCCATCGTTCAATGATGACGTTGTAGGTCAGGACAATTTACCAGATAAGTCATCTAAATTTTCGTCTATGTTCAACATATTATATATAAGATCCGTATGGTGCTGCGAAAAATAATAAAAAATGTAGTATAAAAATTTTTTTAATGTTTGGCGCACAATAATCAAATTACGTTTTTCAAAGATAAATTACAAAACTCTTTGGTTTTTGCATCAGCCTTTGGGAGAAAGAAACTATTCGAATGATTTTTTTTTTACTTCCGTCAAAACGGTTTTGCGTCAGAAGTTATTGAAAGTTATTAAAAAATTTTTGTAATTTGTAAAAAAAGTTATTAGAATTTGTGAAATATTATTGGGGCTTGTAAAAAGTTTATTGAAGTTTGTAAAAATTTGTTAGGATATGTAAATATAAATAAATTTATAAAAATTTTACGAAGTATGAAAAGTACAAAATATGTTAGAAAATTTTAGAGATTTTTTGAAATTTTTAGTGTTTTTTTACCTTTTTTTAGAGCGCCAAACATGTCGATAATATATACACACACATATATATAAGTTTGATTTACAGTTCAAAAAAAGTTTAATTTAAGAAGGAGAAAAATATTCTATCAAAAAATCATATTAAAATTTTTAATGAAAATAATATATAAATAACAATTTTATAATCATAAAACATTTTAATGAGTTAAATATTTTAAAGTGATATGCTCACAATCTCTTATATTATTTTGGTTAATATTTTTAATCATATTTTTAGTAATATAGCATTACTCTTAAAAATTAATATATTGAACGCATAACTTTTTAATTTAAAATCAACCCATAACTTTTCATAATATTGACTTAGAAGCAGAATTATTAGAAAATGTTAAAATTAGATTTGGGTTATAAGGGCTACTACCTAAACTTTTTTGTGGTAGTCCGAAAATATTGTTTAGAAAAATAGACAAATTTAGTCTCTTTAAAAAATAATATAATATATAATTTTAACATTACAATAAGTGAAAATGTACTTATATATATATTTTGTTGAAACATTTTCACGTCAATTAATTTTAATTTATGAGGCATAAATTTAATTAAATTTTATAATTCATTCAACTCTACACTTTACACTTAGTCTCGTTGACGGTGAAGGGACCACAGTTTCACAACATAATTTACAGGGGCAGTTATCTCACTGAATTTATTTATTATATATATCATTATTTTGTCTCAATTTGTATAATTTCTTTTAATCAATTCTCATATCAATTTGTTAATTTATTTTCATTGTTCATTTATAGTTGTTCTTTCTTCAATGCAACCCTCATGTACAATAATGATTCATTGTCAAAATTATTACTTTTATTAAAATAATAATAATTTTTTAAAATTATTCTTGCGGAATTTCTTATATTACTATAATTATTTTTAATAATTTTTTTATAAAAATATTTTATTTTTCCTAATACAGTCCTGTAACCAAGGGTAAATTTGGAAACACAAATTTTTAACAATTTTAAATTTTGTGATTTCTTCTTGCCTTTGGTAAAAATTAAATTTTTACTAGATATATTTTAAAAATTGATGTTTAAGCACATGCATAAAAAAGTTACCACACACATTAAGTTACAAAATTAAAAAAAAATAACAAATCAATTTTTAGTAAATAATTACAAAATTTTAACAAATGCATAAAAAAGTTATATTTTATAATTTTTGATGATGTTTTAATGAAAAATTATTCAAAAGTTCATGATCCTAGCAACCACTAAGGAATCGTTTGGTAATTTTTTATTTTTTGGTTTTTTGTTTATATTTTCAAAATTTTGTAAATTAACAACAGAAATATGTTTGTTAAATCTGTTAATATTTTTTTGTTTTCAAAAAAATAAAAACTTAAACCAAAAAACATAAACAAAAAAATATTTTTACTCTACTTTTTCTTCTTACAAATATTTTGTCTACTTTTGTTGCATCACACTAAAATAAATTATTTTATTTAAATATTTTACTAAACTAAAATTATTTTCAACACATAATATAATTAAATTAAATTAAATTAATTATCTAAATTAATATGTAATATATTTTATTAATTTATTTTAATAAATTACTTAATTAAATTAATTTAATTTAATTAATGTGAAATATATATTATTAAATTATTTTTAATAATAATATAAGTAACTTAATTTAATAATTAATTTAACTTAACTAATTTAATTAAATTAAAATATATTTTACTAAATTATTTAAATAAAAAATTAAATTAAATTCATTAATTAAATTAACTTATATTTATATTTAATTTTAATTAATTTATTTAATTAATTTAGTTGATCATAAATATATTTTACTAAATTATTTCTAATAAATATCACAATGAAATTAATTAATTTAATAGTTTCTTTATTAGGAAATATTTATTATTACATATTTTTAATAAATAATAAATTAAAATTAATTAATTTGTTTATTATTAAATTATTACGAAACATATTTTATTTAATTATTTTTTCTAAATAATATAATTAAATTATAATTTAATATACTTTATATTTATTGAATTAAAAAATTTTCAGTAAATAATTTAATTGAATAATTTAATTTAATTAATAAAATTTATATTAAATTAATATGAATTATATTTATTAAATTCAATTAATTTTTTAAAAAGAATAAAATTAAATATTTTCTTAAAATAAAAATTAATAATTGCAAATAAAATTACATTTTTAAATACTGTTCCAATTTTTATTTAAAAAATAAAAAATAAAAAATGTAAATAAATAAATATAAAAAATGACAATGTTACCACACATCCTTGCAATTTAGAGTTTTGTTTAACAAATGTTATGGGCTTCAACTGACATTTTGTCGTTTGTGAAAGTAATAATAAAAGTTGCAACAAAGCTTGTAAAATAAATACTTCCCTTGCTGTTCTCGGAGAATAAACATTTAAAAAAGCAGAAAACTTTGACTATGCAAGCTGGAGATTTCAAATGTGAGATTCCAATTTCTTGATAACGAAGCTGCTTCTTCTTCTTCATCACTTGAAACCCCCCAAAATATGCTTCGGGAATATCATTTACGTAACAGTTGTCAGACAATCTTCGTTCCCCCGCTTCTGATTGGATACTGACACTCTGGCCAAGAAATCTCACCCACCCTACTTTCTTTTTTTTAGCCAATAGACTTACACCCTCGTTTGCTCTCAGTCAAAAACGATAATATTTTGGCCTTAAAAGAAGAAAAATTAAAAACTGATAGAGACAGTCAAACCCAATCACCACCGCCTAAGGTTCGTCTTCATCTCCTGTCCCGCCGATTCAACTCAACCTACCTCGACCACTACCGTCGACAAGTAGAAAGTAAAGAAATCGAACGTGAAAACAAAAATTCCATTAATCTCTTTCTCGAATCCCATTTTCAACTGTTATCAGAACAATCGTCGATCCTATCAATGGCTGATGCATACTGCTCTGCCTATAAGCGCCCAACGGAGGTGGTGTTCAACTACTCCGTCAGCGACACAGTGTGCTCTGAGTGCGGCCTAGTGCTAGAGTCTCACTCCATCGATGAGACCTCTGAGTGGAGGACTTTCGCCAACGAGTTAAATGTAGAAGCTCAGCTGCTGTTTCGATCAACATTAATTCTATTTCTCTCTCTACAGTCTCTCTCTCTCTCTCTCATTCTGTTTTGAGAAAGAATTAGATTTCTTTACTTTCCACTCGTCGGCACTGATGGCCGATGCAGGTTGAGTTGAATCGGTGGCACCGACGATGACTCGCCTCAGACGATAGTGATTGGGTTTGGCGTGTCTCTCTATTTTGATTTTTTTAAAGGCCAAAACGTTGTCATTTTTAGTCGGGTGTAAATGACGGTATAAGCCTACGGTGTAAGCGCAGAATTGTGCTTTTTTAATATTTCATAGAAGTAATTTTGAGTAACTTTTCATAACATAATTTTTAAATGTTTGGTAAAAAATTTAAAATTTTTGATAACTTTTTTGTATGTTTGATAAAAATTTTAATAATTTTTAAATTGAATTAAAATGAAATAATATTTATACTTCTCGTCACATAAACAAAAATTAGTGTATTATCAACATATTATGTAAGTAAAATACGTAAAATACTAAAAATTAATTTTTTCTACTAATTTGCTCTCTAAACGAGGCCTTTGTTGTAAATCCCAAATAAAAGAACCCCCTAAAAACAAAAAGAAAAAAATGATAAATTTTTGAAACAAAAAAATGCAGTTTTATCCTATGAAAACTTCAAATTTTAATTACGTGAACTTCTACTTCACATAAAATTGAGTCATATACCAAATATAATTAAGGCGCGTTTGGTAGTAAAATTTTTAGTAAAAAGTTACTAACGCTTGATTTGAGTATTTGGCAAACTACTAATTTTTATCACTTTCTTCTTTACTATACAGTAACGTATCAACTCAAAAGTTACCAAAAATTGTTAAAAATTGTTAAAAGTTACTAAAAAATACCAAAAGTTACTAAAAAAGTCAAAAGTTACTAACAATTTTAGCAAACACCCAAAAATTGTAAAAATTACTAAAAAATGTTACATTTGCTTCATCAAACATAGTAAAAATTATAACTAATAACTTTTGACCAAAAAAATCAAAAATTAATAAAAATTATGCCTCTAAATACTCCCTAAAACTATAAACGAGTTAGAAAAATCAAGTCGAGAAATAGTTGTGTAAATTTAGTTTAAAAATTTTATCTATTTTGAGTAATTTAATTATTTCACACTTTGATTTGTTAACAATTGAATGTTAACAAAGATTCTAAGTGTAATTAATTTTTGATCCAGATGCAATTTAGGGCTTGCTTCGAGTGTAGAAAAATTTTTAAAAATTTTAAAATCTTACAATTCTACAATAAATTTTTTCCACTTTGAACTACGCGAATGCATATAAACCTCTATAAATTTATGTATATCTACGAATACTAATAAATTTTCATAAGTATCAATAAAATTATTACAAATTTTAATAACTTGTCTAAAAATCTCAATAAAATTTTTATAATTTTCAAAAAGTTTTGACAAAAAACCAAAAAATTTCTTCCGAAATCTAATTGAACGGAGCTATTTATCTCAAAAAAATGCAGTTTGATGGTTGAGTTTCAAACATAAAAAATTATCCAAATAATATTTTTTTACTAACTTTTGGATCTCCAAACGGCCCCTTAGTGTTATCAAAGTCATGTTTGTAAAGATTTTGATTTAGTAAAAGTAAAATTTCAATTCCAAATTGTATTTTTTAATTTTTACATAATAAAGGGGCTGTTTGGAGCTCCAAAGGAGTACATAAATTTTCAGAAAACTTCTAAAATTTTAATTTTTTCAAATTTCAAAAAATTTTAATTTTCTCAAAAAATTTGTCAAAATCTATTGGAACAAAACATTATGGTGCGTTCTAACGGATTTTGACAGATTTTTTGAAAAAGTTGGATTGATATTTGTACCAAAAAGTTTCACAAAATTTCAAAAGTTTTCAAGATTCTCCACTAAAATTTTGTCACATATTATTTTATATAATTTTTAACAACTTTATATTAAATTAAAATACAAACATCTAACCTTCATCTTAAAATAATTTTTCATACTTTAAATTTAAAAAAATTTCACTTTTGTTAAGTTTGAATTTTTTTTTTCAAACACCCCGAACGGCCTCAAAAATAGAAAATCATCAATTTAATAAAGAAAAAGAGATTGCTAACATTATTGACAACCTGTTGTTTGGCGTGGGTGATTTATAAGTCGTTGGCTGATGTTTGGTTGATCCGATCAGAGCTGGAATTTCAGCCTTTTGCTTTTAATATTTCCATTAGGACGACACCAAAGTTTGGAAAATTAATTTCGAATTAAATATCAGTACACGGTACACCAAAGTTTTTGGAAAATTAATTTCGAATTAAATATCAGTACACGGTACACCTAATTAACCCGCAGAGAAAATTCAAAATTATTTTGAGAATGGGCTTGGTTTTGATGGAAGGAATTATTAACTGACCGTGGCCTATAGTTCAATGGTTGAAAACTTCTTTTACCCGGTCATAACTCGAGGGACTCGAGTCTTCCCCTCCCCTTAAAAAAAATAAAGAAAACTTTACCTTTAAAAAAAACAAAGAAGAAATTATTAATCTAAAAAGTTTCTCATGGAGTGGGTCTAAATATATGTGTATATATATATATATATATCTTTTAAATGTAACAATTAACAACAGAGGGTGTGTTTGGAGTTGTATAAAAGTGTATAAAATAAAATAAAATTGTAAAAATAAATGTCTCATAATTCGTGTAATGAATAAAAAATTTAAATTTTGTTGTCTCGTAATTTGTATTTATAAAATTTTATAAGATTTTATTTTATTTGATAGAACTTCAAACGGAGCCAAGAATGCCAACTACCACTAAGTATTGGTTCCATTCTTAAAACCAAAGTTGCAAACATACTTTGTTTGCTTGAAATTTGGTTTAAGTCGGCTTTCGAACTTGTTAGGTATGTAACATAACTTTTACTTTTGACAAATAGAAAATAACAAGAGAGAAACATCATATTAGTCTGTTTTGTATGCGTGTGTATATACATATATTGATTAAAGAAAACATTTTCACAAGTAATGGAAGTGAAAATAGAAAGGGAAAATAGATACCAAATTGAAATAATAAAACGAATTGATTGAACGAGCGAAGAAATCCAGCTGGCGACAGCCAGCAAAGCTCACACAGTGATTGTCGGCTGTACTGGGCTACTAGTTAGTATTTTAATAATTTAATTTTAATTAATTATCAACAAACTCACTTATGATTTTAATTTTAATTAATATCCACCAAACTCCCCCTTTGCACAACATTTCGAAGATGACATTTTGATTAACGCCCCCCCCGGTAGTTTAATCAAATTTGAATTTTCACTATATTTATCCATTTCATTGCAGCGAGGCCCCCAACATGGCGCCTCCCCGACACTATACCCGCCAGGCAGTAACCAATACAAGATTCCAAAAATTACGGTTGCCTGCATGTTTTATAGACACCCAATCAAGCAACGGCAACTCCTCTCTCTCTCTCTCTCTCTCTCTCTAAATCGACAGACAATCAAACAGGAGAGAGAAGGGGAAGACTCAGAAGAGCTTCATGGAGCCCACTTCCTAGTTCATAGCTTCGATTCGAAACTAGCTTTTAGGCGAGTGGTTTCCGGCCCCAAAAAAGCCGCTCTGAGATGAATTCTCTACCCTTTACCGCCATCCTTCTCTTCTCTCTCTTGCTGGTTTCCACCGGAGATGGAGATCTCGCCTCCGACAGAGCGGCGCTTCTAGCGCTCCGCTCCGCACTGGGCGGCAGATCCCTCCTCTGGAACATCTCCGAAGCCACCCCGTGCTCGTGGCCGGGCATCGTCTGTCAGTCCAAGAGGGTCACCGAGCTTCACCTCCCCGGTATGGGCCTCTCGGGGCGGGTCCCACCCAACATAATCGGGAACCTGACCCGGCTCAACACTCTCAGCTTCCGGTTCAACGCTCTCTCCGGTCCTCTTCCCTCCGACTTGGCTGCCGTTTCCAACCTCCGCTACCTCTACCTACAAGGGAACTTCTTCTCCGGCCCAATCCCGGACTTCCTCTTCTCCCTCCCCAACCTCATCCGCCTCAACCTCGCCTCCAACAACTTTTCCGGCGAGATCTCGCCGGCGTTCAACAACCTCACCCGTCTCGGCACCCTCTTCCTCGAAAACAACAATCTCACCGGTTCGATCCCGGACCTCAACCTTACGAGCCTCGTCCAATTCAACGTTTCCAACAATCAATTAACCGGTCCGATCCCTTCAAAGCTCGCCGGTCAGCCCGCCAGCGCATTCGCCGGCAATTTCCTCTGCGGCGGGCCACTGGCACCTTGCAATGGCACCACCACATCATCAAGCGAGAAGCACAAAAAGAAGCTCTCCGGCGGTGCCATTGCCGGAATTGTAATCGGATCCGTGATCGGGCTCTTGCTCATTTTGGCACTATTGATATGTCTCTGCCGAAGAAAGACCAGTAAGCCAGCAGATTCAAGGGAAATGGCCGCAGTGAAGCAGACGGAAATTGAAATTCCGAGTGAAAAAACAGCCGGAGATCCAGCCAGTTTGAGTAGTGGGTTCCCGGCGCCGGCGGCGAAGAAGATAGACGTGAGTGGAAACAAGAGCTTAGTGTTCTTCGGGGAGGCTAAGAGGACATTTGATCTGGAAGATCTGTTGAGGGCGTCAGCGGAGGTTCTCGGGAAAGGTACATTTGGGACGGCCTATAAAGCTGTTCTGCAGATGGGTACGGTGGTTGCTGTGAAGAGGTTGAAGGATGTGACTGTGCCGGAGAAGGAATTTAGAGAGAAGATCGAGGCTGTGGGAGCCATGAATCACGAGAATTTAGTTCCCCTGAGGGCTTATTACTATAGCAGGGATGAGAAACTTCTTGTCTATGATTACATGCCAATGGGAAGCTTCTCTGCACTTTTACACGGTGAGGGTTTCTTTTCCATATATTGCCGTCTTTTCGATTTGGTTTCAATCATTATTTTTCCCTACATTTTCATCATAGGCAACTTTTGTATTTTATTTGTGACACTAACATATATATATATATATATATATATATATATATATTCGAATTCGAATATAATATACCACTATATATATGTTGTAAAATTTTCAATTCATTATTGGAGATTTAGATATTCATGAATTAAAGTTATTAGTGTTGTCAGATTTAGTAGTGAAATTGATGGGTAGATCATATTTTCTCTGTTGAAACAATTCATTTCCTTTTGTTTTATGTTTGCTTTGCCAGATTGAATTTGAACAATTCTCTTTTAATGTAATTATAGATCTTATTAAAAATGTGGTCTCATCTTTTTGTAGTAAGATAGTTTTTATCATATCATATCATAACATCAGGTCCAAATATGGTATGTGGGAGAGGGAATCTTAAACTCCATACCCTGTCCATTATCATAACATTTGGTTTCTACGAACATTGGTTTCTACAAACATTTCTAAAACCTGACCTGTTTCGTGGGATATGGGAATTGAATTCCTAACTCTAATAAACAAACTTCAAAAAATTGTAAATGAGCAGAGACATTGCTCGAAATCCCTAATTGCCTAATGAGCTCTTTCAATACTATGGCTTAAAGATGGCTCCCAGTCTCTTTAGCAGAAGATTTTTAGTCCATAGTTAGCTCCACACCAACCAAGAATCCTCCATTTGTCTGACGCTTTTTTGGTTGGATCTTTGTAGTATGGTATATAACTTTGTAGTATGGTATATAATTCTGCTCTTTTGAAGCCAAGTTTACCTTAGATTTATTTCACCCATAAGATAATTCATATTTTTCATTCTTCCCAATTCCAGGAAACAGAGGAGCTGGTAGGACGCCGTTGAACTGGGACACAAGGTCTGCGATTGCCCTTGGAGCTGCGCGAGGGATTGCGTACCTCCATTCGCAGGGCCCAACAGTCTCTCATGGCAACATCAAGTCCTCAAACGTCCTCCTGACTCAGTCCTACGAAGCTCGTGTGTCTGATTTTGGCCTTTCCCAGCTTGTCGGACCGACCTCAACTCCCAACCGCGTCGCTGGCTACCGCGCACCAGAGGTGACAGATCCCCGGAAAGTCTCCCAGAAAGCAGACGTTTATAGTTTTGGTGTGTTGCTGCTGGAACTGTTAACAGGTAAGAAGGAACATAATTAGGAAAAGATCATTTGGACCTCTATAAAACACAAATCTCTATAAATCTTTATAAAATTCTAACTTTTTTATATGCAGTATGAATTACGGGATTATCACGTGTACTAAGTTACAATAACTTTTAACACTTCAGACGCACGTTTACTTTTGATTTTTATATGCATTTTGACTCTCGAATCTGACATATTTTTCATTCGGTCTCTAAAGGCAAGGCTCCCACACACGCCATCTTGAACGAGGAGGGGGTGGACCTGCCAAGATGGGTCCAGTCGGTGGTTCGAGAGGAATGGACAGCTGAGGTGTTCGACCTCGAGCTCCTTAGATATCAGAATGTAGAGGAAGAGATGGTTCAGCTCTTGCAGCTTGCCATTGACTGCGTTGCCCAGTACCCCGACGGGCGCCCTTCAATGGCTGAGGTCTACAGCCGAATCGAGGAGCTTTGCAGATCTAGCTTGCAGAAACGGCAGAGCCCTCTCAGCGACATCGTCAACGACCCGGAGGAGCAGCAGATTTCCTCTGTTGACTCAGGTGGACCCCAATCTTCAACTGCAGATTAAAAAAAATAAATAAAAAATATACAAAAGTTCTTGATTATTTCTGCATTTTTATTTGTTTGTTAATTCTTTGGGCGCATTTTATCATTAAGAAATGAACCATGCATCTCGATTTCCTGTCTGATTTTCCATGATCTACAATTTTTCTCCTCCCCTTGAACTCTTACTTTTCTGTGTAATACAATCAACGGTGGGAGAATTTTTATAGGATTATTTTTCATATATATATATTTTTTTTTGGTGGGTTTGTAACTGTGAATAATGGTCAAGTTGATCTTGTTGGATGGACGGCCCCCGTAATTACATATCTTTTGTCCCTCGCATTTCCTTTTGATTTCAATGGAGAACATTGATTTGTTTGAAACTTTCTGGGTGGTTTATTTGTGTGAATACATCAAATTTTAATTTTTTAAGTAAATATACATGAAACTTTTAAATTACAAAAACAATTCAATATTAATTACAATTTATATCTAGAAAATTAGTAATTACAATTCATCGAATAAAATTACTTATTAGTACTAATATTAATCATAATTAGCTATTAAATAAATTATAATTGATTCCTTAAATATAGTTATTTTTCATTAATTACTAATTAAATTATAATCAAACTACTAACATTAGTTATAATTTAATAATTATCGATTACAATAAATTCGAAAAATATAATTAATTATAAGTTTTTATTGATTGTAATTAAATTATAATTAATTAGTAATTATTAAACTATCATTAATAATTAATTTTTAACTACAACGTGATGTGAGAAATACTAATGTTAAAAAGATAAGGGCTGCATCTTCCATTCTCAATATTTGAAAAATAGAAGTGGGGATAGGAAATGTGAACAGAGATACAAATTTGTTAAGTGACAATTTTTTTACAAAAATTTCTTAAAATTGAGGACAGAGAAGAGGATAAGAAAAGTGCCGTAACTTCACAAGAGTTGACAACCAGAATGCTTTCATTGTCCTCCCTTGTAATAATTGAGGAATTTTTCTTTTTTTTTTTTTGGAGGGGGGGGGGGTGCAAGTTTTGTTTAATTATTCTCTCTAATTATTTCCTTTTGAAATCCTAAGTAACCATCGATAGTGTTTATCTGTTACGTTAAAAGTCCATCTGGCCCACCCCCAAAATTTCTTTCCTAAGTCTTGGATCTTGGGGTCTTGCTTACTAATTCAACTTGGTTTGTAGAAACTGAAACGTCACGGCCGGTGTGCTTCCAATCTTAGCAATGAGAAAAATTCTGTGCCCCTCTATTCACTTCCAATTCATCTCTCTCTCTCTCTAAAGAGAAAGAAATTTTAATACCGAGTGATTTACTCTCCAAATTAAACTTCCTGAGGAATAAATTTTTCTTAATTTGTACTACACATACCAGTCCTTCTCTCTTTCGACCCTTCTCTCTCTCTAATGGTTGGATTTGGCATGTGGCCTACGAATTTGACTTTATTAGGTATAAGATTTACGGTACGGTACATCACTGTCATTAGTTGCGCAAATGTATGGATCACTCTGTTAAGCAGTAGTCCCTTTAGTGGTTAGAAATGGAATGTCAATTGCGAAGGCTTTCCTTTTTGTCTCACATTAGCCGCCCAAGAAAATGACTTATATGAGCGGTTCAATAGTCCTAACCCCGGATTTTGCTAGTCATTTTCAAGACAATCTCATTAATTTATTAATCCCATTTTTTAACGTTTGTCCCAGGCCATTCATTAAGAACTAGTGAGAAAATAATATTTATTTATTTTTATTTTGATATAAAAAAATTAAAAAATTTCAATAAATTTTATCAATTGTAAAATTTCAAGAAAGAATGTATTATCTACATTAATTAATAATTACTATTTTTAATATAAAGTTATAAAATTATCCATATTTCTTCTTTGATGCAAAATCATTGACAAAGACTTCTATTTTTATCATGCTTCATCTTCTTAAGAAAAGATTTTGTGTTCTCCTTCTTTCAACATTATGATTTATTCAATATAAGATAATTTTGTGATTTTATATTTTACACATTTATTTGAATTTATTTTTATATGTAATCATCAAAATAGAATTTTGCTTCTACTAGAACGAAAAGATTTTATATTTTTCTTGCGTTCAAAATCATGATTTTATTCACGCAAGTATGTAATTTTATATTTTGTATATATATTTTTTTCACTTACAGTTATTCATCTACCTAAAATTGTTTGAATAATTTAGTAGTTGATCTCTAAAAGTAGGAGTTTGATTTGTTTTGATAATTTTGTTTCAAAGACAAATTATGGGTAATATTGTAATTTCACTTTAAAAATAACTTATCGATTAATATTAACCATCTCCTTTTTTTTTTTTTAATTTAACAAGCTATAAAATTTGTTTGATCTTTTTGATTTCTTTGAAATCAAATTAAAAATTGATATGTGTTATATTTTTATTGACTTTTAATAGGTGTCCTAGGGCATTCCCTTTTATTAGTTACTATTTGGCAACATTTACCTTTTCTCTTTTTTATAATTATATATTTTTAAAAATTATCAACAAAAACATGTTGCTTAAATTTAATTTTAAAAAATAAAAGCTCGTATAGAAGAAACGTAAATAAAATAAAAGTTCTTCCACTCTAATTTTATCTGTTACAAATATTTTGTCAATTTTAATACTTTGTTTATTTTTGTTACATCATATTAAAATAAATTATTTTATTCTAATGTTTATTTAAATAAAAATTATTTTAATAAATAATTTAATTAATAAAAATATATTTTACTAAATTATTTTTGCTAAATAAGTTAATTAAATTATATTTAATATATTTTATTTTTATTGAATTAATATATTTAATAAATTATTATTTATTAAAATAATTTAATTAATTATCATTAATTTAATTTAATTAATTAAATTAATATAAAATATATTTCATTAAATTCAATTATTTTTTAGAAACACTAATAAAATTAAATATTTTTTAAATTAAAAAATAAGTACTGTAAAAAAATTATATTTTCAAACGCAATTTTAGTTTTTATTTCAGGTTCAAAACAACAACAGAAAACATAAGCAATTCACATACAAATAGAAAAATGACATCATTAATAAACAGATCCTTAGCAACACATTTTTATTTTTAAAAAATCCTATTCTACAATTAAAATAATACATATATATATATATATATATATATATATATATTATTAAAAAAATCTAACTAGAATTGAGATTTCAATTTTAGTTTTTTAATAAAAATGTACTTTTATAGTTTTAATACTTTTAGATGAAAAAATTCACCAATATTTTATATTATTCTAATAACTAGTAGTAGTAGTAGTAAAATTCACCAATATTTTATATTATTCTAATAACTTTTCTGAGACATATCCCTCTCACAAATTAAGATTCAAAGGCTGAGATTGAGTTTTATTCTTCAACGAATGAGTGAGAACTTTTACAAAACTTTTGTTTCTTTGTCTTATATGGTTAAAACATTACAGCTTCACCTTTTCTTTTGCCTATAAAACATTAGAATTGTGGTGATTTTAATAACGGTTAAAAACTCATGAGTTAAAAAAAGACCCATTTTCTTAGGTTTCAAAAAGGAATTCACTTGCTCATGGATTTCAAAATGTCAAGCCCCAAACCTCATAGTCCGCGACAGACGGTATGAGATGTGAAAACTAAAATAAATAATAAAATATAATCCAAATTCAATTCCCATTGAGTTAAAGCTATCAGAATATCCAAAATCGTCATTCATTTCCATATAAAATAATATCTGAGGACGTTACCATAAATTTGTCAATAACATAATTCACTTTAACATCATTTTCAATGACTACGTCCAAAGACTACACGATTAGAACAAATACTGTAATCATGTTTATATTTTCTCAAATTAACAATATCATAAATGTAAACAGTAAACCTTATCCTTGGGTTGCAAATTTATAATATTAATAATTAAATCCTCAGTAAGAAGAATACACACAATTATTATTATCTATGGTTAAAACCGGACTTAGGCTATTGAAACCTAAGTTGTCTACGTATCCCACCTCGGGAATCAGGTAACCGTAGTTTCTATCTATATCTCTAATCTCATGAATAAACTCATGATCAACAGAATAATACATACATCTCATCAATAAAATATAACAACCACATTATTTCGATATCTCAATATTTCAACATATAATAATAATTCATGCAATCTCGTGCAATAGGAAATGATAAAAATGCAATGCCAATGCATATTCTTTAATCTCTATCTACCCTCAACTTTATCCTGAGACAGGTGACGCTTAACAAGGCACGCAGGATCACCAACAACACCGTTTATGCTCACGACAAACATATATCTCCATATAGATACCAAGTGGAGAACCGTGTTATACCCCTAGTCAGGCATCTTATTAATTCAAGCAGGGTAATCAATATAAATAGCGATTGGTAAACCATGTTACATCCCTAATCCATTAAAACTTAGGGGAACCTAGTTACACCCCTTAGCCCTTCTGTTAAGGAACCGTGTTACACCCTAGTCAAGTATCTATTTAGCTCAAGTAGGGTCAGACTGCAGTCCGAAGAAAATCTTGTAATATATCATCTCAATATTAACGTCCCAACTCTAAATGACTAAATACTAGTCATATATATCGACTGGGACTCATTTAGTATTTTCAAAATCTTATTTTATCATTTTTCTCAAGTCACGAATCTCATCCATATATATAAACCATGCCTCAACACGTCACAACATAAATATGATACTCTCGGCCAATCAACAATCACAATATAAACCAGATGATGTCACCCTAACCCCATGCACATGATATACTCAATTATGCAATTAAATATCATTTCAATATAAAAGTACATTTTTATTAGGCTTGATGATGATTTGGGGTTTATTCTATTATTAGAAATCCATTTTAATTTAGTTTATACACATGGATGTACTTAAAAATAAGTTTTTAACACTTTTCTAAGGATCCACTATGCTGTGGTTGGGACCACCCTGAGCAGAAGCTCGGACCACCTAAGCAGTGGTTGGGACACCTAAGCTGTTGTCTAGACCCCAGAATCTAGACATTAATTTTTTGGGTTCGTTTTCGACGAGACCCATCCCTAAATCACCTATAAATCACTATTTTAAGCTTCAATCTTAACAACAATTCATGTATAAACACTTAAACAATTAAATCACATGTTTCTTCAATATTTAATCAAAGAATAACTCAGATATATGCAAGATATTCACAATTATATGCATATTTACACCTACATTCATATATACATATATATATATATATATATATATGCACAAAACTCATAATATTTCACCAAATCAAACACACATATATATCAAAATCATCATAACAATGTCTAGAGCATGGACATGAGTCCTACCTATCTCAAATCTAAAGAGAAAAGAAGAAATGAGAAGATTTACGTTTTGGTTCTTAAACTTCAAATGCCCATATCCTTCACCTCGAGCAAAATCAGGAGAAACGGACACCACCACGACGTTCACGGTGTCAAATACTACCTCGATTCGCCAACATTCTGCTTTGGATCGCATTTTCTCTTTTTACCCTCTCTCTCCTCTCTCATTTTTCTCTCTTTGCTCTCTCTTCTCCCCTTTCTTCCCCCAGGCAACCTAGCCACAAAAAAAAAAAAAAAAAAAAAAAAGAGAAAGAAATGAGAAGGGAAAGAAAAGAAAAAAAATGGAGCTGGCCCATTGGCCTAGTTGTCTAATCAATTACTAATTCAAACTACACTTGGCCCACGAAGAATAAAATAATCCCGCCAAATTTCAATTTAAATATATTTTTAGCTCAAAATAACATGTAAATAGCAGAAAATAGATATTAGGTATTACACAAAAGGGGGACCCCACTTGCTTGAAAATATAATATAGTTTTTAAATTTATATATTTCAATTACATTAATAATTAAATTAAAAATACAGATAAAAATAAAGTTAGATTAAAAAAATAAAAAAATATTAAATAATAATTTGATTATTTCTCCTAAAACAATAACTCTTAGTATTTTTAAAATTTAAAAGTACCAAAAAACATTGAATATTAATTAGGCTCGGTAGTAGTTATTTTCCTAAATTCTAAGTTTAAATTTAAATCAGTCGCATTGACTAGATTTGTTTTATTTTATAAAGCACATATTATTAATAATATTATTATTATTCTATTTGAGTTATTTTTATAAAACTAATTAAAAATTTATTATCAAATCTATCGTAGTACTCTTATCATTCTATTCTTTTTTTATTTTTACAAATATTTTGGGGGAGTATTTTTTTTTCTAAATTCTAATTTTAAATTTAAATTGGTAAGGCTGACTATATCTATATAATAAAACACAACACATTTTAAAAATATCACTTTCACAAACTAAAATCTAAAGGCTGAAATTGAGTTTTATTCTTCAACTAATGACAGAGATTTTTTTACAAACCAAAACTTCTCCTCAAACTTCCGCTTAATCTTTAGGTTACTTCACATTTTGATAGATCATTGAATTAAATTTAATAATGATATCTGAAGAGTTACATTGAGAAAGAAAGTTGCATTGAGAAAGATAAAAATTAAATTTCTTAATATTACAAATGATATGCATATTTAATTTTAGTTGAGGAATATCGAGTATCGTAGACACGGATTATTTACTAGTATATATATATATATATATATATATATATTAAATAGGCTGCTTAAACAGACCTCGGCAAATACTAAAATTTTTTAATGATTCATTCTCAAACCATCGGACTTATATTTTAAAAGAACATTTTTAAAAACCTTCAGTAGAATTGTTTTTTCTAGAATTATTTTACATTGATATGAATGAAGTCAAAAAGATATCAACGCTTACAATTCAACCACATTATTAAAAAAAGTAAAATCATGAAGGCATTTAATTTTCAATTTTTACACTAAATTCCTCTTACTATTTGAATCAAGGATTTTATAATTTTATTAAATATTACTATTTGAATTAAGATTTTTCACTAAAAAATTAAGAATTCAAAATTAGTTTGTGATAAAAAATAGAAGGAAAAACTTATATAATTTGAGAAACTAAAAATAATTAAAATAAAAAAGTAAGGTGCCGTCTGGTACACCTGTTTTGAGACGTATTTCTATTTTTTACAATTTTAAAAATAAAAAAAACAGTTCAAAATGCATTTGATTATTTGTATTTTTAAAATTTATTTTAGAAAACAGAAAATGGGTTAACACATAAAATACAAATGGCAAAAAGTCGTCTTGAGTGTTTTCAACCCAAAATAAGGAAAATTTCAAAATACAAAGAACAAAAAATGTCAAATCAAATGTGCTTTCCGTTTTTGTTGTTTTAGAATTTTCAAAATATAAAATACATAAAACAGAAAATAGAAAACAAAAATAGAAAACGAAAAATAAAAATACAAATGAAATGGCACCCAATTTATTGATAAATACTTCTTTTATTTTCTAATTAATTCAAATAAAATTATGTATTCTTACTCTAAACACACCATCAGAACGTGAAGTATATTTTAAATATTTTAAAATTATTTATTCTTACATAAAAATATATTTTAAATATTTTAAAAAAGATAAATTTATATAAGCAGGCTTGGAAGTTAAACTTAAATACAATACGCAAAAAATAAATAAATAAATAATAAATAAAAGAAAAGAAAAAGAAGAAAAGAAATTAGCCCAACTAGAGTTCGGCCCGGCCATTGCTGCTCTTAATTGTTCCTGTAACTTTACGAGACAAATTAGTAATTACGTTGTCAATATATAATTTATTTAAAAATATTTCTTTCGTCAATTGATGAGAGATTATTCACCAACATAATTATTTGTGTAGAATCGATTTTATCTCAGTTATATGGTTGGGTTCGAACCTAATCACCCCATCTTTCCTTCTCCTTCCCCGTATATCTTTTTTTTCCATTTTTTTTTATTTTGACAATCGTTCCTGTACAATTTTTTTCAAGTATATATATATATATATATATATATATATTATCGTTATATTTATTTTTATAAAACAATGAACTACTCTATCATAAATTAATGGATTCACGTTGCACAAATTTATTCACTTCTACAAATTTATTCACCTCTATGAATTAAATTAACATTTTTTATAATCCACGAATTAATTCTACTATTTTACTGCCAACCAACCACTTAGGGGGCTGTTTGGTTGGTCAACTTTGACAAAAAAGTACAACAAAAATAGAAAAATATGATATAAAGGTGATAGATGTTAAAATTTAATTGGAAGAAAGTACAAAAAGTTGTTAAGATTTGGTGACTTTTAATTTTTTTTGGTTGGCCAAACAGCCTCTTAGATTGGATTGGAGCTCTCAAAATCTCTAAAAATTTTTATAGATATTAACAAATTGTAAAATTTAAAATGTTATACATGTGAAAATTTCTTTATCAGAATTCGTTTAAATGAGCTATTTCTTTCTTTTTTTTTTTTGTATTTTGTTAGTTGTACTTTAAACATATGTTTAAAGAAAAAGAAAATATCAAACGACATTTTATTGAGATTATAACTTCTTCACAGTTCAATCAAGTTTTTGTGAAAATGGATAAATTTAAATCAAAACCATATCCTGTTCGGTAATTGAGATTTCAATATATACTCTCTCTTTGCGCGCGTGCGCGTCTGATCAAAATTCATTCGTAATAGAAAGAATTTAGTAAATATATAGTGATTATTATATTTGAAGTGATAAAAAAAAGATAAAATGAGATAAGTTGTATACAAAATAAGATAAGTTATGCAATGAGATAAAAAATAAATAATTTTTAGACTTTTTTAATATTTTACCATTTTTTAACATTTTTTGGTCACTTCAAAGGAAGTTTATATAAATGGACAAACATTTGATTGTTTCTTTGAAAGTTTATAAAGTCTTTGACAATTAAAGACAGGAAGATAAAAAAAATCTTCATGTGCGTCCATAATTAAACCGATTCGATATAATTTTCTTTATGTTCCAATTATTTATTTTATTTTTTTAAAAGCCAAGATAATTGTTTAATTTCATGCCTGTTTTGGTTAGACAAATATGTAATGCCTATAGCATGATTAACGTTCCTTTTGAGTTTTATACAAATTAAAAAGAACTTTCCTAAATTAATTATTATGACATCAATTAAAAAGAACTTTTCTAAATTAAAAAGAACTTTTGAATTATTAGTTTTTAGGACACTAAACCAGTCACATCAATCTGAGTATAAAATTGTCAGGTTTGACGTGTTAAAGTTTTCACACGAAAATTCAATAGATGGTCGGTTTGTCGTTAAAATAAAACTTCAAAAATTATTATAAACTTCTAACAATCTCTATGTTTTTAATTTTTTTGCCGTCATTAATTTTAAAAAATTTTAATATTTCGTTAAAAAAATAAAAAATCTAAAAATAAGTTAACCAAATGTGTAATTTTTTTTTACAATCATATTTTTCGTGTCGAAAGCTTTCAAACGAATATCATTATTATTATTTTTTGTGAATTTTTTTTGAATCCATGGGAACGGATTTAGAAAATCGTTCCTACGATTTGCTACTTTTTAGAAAAAATGGTACCAAAATTAATCAAAAACTACATTTTATCTTAATTTATCTTATTTTTTTTTACTCCAAACGAAGCCAGAGTAGGGCTCGGGAAATTTAATTATTTCGCACAAATTAAAGATTGTTGGGTTATGTTATTAAATTTAAATAAGTTATCATCTGTGTTAAATTTAATTTAATATTTTCAAAAATTAATTTTAAACGAGCATTTAATCAATTGTATTCAACTTTTTTTTTTTTTTTTTCCAGCTCGTTTAAGGATCCTAATTAGCTTCTACTATGCCATCATTTTATGCCATTTTCACTAGAGATTGTAGGCTATACTTGTATCGAGGGATTGGATGACTAAATATAAGTAATACCATCAGATAATATATAAGATTGGATATAATATGAGATTAATTTTTTATATTGGGATTATTTTTTGGTGTTTAGTTGGTGGGATATAAAATAGGATAAAAGATATGATTTGACATGAAATGTGACAAGAAATAATTTTAAACTTTTAGATTTTGGTAGGAAATAAATCTAGATGTGGGATATAAGTGATACCATATCCCCCATGATATTACTTATCTCTCATTTTGGGAGATATGAAATCCAATCCAGAGTTATGATACTACAAACCAAACATAGGACTAAAGTCAACTTGGTCAAAAATAGTAGGCTGTTTGTAACGACCCGTATCCCTATAGTACAATATTTTCTGGTTTGGGCTTGATAAGTTGCTTCCCAGAAGGTCATTCATCCTGGTATTGCCCCCACTGGAGCACGCTTAACCTTGGAGTTCCCACTAAATCCAGTGCCCTCACGGTTTTAAAACGCGTTGTACTATATTGATATCGAATATTATATATATGCCACTTCCTTCCACGATCCAAGCGATGTCGGATGGAAGGCATTACTTCTTTGCTTCACATCCGGCTTCATTCTCTTATAGGCAGAGTCCCTCACGAGCAGGTCCCTCACAGTCCCTCACACTCCTCTCCCCTTACAGGGCATGCGTCCCCACGTGACGTCTTGCTTCACTCTCTCGTAAACAGAGTCCCTCACAGGCAGGTCCCCTACACGCATGATCCCACACTTCCGGCTGGACACTGGGTTTGATACCATTTGTAATAACTCGCATCTTTATAGTACAATATTGTCCGCTTTTGGCTTGATAAGCTGCTTCCCAGGAGATTACCCATTCCGGTACTGCCCCCACTAGAGTATGCTTAATTTTGGAATTCCTACTAAATCCAGTCCCCTCATGGCCTTAAAACGCGTTGTACTATATTGATATCGAATATTACATATATGCCACTTCTTTTCACGACCCAGGCAATGTGGAATAGAAGGCATTGCTTCTCTGCTTCACCTCCGGCTTCACTCTCCCACAGGCAGACTCCCTTACGAGGGAGAATGTAACACCCAATATTTAATTTTGGTCATTTATGTGTTATTTTGGACTAATAAAATATTTAAAATGAGATTGGGTAATTTATTTTATTCTTCTCTAGGCTAGGTGTGGCCTAAAATTGATATTTAGTTGGACGACTGGGCCGAACCCAGTCTTTCTTTTCCCTTCTCTTTCTTTTTTTTTTTTTTTCTCTTCTTTTCTCTGGGGTGTCTTTTCTTTTCTTTTCTTTTTTATTCTTTTTCTTGGGTCGTAGGTTTCCAGAGAGGGTGCGGGGAGAGAGAGAAAAGAGAGAGAGAGGGAAAGAAAGGGAAAGGAGAGAGGGATCCAAGAAGAAAGGAAGGTAGATTCGGATAGTTTTTGACGTCGTGAACGCTGTGGCAGCGTCCGTTTCACGTGATTTCGCTCGAAATGGGAGAAATCGACGCTGAAAAGTTTGTTGCCTAAACTAAAATCTCTTTATTTCTGCTTTTCTCTTTAGATCTGAGGTAAATGAAACCTATATTTGTGTTCTAAATGTCATAATGATCATTTTGATATATTTTTATGTTTAATTTGGTGAAGTTTTGGGAGATGTATATATATATACACGGGTATGTATATATATGCATCTAGGTGTTGAATTTTTCAGACTTTTGAATCATGATAATTACATAAATGAGATATAGAGATATTAAGATAAATTTCAATATGTTTATTTTGTATGAAAATGATTAAATTTAGACTGACAATATGAAATCAGTCTGAAATTAGATGCTTGACGGTGGAGGCGTTCACCAGAAGAAGAAACGGGAAGAAAAAGAACAAGGAAAAAGAAAAGAGTAGAGAAAATACTTAGAGATATTACCATTTGGGCCCAAAACTTTTAGATAATCACAAATTAACTCTCAAAGTTTTAGATAATTGTAAAATGGGCCCCAAAATTTTAGATAATTACAAAGTAACCCCTCAAAGATTTATATAATTACAAAATAGCCCCTAAAGTTTAGAAAAATTATGATTTTACCCCTAAAGAATTTGGGGGATAACAATGTTGCCCCTAGAATTATGGGAAATTATAGTTGATGTTATAGAATTGGAAAAATGTTAGAAAAAAGATAAATTTTGAGATTTTAAAGCATGCTTTATTTTATGTTGATAATTATAAAAAGGAATTACTATATATATGATCAAATTATATGAGATACGATTGATGATTGAATTATATGAATAATAATTGATGATTTAATATAGCATACATTGTTAATGTTGTGAATTATTAAAGAGAATTATTATGCGTAATTGAGCATATAATGTACATTGGGGCTGTGTGATATCATTTAGTCTATGTTGAGGATATTGATTTGCTGAGAGTGCTACACTTATATTGTGACGTACCGAGGCACAGGGTATATATGTGGACAGGGTTCACGATTTGGGAAAAATACGAAAATGAGATTTTGAAAATATTAGATGATTCCCAATTGATACATATAACTAAAAGTTAATCATTTGAAGCTGGGTGTTAATGTCGAGGTGAAATATTATGAGATTTTTCGGACGATAGCTGGATCCTGTTTGAGATAAGCAGATACCTGATTAGGGACGTAACACGGTTCCCTAACAAAAGGACTTGGGGGTGTAACACGATTCCCTAAGTCTTAGCTGATTGGGAGTGTACCACGGTACCCCAACTGTTATTTATATTGATTATCCTGCTTGAGATAAGCAGATACCTAACTAGGAGTATAACATGGTTCCTTAGTAGACGGACTAGGGGGTGTAACACGGTTCCCCTTAGTCTTACACCAATAGAGGTGTAACACGGTTCCCCATTCGGTTTATATATATATTGAGATAATGTGATTGTTACATCTATTGATGAGATGTAGGGATTATTATATTGATCATGAGTTTGGTCATAAAATAAGGGATATAAAATAAGAACTATAGTGATCTAATTCCCGAGGTGGGATATGTAGGCAGTTTAGGTTAGAGTAGCCTGAGTCCGGTCTAAATTATAGTTGATAATAATTATGTTTAGTTTTTCTTAACTAAGAGTTAAATTACGTTATTGACAAACAAACGATTACGAGATCAAATATTATTTTATATGAGAATGAGTAATAATTTTGGATATTTTGATAATTTTAATTCAATGGGAATTGAATTTGAATCAGATTGTATCATTTATTTTGGTTTTCACATTTGTATGCCGTCCGCCCCAGACGATTAAGTTAGGGGCGTGACACTGTTTATCCAATCTCTCAATTTTATCTCTTAAACAAACATTTCCTTATAGTGCAACATAATGGGCACTTTTATTGTACTATGGTAAAAGTGTACACTCTTTATGCGATAATGGCACCGTTTGGTGTTAAATAAAAAAATATAAATTTTTACAAATCTTTATAAATACAAATTAAGAGATCATAAAATTTAAATTTTTTTCTCACTGCACAAAATACGAAATACTAACTTTTACAAATTTATATAACTTTAAATAGACCCAATAAATTTTTTTTCTTCAATTTTTTTTTATCTTTTCTCATTTTTTACCCAGTGTTTTTTTTTTATTTCTATAAATTAATCATAGGATAAAAAGTTAGAAAGAGAAGTTAAAAGAAGTTACAAAAGAGTACTTGGGTATTTATGAAATTAAAGAATTGCACAAAGTTTTATTTAAAAAAAAAAAGATACTAAAATTGATTTCTTTCTTATATTGGTATTAATATATAGGGTAAATTACATCTATTTTCTTAAATATTTAAATAATTACATTAATCATGTCTCAACATTTGAAAAATACACTCAGCTCTGTTATTTTGAAAAATTATCAATCTTGGCATTCTTTTGTTAAATAAACCATTAATTTTTAATGGAATAGGTCAAAGTCAATCAACACTCTAATTAATTTTCTTATTTTATCTTCCTGTAAATCAAATAATAAATGAATATGCTACCAAAAAAAAAAATCATATACATGAAATTGTGTATATATATATATATATACATATCTATACATATGCCTATACATGTATCAATACCCAAATACAACCAATTTGATACCCATGGATTTCTGCTGCAATAATCTGTGATGTTCAAGAACTCCATCGTAATTTGTGGATGATAATTGCCTTTGACTAAATCAATGAATTCGCCCAGAGGCATCTTCATTTCTGGGTCTCGGATCTTCGTCCAGAGGCATCGTCGTTTGAGGCTCCCAGAATGTAATAGAAATCAGAATGAAATTCGCCGGATTCCGACTGCGGGTCATTCACCGGTGAAGAACACAAGCCTGACATTTTTTTCTGGTGCCTTCATTGATTTTCAGAAGCATTCTGTCATCCGTTGAGCTTTGTAAGTTGTATTCGAGAGAGGAAGTGAGGGTTTGGAGAAGCGGGTAATGGGAAGGATTGAAGGGGAAGGTGGATTGTGAGAGATTGAGTTTATAGAAACACTAGATTTTGGTGAAACTAATTTAGGAATTTCAAAGATTTCTTGTTTCGTCAACCAAATTGGAAATGACACAAACACGCATAGAATGGTGGAGAGGGAGAGCCGAGAAAAGAAATGAGGGTCTGATTCTGCAAAAGACGATGAATTGACGATAAATAACTATTAGAAAATTTTTACAAGTTAAAAAAAAAAAGAAAGGTCAGTCAAATGAAGAAGATGGAGCTAGTATTCATTCCGGCGCCGAGAATGAGCCACTTGGTTCGACGGTGGAGTTGGGGTCGCCAGAGATGGGCGTCTCTCCATCACAGTTCTCACCATAAAAGCTTCCGTCTCTGTCTTCAAATACCCAACCGCTCCCTCTGGGGATGCCTATCAACGCGCGGTGGACCTTCCTCAAGACCTCTCCGTCGCTGACTTTCTTTCCGTCGCCGGTCACTAGTGCAGAGAGGGAAAAGTGTTCAGTAGAGAGAAGGGAAAATGGTGTCAGCCCATTGATAATTGGAGGGTAAATTTGCCTCAACAATAAAAATTTTAGTGTTAAAACTAATGGAAGAAGTCAAACTGAACAACTTTTCAAAATAAAAAAATAAATATAATTTTTAAATGTTAAAGAATAATAAGTATAATTTATTTTAATATATATATATATATATATATATGTATGATAGGACACATGCATGATTAGATACATACGTGTATATATATATATATATTTGAATATATAATTATTAAGTGAATGTGATTTAATTTAATAATCAATACTGATAATTTCATTGAATTTGAAGTTTTGAATCTAAATTATGAATCTTAGCGAGTAAAAGTAAAAAGTTTGAAAACTTGGTTTGATAATCATTATTAATTGAATTATAAATAATGAAAAAAAAAAGAAGTAGATAAGTTAGCATATTTTAAAGCAAGTTGTATTAAATAATAATATTAATATATATTAAATCACGAAATTTCTAGGTATTTATAATTTTTATGTAGATATTTTGGTTAAAAAACCTATGTCTTGAATTATAAAGTTTGTAAGTTTTTTTATGATTTTTATAAGGATTTTTTTTTGGTCTAAAAACAATCAATGTATTAAATCATTAGAATTATTAGGTACTTATGATTTTTATGAGAATATTTTTGGTCATAAAAATATTTATTAAATCAAGAAAGTTTTTAGGTATTTATGAATTTTATGAGGATATTTTATTCAAAAAATATTTTCAAGTATTCAAACTTTTATACGCTAATAATAAATAAATTAATAATAATAAAGTTTTTAGTGTATTAAATCATTGAAGTTATTAGTTATTTATTATGATTTACGAGGATATTTTTAGTAAAAATAATTATGTATTAAATCATGAGGTTTTTAAGTGTTTATGATTTTTATGAAAATTTTTTCGTTTCAATTTTTTTTTTGGGTATACAGTAGCAAGATGACCTGTTCATAAGCCTCCTCACCTCTCACCTCAAGCCATTGGGCCAGTCGGTTCTAACAAAATTCGGAGCCCAGCGGGTGCGTTGATGCACTGGTGTAGAACCGGTGCATGATAAATATAATTTTTTAATTGATTATCACGGATAAAATTTAGTATAATTTGTTTAAATTATCTGAACTTTTGAATAATTATATTTTTATTTAAAATTAATAATAAAAAAGTACACCAATCCTACATCGACACTAAACGCACTGATTGTACTCCGAACCCGCTCTAAAATGGGCACACTCATTTGGTGCCTGGAAAATGATGGAAAGGAACAACAAACACAATAAAGGAAACGAAAAGGGACCTCTTTCGTACCTTAACATAAAAATTAAATTGCAATATATATATATATATATATATATGCTATTTTAAAATAATTTATTTGTTCACAAAAACTTAAACTAGAGCAATATATAATAATATATTAATAGGCCTTAACTTACCACAACTCTCCTTGTTTACCCAAACTTATGACAGGTTGTGTTATATTAAGTCGATGTTCCAAGTACCCTTGCACATACGGTTAATAATAATAAGATTAAATCTTGATGTTATTGGACAACATTGATCTGATGCCAATAACCAAAGAAATCTTGAAGAACGCAACAAATGACTGAATTAGATGATAAATATCAGAAATAATTCCTTAGGGCCTGTTTGGTGTGCTAACATTTGCTGAAAATCTCCAAAAATCTCTATAAATCTCTGTTAACTTTATATCACATCAATTTTTTCTTTCACTGCACGCATTACGAACTCTTCCCAAACCACAATTTATCTCAATTTATCTCATTTTTTCTTACTCCAAACAACCCCTAAGTATGGAAGTGCTTGGGGAGTGACGGATTTTAAAATGAAAAATTCAAAATATATAAATATAAAAATTCTCAAATACATATTTTTATTTAAATAAATTAGAAAATAATAAAATAAAAATATTTATTAATAAATTAATTTTTTAATTTAATTATTTTAATTTCTTAAATTCCGTGCATTTTTTCTTATCATTTTTTTTATCCCAAATAAAAAAATTAAATTCTAATTTCTTTTGTTTTGCTTTAATAAATTTTTAATCCAAACACACTCCATGCTTTAGCTAAGAACAGGTAACGCTTCTATTAGTAAAATTTGTGAAAAATATCGACCAATAATCATATTTATCATATTTTTTTGTTAACATGATTAAATTTTATATTTCTCGCAAATCAATTAAATTTAATTTTTGAATTTAAACATGTGTTCCAAATATAAAAATTTTATTTATCAAATTAGATCAAATTAAATTAAATTAATTTAATTCTTTATTTTTAAATCAAATCAATTATTAAAAAAAAAATGCTTCCAAGTGGAGTATAAGTGAGATTGTCAATTTGTGTAATTTAAACTTGAATTGAAGCAAGTCAAGAGAACGTGTAATTTAAGAAAACTCTGCATTTTTAACTTGTCAATTTACGTGGGAATAGAAACACAACTGAATACATCACTAATCATGAATTTATATAGTCCAATAATTAAGAATGCTTAACCCAATCAGCATAAATTTATTAAAAAAATAAAAATGAAAAAAATAAAAAAAAAAAAAACTTTCCAAATACACACAACTACAAGCTATTACTTGCTGTTAAGATGTGTAAACAAAAACTAGCCTAAGCTTTCTTATATAAACAAGACAATTGGGCATTTGGATGTTGGATACATGAGAATCGGAGGGAGGAAAAATAATACCACTCTCACAAATCATCAGCCTAGCTATATATATATATATATATATCCTTCCACTTCATTAGATAGCCCCTCCCAAATCCTCAGAAAAGCAGGTCCAAACAAAACATAATGAGTTGAGGGGGGGTGAAATTCTTAATTTTAACCCAAACGCGGAATCCTAGTTCCTAAATCTTAAACCACCTCACATTCTTACATAGGCCCAAATTGACAAAATTAAGACTTGTTCAGATGCTCTCATATCAAAGCCAACCTCGTCATATTTGTTTTTCTATCATTTCCATTAAACCAGAATGGACCCCGCCCTTAAGTTTTTGTAGCAAACCACACATACGATGTCCAATCCTTGTGCACTGTGTTAGTGAATTTCAAATACTTGCCCCAAAAAAAAAAAAAAAAAAAAAAAAAATCCACTCCAATTCTAATGACAAGCTGTACGTCCACTCTTCTTGTTCCGAATTTGAGCCGAAAATTAGCTGTTTGCGTGGATAGCATTGTATTACTCTTCCCATTAGACTTTATTTCCCAGAAGCTAGTTCGGTAATTATCAGCATCCCTCCTTGCATCTTGTCTCATCGTTAGGTAATCGACCTCCCAACTTGCGTCTTCCATGGCAATAACTTGCACCCATTGCAGTCCTTGAATCTCCCATTCGTAAACCTAGGTTTCAGCCTCCCGATGATCTCCTCCTTCATCCTTCCTCCCCATGCCGATCATACAACATAACATCCTGCTTCTAGGTTATGAAGAATGGACACTTCTAAGGAGGTATTGCATCAGACACTAGTCCAAACATGACATACCATTTTTAGTTTTTAAAACCACACACTTCAAACTTAAGGGGGAATATACATGTCCAATCTTTTCATGAAAAAAAAGTGTTCTAAAATAGATATTAATTTGAGACTTCCTTTCCCAATATGTACAGAGTAACATAAAAAGATTGAAGATTTAAATTTTTATATAAAACCTTATGTTTCTTTGTTGTTGTGTGCATGTATGTTGTGTCTTGATTTTTCTTTTTTGAAAAAAAATTGTTATACCAACTACTCTATATCATGTTGTATCCATGCTTTGTATCAATGCATCCTTCCTAGATTTGAAAGAAATGTAGTAGGTTGGGTGATGTTCCTCAGTTGATGTTCTATTTTGCATCTTGGGTGGTGGTTGTCCTCGATTGAGGGAAAAGAGAATTTGGGAACTGTTTCATTAATATGCGTATTGCGGTGTGCCTAACGTGAAAGCTTTTGCAAGACTGGAGACTCCTACTCATAGTCCGTAGTGACCCTGAGATTTATTTTTATTTAATTATTCCTTTGTGATGTCATAATTATGCATGTGGTAAGTTTAATCATCATTTTAATTTTAAGGTTGAGGGTTGTGTTTGGGAGAGTTTGGCTTCAGTTGGGGTGGTTTTGGATTGGTCTGAGACCTAAATTTTTTTTTACAAAATATCTCTGTGTCGTGTGCATCACTGTCTTTGCTCTGTACGTATGGGGTGTCTGTCTGGTGTGGTGTGCGCATAGAAAATACTTGCTCGTGCATACGAGATGCCCTGGAGCTTAACGTGCACACGCCATTGTCTTATTTGTGTGTACGTCTTGAACTGGTCTGTGTGTCAACTTCAGTTCTCTTCTTTCTAATTTTTCGGCTTTGGATCTTGTCCCATAGCTAAGACTTGCGGGATGATTGTCATGTTATCTAACCTAGCCTACCTTGCCCAATGCCCTCTTACTCACTGAGCTTCTTCATCATCAACATCCCTTTCCTCTCATTTTCTTTCTCATTTCATTTTGAGAATCTGGTCTTGGTATGTGTCTGTTGTTGATATAGTAAAAGAGAGAGCGAGTTGTGGAGTTGAGCTTTGAGTTGATTGGTGTTCGTGGGTGCTCTTTGTACTGTACTGGCCGATCCTCACCCCTAGAAATTTGAGGCTGAGAAACAGTCTTTGTGAAGGCCTTTCAAGAATGGCTTAGGGCTCCTACTGGTGCCCTGTTCTTCTGTCATTCTGAATCAGCGCAGGTCATAACCAGCTAAAGCAATAAATCACTAGCATTTGGTACCATCCTAGCCCATTACACAAGATTGCATCATCTACGTGCGTAACGTAGCTGAATTCAAAACCTAGGAAGCATAAAATACATCAAAACTGATCTCCAAGAGGATATGGTCCACAAATAAACCATGCAGTTATATTTTACGGTTTTCACCTATGCCGTGGATTATCATACAAGCCAACCCAAAAAAAAAAAAAAAAAAAAAAAATCTATTCATATAAAAACTATTTTCAACCAATGTATTGCTTTCCGGCGTATGAGTCTCCAAAAGTACGCAAGAGACTGTGAAGATTGATTAATCTCAGATATTCAGAATGAAGGGAAAATCTAACATAACCACCACCCAAACGCTTCAATGCGTCTACATATTCCTAAAATTCATAACCCAAATCCTTCAATGCATCTACGAATTCCTAAACTGCAAGCATTAGGCAATGTCAGGTACAGAAATTGCTCTCCCAGTAAACTTTTGTCATGTTCACTGAAATATTTCTTTCATGCTGATGCCACCATTGTTTTACCTCTTAAAGCCACCTGCTAGAATAGTACAAACAATATGGGACAAAGATTTACAGCTCCTTCAGTTTAGTTTTACAAATCAGCCGTTTTCATTTTGGGACCTTTTTGTCCCTGTTGTATTCCTATTTTTTCCTATTACTTCCGTTGCAATCTTTATTTTTCGTTACCGTTATATCTCGGCTATTATTATTTTTTAAAAGTAACGCAAAGCTAAAAAAATTATGGTAAACTAAAAAGATCTGATTCCCGAAAGATTCTGATCAGTATCATTTGAGTTACAGAAGCAAACAAGCAATATGCAAATTCTGTCATTTCATTTCTCAAATACTTGAAACCCCAATTACTAATTCTGTTATTCTCCTTAATTAACACCATAGGCTGTTATTGTGTTTGGGGGGAAAAATAAGAACTTTTAGTCTGTAGGGCAAAGAAGAGACCAGGACAAACCCAATTAAGGTTGAAGAAGATCCTAAGAAAGGGAAAATAAAAAAGGAGAAATCAAATACGAGGAATTAGACAAGCGTCACAGAAAAATGGAAAATTGGAAGAGAAAGGTTACCTGCCGAGTCGCATGCCTAAAAATCAGTGTAGTTGTGATAATTCATCCTTTTCTCTTTCTCAATTTACACTTTGAAACAATTATTTATTTATCTTTTTAAATACAAGAAGCACCGCGTACTTATACTTAAAAGGGTAAAAGGAAAGGATTTTCGAGATCGAAACTGGGTCATGTGCGAGGTTGTAAATGAAATGATCTTTGCCAATTAAGATCGAACTCGTGCCGTGAGCTTTAATTTGCACCTTGGCAACACAATAATTAGGCTTCCCAAACACTTCCACATATAACTTTATCTAAAACTCAGAGAAGAAAAATTGGACACCAATGAGAAAGGAAAAATAAGTATATAAAGAGAAACTATGTTGAATATTTGGGTGAGTATATTTGTATAGCACTTATTTTTAGATTGAGAGGCCTAAACTTACTTTTAAACTTCAAGAATCTGAAATTAAATCTCAACAATTTAATCAATATAAACTTAATCTAACCTAAAGAGAAAACATTAAATGATGAAACATGAAGAAAGAAAGAGGAAGTTTTAAATAATGAAAGAGTAATGAGAAAAGAGAAAGGTTAAAACAAATGTTGAAGACAAGGATTGAGGGGATGTGGGGAACTTCAGTAACTTCAGTGCGCTATGCACTATTTATTGTTTAGTGTAAAATATGGAGTATTAGATCTTCGTAAGTGAAATCTAACAGTTCCTGTTACAAACTCAAGATAAGTAAAGATAAAAATCAAAAATAAATAAAGATATAGTAGTTAAAGATAAATAAGAATAACAACTAAAAGTTAAATTTTAAAATAATCAAAATTATAAATTAATATAAATTTAAATAATGATAACAACTAAACATAAGTAAATAATCATAATTTTAAACTAATAGATTTAAATATTTTTAAAAATAAAAATAATTAAAAATTTACTACATCTTTACTGGATCCCCCTCAGTCTATTGTGGAGGCTATTGTTACAAAACCAAAATAAATAAAGATGTAAAAAATTAAAACAACTAAAAATAAATAAAAAATAATAAAATTTTAATTATTTATATTTTTAAAAATATTTAAATTTATATAAAAGATAAAATAAAGATATAGTAATTTTTTTTAGGCAAAGATTAACAACTAAATAAAAATAAAGATAACAACTAAAGATAAATAAATAATAAAATTTTTAAATTAATATAAATTTAAATATCTTTAAAAATAAAAAAGTTAAAAATTTACTATATTTTTATTTGTCTTTAATATAAATTTAAATATTTTTAAAGAATAAAAATAATTTATTTATCTTTAGTTGCTATATTTTTATTTATCTTTAATTTTTCTCTTTCCTCGTTTCTCTTTCATCATTTAAAATTTTGTCTTTCCTCATTTCTTTTCATCATTTAATTTTTTTTGTATTGACCGATTTGCCCATTAAAAAGTGAAAATTGTATTTTTAAATTTAAAGGTCAAATCAAGTTCATATAGATTGAATAGTTAATATTTAACTTCAAGTCTCCGAAGTTTAACAACTTGAGACCCTCTTAATTCATTATTCTCTCTTGCATTCCATTTTCTTTTTCTTTTTTTTTTTTATTGAAATTACAAAACTAACCTTTTTAGTTAATTACTTCTGTGTATAATTTGAAATGACACACTCACCCATTGTAAATAAACCTTTAGAAATTTGGATAGTCTGGTACAAGAGAATTGGAAAAAATGTTTTAAAGATTAAAATAAATTTTATTTATATTTATGTTGTTAACAAGCATATTAAAATCTGAGTCTTTTTGCACTTCACTTTTTTTTTTTTTTGGATTAATAGAAATTACAGAACTAACTCTTTTAGTTAACTATTTTTGTGTATAATTTTAAATAACATACTCGCCTATCATAACTAAATCTTTAGAAATTTGGAGAGTTTAGAGCAGGAAAATTGGAAAAAATATTTTAAAGATTAAAATAAATTTTATTTATATTTATATTTTTAAATAGCATATTAAAATAATTTCTATTTTATTTTATTTTCTAACTTAATAATTAAATGGCAAAATTAATTTCTTTCATTTATTTTTTTTACAAACTTTTATTATCACACTCAAGTTATTTAATTCGAGTCTATATAAAATTTTTTAAAAAAAAAATAATATCAAAATAAGTAAATTAATATATAAAAAATTAAACTTTAAACCAAAAAAATTATCATAAAAACTATAAATATTGTTTTTCTAAAAATTTAATGTTCTTATAATAGGAAATATTTTTTAAAAATATGGAATTAGAAATGTTTCATTTAGCCGGAGTTTATATAAATTTTTCAAAAAAAATAAATTAGTATATCAAAAATTAAACTTTAAGCAAAAACATTATCAAACAAATTATAAGTATTATTATTTCTGAAAATTTAATTTTTTATAATAGGAAATATTTTAAAAATTCTAAAATTAGAAATGTTTACCATAATAAGGTTACTTACAAGTCATAAATAGATTTTTTTTTTCAAAAATTAAGGTGCAGTTACTCATTTGTCAAAAAAATATAAAAAAAGAAAAATATTTTTGTGAAGTTGTCTTCTTAATATTTTGTGCTAAAAGGTATTTTCTCTTATAAAATAGGGGTGCTTATGATATTATAATTATATATAACATATGATGAAAAAGAAGAGGGGAGATTTTGCAATTTCAATTAATGAAAAAGAAAAGTGGAGTGTAAGATTAGGAAATAAGTGGAGTATAAATGAGCTCACCATAATTTTTTTTTAATTTTTTCTCACTCTTTTCTCCATCCCAAACCATCAATATATATAGTGGTTTAGAGTGTTTTTGAAGTGCTAAATTTGATTAAAAAAATTTTAATTTTTATTATTTTTTAATTTTTATCAAATTTTCACACTATTCAAAAAAACACACAAAACATTTAAACTCAACAATCCAAAAACTTTAACCTATTTTTTATTAATTTTTTATTTATTATTATTATTATTTAATTAGAAGTTGACCATCCAAACAGTGCAAATCATTACAATTGAAATTTTGTGTCTTTGGATAATTAAGCTTCGTTTGACTTCTTAAGTTAATAACTGTTACAGTAGTTATTAGTTAGTAGTTACTATAATAGCTGACCAAATTTACTATATTATATTTTAATTTTTTTTTAAACTTTTAAGGGCAACAATTTCTAATTAGCCAAAACTTAAAACTTACCTTAAAAAAAGTCACATTTTTTACCTTCCCAAGCATCAAAATAGTTGACAGTTACTTTCCTTCCCAAACGAAATCTTAAATTCTTGTCCCAGACCCACATAAAGAACAAATCCTTGATTCTCTCGCATATTTAATTATTGAATCCTGTTATCCGCTGTTATCCAAACAGAACCGGAGGGCAATTAGCTCTCCCTCATCATGCTTACGTTGGGCTGACCTCAAGATCCACTAATTAGGAAAAAAAAAATTGAAAACTATAAATATTTATAAACAAGTCCTGCAACTAGAAGAAGGAAGGGTCAATTGGGTCGGAAAGTTTGGTACCTTGAAAACGAGTTATTTTTGTTCAGTAACAGTATGCGAAGACTTGGAAATCGATAGGTTGGCGGAGCTGCGTTTGTTGAAAAAATAAAGCCCAATGAAACGAGAAATCCATGCAAAATGCCAAGAGAGAATTGTCTTATATCCATTCAATGTAACGAAGAAACAAACACAAAACCTTGATGTGAAGACTGAAAACGATGGCATTTTCTTCTACTTTTCTACTTTTTCTCCAAACAAATTGACACCAGCCAAAACCCACTTTCACCCCTTTAGATATCAGCATAAAATAAGAACATATAGATATATATATATATATATAAATAATATTATTATATAGGTAAATTATTCCTAAACCCTGAATATTTAAATAATTACACTTAGACTCCCTCAACATTTAAAAATGACAAACATTTCACCTATTTTGAAAAGCTGGTAACACTTGGACTTCTTTCGTTAATTTTGACCTAACTCCATTAAAGGTTTATTAAAAAAACAAATTTACTCTCAACTTAATTAGAAAAACCCTATAGTTTACACCCAGCTCTGTACCTCCTTCAGCCACCCAAACCCACCTACAACCTATCTGTGCCCTTTCTGCCACCCCTTCCTCCACCTCCTCTGCCATCGGTGGCGACAGTCGTTTCACGTTAAATCCCCATGCCGCCAAACCCATCAGACCCTATGAAACCCTTTTAGAACTCGCTACAATAAAACTTAAGACAAAATCAACACCTACAGGCCACACACATACATAAACCGAACAATCTATACATATATAGAGAGAGACACACACACATAGATGAGCGGCACAAACCTCACATTTTTTGACTCATTGTTTGTTTCACCTTCAATTCGTCTAATACTTATTTCCTTGGAGTTTGGTTGATTCATTTAGGTATTTCTTCTTTGTTAGTAAAGCATCTGATTATGATTTAATCGAAAAAGAAAATGATTTCTCATTTGGGTATCTGGGATTGGATTAGAAAATGGAATGAAAAGATAACAAATTCCTAGTTTTACTAATAAATGGTGGGATTTTCAGTGTGAATAAAAAGAAGAAATTTCAAAATTTTGGCATTTTTAATTACTTTCAGTTTGGAGGAAAATAACTTTCTAGTTCTACAAGGTATTAGGTTTTCTTCTATCAAAGCAGTAGTAAGCAAATTAGATTTCAAGTAAAGTTTGGAGAACCAAAATTTGAATTTCACAAAAGAATTTCTTCATGAACTTATTGCGTTCCTCAGTTTCTTCCCATATTTGGGCTTGCTATCAGAATTAAATATTTGTAATAACCAATAGAAGATACCGAGAAGGGCATATTTTTCGGCACTGAGATATTTGTTGATACTTCCATTGCTACTCTATCTGTCATAATGCACCACTACCATCGCCATTTTTAACCCCCCCCCCCCCCCCCAACCGAAGCTACTATAACTCGAAACCCTCCGAACCTAAAAGATTCCCGCTTTGCTTTTGAGGGTTCACAAAACACCCATTCCTATCTAACAAACCAAGGCACGCGGTACACCAAATTGCTCAACCAAAGGTTACCTATTATACTAACCAAAAAATAAATAAATAAATAAGAAAAAACCTATAGATGAAGTTGGGAATTCAAGCCCCAATTACTTTTTTTTTTTTTGATAAGTAAAAAGCAAAAATTAACATCAAGTAACATTTACAAATATCGAGGGCATCCCCCCTCAATCTCCAAAGGATATGCCCCATGGAGATATCCAGTAAGATTGTATCCAAGCTTAGCTAACACAGCTAAATAAGGATGCCATCCAACTTAAGTAACCTAAAAAACTCAAAAAAGATCTACTATTAGTTCTTTTATCTAATTCTTTTCTCTTTACATCAATAACATTTAGAACTTGACGTTTGACAAAGACAGGATTAGAAGATCTACCATCAAAAGATATGGAGTTCTTATGCCTCCACAAAAAATAAATAGTTGCACTAAAAGTAATCTTCTTAATGAAGGATTCAAATGAAGAGTCCTTAAGGTTCGTGGCAGCCCAATCAACCAATTGATTCTAAGAGCCCAGCACAAAACAATAGTTAAAAAATAAAGGAAGAGAAAACCATAATCTGTATGCAAAAGAACACACCACAAACAGGTGGTCAAGATCTTCAACATTATCCCCACACAAAAAACAGGTCATGTTATTTCTCAGACCAAATGAGACTAGTTTGTCCTGAGTGTTTAATTTTTGGAGCAAAGCAAGCCACAAAATGAAGCAATGACTTGGGACATAACCTTTAAATTTTACCAAGAAGCTCCAAGGAAAAGGAGGGCCAGGGGTTCTAATAGATTGCCAAGCTGATTTTGTGGAGAATCTTCCATTAGGATCAAGCAACCATAAGACTTGGTCGTTCTGAAAGCTATCAGGTGGAGCCATACTTGCTGTAACTCTTTCAACTTCCATTAATTCCATGGAATTAGCAAGAGGCCATTTCTAGCGACATCCATCCACCACTTTGTTAACTAGAGAGTTTAGACTAAGGCCAGAATAAAAAATAATTCTCTCTGAAGGACTGGAACAGATAGGCCCAGAAGGTAGCCAGTAGTCAAACCATAAAGAAGTTAAAGAACCATTCCCAATCTTGTATCTGATGAAGCACTTAGCAACTTCCATAAGTTGAAGAACCTTCCTCCATGTCCAAGAACTATCATTAGGCACTTTTACTATCCAGAAATTCCTCCCGTGAAGTAAATTGGCATGAGCCCATTTAACCTATAAGTTGCTACTAAATTGCTTTAGAGAGAACTCCCATACACACCTCAACATAGTAGCTATATTCCAGTCCTTGACCTTTTTAATGCCTAAACCACCTTCATCTATAGGCAAAGTAACCTTTCCCCAAGAAATCTCAGCACCGGATACCCAATTACACCAATTGGTACATTCCAACTTTCAGCACCAATTTAAGCCTTAATTTCTCTCATAGAAGCCTAAACACGACCACCATTGATAGAACCATGAGATGGATTGAGTTTTGGAGCGACGACACTATGGATCGATAGCAAAGGAACACTAACTCTTTCTCTTCATCCTCCACAAGGTCTAGTTGAACTCCGAGGAGGTGTCCAAAGCATTGGGCTTTGACGAGAGAAGGAGAAGAAACTGGCCACCAAGTTCTCGCTGGAGCATGTTGATCGATTTGGAAACTAGCAACAACTACGTCCTCGAACTTCACCATCAGGAAGAACTCTCACATTAGGACAACGGACACCAACAAGATTTCAAGAGAAGAGAAAAAGAGAGAGAGAAAGAGAAGTTGATGATGAGAAGGCTGAGTCTATACCAATGAGAAGTTGCGGATGAGATGGCTGGGTCTATACAAGTGAAGAGTAAACTTGGTAGGTTAAATTTTTTTTTAGTTGATGTCATTATTTTAGCAAAAATTCTAATGACATACCATAGAAGGGGTTTATATGTAATTACCTTAATGTTTAAAGGGTCTATGTGTAATATTTAAATGTTGAGGGGTCTATGGGTAATTTACCCATATATATATATATATATACATATTTCGTGAGAAGCTTCTTGCACGAGGACTCATTGGCTTATCAAATGCAGATAGTTATCATTTGACAAAAAGCCTTCACATATACCGGAAATTTCCTAGATTTAATTTATAATTATGAAATCAACCAAAAATATATATATATATATATATATATATGTAGAAGTTTCCCGTGATGAATATTTCCAATTAATTTTTTTAATTTTTTATTTGTTTTGAAAATTTTGGTTTTCGAGACAATTTTTTATTTTTTATTTTTCATTTGGTATCTGAAGTTAACTGTAGAGTGAGGGTGGTGGCACTAAGAACAAAATGGGTGCTGATATCATCCGACGGATAGGCACATTTTAGGGTCGGCCAGGCACGCCCAACAATTTTTTTTCTTTTTATTTAGAGACTTAGAATTGAGTGTGTAAGCTCAACTCCCTCCGAAATATTAGAAAACTCTCAATTATCCGTAACTAAAGGTACAAAAACATAATTTATCGTGTAAATAACTTGAATTTAAATTTATAAAATAATATACATAAAAAATGTAAAAATAACTTATAAAAGTAAAAATTACTAATCAAAAGAGATTAATGTATCAATACAGTATTTAATAAATGTATAAAATTTTATTATTTATTATAAATATTATCACATTTTTTAAAATATTAATTTAAAAACTTTTATATATAAAAAAGTTCAAAAAATATATGAGAAGAGTAAATGATTATTTTTTCATATAAAGTGACAAAAAAATAATTAAAGTAAAGAAGAAAAGAAGCAATCCTAACCATTAAATAAATTTGACTGTTGAAAATTTATAAATATTAAATCAATGAGTTATATTGTAATATAGATTTATTTTTATATATTTGATATATTTATTATTATTTTACTTATATAATATAAAATAGTACTAAATCACATAATTTTATTAAATTTTAAAACTATTTTTAATCTAAAATTTTAGTTTAATTTTTCTTAAAAAAATAAATGATTTACATGAGTGAGCGTCAAAATTGAAACTAGGTCCAGCCCAATCAGCAATAAAGTTTTTTTTTTTTTTTGGTAAGTCAGTGATAAAGTTATTCAAATTCGCCCCTATCATTCTTCCCCAATTAAAATAGATAACATTGACTAAAAGAAGAAGAAATTTACCCCCCCAAAAAATAATAATTAATTAATATCAAATAAATAAATATAAAAAAACAAAGCATATCAGAATCAAAATGTGATTGAAATGCTGAAATCTCAATATATCAAGTTGATCATCCAGCGCATCCCATTCAACTCACACATTCCCATACACGGAAACGTATATGTATATATAGATTATATATATATATATATATATTTCTCCGATTGGTAAATCATTTACGCTTGACTAAAATTAGACTTACTGGTTTTCATTAATTGTATACATACACACTAATAATGTTCTATTTTTGCCCGCACATTGTAAGCCCTCTTACTAGATATTGTACGCTTTTGACTTGATCAGCTACTTATCAAGGAGTCACCCATCCTAATACTGTTTCCACTGGAGTACGCTTAACTCTGGAGTTTCCGTTAAATCCAGTACCCTCACGATTTTAAAATGCGATGTTAGAGAGAGAGGTAAAAGTACTTATAAATTATCTCGTCCTCGACTCCTTTTCGATGTGAAACAGTTGTGGTATGTCACCCATCCTGGTACTACTCTCATTGGAGCACGCTTAACTCTGGACTTCCTGTTAAATCCAGTATCCTCACAGCTTTAAAATGTGCTGTGTCAAAGGAAGAGGTAGATGCACTTATAAGATATCTCAATTCTCGACTCCTTTCCAATATGGAACAGTTGTGGTATCATCAGAGCCCCTAGTTGAGGACTGAGGGACTAGGAATGACAGGCTCGTGACTCTTTCGATTCCCACAGATGGCGTCAACTGATGATATTCTATTTTCATCCGCACACCATAGACCCTCTTGGCAGATATCACCTACGGCCCTCTTGCAGATATTGTCTTCTTTGAGTTTGATCAGCCGCTTCTCAAGGTGTTACCCATCCTGGTACTGCTTCCGCTGGAACAAGCTTAACCCTAGAATTCCCGCTAAATCTAGTACCCTCATGACTTTAAAACCTGTCATGCCAGGAGGAGAAGTAGATGTGCTTATAAGTTATCTCAGTCCTTGACTCTTTTCTGATATGGGACAGTTATGATATCATTAGATACATACATACATATATTATTGATCAACCCTTAATAAATAATAACGCCATTCTTTTTTGTTTTAGGCTTGGAATTGCAATGCATTTTAGATGGGGATATGCTAAGTTGAAGTCGCTTAATATGACCTTGTCAAGTGGGTTGCTGGTCCATCCATGCCAGCCCATCTTACTCTGTCTTCACCCTAATGTTGCCTACCCCAAGCACTGTTAGTCTGTTACAATCAATATATTATATTGAAAATATTAACTATTCTCCAAACCCAGCTTGGGTCAAATGGGTTAGTTTATCAGTAGTGGAGCTGACTTAATCCATTGCCAGAAATATATATACAAACATATATATGCGTTGGGAATCACTCATGAGCACACAGTAATCTAATATTTATATATATTTGTACAATCTTTTAGCATTTGAAAGCAAAATTATTATAAATAATGTAGTTGTTATTGAAGATAACTTTGGCTTTGTGTCGGCATGAAATGTTTGATCTTTGTGCAAATTAAGATTCAAAGGTTATGGATAACTAGATAATTAATAACAAAACCTCTGAAACTATACAACTAGAGTTGGTGACAATAAATTAAGTCTTATGACCTGATATTATATAATTAACATGAAGAAGAGTTTGAATTGTTAGGGCTGGCCGGGCTAGCTAGGTTGAAACATGTTAAACAATTTTAACAACAATTTTTGTTTAAGAAAAATGCCACTATGACGTACAGTGTTATGAGAAAATATTATTAATGAAATGTTATGGTAACAATTTAGTTTTGTAAATAAATATAAATTATGTTTTGAAGTGATGGACTCATATTTATACTAGGTCATTCTAATAACCCTTTTTTCGATGCTCTTATCTTAATAAATTGAGCCACCAAAACTAGATTTGGTTGGAACGTACAATCTTAGGTATAAGTTACAACCTACCTTTGTTGGATTTCTTTACAAAATATCACTATCTTTAAATTAAAGAACCCATTTCGTCAACTTGATTTTAAATTTAATTTTTTGTCAAAATCATTTTAAGTAATATGGGCAGACTTAAAATTTGAAACTTGCTGGAGGTAAATAAAGAGTTTAAAGGAAGGGTATGCTGAGTTATAAACATTTAGATTGAACAACTAATTTGAAGGTAGAGTGGATTAGATTATCAAAATTTAGAATGAATAAATAGTTTAAAGATGAATGAGTTGAACTATAAAAATATAAAAATTTAAGATAGGTTAAATTAAAAAATAAATAAATAAAATTGTTTTGAGGCTGCTTACCTGAGTTACGGTCCGCCCCTAGCAACAAGAGTGAGTAATCATCACCTGCTACTTAAGTTTCTTAATATTTATTCCTTTACTATATGGTAATTTGACATTTGATTAACATTGATTAAATTATGTGGCAGTTTTTCATTGAAATATTATAAACTCATTAATTGATGAAGTCATGATTGGTGAACCCTTCACTATCACGAGTCCTGGACGATCTGTGCGCGCAAGTAAAAACATAGGCACCTTGCAGTAACGGTCACTCTTTTGAACCCTCTTATTCCTTTTAAGCTGTTGTCCCTTGATTGGAGGCAGAAAATCACCATAAGATTATTGGGAATTAATTAAGTAAGCAGCATCTTTGTTTTTACCACCGTATCCATAACAAATTATCATTCACAGT